>OW285206.1:18750000-20000000 GCA_935421205.1 Xylocampa areola
TAACACCAGTAACGACAATTTGCCGTATCTTCATCTTAACCTATTCATTATGAAAATCAAATGGTTAATCAGTTCCGTTGTCTTGGTTCCGTATGTTTTATTTTGTGAGAAATGTAACCCAATATTTTAAAAACGACTCAGCTGAACCATATCGGTAATAACAATATTCATTCTTTCGTATGTACTACTTAGTGAATACCCAGTCCAACTCAAAGGACATTGACAAATTTATCGTATTCGTAACTTTCTTCATACTTAACTTCTTTCCTTCTTCATTCTAAGTTTCTTCACCGAGAAATATCATCTCAGATAGTTTTTCTTCCATAACTGTATAGGGCTCTTGCTTTTCTTTGTCCTGTAGAACCAATTGTTTTTTGACTGTTATCGTGTCACCTACTTCTGCTGGTATTATTACGGTTAATTGAAGTTTCTTGTATTTAAGACTTTGTTTTACCACTTAAATTTGAGTAACTATGGGAGTTGCAGGCATAGAATAAATACGTTGTGTGCAAGCTACAAAGACTGCCAATAATTTCACATAATAGTATAATTTAAGGGTATTTCGGCTTTTGTTATAAATTCTGTGGCTAGTACAAAATTAAACTGCGGCTCAAATAAAATTTTAAATAGCTTGCTTCTCTAAAGGAACCCTAAAACAGCACATGATTTGCAGCACAACACTAAGCAGTAAAATCATTGATACCTAGCCGCTTGCCAAGTTCACACGCGTAATATTAGAAAAACAACCTCTTTTCATAAACTTTTTACAAAAAGTTTTTAAACAATATGAATTTGAGACTCCATGTGTTTTTCGGCCAGTTCCTGTGGCTGCTTGCGGCGCTGAACGGGAAGACGATCCAGGGTATACCAGGCTATGGCAGGAACCTCATCATCAAGACGTTGCCGGCTATAGAAGATTACCAGAGCAATATTTACGAAGTGTTTATGGAGCCTTACTTATATGTGAGTATTTTAATGACAGAATTTTCAGTTTCGCGCCATATTATGAAAATTCCCAATCAAGGTTGTTTTTTTTTTTGTAACTAGGAAGACTTACCATATTAATGTCAAGGTCAGGGTTAATAGTTATTTTTAAACGGTGTCATGACAGGAAGCTGGTTAAAATATGGTATTTAGGTAGTGAAGCCGGAAATTGTACTAGCTTAATTTGACGTATGACAATATCACATTGAAAACAAAAGAGATCATTAATATACCGAACCAGCTATAAAAATATTTAATTTTTCAAGTTTTTGTTTTATATTTTTTACCTTGTTTTTCGCTTGTTGACAAATTATTTATGTCAGTCGCAACCTTAGAGCATTTAACCAACTTTTTTTTTTGTTTAGTGCTCTAAGATTGCAACGATTCAACATATAGCTAATATCCTAAATATAACTATGTTTAATAATGTAGTTAAACGGATAGTAGCTGCCCCATTGGTATAGTAGTCGGCTGAGATCCTGGATTTGATTACCGGATAGGGCAGAGCATTATTGGATTTTTCTGATAGGAAATTGAGTAGCCCGAAGTTTATTTTTCTGTCCGGATTATCCGGTCGATGAGCAACAGGCTCATCGACTATTGCACTTAATACCGGCATCGGTGAAATTTAGGTGTACTACCACTGCCTACCCCGGACACATATAACATATAGGTATGTATTGCCCGAAGGGATTTTATTTTACGTTATGTAAGCTTATTATTAACTTAATTATTGTATTTTACTTAAGGTTCCAACAATGGATCATTTGTTTACCGGGCATAGGATGACTCCAGTGAACCTGAAAATATTTCGTTCTTAGAACCAATATAATCGCTTCTAAGATATGATTCCTGTAGCAAAACTTTAGGAATTGTCTTCAAAGCTGAGCATACCGTCGTCCATGGAAACATTATGTTGGTTAAAGGGAGTTTCCTTTAACCAAAGTCCTAGGGATCGTATCATATACACATAATGCTGTCTGCTTACCACGGAAATACATAAATGTGATTGATGACGATTATAAAAAATAGAAGATGACAAAAACTTTAGTCACACAGGGTTATTATATTTATGATGACGTCTCCATTCGCTTTTATATCGTTTTTTAACGAGTCTAAATCTTTATGCAGTGACAATCTTACTTTTTTATTGCATAGAAGTAGCTATGTACAGTCAGAAACATAATAACATTAACGCGTATCGAAACAGCGATGCGAGCATTGTTTTTTTGTCGATATATTTGACAATTTTAAACGTCAGATATAAGTTGTTGATAAAACGATAAAATTCAACAAGTACATTTTAACTTATATCGACTCGACAACTTTGTCGACAAAGATCCGTGCTCAGACGCCTGCACCGACTGTAGTGCTGGTTATAATGTTATGATGAAATTACTTTGTGCATTTTCTGTGTTTCTTTGATTACAAGATTGTTATGTTTTGTACTCCAGATAGTTAGACGAATGGTTTTAGAGTTAAGCTGTTTTAAAAATGTCGATGTGTTCAACTTGGTGTTCAACGACTTTTGTCGCTGACAGTACCTACTTAGTCATATAGGTAATTAAGGTGTGGACTTTAATATAAATGTATCAATAATTGATTAATATGTTTTTTACTGTGAATTAAGTTGGTTGAACTCTTATTTCTTGTCGATCGATTCTAGCTCAATAACATGCACAGTATTTCTACAGTTATGTGCGTCAATTTTATTCTTCTTCTTCTTATCGTGTGGTTGATGAACAACCTAGTCTCAGAGTTTAAACCACCCGTAGGTCTCTGACATGGCTTTACTTTATAATTAGTTTATGATACGCACATGACTTCGAAAAGTCAGTGGTGCGTGCCTTGGATTCCAACTTGCGACCTTTGACGACCAAAGACTACGTTGCTGATGTAGCTGATGCAGGGATGTTTGGCTATAACACCTTCTGCACATGTGGCTTCCTTGGCTACTCACTGACAATGTACGTGTAATTTCTATCACAGTTCTAATGATATTTTTACTTTGTTTTTTGCTTAATATACCTCTTTCAATATTTGCTTTCTTTTTTTGTTTTTAACTTTTGTTAAACTTACTTATAATATTTGTTGTTTTATGTTTTATATAGCTTCTTTAGCTTCAACATTTTGTAAATGTGAGAACGCCGTAAACTTGTCAAATGCGCTATTCATTTAATAAGGCTTATGTAATTATCTTTTATAAGTATTAGTGACTGCATCCAAGATTACGTTGTATTTACATCCCGCCCAAAATTGTATCTACAGAAATTGTAAAAGATATACAGTTTAAAAGAGTAACCATGGAGTTTCTTGCCGGGCTTCTCTATAGGAAGCGACTTTTTGGAACCGTGCACGTAAATTCTGACTTTTCATAAGTGCCTTTGTATGGTTTACATGAAATAAAAACCTTTGACTTTGACTTTGACTTGTCAGTCCAACGGTCACACCACTAGGCTATCACTGCTCATTTTATTTATTTCTTGCGTTTTTCTTTGACTCTGTCTGTGGCAGTGCAGCAATAGTAACAAGTTGCCATAGCTGCTTATGTTGAGATTGGACCATTATTGGCCTTGTACAGAGATTTCTTGTGCTTAAACATAGCATCACGCCTGTATTCCCCAAAGGGGTAGGCAGAGGTGTAATAGTTGTACACCCACATTTCACCAATGCTGTTATTAAGTCCCATGTAATAGGTGGTGATCCTATTTCCATCTACCGGGCACAATTCCTAACTCCGGGCTGCTATAGAGAAATTCCTAATAGAAAAAACCCAATAACACTTTGCTTGACCCGGGAATCGAACGCAAGACCTCATGCTCGGCAGTCGCGCCTAGGACCACTAGATCAACGGGGCGGTCTATCTTTCTATACTTATACCATAGACTTATACTATTTACATTAAACGTTTTAAACATTTAGAGAGATGTACGGAAGAAGAATACATGCTGCGCCGACCCCAAATAAATTGGGATAAGAACAGGGGGGGGTGATGATGATGAAACGTTTTACAAATATCTAGGTCCGCATCTTTGTAGCCTTCTCTGTTTATCAATAGTACCTGGATAACCGAGCTTTGCTCGTTTTTATTTTGGTAAAACGTCGTTTTTTAAAACCGTCACCTAGCCATATCGATTTATCGCCCCCGAAACCCTCTGCATACAAAATTTAATGAAAAACGTTGGAGCCGTTTCAGTTATTCAGATTATTATTATATATACAAGAATTGCTCGTTTATAGGTATAGATAGATAGATAGAGATATGATAGATGAACTGATCACCAGTAGATAATTAGTCAAGCACTGCTGTGGATCTTCTGCAGCCTGTTCTTCTGTGAGTGTGCCCAAGAACTCCACGACCTGATCCCACCAGCTCTCTTCTACCATCGGACATCTAGACGCACTGCAAGTTACAATCCCTATCTTGTTGCTATTCCACTAATTCGCACTAAGCGTTTCCAATCATCTTTTATAATGCGCACAGCAAAGAAGTGGAACTCTCTACCTGCGTCTGTGTTTCCGAACGCATTCAACCCGTTCAATTCAAGTGTTATAGTGTGTGATAGTGTCTCTTGAAGTGTTATAGTGTGTGATAGTGTCTCTTGAGGTACTACAGTGTGTGATAGTATCTCTTGAAGTGTTATAGTGTGTGATAGTGTCTCTTGAAGGGTTACAGTGTGTGATAGTGTCTCTTGAGGTACTACAGTGTTTGATAGTATCTCTTGAAGTGTTATAGTGTGTGATAGTGTCTCTTGAAGGGTTACAGTGTGTGATAGTGTCTCTTGAATTATTATAGTGTGTGATAGTGTCTCTTGAACTGTTATAGTGTGTGATAGTGTCTTTTGAAGTGTTATAGTGTGTGATAGTGTCTCTTGAAGTGTTATAGTATGTGATAGTACTCTTGAAGTATTATAGTGTCTGATAGTGTCTCTTGAAGTGTTATAGTGTCCCTTGAAGTGTTATAGTATGTGATAGTGTCTCTTGAAGTGCTACAGTGTGTTATAGTGTCTCTTGAAGTATTATAGTGTGTGATAGTGTCTCTTGAAGTGTTATAGTATGTGATAGTGTCTCTTGAAGTGCTACAGTGTGTTATAGTATCTCTTGGAGAAGTTATAATCTGTATGGACAAAACCGGGAAGAACAGCTAGTATAAGAATATAATCATAATAGTTAGCATACCCTTGAAGATTCAATATACAATATACATACAATCACGCCCAGTGGCGTGCATTGCGTATAAGCAAATAGGCAGTGCCTACGTCAAAAAATTACCTAAATACAACCTATATCACAGTAAACTGTGATAAAGGTAGTATTTAGGTAATTTTTTGAGGTAGGCACAATAAACTGTGATATAGGTTGTAATTAGGTACTTTTTTGAGGTAGGCACTGCCTATTTGCCCATATGCAATGCACGCCACTGATCACGCCTGTTCTTACTATTGGGGTTGGCGGATTATTGATTGAAATATATGAATCTCTGCGGGTACATAAATCAATTCTCGAAATATTATCGTTTCATATATTACAATATTATTGGTGTAACAAAAACCGCTGCTGTAATACAAAGTTTGATAGTTACAACGAAAATCTGTGTAAACAACAGTTGAAAAGGTAAACAGAAAACAATATACTTAAATCAAATCTAACTTTAACAATCATTGTTATTGATAACATATACAAACATACATAGCATCACGCTGTATTCCCCGAAGGTGTAGGTAGAGGTGTATACAGGTGTACACCCATATTTAGGCTAGAAATACTTACTAATAACCTATGCTCATGACTTACCAAACGTAGGTGGGTATTCGGCAACATATAAATAACATTATTAACTTTTATATTTCAGGAATTCGGACACCAAGTGTACCCGCCAGGAAATCGTGCTGAGAAGCAAATAGAGCTAGTTGTCGTAAGTGTTTATATATATTATATTACTTTACTTTAACACATTATTAATAGCCATTTTATATTATTTCAATGTGTGAACAAATGACTGCAAGCCTTGACACAGGATTGACATGAAGCGCTTAGAAATATCGCAATTAAACTAGCTGGTGCCCGCGATTTTATGCTCTGGCTGGAGGCATCAAACTGTCTCGCCTTAGATATTGTCCGGTTACGCAGACAAAACCCCACTGGGTTTCTGCAAGAGGACATTTAAAAAAAAAAAATGACCGCAACTTCGTCTGCGTGACAAAAGGTAGCCTATGTCCTTCTCCAAGGTCCAATCTATATCCTTGCCAAATTGCATTACGATCTGTTCAGCCGTTTAGTTGTGAAAAGGTAACAAATAAAACAACAGAGTTACTTTCGCATTTATAATATTAGTACCTATGGATGATAAATAGATTTCATTCTACGGAATATAATGATCTTAGATCTTATTGGTGACGTGTGGTTGATGATCAACTTGGTGTCAGAATTAACGCTTCCCGTGTGAATCTAACATGTTTGGACTGACTTTACTCACCGAGAACATTTTTTTTTTTTTGAGTGTGGAAAGTCCATCATGGACGCTGTGCCGGACTCCTACCGACTAAAAACCACACGGTCCTACTCCAACCTTTACCGAGGTCCCGGGTTTGTTGCAGCAATCACCGTGACCCCGGCAGGTACCAAGAACATCTCTCGAGAATCTCGCTTTTCTCGTATTGTTATCGTTCACGGTTATACCTAAGCAAGTGATAATTAATTTCTACTACGCGCATTTTATGAAAAGTTAGCTGTACTTGCCTTAGGTTCGAATCTGGGACCTTTGAGTTGTCAGTCCAACGGTCATACAACTAGAAATGCATATAGCCGTGCAGATACTGTATCTCTATTTTATTTATTAATATTAATTACACAAAGGTACAAATGATCAAAATAAAATTAAAAACATGTACAGATTTTTTTAATTTAGCTAAGGAATAAGAAGATTCATATAAATATAAAGCTAAAATATTACAACTCAACACAATGCACCACTCAAGTATTTTGCACAAACAAAAAAATAACTTTGCATCCGAAAATAACATTAGAATCGTCTCTATTATTTCGGGCCACAGTTCACGGCCCTTTAGACTTCCCAGTTGGTAAAATTACACAGTTATGCATATTAGCACATTACTGATACACGACCAACGTGACTGTACACACACCCGAATCTGTATGTCTACGAAAACCACGATGTTGTTTTCTGACGTCACAAGCACAAACAACATAGTAATTGGATATCAATTAAACTTATTAAACGTTTGAGATCGTGATTCCGTTAGATTGTACTTCCTTGCCCGATGAGTTAAAGAGTCGTGCCTGGTTCTAATAAAAAAAATATTACACGCTTCCTGAATTGAACTCGCAAATAATTTTGCAAAGTTCTGCCAGGTATCCATTGCAATATTTAAATGTAGAAGTCTTTTTTTTCCTGACAGCTGTCAAAGTCCGTTACGCGTAAGACTCGCAAAAATTGCTCGATGGAAAGGAAATATCTGTTCTTTATTTTTTTCTGGTCCATAAGAGTAAAAGTGCTATACATCCTCAATATTACATAATTAGCACAAACGCAGATACACGAAATTAATCTGATGAAAATGTAAAGCTATAAGCTCATAAACAGTAAGTACTTTATGTAGGCAGACTAAACAAATGATTGATATATCATACATAACACAAAAACATAAGTAATTAATAAAAACTAGAATCGTACCAACGAGCTTCGCGATTCATAACATCAAAAAGCAATATTTGGCGCCAATTAAAATATAATTGATGATGTTTGATATCATATTTATTCAAAATATAATAACAACATTATAACAAAATCGTTACTAAACAAAAAAGGTGTATTATATGATAATAGCAGGTCATAATCACACATCGCGGAAGTGCCTACATGACATAAATGGAGCTTAAAAAAACCAACAAAAGATTTTGATAGACACGCGGTTCGGTTACTTCTAATGTTGTCATGTAAATGTTTGTAGAAGGTTGGTATTTTTAGGCAGTTTATGAAGCAAATTGGCATTGATATATTGATAGGTACTTTGCCTATATGCAGTGTAAGTCGGGTTTGAGCAGTGTTTTAGCCTACGATGACAGTGAGATGCCATGGCGTGGATGCTCCCTTAGAAAATTCCTAAAAGGGCCAGAGGTTGAAGTCGGGTTGCGGATGATTCATAGCCTATGCCAGTACACAACTGACTACTGTCAAATATTGACTACTGTCGCCCAGAAACTATCATCTATGAAACAATTTTTTGGTATCTTATCCATCGTTATTTAATACATATTTCTTAACATTAGGTATTAATCTTACGATTGACTTTAATTCAGATTCAATAACCTAATTGAACCCAGTCGGGACTACAAAAAACATCAATCTAAGCAGTGAAACATTATCTTAGCAGCCATCTACTCGTAAGTGGGTGAGCGCTCACCATGATGCGTATCAACCATAGTATTAAGTAATCAGTGCCGTGGTACCTGATGTACAATCAATTATGTGCGATTACATCATACATATGTGCTTATCACACACGCAGACGTACAGATTGATCTCAAAGTAAAGTTATTGATTTGCAACTGTTTGAAAGCAATTAAATAAGTGTAAAAGCTGTGTTTTTTTTTTATGACGAATGGGACTGGTGTTCTATTGATTAAGAACCTATTTGTGCCTTAGGCCCGGTATAATAAACCCATCCCGTAACTTCGCTTGTCCTAAACGTTAAACAAATAAGTCTTGAGCTTGACTTAAAATGCTTAATTAATAAAATTACGCTGAAATCTTTATCTATGGCAGAAATCAATGAAATTAGCAAGTTCTAAATAGACTTGAGCTTGAAAGGGACGCCGTTTCTGGTATAAGGTAGCCTCAATTTAGTTATTATTCTGAGGGCTCAATGACACTCGTTTGAGGCTCATTGTGTGTAAAGTTTTCTGCCTTAGCTTAGATGTTGGTGTTACTTTAAGTATCAGGCAAGGTTATTCTTGCAGAATTGATAATACACATAATAGCCACTGGGCTAATAAAGATTGTCTTGCTCTCCAAACTACTTTACTTTGACCCTTCAATCTAGTTATCTATTGGCTAATACTGTTGATCGAAAAACCTTCCCAAACGAGACAAGAAATATTCATTATCTTGGAACGGAAAAATATACCAACAAAAAAAACAGGTAGTCATAAAGAAATCCAAATCTTTATTTTTAAACGCAAACCATAACCTATTGACATGGGTAATTAAATAAGTCCTTGATGTACATCGCCGGATTTGTCACGGCATCTATTACAGACACGCAATGTGTAGACTTGCTAACCAAAAACTAATATTTTATTATACCTACAAATTTTATGTTATCTCTTTGTAGGTTCTTCCAGTGCAGCTAGTGCGGCATTTGCTTCATACATTCGGAACCTTATAGTTTTAACAACTTCCCTGCCTGCGAAGAAGGCACTGTGATTAAACAATCCTCATATATCATACGTGACTCATGGGACAGTGAAATTATTAAAATACCAGCTGATGCCCACATTCTCGTCTGTCTATGTCCTTCTCCAAGGTCTAATCTATACCAAATTGCATCGTAATCTGTTCAGGCGTTTTACGTGATTGAGTAACAAACACCAAAATATCCAAACTTTCATATTTATGACAGATACTAGTAGGCTCTAAAAGTCCCACTACTGCGCAAAGTTTTCACTACTTCCACCTTGCCATTCTCTCGTCATACCGGTAGATGAAACACAAGTGGAAAGGCTTATCAGCACCTTGCGCTCTGACTGTGCTCATGGCTACGACAACATATCAGCTAAAGTGCTGAAACATTCGAGTTCCATTCTATCGTCACCTATCACGCATATCTTCAATCGTGCTATTGATACGGGAATCTTTCCTAACGTCCTCAAAAAAGCAGTCGTGCACCCCATTTTCAAGAGTGGAGACAGCCAATGAATCGAACTACCGTCCAATCTCCGTACTAAGCTCTTTATCCAAGATCCTCGAATGGATATTAAACAATTGTCTAGTTGCGTATCTTTCCAAACACAAAATCATTGCCAACAATCAGTACGGTTTTAGACCAGGAATCTCAACGGAGGATGCTGTAATTGACCTTACCAAGACATTAGTTAACAACCTCGACAAAGGCATGAAATGTTACGGTATCTTCCTTGACTTATCCAAGGCATTCAACACGGTTTCTGTTCCCACCTTGATCCCGAAAATGGAAAGTGTTGGAATTCTTGGCCTCGCGTTGGACATATTCAAAGATTAACTCTCAAATCGTACTCAACGGGTTAAAATCGACTCGACAACGAGTGATGACAGACTTATCAGCTTCGGTGTACCGCAGGGTAGCATCCTTGGGCCCACTCTCTTTTTGCTCTACATCAATGACCTGTGTCATGCACACATTCCAAATTGCAACATATTTACGTACGCTGATGACACAGCATTGATAGTTTACGATACTGACTGGGTCAGAGCAAGTGAAAGAGCGGAACGGTCGCTTCATTTTGTGATGGAGTGGCTCTCTGAGAATTTACTCACCCCCTAAACGTAGCAAAAACAAAAGTCATTGCAATTAAATTTTCGCTACCTAATACTTTAGCTCCTCCACCAGTATCAGGTCAAATGAAAGCTCACATTTGCTCAGGTGAGGCACCTAATTGTAGATGTCCATTTCTGTCATTGGTTCCAAACATTAAATATTTAGGAGTCCACTTTGATCATAAACTTAGCTGGCAACCCCATATCGAAGCCCTATGTACAAGAATCAGAAAATTAATTTATATATTTAAGGAACTAAGGCACTCTGCTGATTCCGACCTAGCTTTGATGGTTTACCAGAGCCTCTGCCAGTCAATTATTTTATATTGTATCCCGGTTTGGGGGGGAACTTACAAAACCTCTTTACTTAAAGTTGAAAGAGCGCAAAGGGCGATCTTGAAAGTCATGCACTTTAAGCGCAGGGACTTTTCGACCATTAAACTTTATTCAGAAGCCAAAGTATTGACGTTGAGACAGCTTTTTGTGCTCCGCGCTGTGCTGCGGAAGCACTCTACGCTACATCTAGATCATGCTAAGCTGAAAAGACGTGACCCCCGTGTGCGTAAAGTCCAATGCAAAAATTCCAATTGGTACTATAATCCCTTACATGAGTAAAGTAAAGAACTTGGGGATTTTCATCGATGGAGACTTTTCATGGACTGCGCAGCTAAAAGAAGTTAGTCGCAAGGTGTTTGCTTCGGCAGCTTCTTTGAGACGGCTTCGTAACTTTCTTCCGTTAACCACCAAAGCTGCGCTTGCGCAATCTCTTCTTCTACCTATCCTCGATTATGCTGATGCCTGCTATCTTGATCTTACCGTAGACCAATTTGAAAAACTTGAGCGGCTTCAGAATTTTTGCATAAGATTTATATTTGGCCTGCGCAAATATGATCACATATCACACTACCGCCAGAAGCTCAAGTGGCTACCTATTCGTCATCGCCGAAATGCTCATATTGTTTCACTTCTATACAGTATACTGTTTAATCCGACAACTCCTCCATACCTTAAAAATCGTTTCATGTTCCTTGGTGACACACACACGAGATTCCTTCGGTCATCAGAAAATCTGAAGTTAAAAATGCCTATCCACTCAACAACCTTTTTCGACAGATCTTTTACCGTGCAAGCTGCCCGACTATGGAATGCGTTGCCGGTAGAAATTAGACGTGCTCAGTCATTGCCAATATTTAAAAAAATGGTGAAGGATCATTATTTGACACTATAATTTAATATTATTTTATACAGTCCTTATTTGCTCTACGTCCGCTCATTTGGTTATTGTATTATTAATTTATGTAATATTTATTCATACGTAATAGTATATTTATTGTATATATACATATATATTAAATATTTATGTTGTATTTATAGTATGTATGTTTATAAGTAGTACGCCACAACCTACCTCAACAATAATTTCTTCTTCTTCATCCTAAGGTTGCCTGGAAGAGATCGCGGTAAGCGATAAGGCCGCCCATTGTACATTAATATTAAGCTTATTTCCTTTGTTATTAATTTGGTGTACAATAAAGAATATATAAATAAAATGCCGTTCCAAGTTTGCCAGCCGACAATATGCGGCAACTAGCTCTCGACTCTATAATAGAATGCATAAACTTATGCCCATTTACCCCCTGACTAAACATGAAGTTAAAATCAAACTTACAGATTGGTTGCAGAAGTTAAAATATGACGAAACCGAGAATCTTATTACCATAGTCTCTTGATAAAACTAATACTCTTGATTGCTTGATGGCTTGATTTGGTTAATATAAGTTTTGTAACTATAAGTACTTGTACGACAATTAATACCAGTTGTATGCCATTATACCTGGAGGAACTTCGGCTCCTAAAACACAGGCCCTTGGCCTAGTTTAGGAGCCATCAGTTCGCCCTTTAATATGACTTTAATGTACTATACTTCTCTAACCTTTGTGTACTTATGTATGTTTTTCTATGTGTACAAATAATCATTTTTATTATTTATTATTATTTATAAAGTCCTGTTCATATACAGAGAAGGCATTGATTACTACACTAACTCACTGCAGGAACACCGAGGACAGGAAGTTAGGAGACATGGGCACAGATTGCTAACATAACGTCTTTGCATCTTCACAATAAACAATTTCTGCGAAACCCATTTTTTTGCTGAAAATTACATAATATTATATATTATTTTATATACATTTTGAGGTCATGTAATGCCTAAACTAATTACTGTTTTTCAAAGAAACATTGAAAAACTAGAAAAGACACGAACGGGGTTTGAACCCGCGAACTTTGACGTTCCGGGTCATCACTCTACCAACTGAGCTACCTTGTCGTGTTCAAAGCTATTGAATTTTTCAATCCTCTTTATATGATAGATATTTCATTGATCATTAGTAGATTATACTACTATTTATATTATACTATTATGTTTTCAATGTTTCTACTGCAAAGTGGTTACCCTGAGTTTAGTAGATCTGTAAAATTATTGCTAGATAAATATCGCCAGGCGTCTCCTTAAGACGAATACAAAGAGGATTGAAAAATTTAATAGCTTTGAACACGACAAGGTAGCTCAGTTGGCGGAGTGATGACCCGGAACGTCAAAGGTCGCGGGTTCAAACCACGTTCTAGGCAAAAAAAAAAAATGTTTCTTTTAAAAACAGTAATTAGTATAGGATTACATGGCCTCAACATGTATATAAAATATATATGATTTATAAAGGATTGGGATGTTGTTCGGCGATTTACAACTGCAAAGTGGTAACGCTGAGTTTAATAGATCTGTAAAATGATTGCTAGATAAATATCGCGAGGCGTCTCCTTAAGACGAATACAAAGAGGATTGAAAAATTCAATAGCTTTGAACGCGACAAGGTAGCTCAGTTGGTAGAGTGATGGCCCAGAACGTCAAAGGTCGCGGATTCAAACCCCGTTCTTGTCTATTATTTTTTCAATGTTTCTTTTAAAAACAGTAATTAACGTAATAATAATTTATAGATATACTCGTACATGTGTGTATTTAAAAAAACAAATTTGCTTTCCTTAGCCCCAAAGATCGCCAGGTCTCCAAGCGATAGTCCACCTGCAAGCCGACGAGGAGTCCGGAGTGGAAGGCGACCTGATCTTCACACAGCTGGTGCCGAACGGTCCGGTCACCATCGAGGGCAACATCACAGGCCTCGCTGCGGGGCTACACGGTATCCACGTTCATCAGACTGGCGCCGTGAAGGATAACTGCAAAGAGATCGGACCGCATTTCTTAGCGTTTTATGTTAGTAATGCTTTTGAAGCCTGTACCTGTCCCACTCATGGCCGTAGCAAGGGGGGTTAACGCGAAAAAAGGGTAGATCACACCCACCCCCCAAACTAATTACTGGCTACCTTGGCCTTGGTCCCACTAGATTAGTTGGTGGTAGTTGCAATTATCCATCGCTTGCGTATGAGCATATATTTGCGGGCGGGCAAAGGTAATTTCATGACAACCCTCGATATTGTGGAAGTAGAAGTAGATATTGTATTTATTTGCATCCATTGTAATGGACTGCCGCAAGGTAACGCCTGAATCTATTTAATGAGACAGAAAATTACACATTGAAACACATAGCCATGTCCTCTAAAGGAACACCAAGTCAGGTCCCACCTGCCTAGGGTTGTAAATGCAGCTGCGATACTGAAACTCCGATAAAGGTTAGTAGGGGACCGTGTACTTTTTAGCCAGTAGGGGTCCGAGTCCATGATGAATTTCCCACCGCACATAGGAAAAAACCTTCCCAAAAATCTGCACCAACCAATATCTCACGCAGAATGCTTTATTTAAATACCCATTCTTGACATCTCCAGGGTCGTCACGGCGGTCCCCGCGACGGCGTCCGTCATGTTGGTGACCTCGGCAACATCAAGGCTGAAGAAGGCCCGGTGACCGTCAGGATCATCGACCATCTCATCTCGCTGGCTGGCCCGCGGTCCATCGTCGGTCGCTCTTTAGCCATTTCTAAAGGGGAAGACGACTATGGACGAGCCAGTACTGAGGACAGCGCCCTCACAGGCACCTCGGGACCAGCCATCGCATGTGGCATTATTGGCTACTTGCATTGATATTTTTGTATAAATATTTTCTATTGTAAATTGTGATATTGAGAATCTATAGTTACTTATGTTAATATATCTGTATGTATGAGGGGTGTTTTATTTTGTTATTTTCTTATTTCTAGCGGTTCCCATTTTTGCCTTATTTTGGATATTGCCCCATAAGGACTTTGAACTAAAATCACTGGCTGAATCATAGACGTATAATTAATGGTGCCTTATAATTAATACGACAGTAGGCATACAAACGCTAACTAGAAATGAAAAGGCGCCTAAAAATATAATAGTAGCAATAAAACGTCCACATGAAGATTTCTCAATCACATTCGGTCTAGATCTCGCTCGTCCTCAGAGCTAGTTGAGCTTTCTCGTAACAATAACTCTCCACAAAATAATTAACAGAGAATTACAATATATCCACCTAAACCTAAAGATAATCGAGACATTATCCAAGAGCTACGGCATAATCTACTAGACTTAAACAGATAAAATCGTAATTTGTAAATTGAATTAAGAGATAGTGAGTTTATACAGTAAGTACAGTAGATAAACGTTTAGTATTTCATTTAGATACCACTGCTATCAATTACAGAGAGATTTGATTACACAAATAAGAAAGACATATAAATCAATTTCGACAGGAAATCACTTATGGTGTCTTCCTCATGAAAAATCTATAAGTTTTTGAATGATCATGTCATTTCATTTTTAATCTGCATAGCTCCGTCGCTTCTTGATTACGAGTCTTTAGAAATTACAAGAATATGCGAGTTATCATGTACGGCAGCATTTAAAATACTTTCTTGAAAGGAACTTCTTCCATGTCACCTTATAGTTGGCACATATGCATCAGTCATCGTATACTTGATGTCAGACCTAGCGTCGAGAGTTTAAACCAAGGCTCGGATACCGGTATATTTTTTTAAACGTTTTCGTCTTAAATACCTAAAAAACGCTTTGTAGCGGTTACGTTCGAACTGAACATTATAAATAACGTTTTTGAAGAAAAACAAAATTAAATCGTTCTCGATCAATAAAACGTTTTTCACCGTTATTTTTATATTTAGGATTGCTCGATATGAACGTAAGTACGAAAATTAATTAGTTGGAATTTCATTGCCATGCAGCTTAGTTTCTTTGTTTGTTAAAGCTTATACTATTGTAAATTATCTTGTGAATATTGTAGGCAAACAGTGTGTAGTAGCCGTCCTCCGGAATAAACCAGTCTCTGATATTTTTGAAAACGTTCTCATTTCGTTTTCGTTCCGAACAAAATGTTGCATGAAGAACTGTTAGAAGCGTTTTAAAAACGTTTTTTTAAATTACGTTTCCGAGCCTTGGTTTAAACTAGTGGTGCGTGCCGTTCGCCATAGTTTAACTCAACAACAGGTATGAGGCTCATTCAGTGTAATTTTGTATCCTCTAATACATATTTAAGGGGCACTTGTAGGTCAACGAAGCGCCACCCAAGGTTATCCTGTGCTTCGCTTCTTTATAAGTTTCAGTTTTGTTACTTTTAGTTAGTCTTTGTACTTCCTCCTCGGTCTTCCTATTTTGTTTCTGGCCTCTATAAGAGCTTATTTACAAAAATATTAATAAATCATTATTACATTTATAAACATGCCAGGTTTATATTATGTCTAGCTTAGCGTAGAACCAACATATATTCTGATATAATGTTTGCGTCTAATCTAAGTAGGTAGGTATATAGGAAAGAAATAAAATCAAATAGCTTCAGTAACCAACGGATATATTTCATGTATAAAAAAAAAACTTTTTCAACAAAAACACAAGACTCTGAAAGAGCACCGCATACCAAAAAGTACGGAAGAATCGAATCATTGAACAGAGGTATATTTTGTATTCTTACATTATGTGATGTTTACGCCTAAATACTAATTGTGCCTAAACCAAAGTAATAAATAACGATTTCATGAGACGGACGGCCCTATACATTATCTTAGATGATATATAAGGAATACTTTGTGCTGTACTTTAAGTTTTCGCGAAAGCAGCGTTTAGTTCCCAGCATTTTATGCCGAGTAACAGGCCGGAGAAAGTTCTCTAAACAAAATGGCGATTTATTTTAGTATAGATGAGACAGTTGAACGTAAAAACTTTCCAATCGCTAAGGAGCTAACTAAACTTAACATACTGCTACAAAATCGCGTCGCAACAAACTCAACCCTGCTCGCACCGCTCCGTTGCCAGACAAGTTCGATAAAGAACCAGTCCGGTAGAAATATTCCATGATTTTATAACAAAATTAATATAGTTGTTTGTTTTTCATATATAAAACTCCACACTGATTTTAAATTAGATATATGCTAATGTCAGTCCCATTATAGTGTTTACTGGAGGCCGATGGAGGCGATGAGTTTCTCCACCTTGGCGACGTACGCCTTCTGTGCGTCCTCCTTGGACAGGCCGCGCTGTTTGCTCCACGCCTCGAACTTGGCTTTGCCCTTGAGGTCCAGGAAGCCGGGGGCCTCTGTAAATGTGGAAGAATTGGTTTTTAGAAAACATTACATAAATATATTGAATGTGGTGGTAATTCCTGGTGGTTCATCTTTGACAAGAGGGTAGGCAACAGCCAGCGGGGTAGTTTTGTAATACTTTGAGCTAATAAAAATCTGTAGTTAGCAATACATAGTATCACGCCTGCATTCCTCGAAAGTTAAGGCATTGGTGTACATTCAGCTGCTTTATGCCCACATTTCAACGATTGTGTTCCTAAATCCTATTTAGTGAGAATTTTGCACTGGACACAATTCCAAGCTCAAGGCTGCTACTGAGAATTTTGTAACAGAAAAGTCCTATAACACTTTCGCTGACCCGGAATCGAACCCAGAATCGTGCAATTCCACTAGAAAAATGAAATAGTTCCGTTTGCTAAGAGTCGGATAACCAAACTGTTGTCAATATGTTGTGACATCTTAAATGGACAATAATATTGTTTAACTAACTAAATTAACAAGATAATATCCGGCTACATTTTATTTGTGTTATTTTATCTACGGACTAGCTAGTGCCCGCGACAAAAAGTAGCTTATGTATGTCCGTCTCCAAAGTCCAATATATCACTTTAACAAAATTCATCAAATTCAATTCATCGATTTAGGTGTGGAAACTTACAGACAGACAGATTTCGCATTTATAATATTAAGTTTGGATTATAACGTGTTTCAATAAGTTTTTAGTGTTCATTGTACTGTTATGTTATGTTTATGCGACTAGACATCAGTGCAAACTACCGCTATATTAACAGCAATGGAAAGTTTCCTACATTCTCCATCACGTGAATAATAATCGAGCAATCCAACTGACGAAGCATTCGGTTAGATGAAAAATATGAAAACATAATCGCTGGCTGATTATAAACATCAATTACACGATACTTCTAATCTTTAGAAAAGAACAATAGAACATTATTGTCCCAAGAAAAAAATTGCATCATAGACCGGCACAGCATTAAACTATGAATCATAACTCCTAGGTAAAGTAAACAAAATATACCTTATATCGTTGGGTCTAGATTTTAAATTCGTATTGCACTATGCTATAATAGCCTTAGTACCCGTATAGGAAGTGTAGATACAAGTCCAGATTCAATTTATATCAATTGATGATTCATTCAGCACTTGCCTGGGCCAGCGCACGTTTTTATCAAGGATTCCGGTAATTATACGCGATTAACTTCTAATCGAGATTTATATCGATAGTTTAAAGGATTGTGTTAAATACTCAGTAAATTATAAGCGGCTTTAGCCATGATTGATTCATTTGTTTTATTTTATTTTCATTTGTCAATGCTTGTTTTTTTCCTTTGATTAAATCTACAAACGTGATTAATTAACCCATTAGAATCGTTCTAGAAAAATATGTTGACGAAATAGAGTTTGAGAGCTTTTTTTCTGATATTCGGAACTTTACAAAAATACATTTAGCGTTTTTATACACTTTTCTAGATCTGAGTAGCCTTTACCCAATTGGCAACAGCGCAGTTACGTTTCAGCTTCCAGTCTAACCGGGTGCTACCGGTATTTTACATGGTACGACTTACTCCACAACACAGTTACTGTGCAACACGATATCTCGAAGCCTCGTCAGACTTTCAGGCATTTGACTACCCGTAATGACTGTCATAGATCTATCTTCCTTTGACAACCAGGACCAACGGTTTACCGTGCACTCCGAGACGTTATACAGTTATAGTCCCATTATTATGCACGTTTATAATTCATTATAGAAAATAAATTTAAACATAAAACTGCGCATCACTGTTACAATTCTTTGTCTAGTTCATCTGTGACCGGTTTTCTCCAAAATTTTCGCAAGAAAACGGTTCTTAGAACAGTAAGTTATGGGTACTATTTGCAAACGATTATTAACGAAATTTTTTTTTTATTTTTTAAACGCTTCATGTTTTACCACAACATATAACGTGTTTAGCAAACATCGTGAATTTTCTATATTATTAATTTATACTTACTCAAGATTTTAACAAAGGTATAGCTTCCAGCTTTGAGTTGGAACTTGGTATGTTTCGACAACATTCTTGTTTAGTTTCCACTAATGATGTGCTGCTGGTTACTTCTTCTCGAAGTAGACATTATAATTTAAAAAATCGCCGTACATCACATGTGACTCTAAAGCCCAAATGTACGTTAAGGCAAGAAAGATAAGGTAAGTTGGGTAGATGGCCGTCGACACAGCCCTACCCAACCTTGGTTGTGGTGAATGCACTTGCGCTCCCGGAGTCCGTTAAAGGTGATACGACTGTGTGATTTTAGTCGACTCGTAATCCAAGAAAGTACATGATGGACACAAAATGGCACATAAGAGTTGAGGCACAATTAATCAGGTGACTGCTGGCACTCGATAAAATATAACTCGTATTTTCGTCGACTTTTTCATATCTAATACATACTTTAATTAGTACATTATATTCATTACTTAATACTTTCGAAAAAGGAGCCGATGTTGTACTCTAAGGTAAGGACAGCACCACAATGTTTGCTGTGCAAATGTATAGACATCTATTACAATACAATGGGGTCATTATGATTTTCACATAATTATTCAAGAGACGATATTATGTGATTAGTATTTACATAATTTAACAATAGACTAGGTGGCAGACACGAGACTAATTTATCGAGGTCCCTCTCCAAGGTTGCTGGGGGCAACGGTTAGTCATAAATTGCACTTAGAAAGATTTTTCTACGAATTATTTTAAAAAAATGTTTTATTTACCGTTTAGTTATTTATACAATTTACATGTTACAATTATCAATCATATCATATCAATGGCCGGACTTTGAACATATTTCTCTAAATTTGATTTAAGGTTTTATGTGTGTGTCAAACGCATGGTAACTAGTGTTTTAATGTTTTTATTTTTAATATTATTAATATAATGTATTTCTAATGCATAAATATTAGCTTTATGCATTCCTCCATATAGATTATATCTGCCTTGCCTTTTCCCAACTTCGCTGGGGCCTCCAACTACGTTGATCTACCCCTGGTGTGCAAAGAAATAAATTTATTTTCTTTCTTTATTTCTATATAAAACTTTTGATTATGTCCATGTGTTTTTTAATAGTATAACAGCTAACAACGCAGATAGTGTGGTATACTGTGTATATTAATAATAATAACTGCATGGTATTATTGTACTTATCTACCTAGCCTTTTCCCAATTACATTATTGGGGTCGGCTTCCAGTCAAACCGGATGCAGCTTAATACCAGTATTTTACTTGAGCGACTGCCTATCTGACCTCCAGAACCCAATTATTGGGTAACACGATTTATGCACTCCTTCTCCATATAAACTTTATCTGTGCCAAATTTCAAAAACTCCACCCGCGTAATTTTCGTAAAAATGAGTACAAAGTTTTTATTTCACGTATTAATATAAGTATGATAGATACCTAGAATAAAAATTTCGTTATTTTAGTCAGAATGCTTAATACGAATCAATACTAAAACTGAAAAACTGCGGTTATCACATGACATTGAGCCAGCAAACAAAAAGGTGGCCATTCACAGGGTGAATTAGGTTAATGGACAAACTCCAGTATTCGTCATGCATATATGTATTTTTATTCAGTGACCGATCACGGAATGCTTCCACTAGATACACGAACCACACATTACGTCCCAGTACGATATGGAATTGAATTAACATGTTAATGTTAATACATGGGTAGTTAAGATTTTCAGTCTGATATCGAAAGACGCATTGGTTGTAATAACAGCTTTAAATCAACTGCATGATAAGTATTTAAAAACGCTTCTGAAAAAGTTAATTGACTTTTTTATGGGTAGGCATCTCTTAATGCCTTAGACCAGTATAACATAATAGCCTACAATCAAAGAAGTTATTATTTATTATTCATATAAAGTTATCATAAAATTCAAATTAGACATTTTAAACCTTACAAAAACCAAACATTTTCCATGTACCTACCTACTATAAAAACCGCAGTCTGTATTACAAAAGGAATAAGTAAGTTTTTTCTTTTAAACCAATAAAAACTAGACAAACCACTTGGCGATTCTAAGTGTTAAAATGTCTATGTAAGTGTTAATAACTATAGCCGCGTCAATGCCGAAGTCTGTGGTTTTTATGGCCTCAAATAATGATCCAACCGAATAGTATAAATTCACGCTATGAGCCGATTTTATAGCTAATGACTGTCAGTTGGTACTTAGCATGTACCTACAGCAGTTGTTCTCAAAATATGCGACGTTAATGGAGGATTTTAACAAAAAAATTTAAGTGTTAGTCTCAAATTTTAAGACTAAATCAATTAAAAAATAAAATAATTGATGTCGTGAAAACTAAGCAATTATAATAGGTAAATTGTCATTTCGACACCATTGGCAGGGAGGATAAGGGGGGAACCGGGTGGGCCGTGCCCACCCTAGAAACGACTACTGCCCACCCTAGGATGTTAGTTTACCGACTCAACATCGTCTTCGGCTTTATCAGCCATCGTTTTTCACGGGCCAGGCCCCCCCTGGAAAATAACCCTAAAGACGCCGCTGCTCGACATTGACAATCTTTATCTCACCTCACTTAGCAAAAAAAAAACTAAAATTTTTAACAGACATCTGTTAGATCTTGACATTAATTACTATGCCAATCCAATTTCAATGTAACACCTACAATAATGTTCAATTTTAAAGGCCCCTAAGGCCCCTATCAAGGTACCACACATCCATAAAAAATCTGAAGCACGCTTGCATAGCAGAATGCAGCTCGTTCATAATTATTTTTGAGCTACTTTAGCATTCTTGAACTGTTTTCCAATGTCAATCGAGTCGAATTATTTTAAGCGAGTAATTTTTGTTGGTAATTTATAAACCAAATAACAATGTCAAAATAATAATTGAATTATTACGAAATTATATTTGCAATTGATTTTTTGATTAAGTGATAAGCTTAACATAGCAATCAATGCTGCGTTATCGCATTTCCAATTTCTTCTACAAATTATAATGAGAAGGAATTTGTTAGTGTTAGTGGATAAATGCTGTTTTACTGTGTCTTGTTGTGTTAAGCTTTTTATTGCAATAACAACACCCTCCTTGTAAACTTGATTGGTTAATTATACGTGACAATGTATCGATTTTTTATATCTGACATACTAGCTTATAGGACATTTATAATTTACGGCTTATTATGTCGTAAAATTAGCTTCTAAACTAGGTACCAAACTACCTACATATGTTCAAAGTTCAAGGATCAATATTATTTCGATATTCATTTTTTGCTGTCATTGACAATTCAACTGATGAACCATTCTGAAATTAAGTTGATGTGATTCCATGTAAAAAAAGACAAAAACAAAACGTGAAACTATAAAATCATCAATCACATCGTCTGTTAAACAGGTATAGCGAAAAATTAAAAAACTGCCTCGTTGGTCTCGTAGTCCCAAGCGCGACTGCTGAGCATGAGGTCTCGGGTTCGATTCCCGAGTCGGGCAGTGTTATTGAGATTTTCTGTTAGAAAATTCTCAGTAGGATCCCGGAGTTTGGAATTGTGCTCGGTAGATAACAATAAGTCTTCGGGAAATATAGGCGTGATGCTATGTTATGTTATGAAAAACAGACGATTATGAGAACAATGCAACACTACGTTGGTTTTCATTCGATATACAACTAAATCAGTATAGCTATAACAAAATAAGTTGTTCACTACCCTTATCAGGTATTAGCTACGGACATCGACAGAAAAAAGGTTAAATAGCATTATTGACTAATTTTCCTGTTTGTAATAATATTTTATAAGTATTAGTAGCATACGTAGGGACTCGTGACTTAGTAACAGCCGCACAGATCGATTGATCGAGGTTAAGCTGCGCTTGCCGCGGTCGGCCTGTGGGTTACCATAATTTCATACCGAGACCTCTGAGAGCAAGTCAGAAGCCTGAAAGTCTGACAATCAGTTATACCACGAGATATCGTGTTACCCAATTACTATGTCATATCATCATCGTTTTAATATGTTTCTTCTTGTAATGTGTTTTTGTTCCAAAATAAACTTTTTTATATTTTTTTATACTTTTATACTTTTTTTATGCTGGGTTGTGAAGGTCGGATAGGCAGTCGCTCCATGTGAAATAATTGGTATTAAGCTGTATCCGGTGTGACTGGAAGCCGACCCCAATGTAATTGAGAAAAGGCTAGGCAGATAAGTAGCATACTATAATAATAATACCGAACTACATTGCCGTTATTATTATTAATAAACACATGATACCACACTACTTGCGTTGTTTGCTGTTATAATATTAAAAAACACATAGACATAATCAAAACTTATTTATATAGGTAATTAATTAGAAATTATAAAATAAAAATAACTCAGGTAAGCTGTAGACTTCTTATCAGTGTGGAACCTATCGCAGATTAGTTTAGAGATTACTGGTAATTAATAATGAGTAAAATAATTTATTAATTCGATTAATTTTAATATTTGGCTGCGAGTTATGGTCATTTTTGCCAGTCCCGTTTGTCAAATAAACATATCTATGGAAGTACTGCCTCACTAGTCTGACCGCCTCGTTGGTCTAGTGTTGGAGTTTGGAATTGTGCCCGGCTGATCGCTATAGGATCACCAGTCACATGGGACTTAATAACAGTATTGGTGAAATGTGGACGTACACCACTGCCTTCCCCCTCGAGTAATATAGGCGCGAACTATGTGTGTTATGCTATGCCAGTAGTTACGGGTAGACAGATGCTTGACAGTCTAACAACCAGGTTTACCACGGATATCGTGTTACCCAATAAACGACTTAATGGTCAGATAAAATACAGGTGGTAAGCTGCATCCGGTTAGACTGGAAGCAAGCGCCTACGTAGTTGGGAAAAGGCTAGGCAGATTGATAAGTGCTTCGTGCTAATCACTCCATTTATCATTTAATGTGGTGGCTAGTTATAAAACATGGGATTAGCTACCTCACTGGCGTTGTCTAGTGACCCCAAATACGGCTGTTAACTGAAAGGTCCTGGATTTAATTCCGGGTGGGGCTAAGTGAAATTGGATTTATGTGCTAGGACATTTGGATTTATGTGCCCAACAACTGTAGGTGTACCTATGAACCCTTGGCGAAACCACAAGCGTGACGTTATATGATATTGGACACTTACTTGAGGGGTCGGAGTCGCCGACGGTAGCCTGCTTGAAGTAAGCGTACAGCTCCAGGAGGTCACCGTCACTGGGGAGGGACTTCAGCTTCTTGACGTCACCGGCGGCCTTGTCGAATTGCTGAAAATAAATAAAACCCGATATAGTGGCTGAGTAGGTTATCGTAGCAGCAAGTCAAAGGTTCAACCCCACGTTACGTTGTCTCAAAAATTCATTATTACTTGCTTGAAACTGTGCAGGAAAGAATTGTGGGAGTTTAGCACACGTGAGAGATGTTCGCAATTAAAAGCCACGTCAGAGTCTACGGCAAAATAAAACTGACGCAAGTGACTAGGTTGTTCATCAACTATACGATTAAGAAGAAGGTAATCATGTAGATTTTTTATTGTTTAATATAAAATTTGTGAAAGGCTTTCGGTCAATGTGCACTAAAGAGAGAGTGATCGTGTTGACCGATTACTTATCCACCCAATGCTATTTATTTACATATAGTTTAATAGTTCAATAAATTATAAGTATTTATAATAATTAGAGGGCAACGATCAAAGATTTTTTTAAGTATACATTTTTACCTACAATAAAATATGTTTTCTATTATCTACCTTATCTTTATACACCACAGTTCAATTTTCATTGCAATTTAATTAATTATGTAGGTACCTAAGAATAAAATTAACATTTGTCAGACCGAGCGCGTCGACTTTAAAAAATAATAAAGAGATATTTTTTGGAGCTTCGGTCAATGATCCAATGATTATAATAATCAATTCTGGACAGGTCATATTTTCGAATTTATTTGTTTGTATGCAGAATACTCTGAAATAATTGAGAAAATTTATCACGTTTTTTTTTCTGGAAAATTGTCTTATGCATATGATAAAACAAAATATTCTAGAAAAAAAAAACAATTGCTCTAATGTCAAAATTAAAAAGAGATTAGTGTCATTTGTAGAAAATATTACATGTAAATAGTGGTAATATACTCATGGTCATTTGTGTTTGTCAAATACATTATATAAATACATATGTTATTATGTATATACTTTTGAAATGAACTTAGAGGATTCTGGTAACATGCTAAGCACATAAACCTATTAACATTGAGTAAGTTAGTATCCTATCTATTGTATGGGTATAAGGATATCCATGGTTTTGCTAAGAATGTCCTAACTTTAATACCATCCAAGTAACATAGAAATTATTTATAATCTTAAATGCAGTGACTTTTTCTGATTTTTATAGATTTGTAAATAGTTATTAATGTGAGTTAGTTGAAACTGGAAACAAATTATATTAATTAACGGAAAAACTCAAATTGTACATAAATATGTACATTTAAAATTCAAATAAAAACACAAATCTATAAAGTAGTCACTATAATAATGCATATTGTTGTTAAGACAAGCAAGGAGGTATAGCTGGTGGTATGAGCTAGTTTTTCTACAGTAATTATCTGCATTGTTTGTCCTAAGTTACCTGAAAGTCCAGAGAACCATGATATATTCAAATCTTAAATTACAGGTTAAAATGAAAAGTTAGAAAATTTTATATGACACTAGCATATGAAGGTGTTTTTTATAAATAATAAGCCCATAAAATTATGTAGTTAAATTGCCAATAAATAGGAATATATCTTATTCAAATGTGCCAAATATTATGTAAGCACATATAAAAAAGAATTTACTTTTTTCTGATACAATTTTAGTCAGGTCTGATTCAGACGAGACAAGGTTGTTAATTTGTCTATATAACTTTGCTTTTTGTTCAGACCAGTTAAATTAGTTAATGAGAATGGTATATTGTTTTATAATTTAGTTAATTTAAGCTCCTAATTAGTGTTAGTTTAACAGAGCGACAAAATCACATTGTGACTAAGCTATATATTAAAGAAAAAAATGTAGGTACACATGGAAAAAAAATTGAGACCATGTTTGAGACTAACAATAGCTAAAAGCAAAAATATGACACCCAATCAAACCAATAATAGTCTTTAGTAGGACTGATAACACTAGGTACTTTTTTTGACTACTTATGTTGACTACTAATTTTACAGAAATATTAGTTCTATTAGAAATTTAAGAATAATATCTATTTATGAAGATAATGTACATATTTTTAATTAGAATACCAATAAAAATTAAATTAAATTATTAATTTGAGAACATAAAATGAGAGTGAGTTAACAAAACCAATTTAGCTGAAGTCATTAAGTCAACAGGTCACCGGCAAGGTTACTATTATGTAAATAATATGTAATTATATGCAGTTCACTGATAAAATGCTTACTTTACAAAATTACAGCATAATAATCACTATGTTGTGTTAGTACCTATTTCTCATATAATTGCTATGATCATCATCTTCCGATCTTCCATTACATAATAGATGAGATAATGTCTAGAAACTAATTGTTAAGGAAATTTTGACAAATAGCCGGTTTAACATTGTTTTTTTTTTTCTTTTGGTCTTATTATTAATTTATGTTATTATTGAACAACTGAAGTGATTATCAGTAAAGGTCAGACAAACACAAGTCAAACCAATGTCACTAGGATCAATCCATTTATAATATTTGATAGGATAAATTATTTAATTTGTTCCAAAAATAACAATAACACAATTTTTTTTTTATACCTGGCCCCTGTAGTACCCTCAACCAAATTTTAATCTCTAACAGCAGCAAAATCTATGGTTAACAAATATTTAAAAAAATTATTGTTAATAAATTTTTAATAAAATAGATACATATGAAAAAGCAGCTAGTATAAAACAATATAAATAAGAATCCATGTAGGAATTTAGTTAAAAATATTCTAAATAAAATGTAGCCAGTCACCAGTTCTCTAAATAGTTTCACCACATGAAAGTAGGTAAATGGCCTTTTCACTTTCTGAAATACTTGCTTACTAATGCGTAGAGTATATAGGTAGTCAATAGGCTGGTTCACTACTCATGTCACTAAAAACATTTTTTAGTTGATAATGACGACAGTGGCAAAAAAAAATTTGATTATGAACTTTGACTATTCCAAAAATATATGTAGTTAATATCAATTTAATAAAAAAAAAACTCACTTCCTGGAGAGACATGGTGATTGTTGATACAGCTAACTAACCTAAAAACGAAAATATAAAACATTAAAACACCAGTGACACATTCATTTGTATTGGGGGTAATATTGGATGCCGGCTGAATATAATGAATGACACAACTCCGTAAATTGAAAAAGTTAACATTCGAAATACAAATGCAATCAAGCAAGTCCCGAATTCTGATTACTTGTGATAACAAAAGAAGTGAGCAGTAAATTTAAAAGTAAGTTCTTTTGGAATATAAATTGTAGGTAATCTAAAATACACGTCACTAACTTACAGTTAAACAGAAGCGTGTGCTCGGTACGAAAACTCGTTAGGAACTGGTCGCGTCAACACTTAATTTCAACAGAGAAGAAACAGACTTGAACGAATACAACTCAAAGCACACAAAAATGACGCGTATAGGCTATCGTGAACCACGTAATGCGAATGTTATCGTTATCACATTTATTATCAAAATAAACTATCAGTAGCCTAGGTACTTAGAAGGTGTTTTATCGCCTGAAACGACTGAAAACTAAAAGTGACACTTGACAGATATTAAATTACAGGAGTTTACAGACTTTTTGTATAAAATAATTTCTATAGTTTTAAAAGAAACAGGGGTTCGGGAGTTCGGGACGGGAAACTATTTAGGGATGACTTGACAATTGACATTGACAAAGACGATCATCAGACAGCTGACAAGCAGAGCAGCCGAAATGTCATAACGTTTCGTATTTCTAGAACATATTGATGAACTTAATATGGTTCTAAAACATGTACGTAACTCAGCACCGGGTATTGACGGTGTAACATATTCATTCATAGTAAACGCTGGTGAAATGGCGAAGAAATATATTTTTAAATTTTATTAATTTTTGTTATTCCAATGGTTGGGTTCCAGAGCAATTTAGATGCCAAATAATCATTCCTGCATTAAAACCGGGCAAACATATAGATGACCCGAACGGTTATAGACCAATTGCTTTATCCTCGGCATTAGTTTAACTTTTGGAACATTTAATTAAAAACCGTTTGGATTGGATTGTGGAATCCAGAGACTTGCTACCGAGGTTTCAATTCGGATTTAGGAAAGGTCTTAGCACAATGGATAGGATTGGTACGCTGATTACTGACATTCGTTTATCATTCTCTAAAAATGAATCTGTTGTTGCTGCCTTTCTCGGCATTTCCTCTGCATATGACAATGTCCTTCTTCCCATTCTCAGGCAAAAACTGCTTCAGCTGAGACTTCCGGTTAAGATGGTACAATGCATATGTGGACTGCTTATGTCCCATTCTCTGATATTGATAGTGCAAGGTGAGGAGTTTGATAAAAGGCAGACATGGAAGGGCTTACCACAGGCTCAGTATTGAGTCCTGTGTTATATAATATACGGCAGATATCAGTTCCTGTCTAAATAACAACTGCCGTATCCTACAGTACGCTGACAACCTAGCGCTATATATATCTGATCCCTCCATCATTGACGCTGCCTCATCACTGTGCCTGTCCCTGGATTC
Organism: Xylocampa areola; assembly: GCA_935421205.1. NCBI lineage: Eukaryota > Metazoa > Arthropoda > Insecta > Lepidoptera > Noctuidae > Xylocampa > Xylocampa areola. The sequence continues at coordinate 18,778,873 of OW285206.1, forward strand.
TTTAAGCGATTGGTTATTAACCCACGGTCTTTGTTTATCTGCTCCGAAAAGCTCGGCAGTAATGTTTTCGCGCAAAAATAAAATTCCCCAAATTTCAGTGGTAGTCCAAGGGCAAGAAATCCCAGTCATGCCAAATGTAAAAGTTTTAGGCGTTTTTTTGGATTCCAAACTAACCGGCTTACAGCATATAAATTCAAGAATCCAAAAATGTGAGCGGTTAATTCCTATATTAAAAGCTTTTGCCGGTGTTTGGTGGGGCGCTTATCCTTACACTATAAAAGTGTTGTATAATGCGATAATTCTGAGTGTCTTGGATTATGGCACGTTCCTTTTGATCCCGTGCAATAAGGGTGCTTTAGCTAGATTGGATCTAATCCAAGCTCAATGCCTCCGCATCATCTCGGGGTGTATGAAGTCTTCTCCCATTAACGCCTTGCAGGTTGAGTGTGCTGAACCTCCTTCGGCCCTCAGGAGACAATATCTGGCCACTCGTTTTCTATCCAAATTAATTTGTAAATCTTCTCATCCACTAGTTTCAAAATTAAAAGACTTAGATGCTCTATTGAGAACTTCAAGTTATTGGAGAAATGAAGAAATTCCCCTATTATTAAAAACTTTCCGCCTTTAAAAAAACTTAGAGGGCCCTATTGTCCAATTTTCAAAACTTTCTGTATATGATTCTGCATATGATGTGTTATGTTTTAAACCTAAAATACATTTTGATATCGGTATTTCTAAAAATTCACCTTCAGCGGATTCGGCCTTCAATGCGGTGGTGAGAGAACGATGGAATGGTTTTGAAAGTTTTTTTACAGATTCTTCAAAATTCACAAATTTCGGCTGTCCTGGGGCTGCGGTATATTACCAAAACTCCCAAATAATTTTCAAATTCAGATGTCCTAATGAGTCGTCCGTGTACACGGGTGAATGTGAAGCTATACTGGAAGCGTGTCGTTTAATTGAATCGCACAATATCTATTCTGGCGTCATTTTCACAGATTCACTTAATTGTCTTAAATCGCTAATGCAAAATCCCTTTAAGAGTAAAGTACTACATAGTGCCATTATCCTAAAAATTAAAAAATCTTTGTTTAACTGCGCTAAAGCCTTCAAAGATGTTCAATTGGTTTGGAGTCCCAGCCACTGTGGGATTCAGGGTAATGATGTTCGTTGATGCGTTAGCCAAAGATGCCATAACATCGGAAACGGCAGACCTCTGTCATTTTTGTCACCAGGGATACGATCTATTGAATTCATCTAAGGAGTATCTACAAACGTCATGGCAAGAACTTTGGAATTCCACTTATAAAAAGAAGGGTAGATATTACTATGCAATTCAACCAAACATAACTGCTAAGCCATGGTTTTATCGCTACAAAAAAGTCCCCAAAGTAGTTATTTCTGTGCTTTATAGAATCCGCATAGGTCATTGCTGCTCTCCAGTCTTTTTAAAGAAAATACATGTACCTACGGGAGTCTTCTCTGTGCGAGTGCGGATTGGATGAAGGAACTTTGGAGCATATATTTTTTGTGTGCAATTAACATCTCATCTCTTGATCTCTACAGTCACCTCCCTAAACTAAAGATTCCAGTTCCTATTAACTTTCCATCGGTTCTTACCTATTCCTCTCCAAAATTATTTCATGCCTTGATATTGTTTATTTATAAAAATAATATTAAATTATGAGCTGGATCCCTCATGTTGGTGTGGTATATATTTATGTAATATTTTAACAACTATACTATTTATTTAATTTTATGTTTGTGTTTGTTTGTTTCAGTGTACTAATATAACGACAAGATCTACATTGAGTACCGTACTAGGGTAGTACACTAATAGGGTATTTAAGGTATTTGGATCAAAACAACATTGTTTTTAGGATTACACCTACAGGACCTAGTGATCCTATAGTTGTTATAATCATTCTTAGGAGCCCAGTAGAGAAACCAGTTTCATAAGTTTTGGACTTCAAAAGTTCAAACTTCTGCTACAGTCCGAATTAAATAAGTGTGCCACTCTGAAGTTAGACTTTCCGCGTGTCTCGCATGCGCACTACTTTTTTGGCCGTACTATCGAAGTATCGACTACCGAGCAGGTTTTTGTAAATAACTTCAGAGGCCCCTCTGATGATGACTAATGATTGGTAAAACATGTTGGTTCAAACTTAAATATTTAAGACCTCATAATATGCATCAAAACAATGTATTTTATGTACACGTGTTTTTGCAAATAAATGATCTTTATCTTTATCTTTATCTTGCCAAAACATTATTTCTGCTGCTTTTAGCGAAACAGCGTGACCGTCTAAATAGGCATTTTAGACGTTGGTAACTAATTTCACTTTCATCATTCCTTCATACAAAAATTTTAATTTCATAAAGATTACAGACATACACAACATCTTTTACGGTTTTCAGTGCAATTTTTCTCTTCATATGAACCTTCTTCGGACGAATAATAAAAAAAAAATAAGTAGCAGAATTGGTCCAGCCATTCTTGAGTTTTGGGCATTCATTTTTATATAATATTAAATACATAATACAAATCGTAATATATTAAGGGCACCTACAATCATTACATCATCTCGCTCTTCCTCTAATGCATCATCGGAAACACGGAGGGGCCAATATCTTGGCCAAACTCGCACGTGTCCATAGCGTCGCTGTATCACGGTCGCGGCAAAGCGCTAGTTAGGGGTATTCGACCGCTACACCGGGAATTTGCACCTAAGCAGTCCGATCAGGTGGTGGAATAGAATTATAACATACGCGACCGCGGGCAGGACACGCCGTAATAATGGCAGTAAATCCCGTAATATCGTCAGTACTCAGCTTCCGGATGACGCAGTTGCATATTTAGATCACGGGTGCTTCGGGAAGTGTCATGCTACGCATAGTCGAACTGTCCCCTGGACACATTGCAGCACTCACTGAAGGCATGTCCTGGTTGGGGCAGTAGAGGTGGGTGATAATTCTGTCGCTTATGGCTATGATCATGGTCGGGAGGCGTTTTTAGTCGATAGGACTTCAAGGCGTCCGTGAGGGGTCTTTCACATACGAAAAAAGAAAACCTATACAAGCACAGCAACATTATACTTATTTGTGATAATATTACAAATGCACGATGTAGACAACTACCTTGTATTATATTCAATAAATGAGGACAGATTTTATCCAAATGATCCATCTAATGAAAATAAATAAAACAATAATCAAACAGAAAAGGAATTTATCTATAGAGTTCGCTATGCAAGCGATAATGCGTCTGAAAGATTGATCTGTATTAAAAATCAAAGAATACATAATTAATTAAAAGTTATTTATTAAATAATAATAATGTTTAATATGTAAAATTTATCCTAGAGCATGATCACGCGTATTTGGGGGCAAGTTTCTCGGCCATTTCGACGTACTGCTTCTTAGCGTCGTCCTGAGAGATCCCCTTGCGGTTGGACCAGGCCTTGAACTTCGCGTTCTCGACCATACCGCTGGGCTCAGCTGAAAATAAATCATTGTATGAAGTAAATATAGACTATGCGTAGTAAGTATGATTAGATTTGCTGTTCCGTGTTCAGGTTTTGTTGAGTTCTTATTCTCGATCTCGATTTACATAGGTAAATCGATTTACATAGGCCGCAATTGCTAATCGCAATTGAATAGTTTCAGCACAGTTTCAGCTTTTTTTTTTACCCAACCCAGTTTTTTTCTCTAACTAGAAATATAAAAAAAAACCGTCTTCGTCAACATCTTTCTATCACTTGTACTGCATTATGATGTATAATTACAGGTACCTTCAATAATCCAATGCTGTTCATAAAAACACTTAATGGTGTCAGCGCCACAAGCCTTGAACTGAATGCCGAAACGACAGAAAAATGTACATAGTGTAAATTGGATTGAAAAAAAAACTTGTACTTATTGCATTATCACACAGTATACCTACAAAACTTTACTATACTGTGGCATTATCAAAGTTTAAAGATCTACAGTCTTCTAATGCGCATTCCGCTTTCTACCACGAATGTTGTATTTTTACACGACTGCCCAAAAAAGGAGCGTTATGTTATAATAATCGGTAATAGATATTAATTACCGATGTTGACGTCTCCGATGGTAGCCTGCTTGTACAGCGAGTAGAGGGCAAGGTTCTCTTCGTTACTGGGGGTGGTCTTCCAGTTCCTCACCTGGCCGGCGATTTGAGAGAATTGCTGGAAATCCGAAAAAAAATATTAGTTTAATAGACAGAAAAAGAAAACTAATTGTTCATAGACCACAGGTGTATGAGTAACAGTTAAAAACTTATTTTTTAGGTAGTTAATCTTAGGTGAAATTTGGTGCTATAGATCAAGCTGTTACGCACCGGATCAACTCCGGTTGAATGAAATGGCGACAGATCACATAATATCTTCAAGTTGAAGAGCAAAATTTAAGAAACCGATAAAGGACCTGTCGTCCTGTATTCATCAGAATGCTGGGGCAGAATGGATGTGTGTAGTGACAAGAATGGTAAGGAATGAGTATATTAGAGGAAGTCTGAATCTAACAAAAAAGTTGAAAGAAATTAGTTTGTCCTCATATGGACACGTGATGAAGAGAGATGAAACACATGTAACTAAGAGGGTAACTTTGGGTACGCCATATAAAAGATGGATGGAATGTGTGAAAGATGATTTGAATGAAAAGGGAGTGAACGATAAAGTGACGGCTGACAGCGAAGAATGGAAGAGAAAAACATATTGCGCTGACCCTAAAACCAGGGCATGAAGATGATGGATCTTATGTAAAATGTATTTGTAACTATAGCGAGGGTTTGAACAGAATACCTATAGCTACTATTCAAATTAAAATTTAAATTATAATATAAGGATAATAAAGGCAAATCAAAATAAATTGATTTTCCCTACCTAGGTATGTTTTCCTATGAGCTAGACATGAAAAACCTTTTATAATTAAGATTTTGTGCAAGGACGGTTTGCTGTCCAAAGGCAAAGCTCAGCATATGCATCATGGCATCATAGTCTAGCCTGGTAATTCAAATTCCATTCAACAAATAGGTATGTAGGTACCTACCTACAACGTACGTAATTCGTCATTACTGTCTGATAGCTTTTCTAAAAAACCGTTACTTAAGTGCAACAATATGAGTAAAATAATATTCATATCGATCAATTATTGCCTCACCACCACCAGGCAAGTTATTTCCACTTGTCAATTAATTAATTAAACATTTTTATACCTACAAATAAAACAGTTATCGTGGTATTATGTGTTCAAAACCTTTTGATAAATTTATAAAATCTTTACTTCGAATACTAAACTTATCTAAACTGATATTAATTATCAAATTAGGATTATTCCGTAAAGTTGAATTACTAATTAAATTATAGTTAATTATCAGAAGTACCCAATGTATTTGTTCATCAACACTTTATAAATAAAGACCGTATTATTTCAGAACATTGTTTCAGCATTTTGCTTTAAAGATATTGCCTATAACATCTATTATATTTCTATAATAAGATGAACCTATACTTTTATTTTTCTAATTTTTAGGGGCTTTGTAGCCTATAGATTTTTAATAATGAGATTATTTCGTTGTGTGAAAGGCTTGGCTCAAGCGACATTTTAGTGAAATATGAAAATGTCTCTAAAGACTGTTGTTTTAAAGTTATTTTTTTTTTAAGCACAGGTATTACTGTTGAACCAAATAGCCTTTCACCCATCGATTTGATAATAGATACTAGCACAGATTAAAATGATACTAGTCTGAACTGTAAACTTACCTCGTCGAGAGACATGGTTGCTTATTTGCTTTGAGATCTGTAACAAAATACATAATTTTAGTTTCTGACATTTGTACTACAACTGAATTTATATTTATAGATTCGTTACATTTTCTTTGGACGAAACTAAAAGTGAAACGGGAATTTCCCTTTTATTCCTTGTCCTCATATAAGATTCCTGTCGGCAATCTTAATTATGACTGTAGACTGACCATTGAATGAGATTCTGCATTTTAAAATATCATATAAATGACCTAGCTGACCATTAGTTTCAGTAAGTAATCGAAGGCCCGTGCAGACACTTCGTACGAGTGGCGTGCGCGAGCGCATTCCTCGGGTTCAACGACCGGTATCAGCGGAACTGGAGCTGCTAGTGGCTAGTGCACTTTCCAGCGTTCATTGACAGTAGAATCGCGATGGATGTGAACTATGTGGAGGAAATCCGGCTGCGAGATTATCAGTTTAAGCACTATGGGGAAATTTAATCCAGATCGTATGGAATAATTTTTATGGGAGTAATGACGCCCGAGTACTTGAGCATTTTAAGCCAAAAGAAAGTACCTACGACTGTTATATGTATTTAATGTAATTATGTAGTAATTAATTATTAATGTACTTACTTAACTGTATCTCTTATAAGTATGTTTAAATAGTATAACTATACTAGCGACCCGCCGCGGCTTCGCACGGGTATAAATTAGAAAAAATAGAGAAATTACGTTTAGCCTACGTAAGCCATGTTATTGGTTGCCAATTAAATATGTTTTCTACTTTAAAAAAAAAACTTTATTATATTAAACCATCTGTGAAAAATTATCTAAACGATGGTGAAAACCGCATGGTGGTGAAGATCCGTTGCGTGGTTTAGGACGAGTAAGCGGATAAACAGACAGACAGACGCTGTTTTTTTGTATGGAGGATGGGAGGAGGTTGTCGACTGCTTAACGTGGCTTTCCTGTGCTTGCATTAATAATTTTAAGGCCAAGGAAAAGAAGAAAGCCAGGGCATTCAACTTATGAACTAAGAGACAACACGCTAAGGGCACCCCCTGCGGGGTAAGAGCCTCGGCTTAGGGTGTTGCTGGTGGGAGGACGGCAAGGGACTGGCTGGATCGGATACAAATCATTAGTATTATTTAAGGACGAATTTAAAGCTACAGGCTCAGCTGCGCGGGCTGGCGCGAGCAAGGGTCGGGGACAGACAGACACGAAAAGCGACTTTGTTTTATACTATGATTGAAAATCACAACTCAGTGCAAACGCCGCAGTAAATGAATAGAAATCCCCAGTAATCGCGGTCAAGACGAGAGAGGGTCAATACCTTCTATATTTTCCGATAGTATTATTCCTAAACGGATATTGCTCAAAGAAATTGCAAATAACAAAAGAAACTCGGTACTAAAATACTCACCACAGGGTAGAGCTAAGTCGAGATCGTAGAGGATACTGAACAATATTTGTGCGAGTTCCTGAGGTAAACTTCCAGCAAATAAAATACTATTATTATATTGCACCTGAACCTAGGGCTGTCACTTTTTATTATGATACGCATATTAACATATTTTAATATGCAGTGTGAAAGTAAACTGTGATCTTCTTATCGTGTGGTTGATGAACAACCCAGTGTCAGAGTTTAAACCACCCGTAGGTCTCTGACATGGCTTTAAACACCGTCGAGAATATCTCTCTGATGTGCTAGTTTCCTCGCGATGTTTTCCTTCACCGTTTTAACCAAGTGATAATTAATTCAAGATAAATCTTTGAGAACTCAAAAGATGGAAAAATGGTCGAGATGGCTTAGTGGTCGGAACGCCTGGAGTATTTATCCGGGAGGCGCAGGTTCGAATCCTGCTCGCGACCGTATTCTTTTTCCATTTAATATAATAACTTTTAATAATTCATTTATAATACGAACATGACTTCAAAAAGTCAATGGTGCGTGTCTTGGATTCGAACTAGCGCCCTTGACCTGTCAATCCAACGGTCATACCCGTTGGTTATCAATGCTTGTTATTGTGATCAAAATTCAATATTTCAAGTCTTTGAAAAGCAATAATGCATGCTTAGCGAACCTTAAAATAAGAATTTTTTGTGGAAATAGAATACGGTCGCGAGCAGGATTCGAACTCGCGCCTCCCGGATAAATACTCCATGAGAGTACGCTACGGTACGTACGGTGTACAAAAATATGAGTTCAAATGCACTTTTATTTTAATTGCGTCATTGCTCTAGTAGACTAGCGTTGTTGTTGAGCGTAAAGTCCTTGGTTCAACTCTCCAATTTGGCAAAGTGTTATTCAGAGTTTCTTTTAGAAAATTCTCTTCTTGGTTTCTGGAATTGTGCCTATTAAATGACAATATGCTCACCATTAGCCACCTATTTCATGAGACTTAATTGGGTACGGCATGGGTAAAGTGTAAGTGTGCAGATATAATATATGGCAGAGGTTTAGGTGTACCCTACACCTAAACCTCTGCCTATTATCATCGGCAAATGCCTTTTCCTTCGAGACGATTTACCACATCTTTAGTAGCAGAACCTCTGCCTAAGCTTCCGGAAAATAAAGTTAAAAAATTGTCCATATCAAATAGTCAACATGCAATGAGAATAAAAGTAATATTTTACATGGATGCTACCAAGCTAAAACTATTATATCAGCGAGTCTTCATTGTAAGTAAGAAGGTTGAATGATTTACCTAAAATTATAACGGGGTTCAATGGATATATTAAAAAAAAAAAACAAAATCTTTAATTATAAATATTTGCCACAGAGAAAGCCCTATGCTGCATGCAATATAAATAGACGCTATCGTTCAATAAAATGTTGCGTTTATCGCTTTGACATAATCCTCCTAAAGATTATCCAATATACTTAGTTAAAGCAAAAACTTCTTGGCTGAGGTAAATAATTTATCCAAATAGGCGTATCAGCAACTGCATCCAGACAGTGAAAAGAACATCTGGACCTAGGATTGTACAAACCATCTGGGAGTCCGGGATCAACACATTAAAGTGCCCTCTCTCCCTGCTCACAGGCTGCTACCCGGCTGTCGGTACTCCCACTTTTTTTCAAACTCCAAGGGCATAATAATGCGTTGATCCCGTTTGTAATCAAAAGATAGCAGTGAACGACCGGTTTTCAAACAGTTTTGTAAGACAAACGATTTTCCAATACCTAAGCTAGGCTTAAAAAATTCGGTAACCAACTTTGCCAAAATTCTAACTGTGCGAAAGAAAGAACTTAGCTACTTTACTGAAGCTAGCTTTGACTTTTCTGTACCTGTAATATGGTCAATTTGAAATAAAAATATTTGAATTTGAAGATCGGTCCTCGAGGATGTCGACAACTCTTCAATAAGTATAGTGGAATAACCCAACAAGCGGATACTGTCAGAAAGGCGATGTAGTGCTTACATAATATGCACACGGTAAAAATCATGTTTACCCCTTTTACGCGTCGCCATTGTCAGCAATACGACAGATTTGGTTATAAAAGTTTTCAACTTTCAGTTGTAAATGGCAAATTAAGATTACAGAAGGCCACCACCGCACATAAGGCAAAAAAATAATTATTATTGGATAAAACCATCAACCTGTAGCATTGTCGCATTATTTGCAAAGTTCGTTCGCATTCGCATGCCTCAATATCTTTGACGAATGTTATCGTCCTAAAAATAGGGCGCGATTACAAGTGTTAGCAAATAACATAACACACCTACAAGTTGCAGGAATACGTTTTTATCTACTCAGGTACTCCAAATTTTCCATTGGACACACCTTAATATTTCTGTAGTTTACCGCCAATTCGTAAAAAGGTTATTTGCGAAAAGGTAAGATTAAAATCAAACATTCGAGACGGAAGTTATACGTATGTTCGTATAACTTCGGTCTCGAAATATCATAAATCGATACGTCGTTGTTACAGGTTTGTCCGACGATGGCAAAACTTCCAGATGGCTAAGCCCAATTTAGTAGATGGTCTGACCCAGATCCCCAGTCTCTATCGGCTATCCACAAGGCCTTCCACGTCGCAAAAACAGATTTAAGTAGCGCAAGTTTGTCAGAGAAAAAACAATTTCATGAGCCTCAGAAATGAGGACCACGATGTATCTGAAGAGTTTCCAAGATATTTAACTCGTCAAGAGTATAAAATAGATATCTTTGGCTATAAACAAAAGTAATTCAGAAGGTACTACTCTCATATCGTTGCACAAAGTGATGATCATTGAAATCCATCTAGTCCCTAGCAGGCGCGGGTCGAATACTGTGGGCACAGTGGGCCTGCCCACAACCCTAATTGTGGTCATAATCAGTTCAGTAGTTTTGAGTCCAGATGTGATAAATTGTGCAAAACAAACACACCGGCTCGCACTGGCCGATTTTCGGGTTGCCCGTGCCCATATCCTTTTTCAGAGGCTGGATCCGCGCCTGGTCCTGTTTGTTTTTCAACAAGGCCAGATGCAAGGCCATCACTGATACTAGAGTAATATTTTGATTTGAATCAGCAGACTAAAATCTGAATCAGGCCTTAAAAATCTAGAAAAGAATCATCGTCATAATCTTTTTCCACGTATGTTTCCTCCTACAATCTGAATACCGATAAACGATTGACATCATAATCTCTGCTGTACATTCAAAGAGCTCTATACCATGAACAGATTAACATACATAGCTGGCATTCTTTATTTACGACGATTAACGGCAATGGGGTCAACTATGGCATTTAACTTTGCGGTACAATAAAACATAAACAGTATGTTTTTATTAACCTTACCCACCGAGATGTGGTTGTCATATTTGTAGTTTTTTTTTCTTTGCCTTTTGTTATTTACTTCCTCATTGGTCTAGTGGTCGCAAGGGCGACTGCCGAGCAAGACTTCCTGGGTTCGATTCTTGGGTCGGGTATGTTATTGGGTTTTTCGGTCAGGAATTTTTTATTAGCAGCCCGGAGTTTGGAAATATAGGTTGATGGCAATAGGCTCACCAACAATTACTTACATAGAATTTTATAACAGCATTGGTGAAATATAAGTGTACAACCACTGGTGTATACACCTCTGCCTACCCCTCGGGGAATACAGACGTGATGGTATGTTTATTTACACACATCAACACGGTCTAGGGATATTTCATACTCAATTAAATAACTCGAAAAGTACTGGCCGCATTGGAATCTTTTATACACCGATTTGTTTGTAATTTATCTCAGACTAATTCCAAATTCAAATTTTTGAAAATTCTTTTGTTTCGGTGGCATAAAAATGTCTTGATGTGTAGGAGAGGGAATTTTCATTTGTGCGAAATGTAGAAAACAATACGAATTACATTTAGTTACAGTTTTTTTTTCATTTTTATACGAAAGTTAAAGTTAAAATTGAGGTATTGTAGCCATGCAACGCCAACATTCGACGAGGGCGAAGATGTTACGAGCTGGGGGAATGCTGGAAGCTGGGTCTGTTCAGCGTAATTTTGCTGAGGCCATAGGGACCCACCAAAATGTAATTTCAAGATTGTGGACACGCTATCGTGCCACAGGTGAAGTAGCGGAGAGGCACCGGGGGCCAAGTCGCATCACTACCCCCAGACAAGACCGATTTTTGCAAATTACTGCGCGAGCTCAACCAAATGCAACGGCGACTCAATTGGTCCAAAGGTTGCGAGTGAAACACCAAGTGCTTGTGAGTGACCAAACTGTAAGAAGGCGACTGCATGAAAGCAATCTACGCTCTCGTAGACCACTCCGGGTCCCACCTTTACGGAGAGGCAATCGTGGACGACGATTAGAATGGGTTCGGAACCACGTGGACTGGGGCCGTGAACAATGGTCCAATGTGCTGTTCACGGATGAATCCAGGTTCGGCTTCCATCCAGATTCACGAAGGACGCGTGTTTGGCGAGTTCCTGGACGATGGAGCCGTCTTCAGAACCCTCAGGAAGTTCACCCATACCAAGGAGGAACAATTATGGTTTGGGCAGGAATTCGTCTTGGAGGACGGACGGATCTCGTTTGGGTGCGGGGCAATATGACGGCAGAACGATACGTCCAACAGGTGCTGGGGCCCGTAATCTTGCCCCACAGAACACAAATGGGGCAAGATTTCCTGCTCATGCACGACAATGCCCGGGCACACACGGCGAGAACGGTAGCAGCTTGGTTACATACACACAATGTTAGGGCCTTAGACTGGCCTGTTCAATCGCCAGATCTAAATCCCATTGAGCATGCGTGGGATATGCTGCAAAGAAGAGCTCTGAAGGAAGTTCCTGAAAATCTGGCTACAGAAGATCAACTTTTTGCGCACCTCAGAAGGACATGGGACAATATTCCAATACTCAATACTCAATACTTTATTGCACTCCATATGTTATAAAGGTGTTAAATATAGTAATAATTACAGTACAATATGGACCCTGTAGGGCACGGCAACGTAGAAAAGAGGAGGATGCTAACATTTCTTCTGGTTAACTTTATTTATGTGAAGAATTCGTTATATAAATGATTGAGAATGATTATTATTATGTATTGTTTGTTCAGACTATAGTATATTTATGTGATTTTATAAAGTATTATATTCAATATTTATGTATTTATTTTATTATTGTAATGAATTATTTATTAAAATATAAATTTATTGATGACTCTATGATAATTATTAATTATTATATGATAATTATTATTATTAATATATAATATACAATCATTTAATTTAATTAGTTATTTATTTTAAATCTTTATCATTAATGTATTCTTTAATATTATAGTATGCTTTATTAATAAGTATATGTTTTAGCCTATTTATAAAAGTTTTATTTCTGGTTTCTTCTTTAAGGGCTTCTGGGAGTTTATTATATAATTTTATTGACATTACATACGTACTATTGGAATGTAGGGTCATGTTGGAAGTAGGTAACATTAATCGGTTTCTATGTCGAAGCGATATTTTAGTATGTCTGTCGCTACGTTTAGTAAAGAAGGTGATATTGTTTCTCACAAATTTACATATTTCTAGAATGTAGATGCATGGTAAGGTAAGAATTTAGTGTTTTTTAAAATAGGGTAGGCAGCTGTCGGTTTGCTCTATGTTGGTTAGGTTACAGATTAGTTTTTTTTGTAGAGTAAAAAGAGAAGGTGTGTCAGTACTATTACCCCACATGATAATTCCGTAGGTAAGCCATGCATATGCGTAGGCATAATAAGTGGTTAAAGCTGTTTGGAAGTCAGTGGTTTTCTTTATTTCCCGGAATGCATTCCGCAGCAAGACATTGACAACCTTGTTCTGAGCATGCCGAATCGTTGCCGATGTGTTATGAACATCATGTGCGCTTTCTCAGACTACTAACTTCAAGTTTATAAACACAAATTAAATGATTTTTAATTTTTTTTCGGTGTTTACTCATAAATTAAAAGTTAATTCATATACGGTTTCCGTCTATGCTTCATTTTTTTTCCATAAAATCCTGAAATTTTAATCGAAGTACCTTAAACATTACTAGAAAATGGTAGAATATTAAATAACGTATCTTTTAAATATATACATGTCATATAAATAATTAAAATATTGATAGTAATTCGCTTTTTTTAAAATATCCCTAGACCGTGTTGATGTGTTTATTTGCATTTTGAAATTGGGAAATATACTAAAAAGTTTAATACCGCGTCGCTTTGAACCCCGTCTTCACAACCATTACAGCGCAACGTGATGATGAGGCGCTCATCGTTAGCCGGTTCATGCCATGGCGGTTCCGGCCATCTCTGGTAGTTAATTATTGTTGAAGTTAAACAGTGCTTGTTACTAGTTGTATAGCGTACCCAGGATTTCGACGAGAGTTTAGTCCCTTTTTTTTACAAGTGTAAGTATTGTATTTTCACTTCTTGTCTACGATTTCTGGGTGGGGGGGTTGAACTCCCAAAACACTCCCATTGGTACCTACGTTCAATTTAGGGACGGATGACCACTAGCCGCCTTTGAAATTGAGCCGCAACGTTCTTCGGCCGATACGTTAATCCGTCAGGTCCCGCTTGTTGAGACTCTGACTCTCTGACACTATGTTTAGCTTTTAACCATGCGAAGCAAGAAAAACGGACATAAGCCCATCTTTCTTTCCTCATCCTTCCTTCCATGCTCAGCAATGGCGGCGTTTACGTACCTACCTAATGATAAGATGACACAGTGTTTAGCAACTTCACACATTGCAATGTTGAGAAAATACGCGAGTTAGTAGTGATACCTAATTGCAGAGTAACTACACATTCTTTATTTTGTAAATGACATCACGGCATCACGCCATCACCTATGAATGACGGCATTATCTTCCCTTTAATGCTTGTATTTCCTTGTTATTACAATAATTTTGGGAGGTGTTTGGATTATTTCGATTTTACACTGTACCTTATGCAAATTACTACCACAAAAAAAAGTTATGCTAGTGCCTGTACAGAATATTTTGGAATCGTAGAAAATACGCGTAGCTGTGTCGTCCAAACCAACTCACCCAGCATAAGGATTCTTGGATGAAGTTTAATCAGTTCTATCCCTATCACCCCTGGATCCACCCTCTACGACTATTAAATACAGCTTTCGAAAAACTTTCCCTGTTCTATCCCTATTCACCCCATTTAACTGATAAGATCTTCGGGGAATTAAGTAAGTATTTAGGTACCTACTTCATCCTAGACAGATATTTCTTGGATATATCTAATTATAATAAGCCCTCTTTACGCCAGTCTTCCTTTATACATTCTCAACTGTGATAACAAAAAGTTCTACGTCCACTAATATTTAATATTCGTTGGAAACCATATCGCGGTAATCCTTTAATATAAACGGCGTCGCACAAATTACTCGCATAAAAAATGGCGCGTTATCGATTATCGCCGATTACAGATATCTATTAGTTAATCGATTATGTTTTTGGAATATAACTGATAAACAATTGAGGCCACGATAAGGTAAGTAAAACGATGCCCTGACTCTAATAGGTCGTAACTAAGTAAGATAATTATGAAGGGGTAGATAGGAAAAGTCGTATTTTTGTTTTTTTTTTCTGTGTGGGATTTCCATCATGAACTTTGTGCCGGACTCCTCCCGACTAAAAGCCACTCGTTCCTTCGCTAACCTTTACTGAGATCTCGGGATCGTAGCTACATTCACCGCGACCCCAGCAGGCTGTGATCCCGACATCAGTGTGAGCCGGCCACAGTTGGTCTGCATGAAGGCCCACTAGAGATGTGTGCTCCCAAACAAGGTGCGCATTCGTCCCGGGCTTGTTGCTGGTCGGGCGACTAACTGCCGAAGTCCGTCGCCCAGCCTAGGTATTACTTACTGCCAAAATGTTTCACTCCTTAAATGACGAAGAGCGATAACTCCTGGCAACTTGAGTGATTCAAGCACTCAAATTTTTCATCAGTTAACTTATGGTTAGCTTAGAAATAAATCATCACTAGCTAGTAGATTGTTGGTTTAGTAGGTAGGTAACACGTAGGTAACCACAAATTTTAACACCTCATTGTAACATTGTTTTCCGTATATTTCTAAGTTAATGTTTACATAGACCTGATGTAAAACTGGTTTCAAGATCATATGGAAGTAGTTAGGTAACTTTATGGTACAATAGCCATTATTATCAATTGAAAGGAAATCGTTTGACTTGGAATAGGAATGATACATTTATTTTCTTTCGTCCATCACATTCATATTTCTTCGAGCGACATGTTGCAGACGCGCGGCGGCAGTGGTCGACATCGTGTCACTCTATGTTAGAGCCCTAAAGCTGGAGACCATCGATTTATTTACCTTCGTACACGCATACAACACAAATTCATATTAAGAAAAACAGTTTATTGATATTTATTACTACTGGTTTGGTTTACTTGACGCATGCGCGGATAATGAGCGTGAGGTCCTGGATTCGTTGTTAGGTGTATTGTTAAGAAATTTTTGTAGCAGCCCGAAGTTTAGAATTGTGCTCAGTAGATGGCAATAGGGTCACCAGCTCACCATCGCATTGAATTAAGTAAAGGCACCGGTTTAATGCGAGTGTATAGCAGTAGGTACCTACACTCCTGATTAATATACATACCTAACTTTTGGGGGAGCAGGTGTTAAGCTATGTTATGTAGATTACTCAACATGTAGGTACATGACTTATCTGTTTGATGTATCACCTTATATCGAGCAGTGTGAATAGTGGGCTCAATATATTAGTGATGTCCTTTAGAGGTCGATTACGTACCTTGTAGGTAGGTACTTATTTTATCGTATTTTGTTATTATCTGCTTAGTATTCATATCATGTGAGTTAGGGGTTCAGCATCACGCTTGTATTCCCCGAAGGGGCAGGCAGAGGTGTACATAGTTGCACACCCACACATCACCTATGCTGCCAATGCCGTTATTAAGTTCCATGTTAGGTGGTGAGCGTATTGCCATCTACCGTGCACAATTCAAAGCTCCAGGCTGCTATTGAGAATTTCCTAACAGAAAAACTCAATAACACTTTGCCCGACCCAGGAATCGAACCCGAGACCTCCTGCTCAGCAGTCGCGCTCAGGACCACTACACCAACCTTGTGAATGTAATCTTCTAATACATAAAAATATCAAGTCACAGTGTTTGTTACCGGACTTCTTCGAAACGGCTTGACCGATTTTTATTGTTTTTTTTGTGTATATTTGGTAGATCGTAGAATAGGTAGGCAATTTTTATACCCATGGGTGATAAGGATAGCCCTATCCAAAAAAATTATATGGCAGAACAACGTTTGCGGGGCACAGCTAGTATTCATATATACATATTAATTTAATTTTAATTATAGTGCATATTGTGCACTTTATGAATACTGTCTCACTCTGACATTGGTAACCCTAAAGTGAGTGCACAGTTTTTTTTTTTTATATTATTAACAAGATTATACCCAGTTGAGGCCACTCGACCAATCTGCTATCTTCGGCGTCTAAGATAACAGTATCCTTTTCATATCTCTTAGTTAAAATTACCACAATATTTGATAAATACTTATAATCAGTATAATTATTAGATATACATATATTGTTTTAGTATACAATAATGTTATCAGAGATGCTATAATGGTCACAAAACAAGAACTATATATTCAATTCCAATAAGACTGGTTTCAAAAGCCCTGTTTGTATTTTTTTTTTTTTGAATGGGTAAATAAAGTAAACTGTTTTTGCAACCAATACATTTATTTGCACATAAAAATTCTAGTACCTTATATTTTAGAAATTAGCAGATTTTCACGATTATTAATTTTTTGTTTCAATAGCTAATTATCCTGCTTACAGAACTAAATATGATATTTTTATCAGCAACAATAGGGTCAACAGGGGTAATTTTAAACAGGGGTAATAGTTAACAGATAAAGAAACGATCAGATCTTTTTCATACTTATCCTCTTTTTCTTCCTGCCCAGGTTCCATGTTGTTTGGGGTCGGTGCGATATGTTTTCTCTTCCATTCTTCACTGTCAAATTATTATCATGAAAACAAAGTTGTTTTTGTGTTTTCAATTACCCTCTTTTTTGTTTTCGAGGGGAAATCTTCTATATGGCGCCTAGCGTTTGGGGATAAGACCGAGGAGTGTGGGATTCCTACCTCCCTAAAAACACCACGGTGGTCACCATCAGCATATGGAGGTGGGCACATAGCAGACCAGCTATAGTACCCTCGCTATGCAATGCTAATCCCTGGTGTTTCAATAACCCCTGTTTACAGTTACCCTGGTTGACTTTATACAATATTGTTTGTCAATAGATGGCGCTGTACCCAAAATTAGACATTGCATAGTACTACTGTTTAGAAATTAATATCATGTCTTAGTTGTCCAGTTAGGATCATTCGCATCAATTCCAGCCACGGCCTGCATCTTATCGAAGGGCAGCATCATAGGGTCAGTGGGGGGCATCTGCACCGTCGCAGCCAGGACCGGGGTGTTTCTGCCTTCCTTCAGTAGTAAAACTTTAATTAGCGATCTTTCACCACCCTGTCCCGTAACTGGACGGAATAATACGTCCGGGTTTATGTTCTCGTCGAAAACCTCTTCGATTTTCGACGGGAATTTCAGCTTGCCTCCCGGTGAGAGGAGCGGTACCTGTAATTAGGAAAATTATAGATTGGATTCAAGATATGTCTTTGAAAAAGCATTAACGCATGCTTAGCGAACTCTAAAGTTACAATATTAAATGGAAAAAGAATACGGTCGCGAACAGGATTCGAACCTGCGCCTCCCGGATAGATACTCCAGGCGCTCTGACCACTAAGCCATCTGCTTCTTTTTCATTTCTGCATCTGCATCCATGGCTTAGTGGTCAGAGCGCCTGGAGTATCTATCCGGGAGGCGCAGGTTCGAATCCTGTTCGCGACCGTATTCTTTTTCCATATAATATTGTAACTTTATAGATTGGATGTTTTATATTCAGTTACACAAAAACTACTGAACGGATAAGAAAAAAACAACATTTAATATAAATACAGGTAGTGATTCTGAGGACACACTTCTAGTCATGAAGAAAAGATAAAATAAATAATTTTATTTAGTTAGGCTTATTTTTATTTTATTAAAAGATACTGCAACCATAATTTTTTCCTCCACCTTATATATTATATTAAATTCTTGCATGTGATTTAGGTATCCTGCCACTCATTGAGCGAATAAATTATAACGACGTGGGCATAAGGTAGTAATCCAAAAACAGTCCCTCTTGTATTTCTGAAGGAATAGACTATATTATAAAATATTTGCGAGACACGAATATACAGACCTTAATGTACGGATTGGAGACTTTATAGTTGATGGTGTGCACGTGGAACAGTATGGACAGTCCTATGACGGCTTTCTCCTTGGAATTGTTCTCTATGATGAGCGTCACCCGAAACACGGGACCAAGACCTTCCACCTGGAAACCAAGTGAGTGCATATAGATGTAAGGTAGAGATACACCCACATTTCACCAATGGGTTGACATTATTGAGTCCCGTAAGTGTGAAGATAGGACGACATACTTGGTGAGCTTATTACTGTCTACCGAGCTCAATTCCCAACTTTGACCTCTAGCTGAGAAATTCCACACTTGGCCCAACCTGTGAATAAAACTAAGAACTGCAGGCACGAGAAATCGCGGCTGGAGCCACTTGATCAATGAGGGATTCAAAGGTACGATGATGACATTTACTATGACTATGTACTATGGTTTATTAATATGTCCTATCATAAGATAAATACACATACAATAACGCTTTTTACGAGACTGCTCAAAAAAAATTGTGTTAGGTATATTTGTGGGGTTCGTGTATGTATGTATGTTCGTGAGTTTCTTTATTACACCGTAACTTCTAAACGCCTGAACTTATTTATATGTATGTGGTATCGATAGAATCATCACATTATCACGAGTAACAAAAGCCAGAAAGAATTTAAAAAAATATTATATATTTGTGGCTATAATATACAAAAACGTGTAATATAATTGACACATGGCAGGCGGGTTTCTTTTCTATTGGGGCAGGCAGAGACTATCGATTTCTACTTGCTACGATTCTGACACACCTCTTTCGCATTATCTATTTTAATTAGAGCACAGTGGTTTTATATTCTATAACATATTCATACATGCGCATTAGCTTAGATAGCTCTTTTCCCCTTCCTTCTACGAGGACGTCCGCAATTTGATTGCGAACATTTTTTATGATATTTAATCTTTAAATCTTAGTTCAGGAAGAGGGCTCACTGAGGCAGTGTGGCAATATATTAACCTTGTAGGCCTATCAGTCCACTCAGGGGCGCCGACTCCGTAGGTGCTCTGGGTCACCCAGTGGCGGTATGATCACCCAGTGGGTAATAAGTAGACATAAAAACTGACCATATTATATTACGAACTTGCGGCCGGTCAAAAAACATAGCCAAAACTTCAGAAGCATTCCAGTACACGTAGAGAATACGTATGGAAGAAGAATACATGCTGCGCCAACCCCAAACAAGACGATTTATTAACGATTTTCACCATTATGTAGGTACCTACAATATATTTTTGGTCGGTATGCATTTTTCGTCTCGCACTCCGCTGGTAATTTTTATGGGGCCATCAAAGGGCATGAGACCCACGGAATTAACCGGCGACTCTGAGTGGACTAGTATGGCTGATGATAGTCATGATCCTTACCTCAGCAGTGAGTCGTAAGGACTCCATAGGCCCCGTCCCCACTGAGTTGTCAGACTTGACGTGTGCCTCCAGTAAAGTCTTGGCAGCCAACAGACGAAGTCGGTTCAACTCGTGTTGGAACGTCTCGTGCATTACTGTAATAATCTTTTTTTTTTTTATTAAAAAACTTTGCCCCGCACTATGAATTTCTTCCTGTATCGTGGGTGCGTTTACAGACATATAATCTCACAAGCACACACACACCCAGACCTGGAGCAAATATTTATAGATCGTACAAATATTTGCTCCGTGCAGGAATCGAACCTGCGACACGCAGCGCAGCAGTCGGTCTCTCGACCACTGCGCCAACCGCGCTGTCAATTAATACAGATACTTTATACACGACTGCCCAAAAAAGGAGTGTTATGTTTTAAGGGTTCATGTACCTATGTATGTTTGTTAGTTTTTCTTTATTCCACCATAACTTCTAAATGCCTGAGCCGATTTTTAGGTATGGGATATGGTTAGAATCCTTGCATTTTCCCGAGTAACATAGGATGGAAAGAATTAAAATAATTAATAAACAGATAAAAAAAATTTTTTTCGATGTTTAATAGCTTTGTTTGTTCCCAGCGCTCTGCTAGATATGCTATCCCAATCTCTGCTTACTACTCCGAATCCCTACTCCAGATTGAATAGGTCATAATAATATGATGAAGTTATCATCATATTCAGCAACTTAACAGCGAGTTCGAATAAAAAATTTGGCAGAGTGCCTGGAACATTAATCCGGGGGCGTAAGTTGAAATCCTGTTCGCAACCGTACTTTTCTTTCCACAGAATTTTGGTCAGGATTGTTTGTTAACTTTTCTTTATTTATTTATTTATTTATTTATTTTATTAATAATAATAAATAAAAATAAAAAAAATAAAAAAATAAAAACTTCTTTTCTTCTGTGTTTTCTTCGCACGACTTGAACTTTCCTCCCGGCACTAAGCACATGTGCCTACTATTAAACCACTCGGCCAAGTAAAAGTGAGTGAAGATAAAGTTGAAAGAACCCCTAGTCTGTTATATAAAAGAGTGATAAAATACAATAACTTTTACTGACAAACAGCGTTTTCTCGTTCCCGGACGGACTGTTCGAGGAACAGTTTAGACTTCTTGGGTATCATCCAGGGCTTCTGACCGATGAGAGCGTTCGGCGCCATCTCTACACCGGCTGCATGTGCACTAAAGTCGGCTGTTCGCTTCAGTATCTTCAGCATTAGATTGCCACCTAAAAATTAGTCATTTAAAATTGCAATACTCACGAACGTTTCTGAAATTTCTGCTTTCCACGCCTAATGCGTAGGTACCTACTGTTTAACTCCTTATAAATACGAAAGTTTGTTAGGATAGATGAATGTTAGTTACTCTTTCACTCAATAACTACTGAACAGATTTGGTTGAAATTAAGATAGGATCGAGGTGGCTTAGTGGTCAGAGCGCCTGGAGTATTGATTCGGAGGCGCAGGTTCGAATCCTGCTCACGACCGTATTCTTTTTCCATTCAATATAATAACTTAAGATAGGATACTTTTTATCCACATAGGACCCAATTCTGAATTCCAAGCAGACAAAGTCGCGGGCAGAAGCCAGTTATATATACATGTCGGAGATTGACATTTTTGGTATGGCAACACTAGCGGTGCGGTCCAGCGCCGAGTGGAGAGAGAACGCTAGTCTCCATAGATGATTAACCAACCATTTCGTCTACAACCTGACTTAGCTTCGCCTCTGATTTTATAATAATTGTTTTACCTATATTCTTATTGTCTTGTAGTGTCTTACTACTCATCACCAATCTAAAATAAACGTGCTCTCAAAGACGGAGAATTATTGTTAACCAGGCAGATGGAAGCTCTATACTAAAATACCCGACTTCTTAACTTATTGTGCAACCAACCTATATCTTAAACAACCTCGACCTATATATAACCTTCGAACATCGAACTCCTCCGAAACGGCTAGATCGTTATTTATTTTTTTGTGTATATTTGTTAGGTCTGAGAATAGGTCGTGGGCAATTTTTTTTATGTTATAAAGCCATTTCAGAGACCTACGGGTTGTTTGAACTCTGGCACTAGGTTGTTCATCGACCACACGATGAAATAAAGATAATTATAATTGTTGTCTAATACTTACTTCCAGTTATTATTATAAGCACATGTTCCTCCTGCCCCAACTGACCAAACTTCATCACGGACACCACGTCTGAAATGTTTAAAGAAGGAAATAATATAACAAATTGACAGCACTATTAGCACAGTAGTTACAAATAGGTTGCGGGGATATGTGCATGCGAAATAAGTCTGTTAACGTAACACAGAAATTCCTAGTACGAGGCAACGTTCTTTAAAAATTACAATGTAATTTCACATTATTAGCCCCAGAACCCACGGGTTTGAAAAAAACACGCATTGAACTAGCCTTGTCATAAGCGAAGCATAGATTACGCAGACGCACACGCAGCGTACTGGCGCCGAGTGGATGAGTTTTAAGTATCTGTATGTGGTTAGCTCGTATATGACCAGCGAAATTAGATGAGTAGGCATGCTTCACACATGTCGTACGCAACGCTCCGTCCGTATTTTTTTAAGGTCCGTGCCCAGAACCATTATGGATAGACCATAAAAATAATTAAACTCAGGACCCGTGGCGTAGCAGACAATCACTCGTGCACTGCACTAACGGTGGCATTTGGACAGATGTTTTTAAAATTCTGCGTCATGACGAGATTACATCATGATTCTAGAATTATTAATAACGAGTCAACGCCTTCTTAGACCTCTAAAAACAAGAGTTATTATGGATAATCGCTAAAATAACACCTCTGGTTATCTGTCTTACGCAGATTCATATGTCAAGACCCTTACTCTAGTGTCACCACAACGCCAACCGTTATTCACAAATACAACGATATAATTCTGACTTCTAATGAACACGCTAAAGTTGTTTATATTATGTTTTTTGGTTTGGTGATCGCCTTTTCCAGAAACCCAGAGGGGTTTTGTCTGCGTACACGGTCAATAGCTAAGGCGAGGCAGTTTGATGCCTCCAGCCAGAGTATATTCGAAATTACTAAAAACTAAACAACACAGCACTAAGGGCGTCCCCTGCGGGACACGAGCCTCGGCTTTAGGCGTTGCTGGGGGGTATAACTAGGGACTAGGTGAATCATATCGTATTGTTTATATTGTATTGTAATATTTTAAATGGGACCTGATACCTGAATCAAATAAATAAATAAAAATAATGTTATGGCTACGGAATATTGTTCACTAAAACCATTATGCTATTCCGTCATAAGACCTGTCGTCCTGTATGGATCGGAATGCTGGGCCATGAAGAAGATGGATGAAAGAAGATTACATGTAGCGGAGATGAGAATGTTGAGAAGAAAAGATGGATGGATTGTGTGAGGGATGATATGACTGAAAAGGGAGTAAACGATAACCTAACGACTGATAGAGGAGAATGGAAGAGAAAAACATATTGCGCCGACCCCAAATAACTTGGGACCAGGGCAGGAAGAAAACATTATGCTATTAGTCCCAACCTCTTATGAACAGTGTGTCTCTACGCGCCTTGCTGTCGTACAGATGCACGTGCCCCGAAGCAAGCGCCACGCCTATTAGCGTAACGCCGAGGTGTAGCACCGGCACTAGAGTCATGGCGACCGGACGGTGCTCTAGTGTTAAACACCATTGCTTTTTACCCTGGAATTATACAAACACCTTTTTTGGAAATAAGTACGATAAATCTATATAATTGTCATGACAAAACTTTGTCTAGTAATATTTTCATTGGCAATATATTTGAAAAAGCTTTAGCGAGACCCCTCCGATCTTCGGAAAGCACGATAAACCTTAGGTCTCGGCCGCGTAAGGAATATCTATTAAAGCAGGAAACATTACGGGAAGTTAGATGGCTGAAAGTCTGACAACCAGTCTTCCCACGAGATATCGTGTAATCTATTATGTGGATTGTAGAGGTCAGACAGGCAGCCGCTCAAAGTAAAATATTAAGTTGCATCCTGTAAGATTAGAAGCTGACTCCAAAGTAGTTGGGGAAAGGCTAGGCAGATAAATAAAAGACGTGAAGCCCTTTTTCTCAACTCACCTTCTTACTGTAACACGCCATGGTGTGGTCAGCGCATATGACCATGACGCTGCAGTCAGCGGTCACCACCTCTATGGCGATGATATGGTCATCCGTGTTGAACAGAATCCGACCCTCAGGCCAATCTCTTTTTAACAAACATACTGACTTCTCTCTGAAATGGAGAAGCATGGTCAATTTTTAGTTTGCAGGTAAACGTTCCATGCAATTTTTGTAACAGTACAGGAATACTACTCTTGCCTGCCACACTCTATTCTCACTTTATGTGATGTACAGAAAGATTGTCATCATAATCTGGCTAAATTACAAACACGTCATAGGTAGGTACTAGAGAAAGGGTGCTGTCTGTTGGGACTGGTCAGCTCATAGTTGCTTTGGTTTTAATTTTGGCTTTTAAATTATTAAAATTTCCTCTCTTCTTTTCTATAACATTAACCTGCATTATTTTCACATTATATCAATGTAAAGAACACATAATTTTAAAAGAGTGTCTATGGATACCATATTAAATGGAAAAGAATACGGTCGCGAGCAGGATTCGAACCTACGCCTCCCGGATAAATACTCCAGGACCTGCATGGACTCCGTATTCTTTTTACATTTAATATTGTAACTTTAGAGTTCGCTAAGCATGCGTTAATGCTTTTCAAAGATTTATCTTTAAGTGTCTATGGAGTTTTTTGCTGGTTCTTCTCCATAAGATCAATTTCTTGGAACCGTGCACCTAGCTTTGACTTTTCATAAGTACCTGTAAAATGTTCTATTTTAAATAAAAAAAATGAGTTTGAGTTTGAACACTGTCTTTATAGTTCACGCGTTTTTGTCGTACCTACTTCGACTCACATGTGATAAATGCGAATGTTTCACTCAAAGATATTAGAAGGAAGGAGATATGTTATGTGTTTCAAAATGTACAAGGACAAGACAACCTTCAGACAACTTTTGTTCATCCAAAAGTTGTCTGAAGGACAACTTTTGGATGAACAAAACTAAAAATCATGGAAGACAAACAACATGGACTGCCATGGTATGCTTTATGTATATAAATAATCATTAAAGAAATATACGTTAGTACGTAATATAGGTATATTTCTTTAAGCAGACGAAGTCGCGGTCACCACCGGGACCGCCACTTCGTCTGCTTAACAGATTTTTTGGCGCTCAACCCTAATTCGTTTTCTAAAATAAATGTAGCCTAAGTTACTCCTTATAACATGAGCTATCTGCCCGTGGAAGCCCCGTCAAAATAGGTTAATTCGTTTCGGAGATTATAAAAATTAAGAAGTTTCATACAAACTCAATTTAACCCCTTAGAGGATGAATTTCCAAAAATCCCTTCTTAGTGCACATATACGTCATTTAAGGAAAATTTGTGCAAAATTTCATGCTTCTAGATCGAGCGGTTGCAGCTGTGCGTTCATCGATCAGTCAGTCAGTGAATCAGTCAGCCAGTCAGTTGCTTACTTTATATATATATAAATATAGATGTAACAGTAATATATTGGTACTAACTGTGCCCCGCAGTTTCACCCGCGTATAATTATACTATAATTACCTATTTAGCACCAACAAATAGGAAATAATTCACAGATTAATTATTATTATTAGATATATAAGACTAGCTGAGAGGTGTATCCGAATGATAGATAGACTATACTATTTCTCACAAATCTACCTATATTTTTTTTTTTAATCCGTCTGGCAGTTCCAGAGATTAGCGCTGTAAAACAAACATACAAACAAAAACACTCTTCCGCTTTACAATATAGATTAATACAACTTATTCATAAAAAAGTAATACATATCATCAATATTCTACGATTACTACTTACTTTCTTTTCTTTCTTTCTTTATTATCGATAAAAGTATTAGCGTCTGCAGTCTGCACGATCACATCACCAACGATTCTCTATTAAAATTTTCAAAATATCGATCGTACCACGCGACGCGTGTGTTTATTGAGAGTATCGGTCGCTGTTCTTTATATTACGTTTTTTATTGATCGATTGCTAGTTAAATTAGTAGATAAGAAGTAATGTATTTCGTACAAAAATACGAATGTCGTCTTGTTCCATCAAGGCAATGTAACTTAGTAAAAATAACAAGAATTTTTAATTTATTGTTAATATAGTTAAATACAACAAAATTCGTGTAATTATATATCATACGTGATACCTTCCATAATAAAGGTATTAAAATCACTTAGATTTTTGCAGTATATTACCGTACAACACGGCATTTTCAAAACATTTCACGAACGTGGTCAAATGTGAACTGATCTATTGAAATGGCCATTTTTCCCGACGTGCGCAAATTGCTCTTATCGCGATCACGCGGACACGCCCCCTTAACATTTCTCGTCCATTCTTATTTCTATGGTTTCACTACTGTGCTTCGTGAAGAACCGATTAAGACGAATTTAATCGCATTATTGTTTTTCAAATACTTGTGTAATTCTATTCAGCAAATTATATAATTCAAAGCTCTCTTAAATTGCTGTATATGCAATCTAGCTTAAATCTGAATGACTCAAAGCAAGGATTGATCCAGGATTTATTTCTGGGAGAGGCACAAGTGCCAATAGGGAGTGAACCCTCTAGTATTTGCACTGCGTCTTTAGTTTGCGATTTGTAGCTTGCGGTAGTATATACCCAAGAAGAAACGAATATTATCAAAGCAGTACCTATTGTAGGTTTTAATTAATCTCTCAAGAGTCTCAGCTTTTTCTTTATTTTGAACTGTCTGGTAACTGCCCGTGCCCCTGAATCCACCCTTCACTTAAAGCAATAAATAACATTCTTAAAACAAATAAGTATAAATAAGTGCACCAGTGTGATCAAGTAAAAGCAGTGTGCAACCAAAGTGCCTTCAATAAGTGCATAGCAATAAGTCACACCTTGTCGCTATTGTTATTCTGTAGTCGACAGTGTACATTCCAGTTGTTACCATCTGGTATGGAGTTTTCTTAACCCCACATATCTTAGCCTGATTATAAAAATATATGTTTAGTGTAAACAAAACTGCAATATTCTCTCTGATAATCTATCTAATTCAGACTTGATTAAAGACACTGTCCATTAAATAAAAAATATACTATAGTTTCGACACTTTGTAAAAGGAGGCAAAATCTTTATTAGTTAATATTCTTAATTTAAATTTATGTATTAGTTCAATCAAACCAGGAATAGATACCTCATTTGAATACAAACCTGAGATAGCTGAGTAAAGGTCTGGGGGTCCAAAATAAGTACATCACCATCCTCTGTAGCAATAACCACACAGCTCACGGAGTATTTGTCAATAGAATTCATCTTCAATGTGCCAATACATACAATCTCTGCATTCCTCTTACTTGGTAATTCTGATATAGTTTCTAGGTATTCCAACTGTTGTTCTGGTGTGAGTGTTAGTAGGTTTTGTGACTCTGCTGTCAGAATCTTTTGTGGTATGGCTTTGAGGCTATCAGTGAGAGGTTTTATGGCATCTATGTTATGGTTGATTGGGTTTGTAAGCTGGAAACATAAAAAGAGATAAAGAAAACTGCCTCGTTGGTCTAGTCGTCCCAAGTGCAACTGATGAGCATGAGGTTTTGGGTTCAATTCCCTGGTCAGGCAGTGTTATTGAGTTTTTCTGTTGGAAAATTCTCACTAGCCACCCAGAATTTGGAATTGTGCCTGGTAGATGGCAATAGGCTCACCACCTTTGACATGGGAATTAATAACAGCATTGGTGAAATGTGGGTGTACCTCTGCCTACTCCTTTAAGAAATACAGGCTTGATGCTATGTTATGTTAGTAAAATGCTATGATATATCACAGAGTCAAATAATCTAAATATTTTTAACAAATATAATTCTACTACCACTTTCTTACTAGTTAGCTATACTTTCGGTACCACTTACAAGTTTCCAGTACCATAAACCCATGCTCTTTAATCAATACACATTTTTTGCAGCATAATAACTACCAACCTGTTTCCAAACCTCCATTTCACACATACTTAGTTCAGTGGATGGCAGATAGTATTTGTAAAACAGTTTCAAGTGACGATACATGTATACACAAGAACTGTAGGCTACGGCAACTATAGGCACGGACCGTGGTACCGTCTCACTTATGTAGTATCCTACTACACCTAGCGGTAAGTCTGGCAGTACAGTGTCTGATATTTGCATGGCTCCTTTGAACACCTGTAGACAGAACAAAGATAAGTATAAAAATCCATGAGTAGCAAAAGAATTGATAGTAGTTGATTTTTATGAAACAGTTTGCCAGTAAATGAGATATTACAGAGGGACTAAAGATGATTGAGGCTTGATAAAGTTGTTCAGACAAGCAATAGCATACTTGAGCATCTTAATAATACCAATTCCCAAAATTACTCTTCGAACCAAGTCTTAGACGAAGGTTTACATAACCGAACCATATGTAGGGGTATCCTCTGACCCAGTTACCTTCAGTTTAGGCCCTTCATCCCCTCGTCCAAGGTCTCCAACAATAAGTTTAAACTCGTTGTCATTCTGTAGGTCTACGAGAGCTAAATTTTGCGGCAAAGTATTTAGATCTATGTCGTCTGTTCCAACTTCTACGTCCAACCAACGTGTCATGCTTCCCATTTTTAACATTAAATTAATTTGTAAATACAATTTCTGTTTGTCGGTGTTTTGCCGCGGGCCATCCTCTATTTGCAATTTTGCATTTCTATATTTTCATTTTAGTTGCTATGACAACTAACAACAAGAGTGACACTAGAGTCAAGTCAACAAAGAATGAAAGGACTGCTTGTCATGTACGATGTTGATATTCCAGCTGACTGCTGAGTTGTAAGCTGGAATTACTTTCAAAATATTTTTACATCCATAGAATCAATTAATAAATTACTTGTACTTTAAATTATAATAAATCAAAGCGGTTTATTGAAGTATTTCATATAAAATTGGTAAAACGTAGCTTCCTTCGTAAACCGAACTTATCCAGCACGTTCCAAACATAAAGACATAAAACTTTAAATTAGTTATTAGATTCAATTCCTTTTTATGCCTACTTAAATCAATCAAGTATTTTTTGTAATAAATACATAGTTAATATTATTCACCGAGTAATATTGCTAAAGGACTCCGATAATAATAATTACTTAATTATGTAATGTATAGTTTTTGAATTGCTGTCCTTGACGTTTAGGCTGGTGTAATAATAATATTGTGTTGTGTACAATAGCTAAAAAAACTATTGTTTTTTGCTACAAACTTTTTACAACTCGTAAATTAGGAATATAAAACTTATTTTATTGTTGTTAGTAGTTAATTATTGGTTTATTTAATTAAATGTTATTACTTTGCTATTTAGGCTCTAAGTTAGTTTGTGTCGTGTCGCTTCCAAGGTAAGTTTGTAAAATTTGAAAATATTATATTTTGGCATGTATTTATTTCAGCTTTGTCCAACAATTGTTAAAGTTGCATCAATTCCAGCTATAATAATCATAAAAAGTCACTGTTGGCAAGAACTTTATGCTGTTAGAATTACTTCTCATATTCACTCACTGTTGATTCTTAGCTACAGATAGTAGGTACGAGGAGGATGTAAGTGAAATAAGTGTTCGAATCTAATTAGACAGATTACCAAGAAAGAAAAGCTTAGAAGAGCAATATTTAAGAAGTTTGAACATAGAATGTAGATGGATATATATATGTACCTAAACAGATATAACATCTACAAAGAACTCTTGTAAACTTTTTAGTAATTTGCATACATTACATATTTGTTTACACAACATTTTTCCTAGAACATTAAACAAATTTAAAGTTCAAGATTATTTATCTAAGATATATATCTCAGAATAATAATTATTTTAGCTATAGAAATATAAGTTATAATACAACCTTGATTTACTTCCTGTATACATTTGCTTACATTTTAAATAGAGCCTTCTTAATAATTACACCCACATAATAATTGAGGATGTGATGAACAAAACATTGGCAATACATATTTTTCAAATAGGTAATCTTTTCTGTTCCTTTTTCCATTAAAAATTAGCCTATAAAAAGTTACTGAGATACTACAAAATGGTGGAAATTGTGGAATAAAAGTGCCATCTCTCAATACATATAAGTCATATGATTGCAAACAATTTAAGACATTAGCTGAACAAGTCTATCAATTGCAAACAAAATGAAATAATTGTAAACATAAAAGCTTTACCGTGGGAGAGCCATGCTTCGGCACGAATGGACCGGCTCGACCGGAGTGATACCACGGCCTCACAGAAAACCGGCGTGAAACAACTGTTGCGTTGTGTTTCGCCGAGTGAGTGAGGGTACCGGAGGCCCAAACCCCCAACACCCCCTATGATGGCGCAGTTGAAAAATCGTTTGCTACCCCAGGAGGGTACCGACTGCGCTAGCGTTGGAGAATTTTGTTGTGTCCTGAACGCGGACGTCCAGGCCGCCCCTCGTATTCTGGGGGGGGCAAAACTGCGCTCAGAAACGCCCGTTGCAAGAGCAGAAATACCTTGGCACCCCCTGCCACGCTAGCCGTGGACTTCTGCAACATCAGGGGATTACATACCAACCTTAATGCTGTTCATCACCATCTAGAGACAGTAAAGCCAGCCTTGCTCTTTCTGACCGAGACGCAGATATTGTATGCAGTGGACACATCCTACCTTACCTACCCTGGGTACGGACTTGAACACTCCTTTTTGTCCAAAGCCGGAGTGTGCGTGTATGTCAGAGACGATATCAGTTCTCGTCGCCTCGTGAATCTTGAAGGTAGGGACCTCTCCACCTTATGGCTTCGTATAGATAGTGACGACCATCCCCGCGTCTATGCGTGCCTTTATAGGTCCCATAGCGGTGATACCGAAACTGACCGACTGATTGAGCACATCCAAATGGCTTCGGACTTTGTGCAGCAGCAAATCCCGTCAGCAGAGATCGTTTTGCTTGGCGATTTTAACGCCCACCATGCCGACTGGCTCTGTTCCAGCAAGACCGATCATGCGGGGAGATCTGTTCACGACTTCGCCCTGGCATATGGCCTGACACAACTGGTTACCACGCCCACACGAATACCAGATGTGGAGAGCCAGAAGCCTTCACTGTTGGACCTTCTGCTGACTTCTCATCCGGACGGCTACCACGTAGCCGTAGGCGCACCACTTGGTTCCTCGGACCATTGCCTTGTCCGGAGTACTGTGCCTGTCACGTGCTCGCCGCGATCGCGAGTTGCACGCAGCCGCCGTGTGTGGCACTACAAGTCAGCAGATTGGGATGGGATGCGGTCCTTCTTTGCGTCCTACCCCTGGAGACAAATATGCTTCTCACCGGATGATCCCAACGCCGTTGCTGATTCTGTCGCTGATGTGGTGCTACAGGGTATGGAACTTTTCATTCCATCCTCTGTGGTTCCCATTAGTGGCAAATTTAGGCCTTGGTTTTGGTCCATCTTCCAAAAAGGCTTCTTGCAGGAAGCAGGAAGCTTACCAAGCCTGGGCTGATGCAGTGGTGGCACGGGATGAAAATACCAGCGCATTAAAAAAGGAGTATAACTTTGCCTCCAGGTCCTTCAAAAGAGAAATTGCAAGGGCGAAGTCTAAGCACATCGGCAGAGTTGGCGAGAGGCTTGAGCGCCTTCCTTCGGGAACTCGTGCGTTCTGGTCTCTCGCCAAAGCTATCGAAGGAAATTTCTGTAAGCCATCCTTTCCACCTCTACACATAGGAAATGATTCGTTGGCCCACGACGCAAAGGAGAAAGCCGATCTTCTGGGCAAACTCTTTGCGTCCAACTCGACCTTGGATGACGGGGGACAAGAGCCGCCTACCATACCGCGGTTCGAGGGCTCTATGCCGGATATCCGGGTCCACCAACGCGCAGTGCGTTTAGCACTTCTATCCCTCGATATCCATAAGTCGAATGGGCCTGATGGAATCCCTCCTATTGTGTTGAAGATGTGCGCTCCAGAGTTGGCACCAGTTTTAACGTCTTTTTCGGCTCTCTTACTATTCTGGCATAGTCCCGACATCATGGAAGACAGCATTAGTCCACCCGATCCCTAAAAAAGGCGACCGCTCAAATCCGTCCAACTATAGACCGATTATCAACTGCCAGCTCCTTCGATATTTAGAGGATCATCAGCTGCTTGATGACCAACAGTACGGTTTTCGTAAAGGCCGATCGGCTGGTGATCTTCTAGTATACCTGACACATCGTTGGGCACAGGCGATTGAGACTAAGGGGGAAGCCTTGGCGGTCAGTTTGGACATGGCGAAGGCCTTCGATCGGGTCTGGCACAAAGCGCTTCTTTCGAAGCTCCCTTCCTATGGGCTTCCCGAGAAATTATGCCAATGGGTCACCAGTTTTCTTGCAGACAGAAGCATAAAGGTCGTAGTTGACGGTGAATGCTCCGACTCCATGTTTGTAAATGCTGGTGTCCCTCAAGGCTGTGTGCTATCGCCTACTCTGTTCCTCCTCCATATCAATGACATGTTGCAAATCAGCGGCACTCATTGTTATGCTGATGATAGCACAGGCGATGCTTTCTATACCGGTCGCGCTAATATTTCTCGGGAAAACGTCATCGAGAGCCGAAACAAACTTGTGTCTGAAATTGAGACCTCTTTGGAGAAAGTCTCAGATTGGGGTAGACTTAATTTGGTCCAATTTAATCCCACAAAGACACAAGTTTGCGTATTTACCGCTAAAAAACTGCCATTCGTTGTTTTTCCTCGTTTTGAGAGCACCCCATTAACTGCCTCAGCCAATATTGGAATACTTGGTGTCGACATATCGAGCGAAGTCCAGTTCCGCGGCCATTTAGAAGGTAAGACTAAGCTAGCCTCCAAGAAGCTTGATGTACTCAATAGATCGAGACGGTATTTCACTCCGGCCCACCGCCTACTACTTTATAAGGCGCAGGTCCGGCCTCACATGGAATACTGCTCTCATCTTTGGGCAGGGGCACCCCAGTACCAGCTTCTCCCTCTGGACCGCATCCAACGGAGAGCGATTCGTATCGTCGACTGCCAAGATATTTCAAACCGGCTAGACCCCTTGGCGCTGCGTAGAGATGTGGCCTCGCTATGCATCTTCTATCGCCTATACTATGGGGAGTGCTCCGAGGAATTGTTCGGACTGATCCCTGCCGCCTCTTTCCGCCGTCGGTCTACGCGACAGCAGTTCCATCCCCATCATTTAGATGGTTGGCAGTCCACAACTGTGCGTTTCTCTAGAAACTTTCTGCCTCGCACAACAAAACTGTGGAATGAACTGTCGCCTGCGGTATTTCCGGACCAATACGACCTTCAAACCTTCAAGAACAGAGCGTACTCCTTTTTAAAAGGCCGGCAACGCACTTGTGACTCCTCTGGTGTTGCGGGTGTCCATGGGCGGCGGTAATCGCTTACCATCAGGCGAGCCGTCTGCTCGTTTGCCCACTATAACATAAAAAAAAAAAACTTATCTATTCTAGGTATATATCATTCAATTTTGTATTTTAAAATTCTGTCTAAATTTATTTAGAATTAATAGTCATTCCAAAAATCACTACACAATTGTTCAAAATACGTGAGTTTTAATTTTTCTTACTGTAGGTAAAATTTTTGTTCACCAGCTCCTCATTATTATAATAATGTTATTTAATCTGAATAAAGTACTACAAAAAATATTCTGGTGTTGTAGTTTTATCTGAAAAAGCATCATTATACTTGATATGTTATGAATAGTGTCAAATAATTATATGTAATTAATTAATTTATACTGTACTGAATTTTCAATCACTTAAGTTCTTAGTCTGGGTTTTAACTATTTCACTGTGCTGTGGGTTGCATATGATAGACAGCAATTGTTTAATTATTGTGTATCTACCTTCTTTGTGGATACTACTTTGGAGTATATTGCCTCATATGTTACAGCTTGTCTATGCAAAAATATTAAAAACATGACAGTTTGTTGATAACTGGGATATAATCGGGATTTAGCCAGATCCATGTTTATCTTATTGGCCTATTAAACAGGATTGACAAATATATATTTGTATAAATTATACTGGATTTTAACAATGACAATACATTTAAATATTTTTTGTAATTATTTTTAACAATGTATCCTCATTCATAGCAAAGAAAAGATGTTGTGTTTAAAGGGCAATGTCTATGAAGTTTATTCCTAGTTCTTCTACGAATAGGTAACCAACTTCTGTACCAAAGAACAAACTCCTAACATTTTATAAATTAAATCTTTTGAGTTATATTTAGTCTAAATCAGTGTTATTAATTTTATATACATATGTAATATTGGTAAAACCATACAGCGAATATTATTAGAACTGTCCACATTAAAGTAACTTGCCTAGTAGATGAGCCCTTTGATGATTAGTAGTAGTACGCTCGCCGACAGAACAACCTACCGCGGGCAATTTTTTGCCGCAGGACATCCAACTGCTACAGATTCTCCCAGAATATAGCAGTAGAGAAGGAGGCGGCAAAATATTAGTAAATAAAAGTGCAGCCTTCTTGCTAACGGCCTACTCTTATACTACCACCCACTCAACTGCCAGTTATATTCAAACATTTTCTTTCTTATTGTAAGTTGCAACGTGCAAAGGTCACTTTACGTATGTGTATTTTGGGTCAGGTTTCCCGGATCGCAACCTGTGTAATAAGTGGCTATATAACAATGTTATTCTCAGTAGCAATCAGAGAAATTCCTCGATGACTCATCGCGGTACGGAAAATCGTCGCTAGGCGAGCGAGTGGTTCTGCAACTTTACTCTTAGTTTATTTGGCCTTTCTGTCTGGACACTACGGTAGGTTGACTCACCAACCTGTTTTACTATCAAGGTGTCGCGCCTATTTCTGATTTTTAAATAGTTTTCAAGTTCGATGTTAATAGCATATATTACATTTATATAGGCACGCAAGCGATTCGTCGTTCACGAATGTGTATATTACAATTATCGTCTTATTCTGGAGCAACACGATATTAACTAACTTATCTAATCTAATAATCTGATCAAAACGTGAATCTGATATTTGGAAACATAATACGTTCTCAGTGTATTTCTTTTGTAAAACAAATTCAATTACCCTAAAATGGTTTGAATTAAACAATATACCCGGGCATAATTTTTACAGTTCCCTCGAGATTCAGTTAACAACGTATCATTACATGTTTAGAGTCTGTCCCTAAAACAATGAACCTGGTCGTCGACCTCCAGGACCTTGCCATGTTACATATTTGGATTAACAGTCTTTTACTTCCTACGCACGTGGCCAGTTGCCTTGTTTGGTGGTGGATTAAACTTGATAGACAAGTAAACAAACCAAAAAAGCCGAGAATTCGCTAAGTATCATTACGTGTTGCTTTTACAAAACACGCCAGTAAAAGTAACTATGAAAATGTTGCATTGAAACCAACTAATTTCATATATCCTAAAAGATAATTAATTAAATGATATCTTAGCAAAATAGGATAAGTATTGAATTGGACTAGTAGGTAACAGAAATGAGATATTTTAGGTAGTAGGTAAGTCATGTTTGCTCTCGTGACTTGATTGTTTATTTGAATACAAAGTCCCGTTAGTCAATGATTCGACTTAATAAGTAATTATTGATCAACTGCTATAAACAGTGCTGTGACGCACTTGCTCATATAGTAAAGCCACAAAGAACGACTCTGTGGTTTAGCGTACTCATTGCACACGTAAGTGCATAATTTTAGTCAGAAAACTAAACGCCGCAAGACAAAGTAGCGAAAGCACGTTCAAAGTTCATATAAAAATTCCTTTATCTTAATTTTATTTTGGCTGGTTCTCTCACGGAGCGCATCGACATACCATTAAACAATTGTAGATGTGTTCGATTACAAAGCCCGTAATTAGAGCACCACATGTGGGCATCAGGTATTATCACGGTGCGCCTGCGGGGGCCGACCAAGGAGACAATAAGAAAGCGACCTCAATAGCACTTGTGTAACAGACCCGCTGACGACCTTACCCTTGTTTATGAAGCGATTTGTTAAAAAATAGTCCGATTTGTTTTAATTTTTAAGTCCAGTAGTAGTTTGTTATAGGGTTGCCATCCGTTCGGGTTTCCCCGGATTTGTCCTAGTTTAGAGGGCGCCTGGGAAGCGTCGGGGCGGGGTTTCGTTTGTAGTTCGAGTTTCATTGGTGTCCAGGTTTGAGGCTGCTCACACATCTATCGAAAATAAACGGCCGAAATTACGTCTAAAATACAAGACTACTAATTGTTTGTTGTACTTTATTACTAAATTTAGTTTAAAATGGTAATTTATAACAATTAAAACTATTATTTATATTTCTGAGTAATTTTACAAAAACAGTGTTGACATGTTCGGGTTTAGAGGTCCAAAATCTGGGTATTCACAATTCTTGTCCGGGTTAGCAGAGTTTAGAGATGGCAACCCTAGTTATATAGAAACATCGGTATTTAATCAAACTATGAGAACCTAGCCTTGTGTCTCGATTAGATGGCAGTCGCCGTAACTTACAAATTAGACGATTTGATAGAGCGAACAGGATTAGCATTCATGCTAGCTAAGTGTTCTCATTTTTGGTTTCATCAAGTTATTAATTTACTAGCTGTGCCCCGCGTTTTACCCGCGGGTAATTATATTATAATTAGTTAGAAGTTAATCCTTATAAAGTCAGCTATCTGTCAGTAAAATTTTATCAGAATCGGTCCAGCCCTTTCGAAGATGAACCGGAACAAACAGACAAACAAACAAAATTTAATAAACAGATTTTTATGTGTATGTATCGCACAACGACATTACAAACAGATACTTAAATTTTATTTATTTGTGTTGATGTAAAGGATTATTTTGGCTTAGCCAATTCATCATTATGGAAATATTTTTTATACAAATTCCTAAGTAAGTACTATTATAGTGACATAACTGCACAATCGGGGTCTGAGTTACACGAAAATTAATAGAAATAAAACACAATATTTTAGGGCCCAGTTCTTGCCAGCTATGAAACGTGTAAAGTGATAATTTTGCCTGTTTTCTTCGGTTGACCTCTGTTTGCTTGACTGGTCCGTGAAGATATTAATTTCACGGAACTTCATTACATTACGTTCTTAGCAGATACTCCTTGAATAGAGATACAGGTGGTAAAGTCAAGGAACTGCACCCAAAGACCTACATTTTCGTGGTCAGAAAGTATCTCCTTTTTGTCGACTAAAGTATCCATACAATTTTAAAACTACGTAGCAAATAATATTGATCAAGATTTAAGCGTAAATTCCAGACTTGACACAGTATTTGCATTCAAGTAAAGTAGGTCAGTCATGGATACATACTTTATCTAAGTACCTAATGATTCATTTCATCCATTGTACTTAAATAACATACTTAAACTCTATACGTTCCTATAATATTCATAGTTGATTACCAGGCTGAATTACCTACTGTTTATTTGAAATCTACGTTGCTACGTTATTATGACGTGTGTAGTAGTGGCGTCGCATTCCTGATTTGCAACGGTCACCGGCACAATCATGATCTTACACTATCCAACGTATTGAGAACAATAACGTCTATCTAGAGTAGAAGTGTTCACATTATATTGCTGAAGAGTTATTCCAAGTGTTCATCAGAAAGTTTTCTTCCAAAGTGTGTCTGCTCTGATGCCGTAGTTATTTTGATACTATTAAATAATCAATCAATCTGCCTAGCCTTTTCCCAATTACATTGGGGTCGGCTTGCAGTCAAACCGGATGCAGCTTAATACCAGTATTTTACATGGAGCGATTGCCTATCTGACCTCCACAACCCAATTACTGGGTAACACGATATCTCGTGGTATGACTGGTCGTCAGACTTTCAGGCCTCTGACTACCCGTGACGGCTGTCATAGATCTTAATTTGACAACCGGGACCGACGGCTTAACGTCCTCTCCGAGGCACGGCCCCTCCGTGCGGTCCGTCTCGGTATGAAATGATGGTCACCCATCCACAGACCGACCGCGGCAAGCGCAGCTTAACCTCGATCGATCGATCTGTGCAGCTGTTACTTAGCCACGAGCGCCTATTAAATAATCAAGAAATAAAATATCAGTATGATTTTTATTAGATCCTTCTCTACTTCAATAATCTCGAAAGGCTGTCTCAAATCCATCAAAAATTATACTGTGAAAATGTAGTATCGAATCTCGTAGAAAAATCGCAGTAAATGTGTCCAATCTCAAATGTAATTCAGTTACCGGTAAACTAAATTGCTGTCCATCCGTTATCTGTAGCTGTAGTGCACCATATACTATGTAGTTAGTTTATTAACAACTCATCACGATTGCTAATATAAACCAAAGCGTTTGTGGCATGATTAATAAATTCATTAAACTAACTGTTGATGCGCTCTATGGTTAGTCAATCACAATGAAAAAGATTAATGAACTTGTCGACTCATCGGAAAAGAAATGTTTTCCGAACGGACGGATGTTTTGTGATTTTTGCTCATTCTAAGGCAGAGGAAATTGCAATATGCATCCAGTGTATTATGATGATGGCGCAGCGGGATGTGAAATAAAATATCGGATGTTCATTTCTTGAGATACGTTTTTTTTTATTATCTATTAACATAGGTACTGGGTTAAAATCTTAACGGAAAATATCTCGTTTAATTTGCATTAAAATAATCTTGCTAAAAAGAGTGGTTTTATAATAAAAAGGTTTTCTATTCTATACTTTCCTCTGCGATACTTGAATATTAGTGAAAAAAGCGAGTCTCCTTTCACAAAATTAGCGACGTGGGTGGTGACCCATAAAACGGAAACCGATTAATCACAACGATTTAGGACATGACTGAATTACTATATCCGTGCTAGTTTGTAACGTGATAACTTC
Organism: Xylocampa areola; assembly: GCA_935421205.1. Taxonomy (NCBI): domain Eukaryota; kingdom Metazoa; phylum Arthropoda; class Insecta; order Lepidoptera; family Noctuidae; genus Xylocampa; species Xylocampa areola. The sequence continues at coordinate 18,817,840 of OW285206.1, forward strand.
AGCAGCTGGGAACTTAAACATATATCTTCTATTTTGTGAACAGTTACGAAAGATATAATAAAGATAAATATGTATATACAAATAATTTATTGATTTACAATACTGTTTTATATTACATAGTGCATAGTGAAGTCTCCTTTTAAGCAATTAATGCCTGTGTTAGGAGACTCCGCTCTTCCATAGCATATACCTATATATCCCTCGCCTTAGATTTTTCATTTGGTATTCTTAATTAAAGCGAAGATAATTCACCAAAAACCGTAGCTACCTATAATTTTACGCATGGGCAGCAATGACAACGAACTTCAGAGATTTCTTGCCAATTTGAAGCTTTCGAAGCAATGCCCTCCAAAAAACTGAAAAAAATATATAAGGTCCTAATTTATGAGGTAATTTCCTTTGAAAGGGTTAATATGTAAGTGAAATTCATTCACTTAAGCTAAGAATTAAATGGATATTACAATTTTTTTGTAATTGACATAGTACTAGCAAGACGAAAACTGCGCCTTGAACGGCGAACTTAAAGAAAAAAAAAAATGTTGTAAATATTTAAATTATGGCTTAAATTAATCCTTATCACTTACGCATTGACCCCTTAAAAGGAAATTCGATAATAAGTTATGACCTTTTATTTTTGTAAATGAGAAAGTAATCCTATTTATAAGGTACTACATATTTCAGTGCTTACGATAGTTATGTAAAAGCGAGAGACTAAGATCTGAGAAAAGCGTTGATATTGCCTGTCACTGTGAAGTAGACTTTCCAACCTGCTTGTGACTACCTCACAAATTAAGCAAGTTCCAAGTTATTGCTGTGAAGTTACGCTTGCTTAATGTGTCTTACCAAGCGCTTATCTGAATTATTACAAAAATTTCTCGTAAGAATTACACACCTAAGTAAGCAAGGCAACAGACATCAACTTGTTTTTAAACAATTACATTTCAAAATAAGCAAAATGGTAATGTGGGCCATCAAATTCTGTAGGGGGACTAGTATTTCCTCACCATAATTATACGTTTTGATTATATTTTATAAATGCATGCCTTGCTCTATCCTGTTATATGTATCTCTACCATCTATCAAAATTAGAATTCAACTATAGAAGGTATATACTTATTCACAATATGATTCCAATTAGGACACTCAATGTAATCGGATTGGAGGCGTTAATTGTAATAACCTATTCGCGTGTCCGCCATCAATGCATGGCGAACATGTATGAAATCAAACCATCCTTGGCCTATTAATTATTCGATTGTTTTACTCGATTCCTTATCACGGCTCTTCCGCCGTTTGCCAGGAAGTAGAAAATATAAATACATAGGTGCTATTTATAGGGTAATTATTTAAATTCACTCTGATTCCATCCACACTTTGGTTGATTGAAAACGAAGTCCCATTAAAGACGTTTAACACTCTTGTTTCTGTGATCTGAGTTTGGTCACACTTTTCCGATGTTATTGCTATCACTGTGTTCTTTTTTTGAAAGTAATTTTTAAGTAAGTTTCGTTAAACAAAACAATGATGACGGCTTAAGTTTTAACAGCATACCAGCAGTGTTTGCCCTTCCCTGTAATCGAGTATGTGCGTTTGTGTCGTAAAATTGTAATCTTGAACGGTACCAGCCTGTGTGGGCCGCCTCAAGGACAGCTCTTCAACTCAACTCCTAATACATAGCATACATTTTCATTTATTCTGTCAGTAAACCGAATAAATCTATCATTACACAATTGAGATTATCTGAAATGCTTAACAAAATAATAGTTTAGAATAAAATACTGTCCAAGTCGAACTCCAGCTTATGGCTCCGGATTGACATTTATTCTTGTTTTATAATTTGCAATGATAAAGGCCATAAATATGATATGCAAGCTCCATCATTGTGTCCAGTTCCTCACAGTACACATCCGCAGTAATGCTTGTGCCATTTGGTAAGATACTGTGATGAATTATACCGGCACCAGACCACCAAACAGTGACCATGACTATTTTAGGGGTAAGTTTTCGATTGGGGCACTGCCTAAGTGCTGAACCAACATGATGACCGCTTACGATTATCAAAAAGAATCCATTTTTCTTCCCAAGGGACATTGCGGTTCATAATCCCTTCGTTTCTGTGTCTGTTAAGCAACGCAATCGCCTTTAATTCGTTGTGTATCGCTTTTAAGTTGTCGTTGTTGACTTTAGGTTTTCGGGCGACCACGGCATTCATATTTTAGGTCAAAAATTACATATAATTTTTGTGTCATGTTTTTATCGTCTCCATATTGATGAAAAATATACAAATGTAGTGAAAACAAAACGCTAATCAATAAACAAATGACTGAATTTGAAAATAGAATTCCATATTTTTAAAACAAAATTAATTTTTTATTTAGAATTTATTGCCAGCCATACAGAAATGACGTTTCAAATGGCCAGTATTGTAAAACGGCAACTTCATAGGTACCTATTATATTCATTTGATGTTGAAGCTTAAGCGTCGCCTTAAAAAGTCACAAAAGTTTAGTTAAAGACCTCTGGTGAAACCACAGGGTAAAACCTACATGGATTTTTGTGGGTGTCTTAGTTAAGTCACGATTGCCCATAAAATATAAAACGTTAAAAACCATGCTTCATTTACAATTTATAGAAGAAAGTTAATCGTGATATCGAAGATACTCACGCACGATTTCATTAGGTAGATAAATGAAAATTAATGAATGAAATCGGAATATAAATCAACCTTCGAACCAAATTCTCAAATCAATCTATTTGGAATTGGAATTCATCGAACGATAATTTATTATTGATAGTAATTTAATAACAAATTGCTTGGCATTCGCTAACAAATTAAATTTAAGAGTAAGTATTACTTATTCATTGATTTGCATATCTACTAGTTACTGTGTTTATTTATTACGATCACGCGTTTTTCGTTTTCTTATTAGCCGTAACATTGAACATTTATATCTACCGATGTTTTTAATGTAAAGTGTGCTAAATTGCTACCACGATGAAAACGATGAATTAGTTTATAAAATACAGTTACTACAACCGGAGTTTGGAATTGTACCCGGTAGATGGCAATGGGCTCACCACCTATTACATGGGACTTAATAACAGCATTGGTGTAATGTGGGTGTACAACTGTGTACACCTCTGCATACCCCTTCGGGGAACACAGGCGTGATACTATTTAGGTTATTTTACAAGTGTGTCCTTAAAAACTATAAGTTAAAATCCACTCTTATTGCAGAACTACATAAGTACCTATGTAGGTAGTTACTTTTGTAAGGAAACTTAAAACTGATTAAGGCTTAATATAAAAAATAAAGACTAACTTTAGTCCAATAACTAGGTATATTGCAAAAATGATATTAGACAAAGAGCGCCAAGAGATTTAATAAAAAAAGTGAGCCAGCTAGTGCTGGTACAAGCAAATGTTCGTAACTTAAAACTGACCCAAAAGACTAAATACTATTTGGTAGATTATAGGTAAAACTCACTGTAAGGAGCAAGAGATCAAAAACCTCCACTTATCAGCCAGTGAACTGCAACTATATTATGAAATATGAACATCAAAGGGCCAATCTATCAGCAGAGTGATCAACGCAATCGAGCATCAAATTGCCTCTCGCCGGATGTCTGCGCACACGCTGTACAATAAAACGCAGTCCACCGACTTATGAGTTGCAGACAACATAATAAAACATTCACAATGAATAATGTAACAGTAATACTTCTAATAAATATGCATCATGATATAAACAGCGCTGAAAGTGAGCGCAACTTAGAAAAACACAAGTTTTATTATCTGTAACTACAAGTTTTAGAACGAGCAATAAACAGGTATCCTTGGTCAAATCAATCTTAAATGAGTTAAGTATATGATACTGTTATTGTATGAATGTAAAACTTCATATTTCCAGTAACAATACATGGGTGTCATTGACTTGACCCTGTTTTTAATCACAATAACAATATAACTGTTCTTTTCGTGCATTACTTTTGTTTCCTCAAGTAGTGTCCTTTGTAATTACATCTGCTTATTGTCAATAAAAAAAAACAAAGTTCTTTTTCTTTGGCTTGTCTTCCTAATTTGCTGAATTAGCATTGTATTTACGGCCAGTGGCCTGGGTTAATGACCACGATGTACCGATGCGCTTGCTTGTACGCAATGCAAATATGTACAATGACGAAAATTCGCATGCAAAAAGTTATTTTAAGCGTTTGGAAATAAAGAATGTTTTCCTGCGAAGAGAATCTTTATAGGCCTCAATTATTTCATCAATGGTTTAGACGCTAGAACTAGAAGTACTAACGCAGAAATGATTATAGTTTCAGCTTTTATTGACTAGTAACATAACCAGTTAATAAGAAAAAATCTCATTTGTTGGTTTGTGTTACTGGAACAATAAATTAATGGTTTATAGCTAGTCTGTTTTATATTGGTTCTCTTTTATATTTTTTGTTCTCATTTCTGCAATATTGACCGCTATAAGAGACAGTGTGCATCACCGTTTATTATCATCATAGGAGTTCCCGGCCCTTATTCCATAGCTATAATAAAAAATCTGGTTGTCAGGATACGCCTTAAGTGACTATCACCAGATATTTTCGGCTGCAAAACAGCCTGGTCGCAAAAGTGTACACATATTCTATTGAAGACATTAAAACAGATTTAATAAAACTTTTGGAGACAAACCTCAAGCTCATTCACTCGTAATCTTCATAACGTGAAAACTAAAGAGACTTCTCAAGTTACCGAATGTGATAAAACAGGTGAACATAACTGTTGACTGGTCGTCATTTATTTTGTATTTTATTTCGCAAACAGTGACATTGATGACAAGGCGAAATATTTGCGAACTTGCTGTCTATTACCTTGAACTCTATGAAGTTTGTAAACCAATATTGATTATATCTTTTGAAGATACAAATGTTTACTGAAGTTGAATATAAAATAATTTGTCCTGTCATTCCTATGCTGAGAATATTATATGTGGTTATTGAACCGCATTTTAAAATGACAGCCGTATATATAAAACCCTTTTGGCGCAAAAATTAAATAAATTACCTCGTGTATTTTTATGAAAGAAGCCGCACCGTATATCGCATACGGATAATGGAGGGAAGTCAAAAAGTATTACAACTTTTTGACTTTCCTCCATTGTGTTACTAAGTGTAGAACTTCTGCAACATTAAATATTTCAGAGGAAAAAAAAGCATAAGATAGGAACAAAACTTACCTGACTAGGTATTAAGGCAGGTCGTTATTAACCTTACTAGACAAATCATCGTGATAATCATTAAAATACAAATATTATAAATGTGTTTGTCGTTTTATACATCACGAACCAGGGTTAGTAATAAATTCTTTAATGTTATGAATCTATAGAAGGATATTTTTTTAAATTCTTATTTGTGCGAGTGAAGTTGCGGGTAAAAACTAGTAAATATATTATACCTACTCTATATACATTACATAGTCACGGTGCGGTGTAATAGAACAGAGGTTCACAACATATCTGTCGCTACGTGATCGCGAGGTTAAAAACCTCTCAATTCGCCTCAACTTGTGTTGATTTACTATGTGAGTTGCTCGTGTGAGGCGGAGGACTCAGGGCAAAACCAAGCTATAACTAAAGAGACACCTCAAGTTACATCGGCAACTAAAATAATATTGGATTTCAAAGTTCAATAGATATAGCTCGGCTATTTTTGATTAACTGACTCTACCATGAACATAAAAATATTTGGAATTTTAATTATGCATCTGTTCTGCATCCCCGCGCTTTTTTACGATAAAGTGTTTTATAAATTAAACACTTTTGTTTAACTTAATCTAAATTATTTTCTTCTTTTTAGTTCGGCTAGTTACAAAGGCGTGTGTTTTTAGTTTTTTAAACTATTATTTATTTGTTTTTTATTTATCCATCATGGACGTTGTGCACGACTCCTACCGACTAAAACCACACTGTCCATCTGTAAACTTTACTGGGATTCTGGGATTGCAGCTAGGGCATGCAAAAACCGGGTGGTTTTGGAGAACCGAGTTTTTCGGTTTTTATATTTAAAAAATCCGGCTAAACCGGTTTTTTCGGGTTTTTCGGGTTGACTTTTGTAGGTAAATAAAAATGCGGAAAATAGTAGATATTTTTTATTTTCTTTCATGTTCTAGTTTACATACACGGAGTACGGAGTCAGGAAATGTGCCCAATAGGCGGCAATAGGCTCGCCCTCTGTTACATGGCACTTGATGGGATCTAAAACAGCTGGTGAAATGTATTTGTAGTAATACACCTAGTGGCTAGTGCCTACCCCTTCGGGGATACAAGCGTGAGGCGGAATGATTATGTATTTATGTATTTTACATACATATATAATCACACGCCTCTATCCCCGTAGGGGTAGGCAGAGGTGAATTACTACAGCCACGTTTCGCTACAAATGTTTATCGGTCACACGTAATAGAGGGGAAGCCTATTACCGTTTACCGAGCATATTTCCAGTTTCCATGATGCTACTGAGAATTTCCTAGTGAAAAAACCCAATAACACTGCTCAATCTGGGATTCTAACCAGGGACTTCACGATCGCGTGCGCTTTATGCCGCGGGATCAATGAGGCAGTCTTACTATAAATATAAACACACATAAAATACACTCAAAAAGCATAACCCTCATTCTTGGCCAAATATATTTAAAAGTAAAGCCCAGTAGTTACCCAGTAGTTTTATACCTAACCTACCCTAGGTTAAGTATAAAACTACTGGGTAACATAATGCCATTCTGAGAAAAATATGTAATTCACTACCTGCCTCTCTTATCTTTCAATTTAAACCATCTTTCACCAAGCAACAATAACAACTTTGCCGTTATTATTTCCTATCTTTGAATATAAGGCGTAGAATTATAATTTAATGACAAACATATATATAAACAAACTTACCTTTAATATAAAATTCGCTGTTTAACCAAATAAAATATTTGAGTTAAAAAAAAAAGAAGTAAATGCGAAGTTAAGCGCGTAACGTACGCGCGTGATTCAATGCGTTACTTGACAGAGACTAACTAAAGAAAATGGCGGCCGCGTTCACCTCAACTCAAGATGTGCGTTCCATTATACGTGCCTATGGCTTCAGAAGTGCGTTCCATAATACTTTCCTTAGATACAGTATTTACTATAAATATCACATGAAAATTATATATAATATATTAAAATTATATTTATTTTTATTATAGTATTTATAATTAAAGGAGCATGTTTTAGTTAGAATAAAGTAAAATCGTAGAGAAAAACCGAAAACACCGAAAAACCCGGCTTTATAACTAGAAAAAAACGATTTTCAAATTCTGTCGGTTATTCGATTTTTTCGGTTTCCGGTTAACCGGGTTGCATGCCCTAATTGCAGCTGCATTCGCTGCACCCCCGGTGGATTCTGATCCGTCCCATACATCGACAGATCCCGTCGTTTGAGCAGACCTGTCACACTTGGTCTGCACAAATATTCCTGTGTGGAACGCGCGCATCAACTGCGCGCCACGTCTCGGGCTTGTTGCTAGTCGCCCGCAGACCACAGATCACGGTGACCGGGGATCGCTGTCTTCTGCGGCACGGGTGAGAGCGGTTTGCCTCACTCTTTCGTCTGCCTCCTTTGCGAACATCACCTCTCCGCAGAAGGCGGCAATGGCCCCCAAGAGCTCTCGCTCCAGACCATATGGTTTGGAGCGAGAGCGCTTGGGGGCCATTCAAACATATGTCTGATCACAGCTGGAAGCGACAGATCGCTCACTCCTAAGTGCTGCCCCGACAAGGTCACGGCTACAATTGGCCCCCAGAAGTCTTGAAATTAATAGCGGAGTTTTGTAACATCTAGAATCTTCATAATTATCATTAAATAAAATGTTGCTAAATACTAAAATGCCAAATCTAATTCATTGTGAAATAGTAAATGGTAAAAAACATTCAACTAATAAAAATTAAAACTGTGTTTGTAAATGTTATTCGTTTCAACGTTATGTGCTTTTGGTCATATAAATGAAATACAGAACACTAAATTTTCTAAAGAGGGAGGAGCCGTTATTTGATTTATGAAGTCCGCCTTTATTAACCATTTGCAAAAAAAACATCAGTATTATTTTTACTCTCCTCAAATTTTTGTTATGCAATTTAGAGAAAGTATGGCTAATTTCGGAGCACGATTACGTAAAATAGTTTAAAAAGCGGTTAAATGCTTTTTCTGTTAATACCACAATGAGTCCTTGTAATCAAACAAAACTATGAAAGTCTTGGTTTTAATTGCTAAATCACGCGCTCACAGCGGGTACGGGCGCCCAGTATGGTTTCGATGAAATAGCAGAAAAGATTTAGACCCAGATTTTGTTATAAATGGAATTAATGCGATTCTAGGTACAATTAATATACCTATCTTCGGGCTATGGCCACGCCCTTCTCGAACTAAACTTTCTTATACTTGCGCCATTGTGTGTTTACGTATTGTATGTTTAAGAAGCTTTTTCTGGTCTGAAAATACTTCTGTATACCAAAAATTGCAATTTATTCCACTAAAAATCTTTATAGTGTATTATTTGTGGTGATTTGTTCAGCCGTTTATGTTCTTGTATTTCAAATTTCACGCTTGAATGTCATCAAATCTGACTAGATATGGCGACAAAAACTCTTTGCGGCTAGAAGCTCACAAGCCTGTTCGTGTAATCCATTATCTTCAGATGCTACCTTTGACTAAAATAAATTATGGCGTAAAATTGGTAACAGTATTGACTGTTGAATACTAGTTGGATTGTAATCTTTTAGCTGATTGGATGTTGGTTGGATAGGAGCTGTCTGATTGGTCTTTGCTTCGCAAATACAGTTACAAATTTTACGGTCGCGGCTTTTAACTCTAATTAGAAATTTGACTAATGAACAGCGAAGTGTGCAATCTACATTTCGTGGGCAAAACCTCTGGTTTGTACGATTCGAAAAGTAACAAACTGCACATTGCATCAACCCATCGCTTGAATATTTTACTTTTATAAGTCAGCAGTGGGTATGGGTATTGAGTAGGGTATTATGGACGCTGTATGCGTAAGTAGGTGAATGTTTGTACACGCACCTCAGCAACAGGCCTCGCTTGTCCTTAGGCACAGATACATCACATCACGCAGACTTATAGCTTTGTAAGTGCTCATAGATAATGTTAAGGTGGCCTCTAGGGCAGTAGTTCTAACATAGATTCCAACTATATAATCAACAGTTACAGAATATTTAATCGGGTTTTAATCGGCAGGGAGAGGGGTTGACCTCATAGTTAGTTTATGGAATACAAAATAAAAAAAAATGCAAAATGCATAATTTTTCTTCATGACTATGAGTAGAGTTTTGTACGTTTATATTTTGGCCTGTTTGCAAACGGTGATCAGAAAAGCAAAAGAAAACGGAATCTGAATTAATAAGATTACATATATCGTACTCGTAGCTCTACATAACAGTCCGTAGCTCAGAAAAATCTTTGCTGTTTTCCAAAGTCAAACTAAGCGAGTCTATTTGTCATTACATGTGTTTTTGCTTTTAGATATATGTTTCGTGTTTACCCATTGGGTTCATTAACCGCCACATCGGTGTCAAAATGGGTTTAAAGTTCGCCATAAGGTACCTTTAAAAATAAAATAACTACAATCAAAAGTCACGTACAACTAACTCGCCATACATAACGAAATGTTAATCGACACACAAAACCATTAAAGTGACAAAAAGACAGTTACCACGTAACAGTTGGCACGATATTACTATAACACTGAACACATCAAAGAACAAAATACAAATACGGTATGCATAGGACATCGTCCGTTACGATCATTGTCTTGCAAAATGTACTCAAACATTAGCTTTCGACTCCTGCGCAAGGACATTCTTATTTCAAACGTTTGATTGTGATTCGTCTTTCGTCGTCTGAACATCGAATGACTTGCGGATACGTGATCTAACTTCGTATAAATTACTAGTATTAATTATCACCTTTCCAGCATCGCTATCTACGGAGCACTTTCGTTTTTTATCACTGACACTTTTGACAAGTAAAAGGCGTACTGAGGTTTGTACAGGGGTGGCTAGTGAAAGTGCTTGCATAACAATTGTTTGCTCCTTAAAACCTGTAAAATACCGGTGTTGTATGAGCGCGATTTGCACTCGTAGTTTCGGAAAACCCGTTATCTGCGTTTCTTATCTATATTCAGTGTCCGTTCTTACACAATGAAGTCACGATTTGTCTGTTTTGTAGAGTACACTTATTACCTCACCGGTGGTTTTGACTTGTGATAGTAGTCAAGGACATGTCATCTCGATGTTTGAAAGAGGCTTCGGTAGGTAGTTGTTTCATCCAATTACTTCAGTGCGAAGCCAAAAGAATTTATATTTTTTCAATGTACACATGTAAGGACGTTTTTATGAACCTCAATGATATTATTATAATTTTTCGATATACGACTATGCCTAGTAATAACCCAGTTCATAATGTCAGAATCAATTAAGATATAGATTGTTTGGAGTATGTGACGACAAACAAGTTTTTGTTAATATGTTTTTTTTATTATATTTTACATTACTTACACAGCCTTAAGTTTATGTACGGATGAGCTGCCCTCGGCTAAAATGCCATCGCCGGATTAAAATACAAACACCCCGGATCAAAATAAAAAAAACACGTTACCATAACGAGCGCGGAGAGGAGCAATGGTATAGTAAAGACCAAATAGTGTGTGTGTGTGCAATGAGTGTTCTGGGACAAAAATTTGTAGTTAAACTAATTAATAGTATTTCGACGGACATACAAATTTACCGGCTTTACTGTGGCTGAGTTTTGAGAACACGGGCCAGTCAAACGCCCCCTGACTAAACTAAGTCAGATTTGGGGAAACCCGCCCAGATGGCAGCGAAGTTGTAACTGCTATGAGTGTTATCATGTTGTCTGTGGGACTTACTTGGGCGTACAAAGTGCACTGGCCAGTGTTTTGTTGCCCCATTTAATGTAATGTATTATGATAAAGACCTTACACAAACCTTGTTCTGCCATATTAATTTTCTGGATAGGGCCACCCTTATCACCAAAAAATTGCCTATGACCTATTCTCAGACCTACCAAATCGACACAAAAAAAAAGAAAAAGGTCAGTACCTTTTCCGAAATTGTTTCAATCAAAAGCCAAATTCAAGTTTATAAAATGTCTGGATTTAAAAACTATACATCCAACTATTCATATCTAAGTCTTGATCGGAAACTCAAAGGCTGTTACCGCACCTGTAAATCGCCAATATTTGGTGATGGGAATCCTTCACGCACTCACTAGTACCATGGTATTTATCAACACAGTAATAAAAGAAAGACTGTCCTTATTTTTAAAAACATGCAGCATACGCTATGACGTAGTTATCGTGCCAACTGGTACCGTAGCGCTCGCAAAAATAAAGCAACGCGCCAACCACAGTAGCATTCCTGTTACTGAGTGAATCATGTGTTAACGTTATCTGTGGAACTTGTAGAATGGAGGAAAAATTCATCGATTTGTTCAATCAAATCACTCTTTTGTCGGTTAGGATACCTACGTAGGTAATTTATACACAAATTGGGCATTATTGCTCTAGGGTTGAGACGATGGATTCGTACCCTACCTACAATATAAACTCGAACCGTCAAAGTATTTATCTATACAGCCTAAAAAAATTATATAAACATATCCCATTGCTGGGCAAAGAAACTACTATCTATTAGATACCTTTTGTCAAGTAAAATATTTGCCAAAACATTTCTACATAGTTTTACAAAATAATTATGTCCATTAGTTAAATACAGTGGCGTACGATGAACATGAACAAGTTCAGTGCGAAACGATGACATTTTAGGCAACTGGTCAGACTGCATTGTTGGGTAACTATCTTTCATTAAAGCCTTATCGGCTACTTGTACGAGAATATTTATTTGATTCGCAGAATGGTCGGTTTGTATTTCTTTTTGATCATAGAAGATGGTAACTGTTCTTTTTTTAAGTTTATCATGTATATTTGGAGGACAAAATTGTATGATTGCCATGAAATACTTACCAATGTTATAAGTACCTTCTTACAAATGTTCTTCCTCTCTCCTAATTTTCGTGCCCATCAGGGTAAAATAAATAATGTGTACATCGTGGTACACATTATTTTAATTACCATCTTCTTATCTTACCATTGTGGAAAGCAAATAAAAGTTTGAGTTTGAAATCTCTAAACATTTTATCGTCATTTGAATGTCTTATATTTTTTTGTGTTCGCTTAACTTCGAGGTTTCTTGAGAATCGAATTCCGAAAAGGATTGTCTGTTTGTTTAACAACAAACATTATTTAGTAACATCAAGATCCTACCACAGATAACACCTGACTGACAGCAACTCTGGTTCCCAAGTACGAGGAACCAATTGTGACGCAATTGTTTTACTTTTTATTGAGCCCATGGAATCTGATATTATTGCTTTCACAGCATTGATTGACAGGAACTTTTTATTGTGGATGCTGTTCTCAGTCTACTGTTTCATTTTCACTTACTTTCGTTTGCTGTTCATGTGGTAATTTTATATCACTCATCTTTATAATATGTATATAGTGAAGAATTTTGATTTACAATGTGAAGTTTCTAAGTAAACGAAGTGTTTTATCTCTAATTCTTAACTTTCACGACGGCAGTATTTATAAACCAGCCTATTTCTTCATTGACGCAGATCTCTTATTCCTTTATTCAACCATGTTTGTTTTACGTTCGTAGACGAGTTCTCTGATACAGAGGTCTTTAGCTGTAAATGCCTATTGCCGATAACTTTATCTGAACTCGTCAATCGCAGACCACTTTCAGTGCAAGTTCGCTTTCTTTGCTTTCCAATACACACGGAATGTTGTTCTATTATCATTTGTGATTTCTTGCTGTTTACAAACTTGGCTCCAATCAATCATGTAACGATGAAATCAGCCCCTTTTTTGTGACTACTTTAAAGATTATTTTCTTTCCGTATAAGGCCACTTGATCTAATTGTGTAAGTCGGGTCAAAGCTTCTAATGTGTTATGAATTTTAAGTTCATTTACCTGTTGCTACAGCGAAGAAGTAAAAGTATATCGTAAATTCCAACTAACTAAATGTGAATTATAATTATGATTATAAAATATTTAATGGCTTGCTTTGAGATAATTATCACTTCCTATAAAATACATGACGCATTAACTCAGGTTTAGCCTCATCGCCTTTACATCAATGAGATCATACAGACGAAGGGTTCATTTCTCAATTTCTAATAGTAGTTTTTATTTCCTAATAATTTATTTAAATAGAAAGTACCGTCGTCATATCATCAGCTGTCTTTCACGAAGACAGATATTTATGAGAAAATTACATGACTTCGCTATTTTTACTACATTACTATTACCAGTTAATCCGTGAACCTTTGTCCTCAGTTCTCAGATATTACTACCACATTACATAAGTGTCGTATGTTCATTGTTTTCGCTATATTATCTTAAATGAGATAACAGTTTGAATTTAACGAGTCTGGGAACATTTCTTTTGAACTTTCCATATTATTAACAAAGTAAGCGTAACGTCCGCTTTGGATAGTTTTCGTGGTATGTTGACCGTTTATGTTTGTTCGTTGTTTACGAGGCTTTGATAAGCTCTCTATCGTTGTTATATATTATTCTGCATCCGTGTGTGTGATAGGTTATAAATAAATTTATATTTACAATTTTTATTAAACATATGTTTACACTTAGGCCAGCCTGAAGTCAAGTCATCCCCATTGGAATATTAATAATTACAACAATAGCTTTATGTTCTCTTATTTCCAAGACACTGTTTATGTTCATTAATGTTGTTTGTGTCTTTAGATTCCGATGGTTATGTTCAAAACAGCATAATATTTATTAAACCTTCATGGTAAAGCCTATAACGGCATCACCTTCAAATATTTTCTTGGTGCCTTGATAATTTGTTAAATCAGATTAGTGCCAACACACACCCACGCGCCTTCGAGCTTCGTTCCGAATCGACATGTTCACAAAAAAGTAGCTCTCTAACACAATTATTATACAAATGTTGTTGACCTCTGTCGTTTGTTAGTGCTGCAATATCTACGTCATTAACAGATGCATGCAATACTTCTTAATTAAACCTTAATGTTTATTTTGAGAACTCAGTTCAGTCCCTTTTAGTTGCAGTTTAGCAGTAGCAAGTTTTTTTTTCGTATTTACTATCGATCTTGTCGTTTCATATTTAGGTTTGCTTCGCCGTTCGATTTAATGATCATCGCTTGATCACTGAAAGTTTCAGCACTACCTGTACTCACTATATAGAACTACACTATATAAAAGTACTCTGTGCTGGGAACTATCCTCTTGTAATTACATAATCTAGCATTTTTGAAAGTAACGTTTACGTCCATTCTAGTAAACCATTCCTTCTTTGGAAGCAAAAGCCAATATCAACCAAGGAGCCCCCAACTTGCAGGAAAAGTCTCCACAATACTATGTGAATTTCTGAGGCTTTCGAATCACATTATCTTGAAACAGTCTATTATACAGTCAATAAAATCTTCTTTACAATTACTTTAAATCGTATAAATTGATTGGCGAGTACATTATTACACCCGTGTAATATTTATATTATTTGTTCACGCCCGCTAATGCTAGTGATTCAAGTTATTACGTCTGTCAGCTATCGTTTGTCTTGCGAGACTTTCTACGCCGCCATTGTGCCAGACGTGACTTTAATTCGTTTGATTACACTTCTATTTACTGTACTTTATAAAATGTTTGCTTATTGCTAAATTACGGTTTTACACCGTAAAGGTTGTGTCATATAACTTGTCATACTAAAGCAACAAACTGCTGCACTCGATGACTGATTTTGAATATATTTTAACATCCAATGGTAGATATCTCTGAAGGAGCTATGGTTTACATCTCCTCGGACTCTGAAGTTTTATACACCGGAGCAAGGTGCTGAAATGGATAATAAATAGAAGTAGCCCGTGCTCCCACCTCAAGAACACAACTGTTATAATTTATTTGCCTTCTTCCTAACCATTCGACAGTCAGTCAGTCATTTCAGTCTTTTCGACCGCGTCACTTAATATCCTTGATATACAATAAAATAAAATATTCCGTTTTATGCATATCAAACTTCTCACGTCCGTCGCTGTACTATATAGAAATTCACTCAGAATCACGATTGTCTAGAATGTTATTTTTTAAATATGCGCCAACGTGTGTGAGGTCATTAAAATTCTTTTAGTATTTAAATATGTAATTAACATTCCTGTGTAGCAAATAGTAACAAGGAGCGGTCTACATAATACCTATATCGAAAGATTTCAACTTGTCGTTCGGAATTCACGTGTTATTATTTCATTGATTTTAGACAATGAGTTTTACACAATTGAATATCATATAGCAAACAAACAATACGGATATTATAATCGTTTATTGTTTATTGATGAATTCTGCGTGATTTCGCAATAAACTGTCAGTTAACCAAAGACGGATCTTCAGTAGAGTGCAGTGCTTAGTGACAACAAGACAATAGACTCAATTCAAATCCTACCTTGGTTTTTAGTTCAGTATGTTGTCGACGAGTGTTTGCATACAATGTGCTGATAATATTCGTGTGCAGGTGTTGCAGATGTTGTGCGGACGCCGCTGATAACGTAAGCCGCTATTTCTAGTCTATAGTGAGGCGCCATTTTTTACAATTCGAAATAAAATAGATTTGATCATGCGCACTTTTTGTTAACACTACTAACTTTGGAAGTAGCGTAAGAAAATTATGAGTAACTTAAATACACTAAGCAGATATTTTTCAGTACTTTATTATAATTATGATTTCCCGTTTTATATTGTATATGAAACTTAGAATGTTTTTCTGGTTGTTGTTGATAGAAAAGTTGGTCAATTCCATCTATTAGTGTATTCTTGACCCAGCTGCACATTCATTAAAATGAAACTGTCTAAACAGGTTATTTATTAATATATTCAATAAAACGTTTCTACCAAATATTATCGCCAAATAGAAATTATGTTCTTGTGTTTTTATTAATTTCTCTATACACGCTGACTGACTGTGTATTTTACTTTGAAAATGATTACGAATTTATTTTTCTTTTCCCATGAGGTAACTACTTATTTAAGGAGATTTTTTATTAGAATATATGAAACATTAAAAGAAAGCTGGACGCCAATATCGAATAGCTATATTGCAAACTTTTATGATCTGCAATATACGGATAAACTACTTTAAGAATCTTAATATTAATATGTACATGTCCGTTACCAAACACATTCGCAATCCATTAACAAAAACTATTATTCGAGTTTATCGAGTAATAAATTAAATCGATCATATCGAGCCAATCGGTATCGGTTACGCAAAACGTCTCGCGTCCTCATCTCTAGAGCCACACAGCCTTCGATTGAAGCCTGACAGGCCAGTCCGCCGTTGTCGGTGCGCCCGCGCACTAGCGCGATATACGTTGACGTTCGATATTCAAAGTATCCCTGTCGATTTAGTGAAGTGCTCCTGGTTTTGTGTTTGTGTTTATATCTACTCTTTATTCGAGCGATAGAGAATTAGATGCTGTTATAAACTATTTAGTTGTGTGCAAACTTGTGAAGGATTAACATTACTGCTTCACGCGGTAAGTTCTATTTACAAAAGACGACAGGCAGATGACCGTTAAAATTTTGGTGATTATTGATAGCGTGCGAGAAGTAATGGACTATGTATTAGTATAATTCACTAACTTATTCGGAAACATATGGGATGTGGATTGTCTAACGTCGTCAATGTGTTTGTTTGTTCAGGTGTCATTTTCAGACCTACGGAATTTCATGACACCAATATGTGACTCATCGTGTACGGCCGTTTACTACCCTTTACATCGAAACAGCTTCCACTGTTGAACCCATTACAAGTATTACAAATATGTATTAAAAAAAACATGATTCGAATCACGGTTTGGCTGTTGATTTGAAATCCGAACGCAGTTTGATGACACGGCTATAGAGTTGTACTCCAAAGTAGGTCTTTAAGTTCTAAAACAGTTCTATGTCCGAAATAAAAACATGTACTTCTATGAACCGATATATTAACTCACGTGAAAGTAGACTTAACACTTGTTTGTCTCAGTCAATATACCTACCTAAGAGATGTTGACCCGAAACTTAACGGTTCGGACTTATAAAGGGCCATTATTATTAACACCTTTTCGATTTTATGAATACATACATGTGAATTTGAATGATTGAGCATAATGTATTAGAGAATATTTTTGTATTAGAATGCTTAATGTAATTATTATTTTCTAAGGAAAACATTGAATGTCATGGTTCTTCAACTGAGCTATCGTGTCTGACACGATAGCTGAGTACGAGATAGCTAACAGCCATGACACGGTACATCAAGGGTCGCGGGTTCGAGTCCTGCTCGTGACTATTATTTTTCAATGTTTTCCTTAGAAAATAATAATTAACATGTATAAAATATATTTAAGAATGCTTAATGTACTTAATAATTTCGGCAAATATGTTTTTAGTTACTTAAAATATTAAGTATTCTTTGAAACTTCGATTTTATAACCCTTATCCAAATGTGTATAAAACCCATGGCGATGCAAATTATCCGCTCAAGAAATCCTTCGTTCTTGATATCCTTGCCAACCATAACAAACATGTAGATAAGAGTTTCGTTTGTAAAGTAAAAAGCGACATCTAATCAATAGAAACCTGCTCAATCTATGTATATAATACTAATTTGTTTTAGGAGTGGTACACGTGACTCTGCATATGTTTCCATATAAGGTTTTAATTTTTAAAAAAACTTAATTTTATTACTGTCTTAGATTCGTGATTAAATTTACGATAGTATTATCATGCTGTTTTGGGTAACGTAATTCTTGAATAGCACATTTATCCCTGTTAACTTCTTAACGGCATTAAGATAATTTGACAAGGAAAACAAATTAAAAGCCTATATTCAGGTTGTTAAAAAAGAAAAGGTATTGGAAACTCCTCGTTGGTAGAAAACAAGCTTATACCTAGTTTGAATATAATTTAAATAATGATGATTTTAATGCTTAGAACAATCCATAAAATAAAGCAAGAATAGGAATTTCTTAAATCGATTTTATCAAAATCCCCATCCTCATAAATTTTACAGATATTAAATCTTTGAAAAGCATTAACGCTTGCTTGACCGCTCTCAAAAATCCTGAATAAATACTCCAGGCGATCTGACTGCTAAGCTATCTCGACTTCTAAGCGGTCAGAGCGCCTGGAGTATTGTATTTATCCGGGAGGCGCAGGTTCGAATCCTGCTCACGACCGTATTCTTTTTCAACAAAAATGTATAACTCATACTTTTTTTACATTGCCTTTGTCGCTCACAAATTCGCGATAGGCATTTAGCAACCGACCTAGCGAATATGGCAGCTATTAAGATCCAATTTATAGGCACGTGTAAGGAACTTTATTGCGGTTTCCACGTGACAGATAACCGTGTTAAACGCGAATTTTACCAAAAATATTTGATTATTGTTAAATATTCAACATTATAGACATCATTAAAGTATTTCAAAGTACTCTTCTTGTTATTAAGCGTGGAGATCTCAATTTTTCGAGATTGTTCTTTGTGATGAGAAAGTGTCATGTGCCTATTATTTTAGATTGGCTGTGAATTATTACAATTCGATGTCCATTATTGCACTTGGATCATTAGCCCAATTGTCAATAGCAGTCTACATCGTTGTCGCTTAACTGCTTGGATTTTCGTAAACGGTGTACGATCATAGCGATAGAGATTCGTTTGTTTTAAATCATTACTCGGTATCTGCTTTTTAATAATACGATCCTGTAGGCAGACAATACCTTAACAAAACGCTATGGTCATAATTAAGGATGTCATATTTTATTCTTTTTTTTCATTTTGGTATATTTAATTTAATTATAGAGCCTTCTTCATTCAACAGTGGCTGACTGTTCATTCTGCTAATTCTTGCTAAGTAAATGATTTGTAGAAATGTGAGCAAATAGAAAGGTGCTATCTCGTATGTTTTAGTTAAAACAAACAGAAAATATTTGAAATCTCATGCATAATTGTATTTAACCGATGTCCCCGGCGATATTAAGCTGACAAAATAAAGAAATGACTTCTGATTTTAAAAGGCGTAAATTCGAATGTTGAAATCATCAGTTGGTCGTACTAACTTTTTATATCGTTGAAACCGCGCGTAAAAACTTCAATGAGGAGTATAGAATATTATAGAGCAAAATGGATCGTAATTTTTATTTTTTATTTTCTTATTTATTTGTTTAGTTGTATATGTCCCTAAGGGTATAAGAGCCCCAGCATAACCTAAATTAAGTATAACATAAATAATATTTTATCCTAAATAATTAATATTAATGCAAATTCATAAACTTTGTAGCATCAGATGTTGGTTCAGATAATACTCCCTGATCAAATTTATTTATTTTAAATCGCTGGATTAGTTCTTCTCGTTTGTCTGGTGCATAACGCATTCATTAGGAATGTGCTGAATGTCATCTAACATGCACCAAACATAAAAATTAGAAGAATCGTTATGTTTTTATTTTTTCCAGTATCGTCTTAAATTAATATATCGTAATTTCGAGAAATTGACAGTGTACTCCCTTTTTCAGACATTACAGTACGCTACGATATTATAACATCTACTTACATTATCATATAAAACCTATGCGATTGTCTCCACAAATGCCATTGTTATCTTTAGTGCAGGGATTTCCGCGAATTCTCGCTAATGTTTTTATTGCGATTAGGTACAGAAGGCACACTCCTAAAAGATACTCACACATAAACATTCAGTTCTATCGTAGTTACTATGGATTATACAGCAGACTTGAAACCATTGAAACTCGTGTTTTGGTGGAGACTTTGCCAGATGCCCCGCTCTTCAGCCCCCTCGGGACGCATCCTGATCGAGATGCCATAATCCCGTTTTTGTTTCATAATAAATAATAAACGCACCAAGTGAGTGGAGAAAAAATTTTTATTATTAGAATTTATTCAGTAATAAAGATTTGTAAGTTTATTTTTTTCCACTTAAATCCCGATCTTCAACCGAGATTCAAACAGATCCGGCAACGCTACTAGTGACCCCCTTAAAGAAGACTTAATTATTGAATGCAATACTGTGTTGTTGTAATAGGTGTGTTCGGTACAGAAGATCCTTATAACGTTAATTAATCAGTAGATCACATCTAAACTATATTTTAGATACGTATATAAGTTCCACACACATCCTCTGTGTGTAATGGTTTATGCTGATGTGGACCTTTTGTGTTCATTTATTTTGTAGCTTCGAGCGACAACTTATTAACATTCTTGACGCATGCTGTGGAAGGCTCCGTCCTTCGATTTGGTCCTACTTTTCCGTGTATTGCGAATCGGCTTTCCTCTGAGTTAGACTTTACCATTTGCTGACCACAGACCTTGAGGGACCTTGTTTAATGAATCTTGATTTGGTTTGTTGTTTAAATATTAGCACTTCAAGGTGAAGAAATATTTACCCTTGTTATTTGTGTCGCATACATATAGCAAAGAGTACCCATGAGTTGCCCTTTATTAAAATCTCTGTAAGCTGTTCCTATCCAGCCAGGTATTTGCCGGTTTAGCTAGTTTTTAGCTTATTTCAGTTTTGACAATATTCGTGGCGTCTGTCGTTACAAAATTACAAAAAACAATAACATATTTTTTATACTAACATCATATTTCAGTATTTTCTGGAAGACACCGTTCTCCATTGCTAAACAAACCGGCAAATGGTTATCCTCTAACACTATCCGACGAACCGTCTGTAATAGCCGCAATGGCTTTTTATAAGATTTTTAGAGAAGCTGTTAATTAATCTCTTAATTAAAACGGATGTCGTTTCTCTGGGTTTTGATATTTTCGAAAAGTCAACAAATGCAAATTATAACTAGCGTATTTTTCAGATACCCAAATATGATCAAAACCATACGGTTTTTCATTGATGACCAATATAAGTAAAATATACACGTGGATGTACATGTTAATAATACCAATGAGAGAGATTTATGTATTATTCGTCTTTGGTTAAAGTAATGCGTATTGTCTAATTATGCCTGTTGACATTCATACGATTGTGAAAACAGTAAACACTATTATATTGAATAGTCGCAGTTTTCATATATTCTTCAATAGTTATTGGCAGTTTTACCACAAAAGCTGGTCTGATTTCCCCTAGGGGACAAAACTACAGATACAGCCGGATTCCCATACAAGGTTTGTGAGTAAAACTAAGGTATAAAGTATGAAGAATGTGGTTTTCGCTTCGTCATTCGAGTCACGATCGTGAAACTGCAGGTTGGATGAACTTGGGCATTCCGCGCGGCTGCCGACGTTCCACATCTAAGCTATGCCGTCCACTTGTGGTTGCATAATAAGATGCATCGCCCTGCTTGCTATAGAATGCGGAATTTTGTTTAGGATGGCCAACAAACCGTAGCCATGTTTGTTTTGGGGATACAGGTACCGTATTTTAGTAATAAATAAATGTTACGTAGTAAATTCTTTTGAAGAAATATAATAATGTAAACTTTTATATTTTTGGTCATTTATATTTTATTGTGGCTGATCTACTTCTTATCGTATGGTTGGTGAAGCACTTAGTGTCGGAATTTAAACCACCCACAGGTCCCTGCCTTGGCTTAAGACACCACCGAGAATATAATAATATCAGGTCTGCTTGTTTCCTTGCGATGTTTTCCTTCATCGATTCAAGTGATAAAATGATCTCATAATACATACATGATTTCGAAAAATCTGTCTATCCAGCCACCTCTGACTTCCCCAACCCTACAGTATGATCGTGGGGTGGGCAAATCCACTAGGCTATCATTACTTATGGTTGAAGATGCAAAATGTTGATTTTCCATTTTCTCAGTGACACATACCATTCACTTGGAAATGAATCTAATATATAAAAATCTCGTGTCAGTGTTTGTTAGCGAACTCCTCCGAAACGGCTTGTCCGATTTTTATGATTTTTTTTGTGTATATTTGGTATGTCTGAGAATTTATGACGTAGGCTATTTTTATACTTAAGTGATAAGGCCTATCCAGAAAATTCGTATGGCAGAACAACGTTAGGCGGGGCACAGCTAGTAATATTATAATATGGAAACTCAAGACTGTTTATCATTTGTTTATATCTAGTTGGTTTAAGCTTACATTCTGAATGTCAAGACTCGCAAACGCACCCATCGTTTCCAAATATTTTGAAAGTGTAGCCTTCAAACGTATGTCGGATGTTATTCTATTAGAAACATGGCTGCGGGTGTGGCATAGACAACGCTCAATGACTTGCTGTACATTTTACAGCCTAGAAAGTAGCTTCAGGAACACTGTATTTAATTGATTATGAACTGGCAAATTTAATAATATTTTTATACTTAATTACTCTGCGGTTTAATAAGATCATGCTATTTATATTACAATAATTGCATATTTGATGCGAGATTTCATTCCAATATTAATTAATCTGTTCCTGGCAACATCACAGCAGGAAGTATTTTTGGTTTCGTTTTAGGTTTTACTGGTAGGTAATAGCTAAGCAGAGCAGCTACTTACATAAAAAGGGGACAGTGTTTGGACTGACCTTTCAAAGCAAGAGGCAGAAAAGGTTTGAGTGGAACTTCTTTGACAACGACAGCATATGGTTGCGCGGTTGGCGCAGTGGTCGAGAGATCGACTGCTGCGCTGCGTGTCGTAGGTTCGATTCATGCTCGGAGCAAATATTTGTACGATCTATAGGTAATTGCTCCGGGTCTAGGTGTGTGTGTGCTAGTGAGATTATGTTTGTAAGCGCACCCACGATACAGGAAGAAATTCCTAGTGTGGGGCAAGGTTTTTTTTAAAGAATGAAAAAAAAGGTTGGTTTGCGAGAAACATTCTTCAGCTCAACATATTTATTACTTATTCATGGTTGCGTTCGGATTATTAGAAATTAATATGTAGAGCATTTCAAAGCGTCATGTTGGTGAGACTATGCTGTGCTGTTACGTAAGATAAATAGGCTCTAAGCATCCGCTTGCGTTTTACGTTTTTCACTTAGACGATATTCTGACAGCTGTCAATCAAACATAATAATTTTGGCGTACAGAACATAGCGTTTCATTCTGCAAGAATACGTTTGGATATGATTGAGATGGAGAGCTGGCATTCCTACTATAATTATAAGATTTAATAGTAGTTATGTAATTTTTATGCTGTTTAAATGGTAAGTTTATTTTTGGGCCTACTACTGAAACTGCTAACTGGGTATTAGGTACTTGACAGGTATTATATATTGTTTTAACCTGCTTTTTACTGTGACATACCTAACATCAACTCACATCGGCTATTCTATTTTGAAATCTAAATTAGAACGGCCTTTTTGCGTCATATTGGACATCACCTTATGAAGATAATCTTGAGTATTAATTACAATACCATACAAAAGGAAATAATACTTCATTTCTGTTCCTATGATCTTAACTAGGATTAATTTTTGATCATACAAGACCTGAAAAATTCGGCAGATGTTTCTTTATTACAGAATTGAAATTAATAACTAAAATCTACTTCACATAGTTTATATTGTAAAAAATCAAGCATGGCATTGGGCAGGACATTTGGCTTGAAGTGGCAAGTAAAGTAGCCCTGACGAAATTAAACGAATGGCGGTTCAGAGAAGGAAATAAACACACCCCACTTGGGTTAGACTGGTACCAAAACAGGGAAGAATGGAGTAATAGAGACGAAGCTTAGGCCCTGCTGGGGGTGGTAAAAAGCTATAAATGACAATATGTAGGTATGTCTATAATAAGTCGTGTCACGGAAGCATTTACTTTCGAAGTTTCAACGCCATCGCCAGTATTACGAAATCTATGATGAATGATAAGGTGCGCCTGCGCAGATAACATCGCGCACCTACATGATTTATTGCCCATTCAATTATCAGTCATTATTAATTTACGTACACATTTTTGACACTGTTATCTAGATAGTGCACATATTTGTTTAGAAAGTTTATAGTTTACTATGTATAGGTTAATAATAATCAATCACTAAATAAATCGATTATAACATTTGTTTTGGCAGGTGGGTTCCCCAAAGGGAAATATACAAGTTTTCATTTTCCCTGTGTGCGTAATGTACTGCTTCTCTAAGTGTGTGGTTACGCATGTCTATATTGGTTTATTCCTAATTTATGTTGTACGAGTAATATCTGTGCGTGGGTGATGGAACGAGGTGGTGGTTTTTTTTTTCTAACACTGGCTTACCATTGAAAATTCAAATTTAAGCCCGAATATCCACAACTATCGACGGCCCCCCACCCGCGGCTGTGGTAGTAGATAGCCCTTAGTCTCCCATTGATAGTTAAGTAGCTGTCTGTGCTTGGAGAGTGATGGTTTCTCATGAGAAGCTCGAAATTAACAAGGTGATTAATTATCAGTATGTTCAGTGTTGCCACCCATGGTTATTATCTACCCATGTTGCAAGCTATTGCCTAGAATAAAACATAGGATATTTTTTATCCCAATACCACGCGTGCGAAGAATCGGGACAGAAATTAGTTACATAAAGTTATTAAAGACGATTTCTTAGCTTCTTCCTCGAAAAACATTACCAATTCCACTCAATGCCTAAAAGAAAATCGTCAAAATTCTCGCTGTGGCGTGAGTGATAAAAAAACGACATAGGTGGCATAGCAGTCTAACAATGAGATTAACATATCTTCATAGACCACTCTATTTTGGGGAGCAAATAATATTTAATCCTATCTGAATGACGTGATGATCTGATTATAATAAAACAACTTTTAACCGGATTAATCGCGTGTATTATTGGTTTTTTGTTTTTCCTGACGTTTCGAACACTTTGCAGCGTTCGTGGTCGCAGGAGGACTGTCGAACCACGACCACGAACGCTGCAAAGTGTAATAATACACGCGATTAATCCGGTTAAAAGTTGTTTTATTATAATGTGTAGTGATCGCGCAAACCTAAGATATTACTATGTGATGATCTGAATTCGCCAAACCGCAGTGAGCTAGCGTGGTTACCAATGCTCGTGCCTTCTCTGTATGCTATTCTTCCCTGCAAAGGGAAAGTTATGGGCTGGTGTTTGTATTGATGTATTTTGGCAATAAATAAACGAATATAGCAAGATACTGCAATACTCATACATCATGTTTATAGCATCTTCCACACCAATAGTAATTAAGTAAAATAAGCGGTAGAGGCAAGATAAGGAAATTTCTCACGTAAATAGAGCTAAGAGATATTGCTTCATTAGTTAGAGAGCGACATGACGGGGTAAGTGGGTTATTCAAATTGATTAATTATATTATTGTTCATAAATAGTTGCCATTAGTTATAGTAGATTTTCGCGTAAATAATACTAGCTATAGTTATTAAAATATACGAACCTCGCGTAAGAAGAATTATGATATTCTTAAATTCAAATACAAGTATTTTTATTTCAAATAGACCATATTTAAGGTACTTATGCAAAGTCAAAGCTAGGTGCACGGTTCCAAGGCTGATGATTACATACTGAAACTACTTGGTTGGTGCTCGTTCATTTATCTATATCTCCTTTTAGGATTCCGTACCTCAAAAGGAAAAAACTAAACCCTTTTAGGATCACTTTGATGTCCGTCTGTTTGTCAAGACCCTTTATCTCGGAAACGCGTGTAGGTATCGAGTTGAAATTAAAACCATATACTCAGGTCTACAATCCCTTGAATCTGTGAAAAAACCAAACTACTAAGTTAACGTAAAAAAAAGATACCGCAAAAAACGTATATTTGGACACTCTCAAGGGAATCCAAATTAATAGGGTGCTTTCCGTTGACCTAGAACTATGAAATTTGTAAGTAATATCGTATTTTTCTACAAGTACAGGGAAAAATCTGGAAATTATACATTTGTACATAAATCATAAAAAATATAGTCTTTATTTAAAGTACGTAATCAATCATCGAGTTTAAGCAACGGTATGAACGATGCTTGGTTACGCTCCGAAAAAAATCAAAACGACTCGATTCCTTAACTGTTTATAATATGTGCCTATAAATTTGTACGGAACCCTCGGTGGGCGAGTCCGACTCGTAATTGTCCGGTTTTTTTTATTTCTCATATTATTATTACCACCAACGTAATCTAGTTTTCCTATCTGTAGGTACGCCCAAAGGTACTAGACAGTTATGGCACAAAATAAAACGCACTGGTACTTAGCGAATAGAAAATAAGAAACCATATTAAATTAGTTATTGTTCACCGGGTACTACTCACGTACATTAGTAACCGGTGAACAATAACTAATATGAATATGCCTCACGAAAGTTATTATACAACCATATTAAATATTATGCATGCCATGGTTTCTGGTGGCGTTAGATGTGCAAACCTTGATAACAAGAAACCCTTTGTAGTCTTATAAATCCCATTGTTGACATTTTTTTATATTGAATAGGGTCAACCGAGCAGACGGATCGCTTATGATCGGATGGTAAGCGACCGCCCATGGACATCCACAACCTCAGAGGAGTCGCAAGTGCGTTGCCGGCCTTTTAAAGGGTTTGGGCCTCCGGTACCCTCACTCACTCAACGAAACACAACCCAAGCGCTGTTTCACGCCGGTTTTCTGTCAGGCCGTGGTATCACTCCGGTCGAGCCGGCCCATTCGTGCCGAAGCATGGCTCTCCCACGGCAAAAGATGTCGGTACTTTTACCAAACATTGTAACAAAAGTTACGAAAGAAAAATTATTCATCAACGTTGCGCATCAAGCAACATTATTTACTTTATATTTCCTCGTTTACATTATTAAGTTTTTAAATTACTACAGTAGCACGGAATATTCCAATTCATCTTATCATAATGCATGTAGGTAATAGGAGTAGTTTGTTACACCACTGCGCACGATTATCTTGTTAAAATAAATGGCATCACTTTCCTGTTATACGTTAGTTCGTAAATTGAATCAGATTTCTTACCTACTTGTATTGTAAATTATGTATTAATTACATGTGAGTATGTGTTACAGTAAAACTTTTGGAAAACTTGTCTCCTCCTTCAAGCCGCCAAATTTGGGATAAGACCCGAGCGGAATCTGCCTTGCTCTCCGCACCTCTTACAGCTCTCGCTATCGACTTGTCAATACTGTCAATAAACTCATTTTTTTTTATCAGTAATGGATCTACTTTTGGTGACCAACTCGTGACGGTGTGGCCGAAAATCCAGAAAAAAACTATTTACGCTAAGTAGAGTGGATAAATAAACAAGCTCGTGCATTGGCTTAGCATTATTTCTGTCACTGTCACACAACTGTCAAACTAAAAGTGCAAGATAAAGACGGCAGCATACTAAGCCAAAGCATGTGCCAAAGAATATTTTATTTATCATCGCCTTACTTTTTGCAGTTAGTACGGTATACTTACGACATCCGAGCGAAGTCTTAAGTTTACTTTAGAGCCATGGTTCCTAAGCTTGGGGTAAAAATGCTGTTCTGCAGGGGTAATAATCTGGTAATAAATAACTAGAAATTAGACCAATCAGACCAAATCTAGCTTGCCCGTGCATAACACAAGTTATTGAGCAACTAGAATATGACAAAGCTGTTATTTTTTATCTATAATAAAGTCAATTTGAATTTTTATGTAGTGTATTCATTGATTAAATGGGGAAGTGGGGGTAAAGTCAGTTTCCCTAGCTAACTCATAGAGGTGACAAGATTGAAAAGGTTAGAAACCACTGCTTTAGAGGGTAGTCAGGTTGTACACATGGCTGCACCAAACTGTTATCCACGATATACGCACGTTCGCAATGGGGGTGACGAATTGGCGCAGTCAGTCGTACATTACACCATATTCAAAATAGCGACATTATTTCGCAGAATGCCGATAGGTAATATACTTATTAGGTTTTCAAAACATGTCATCAAGGTAATAAAAGGGTGCAACTCTTTTATGATTTTTCCGAAGCAGCGATAGCCTATTGATATAACCGTTGGACTGGCAAGTCAAAGATCACAAGTTCGAACCCAATGCACGCATAGCACCATTGACTTTTTGAATTTACTTTTTAACGGTGAACGAATACGAGAGATGTTCTTAATGGTTTGGTCGAAGCTCTGGCATGTCAGATGCCTAGGGATGGTTCAAACACTAATGGTTGGTGTCCATCAACCACATGTTAGAAAGGAA
Source organism: Xylocampa areola (assembly GCA_935421205.1). Lineage (NCBI taxonomy): Eukaryota > Metazoa > Arthropoda > Insecta > Lepidoptera > Noctuidae > Xylocampa > Xylocampa areola. Next base: position 18,846,145 of record OW285206.1, read on the forward strand.
GGTAATATGTGATTACTATGGTCGGCGTACAAGACAGTGGATCACACCCACCTTAATCAATGATTTACCAAAAGGGCTCCTTGATAATGTGAAAAGTAAGAACCATTTAAAAAATGTTCTAAGGAAGCATTACTTGTCAATGTGTCCATAGCTAGCGAGTAACCACATCATATACCTACTTACTATGATAACAGTGATCTCATAAACTGTAATACTTAAAAATACTTAATTAATTAACTTAGTCCTAGGATAACTCGTAGTTAGTAATAAGTTATAGATGTAATAAACCCACGGGAACTTACTGCCGACAAACTGCTCTGTAGTTTGGCAGATGTAAACATGGTTAAATCTGTAACTCCTTTCTGTAATAAACAAATAAAAATAAATAAAAAAATGTGATTAAATTAGTATAAATGTTTGTTTGCGGTGGTTTTGGGAATACTTTCAAGACGGGAAAGAAATATATCCTAACTACTTACTACCCAAAGCAACCTCGCGGCGTAAATTTTGCAAGAAGTGCTTACAAAATTAAATTAATTCGCCAAAACATCTGCCTAATCTTCTCCCGAGAACGTTGTGGTCGACTACGAATGTAACCGGATATAGATAGCTTAGTACCAGTATTTTACGCATAGAAATAAGAATGAAGATTTTACGTGAAGCACTGCCTATGACTTACCTCCACAAGCCAGTTACTAACACGATATCTCGTGGTAATACTGGTTGTCAAACTTTCAGCCATCTATCTCGCTTCCCGTGAAAACTGTCGTAGTTCTTATTTAATTTGATAACCGGGACCGACGGTATAGCGTGCTCCCCAAAGCAAGTCCTTAGCACGATCTTTTATTGTTCAAATTTATTAATGTTACTGTTTTCTCAAAATTAGACCAATTACTGATATCATTTCTGAAAAAGTGAATTATTGCAGAAATGAAACATTGGAGCTATCAGTTGACATCCGTTTGTGTTGCTTATCTCGTAAATCGTGCTCGTTGCGATCCATTACAGTTTTCTGTTATTAATATTATATAATGACATGACTATTATATTTACGTCAGCAATGGCGGATCCAATATCGACGTCATAGTTACATTTTGACCTAGAAAATTACAAGTTTGGCAATCTCTCTGTGATTCATACTTTTTGAGCGCAAATCGACAGAAACTTGACTAAATCTGTCGAGGAGAAACCGACCGTTTGCTATCGGTTTTAAGGTTTAGTTCTCTATGTTATTTGCTGTCCATTCATGCGTTATGCTGAAATGAATGAATCATTTGTTAGTGCATATTTTGTAAACTCAGCATCGCATGTCGATCACAAGGTCGTCCATAAGACAACAGCTGTAAAGTACTCGAATTACCTTTATTAACAATAATTTGTTTTCACATGCCAATTAAAGAAAATTAAATGAAATAGATTTGTTATCTGTTTGCAAAGAAATAACGATTAATTTTAATTGTTTATCTAAAATATTGTTTAGCTCTACATACTATACAGCCATGCCTGTTTCCCATTGGGGTAGGCAGAGACTATCGATTTCCTCCTGCTACCGTTCTGGGGCTACATTCTGTTTATGTCTAATTGCAGAAATATGTAGTTACTTTGGTTCAACATTAAAAACATCGACCAGACTTCTTTATTTATTCGGAACTTAATACTATTAAAGTACTTTGCCCTTTCACGATGCCAGCCAGGCTTATTTTCCACGGTCGAACACACTGGCTCATTGACGTCATTCATGAATAACTTAGTAATGTTTACTGCAAGCTGGCAACAAGAGAACCCAGTGGTGTGCGGCATCGACAGACACAAACCGCGACGAATGTGGTGCGGATTCTCGTAATCACCAACTAAATCACATGTAGAGTCATGCCATCTTTCAATAACACATAAGTAGTAAATTTAAGATTGATACGGGACAAATTATGGGATGACTGTATAGTTTATGTGGTTTAATAGAACAAATTTTAACCGGATTAATTGCATGTATTATTGATTTTTGTTTACCGTTGTATATCCTGCGACCACGAACGCATGAAGTGGTCGAAAAGTCAGGAAAAACAAAAAATCTATAATATACTCAATTAATCAGACAAAAACTTGTTATATTATAATGTATTAATCGCAAAAACCTCGTGACAACAGATTTTTATTTATTTGTCAACGTTCCCCCTTGATCAACCAATTCAATCTTGACCATCCATAAATAATAATACATACTCATAAACTCTTAAGTTAGGTTTAGTTAATTGCCCTACAGAATCGGGATCATTGTAAGCCATATGCGGATCTGGAAATCAAATTACTGTATATATATTTGTGTGATATTAATTAAGTGATGCTTTTAAGGCGTAAATAAAGTCTTTATTAATTAGGTACAATCCCTTCATGAACAAAGAATCAAAGAGCATAAATGTCTTGTCAAGTAAATAGTACGTACTAAGGAAGCCTCATCATCATTATTCACACCTTTTAAGATCCCACTGCAGAGCATAAATCTACGCCATTCATCTCCGCTTTGCGCCAGTCTATTCCAGCAGGGGCATTCTTAACTGTCGGGAGTTCCCGTATTGAAAAATCATTTATCTTTAGTTCCTTATTTATTATTGTTACATAAAGTAATTAATAAAAAATATAAGTAATTAGATATATATTTACTGTCTGAGCAGTAAATGAAGCAATGTAACGTTCTTTGATAATTATTTACTGTCTGAGCAGTAAATGAAGCAATGTAACGTTCTTTGATAATTATTTACCGCATCCTTTTACTAAGATAAGGAATTAGAAAATATAATTATCCGTGTTCACCACAGAATCAACTATGGATAAGTACCTAAGTAGTTATTCCTTGGCGTACTTATATTAAATAGCTATTTTATTTGATTAATTAATAAAATATTCCTAACAGGACAGGACGGTTTCAATTTACGGAAGGTTAATTACCATATTTAAAATACTTACTTACTCTTAAAGATGAAAAGTTTTTATTTTCTTTATTAATTCTGCAGTTAATCGTACCTAAAGATAGCATATAGGTACCTACCTACTCATTGAAATAAAACTATGCACTTTTCCATATCAGGAGAGACATCCCTATAAATAAAATTAAGCACAACTATGTAACTAACAATATTAATTATTACCACACAATCCTTCACATGCGATAGTTTGTAAATAAATAGTATAATTGCAATAATTTGCAAATGGCCGCAGTTTGCGCAAGCGCGTAACGAGCGCTTCTACATGGTAATTGTAATTGTAAGTTACCGTCAAAATCGGTCAAGTACATAAACTTGCACATCGTGACTTCTATATTATGAGTTCTTGAGAAGTTACTGCTGTTTCATCTATCCATTATATTCCTTTCAAATAGTTACACTACAAGTAAATATAACTGGGATTATCCTTCTTAATCGACTAAACACCTCGACTGCCTGGCGCATGGCAAGTACAATTATTCGCGCATGGAACAAATATACTGCCACTTTTTAAACTCAGAAACATAGAGTTGGAGCAGAATATAGAAAAGCCAATAATTTCTGCATAGCATGGTCTGTCTTATATATCAGTTTATCATTGACAAAATTTATGCCACTACACACAATAAACTAATTTGGCAGTGGCACCGCAAATTAGAAGCGTAACGATAATGTATTTACACAACATGTTACAAATCAAGTTCTATTATAAAAACATAATATTCTCTTCTATATTACAACACTGGTAATCAGTATAGGTGTGTTAATTATTTGTCGTTTCACGCAAGCCGTCACAAAACAATTAAGGGTAACGATGTGATTGTTGGCAAACTGTCATTACTTACTACTGGTATACATATTACACTAGACTGTAGAGAATAAAGCCACATAGGTAGGTAGTAAGTATAGTAACTAGGTATATATTTATTAAAGAAAATAATAAATAATGTTTTGAACACATACACACCTTACATTATACTTAACCTATACACACATAATCACTGGATATACAACACGATTCATATTATTAAAAAACAACAGAAAGCCGGTGTGGCACCACACGTCTCCCTCGCATAAGTAGAGACCCATTTTAGTTTCTTCTTACACAAATTATTCGCAAATTGTACTTTTCGGTTTTAGTTTATAACAACTGACATATAAAAAAAATGTACGACTATGCGAAAGTATACACCTCCCCCCCCTCTGTTTTTTTATTTGTAGATGCCATATTTAAATATTGTTATAGTCATGAAACTTCTGTAATCGACACAAATCTAATGACACCTCTTATGTTAAAATCCATCAAACCTGCTGTAGGCCGTGCCAAAGAAATAAATATTCATACATGTATACAATCGAAAAACATAACCCTCCTTCTGGGTCAGTCGGGTAAAAAATACCGCTTATTTAAATCTTTTTGTATCGTACAATAAAAGAGAATCTTTGTTGAAAATAAACTTACCATCCCTTGTTTTCCATTTCAATCTCGCGTTAAATAAATTATATACATAACACTTTCTTCAAGCATTATAATAGTAAGTAAGTATATTTTCAGCTTACGCATTAAATACACATCACACTTAACTTTTTTATTATCCAGTCATGCAAGTACCTATTCAATAATAGAGTCGTGCAAATATGGGAACCTGCGTCTGACACCAGCTATTGTTGTGGTTATCTAAGTATCATAAGTATGTTATGTCGTAATAAGACATTCTCACTTTTGTGACATATTATGCTGACTTATTGTTCTGCTGATGTACCTATAGATAGTTATTAAGCTTTTTTTTTAATTGAAACTCTATTGATAGTGTTTTCTAAGAAGATTGCTTGTATGGTCATCTTAGAATCTCTTCTGCGTTATGCCTGTCAAAATGACGCTGGCTGGAAACAAGCAGACATTGAGGTAAAACTCTTTAGAAATAGAATTAAACGAACAATTATTTTAAATATCATTATGTAGGTATTCATTAATGTTTAATTCTCAAATTAACTCATGATTGTTTATGACAATGGAAGGAATTACCAACGGGAAATATCCCTAAGTAACTATACTACCTATGTCAAAGGAACATTGTCAAAACGTTAGCATGCCTAAGAGCTGTGGCCTAAGAGATACCTACTAAATAAAAATTATAAAACAGAATTCAAGACTAGAGGTGCGTCCGTTAGTCACTCATTTTTCCATAAAACTAGAAAGCTAAGCAAACATTAATTATCATTAAGGATATTCAAGCTGTGTTACCCTAACTCTACTGAATCATTTCTCGCTACCCAAGAACTCAAAGATCAATCATCCATCACAAAGAGTCACAGACACGACACAGTCCTCGCGGAAGTATCAACAACTAGTAATACAATAACACTCTCATTCGTTATGTGTTGCAGTGGTTCAACACAATGTTCAAGTAACAATGGAGAAGTTTCATTCACTTCCTCGCTGAGCAAAACACGGATTCCACGTAAATTACACATGTGTTCGTTAAAGCGAGTAAAGTTTTTGTCATGATTAGAAGCGTCATATCTGCACTTATGTGATAGTTTTTCTTCCGTGATTGTATTGACTTCCTTTATCTCTTGCTACTCTTTAAGTAACTCTATCTGTGATCTGTATATTGTATCTTGTTACAAATTCAGCTGCAATCCTGGAACCCCGGGGAAGGTTTGTGGAGGACTGTGTGGTTTTAATGGTCTGCAAGAGCCCGACACAACATCTATAAGGATTTCCAAACGTTAAAAAAATGCTATCTGGAAGATTTATCTTGCACATAAACGTACATATCTTGGAAGATCATTTTCTAATGATGTCAAACTTAAAACTTATCATGTTTCTGTATTGTTTCAGAATCTGGTGTCGGAAACCAAATCATCTAATCAGGTAAGCGATCACGAATTTCATACTATGGATTTCACGTATCACCTTTAGCATATTTGCACCTGTCTACTATTGTTTATTTATCCCCTGAGATTTCATCTTCCTCCGTTATTCAAGCTACTTTAAGGCTGTTAACTATAATATTATATTTAATATTGCTGGAAATAATTAAGAATAAATCTATGCTGTATCATATGTATGTATGTAAACATGTTTCACTTCCAACTTACGCGGGAAAGCTAACTTGACACATTGTTTTCACTTAATCTCAGATTAACATGTAAATTGTATTCACGAAGTTTCTGTGTATCTTGACAACTTATGAATATGTCTTTACACTGACTATGACTGACGTTATAGCGGACACAGTTTCATCGTCCTTGAGAGATAAAATATTTTGATTAATCTTGCCGAGGAAAAAGAAAGAGAAATTAAAATTAGTAACCAGGTGTATACCTATAGGGTACTAACGCTACTAATAAATGACTTCTCTATAGCTAATGATTTGTTTATGAAATTGTTACTTCCCAAATCGTTGCAATTAGGAGAAACGTAACCAAATAGGAGATACCTAAGTTATCTCAAATACCATAACAGCACTACTTAAAGAAAATATTCGTTAAAATGTGCTTATATCATGTAAAATCTATTATTCATTCGTGAATATATTTTGGTCATCAGCTTCATCCTAAACCAGATTAATTAACCAAACAATGGCGTCTGACAACCGGTCTAACCAGTTCTGTTTAGCTGGCGATAAATTTGCCTCCGAATGCGGCAGTTGACCATTTAGCATATAAAGGAACCTAAATAACATTATTCATTGGTCGTTCTAATATAGTAAATTTTTAATCCTTTTAATTCAATTAAATATAGTTCACAAATTGTTATGGGCGCCACCTTGCACAGATTATGTTGACTCTATTAATAGAATATTGAGAACAAAATGCAATTTAATCAACGTTTACCATATATGAAAGCTTTGTCACTACTGTTATAATCCTACTCTTTGAACTTCTGACATTCCCTTTCGGTTTTTAGTGGGCGCGATTATTGTTTTAACCCTTGACAAGCGTGTTCCTTTCCGCGAAATTAAATAAATGTCAAAAATAATTTGATGACACTATTAAAAACGTCGTATTTCGTCATGAACTCAAAATTATACATGTTCGAGCTTAACTTGATGCAAAAGAAACCTGCTTCGCAAGATATAATAAAATAATTTTGGGTGAAAAAATAGTTTTCTTATTTTAATGATCCACCGGTTGCCGGCATTACACACGTATAATATTTATAATTAATTGATTAAAGGTACACCCAGCTTATATAAAACATTTCTTTACGTAATTTTTATATCATCATTTATAGTTTTCGTTAATTTTCTCATGTAGTGAAAGTTTAGCTCATAAAACATTAGCTTTCTTGTGCTGTAATTATAATCTAACTGACGTCATTTGCTAGACGACAAAAGTGCTATTGATTATAAATTGAAGTATTAATTTTCACTATATCCGATATATATGAACAAAGTTATATCTCAGCCACTCAGGAAATCTTAGATTTTATTGAATTATAACTTGCCTTGTGGCATTCCGCATTTCACTCTCTCGGACTGTGTCAATAACGTCTAGATTTATTTACTCGTATTGACCCTATACAAATTGGGACAATGCTTCGGACACACCATAGGATGGTGTGTCCGAAGCATTGTACCAATTTGAAACATAACTTTATTTAATCTGTGTACCTATCTATATTTATTGAGTTTAAATGAAAGTTCTTCGTTTTGATTAGCAGTAATTGAAAACTTTTAATTTATGATGATTGATTTGATTAGTATTTTATCGATTCCTCATTTCGACGTACACAGCTACAACTATTTAGTCCACATGGCTTATAATTGTATAACTTAAAAAGCTTAAGGAGTATTATTTTTATGAGGCTACTTTATCAATGTTAGTATTTGGTGGATGTTGCGACTTACTGGTCTAAAAAAGTTTGAGACTATTGTTTGTGTTGTTGACACGAAAGAAGAAGAAGAATGTTGGTATTATCACTATTTTCAAACTAGTCCAGAAATAATAAAGATTTTTTTCTTTCGCTAAAATATGACTTTCTCTAACACTGTTCCTTACTACCAGATACTCGTAGTAGATACACTAATTTCATAAACTCTGTTAATTGCCCGTAATGTTTTAGTAGACCACTAACGACTTACGAAGGTACTGTTACTGCAATTCCAGTCTCTTTTATTTTTACTGTTAAAATAACTGCCTATTAACTTTCTCCGGAATATTGCACACGCGAATACGATTCAAGCATATATGATTCTGATCACCATTCGATTCTTAATGGTTATAATTTGAATCGATACTTCTTTTGATGGCAAAATTTCACACACGGTCTCCTAATAATTGACCAACGTAGTTTGAAGACTGAAGCCTACCTCCCTATATACATGGTTATTATTTCTCAAAAGAAAATACATTGCTCTTAGAACACTTTATATAATTTAAAAAATTTGTAATTTATGACATCAATTATTTTTTATTATATTACAGTAATTTTATGAATCATCTCTTACACGTTAATTTTCTTTCAAATAAAGAAAAAAAAAACTTGCATTACGCATTTTTTTTATTTCATAAATGCGATATATTCTTATTACGTACAATATATGTTTTGATGTCCCTGTTTACGCAAAGAAATACTTATGTTAGGATATTACGCTCTACGCTCGATATCCTATTTGTAGCTAATTAATTTAGATACATATAGTTCCAAATAAAGATACTTATAAAATAAAACTGAAAATCATCATATAAAGTGTTATAGAAGGTATATGATGCTCTAACCTAACATCACTCCAATGTCGAGGTCACGATGGACAACTGATGGACGTCAATCAACACGATATTATTGACTGATTGGAATGGTATGGTAATAAACATATAATGACAAACACATAGACAGAATTGAAAATAATTTGTATGAATATTTTATTTTTATTAACCACTTTTTATCATTTCCGAACACAAATCCTATGAGATACTTTTGCCGTATCATTTATTTGAAGGAAGGAATAGAAGACATATTTTTGTTCCAATATTCACGTAGTTATTTGGTTTACGTTTATCTAACTAGGTACATAAGAATAATCGTCATTATCAATTGATATTTAGTTTTCTGAAACAACTTCGGCTTTTACACAATGACATGAATGACAATGATTTTTATTATTACTTTCCATAATTCTACCATAGCTTGAAGGAATTATTACTGGAGTAGTTGTAGCGGTACCCCTTTCGCCCTGGCATATAATTCCCAATCATATCGTTTTACCTGTATGGTTATAATCATAATACTGTGTTACCTCACTCCCCGCCAAAAAAGGCGAGAAAATTTGTTCGACATTTAGTCAGAAGCCGTCTCCCGTGTGGTCCTCTAAGTACCATAGTCCCTATAGTCGTTGCCTAAGTGATTATATTGCAGTAATATCATTCAGGACTGCTGTTATAAGAAATACTATGCTTAAAATTATACATTTAAATTAACAACATCATTAAAAACGTTTTTAAATGGGTTCTTATATTGGTTCTTGCTTTTAAAAATATCTTAAATTTACAGATGTCCCTGGCTTGTGAGACATTGAAAAAAGCGTTTACAGTTATTTAAACCGTACAGTATGTACTCATACTTCACTTTTTTTTTGTCTTCCGATCAGTTGACCAAAATGTTGAATGGACCTGTAAGAATGGAACCTACAACGTTTACTTTGGGTGTGTTTGTGTACATACCATTTTGTGAAATCGTGAGCCCATTCGTTAAAATGTCGGCTGCAGGTGTAGGTCCATTGAACCCTGCAGTCACTTTCCCTTGTTCCTGGGTGCAACCTGAGAGGCAGACGACATAATACAACCTTTTAGAGTTAATTGGCAGCCAGCCGCGACCGGTATGGGCAAGCTTGCTTACATTAGCCTCTAGTTTATTGACTTTTCAGCGACGATGGTGTGTCCTGGACTGGTTGTTTTCACTTTCATCGTGCATTCATCTGTATTTAACAAGAAATAATTTATTATTATTAGTAAAAGCACATCCGGGAAATCGCATGTTTTAAGTAAAACTCAGTAAAATGAATTGAAAATTTGCATCTTTTCTTCATCCTTTCAATAAAATTGTATTAACCATGCCTTATAAAGTTTCCTTGAAGCTTCTTGATATTATTTATTTAATTAAGTCTCCTCGTAGTAAAAGCAGCTTTATTTAGATGACTTCATTCAAGATCTCCTTTATGATTTCCTTTCCCAGTTGCAAAGAATTTATTCTACAGTTGTCGCGTCAAAGAAGCTGATTTATGCAGTTTTTACGTGTTTTTACTACGGTTTCACAATTCGCGGTATTGCGTGCACGCCGCATAGTATTGACGCCCCATTGTGCGCTGAGTAAATGTATCATATTTAATAGTGCGAGTGTTTTACGTTTTGTAACGTTACGAGTATGTTTCTCAAGTAAAAAATGTTGCTTAATATACTGCAAGGTTTGTTGCCTAACTGATAGTGTTAATTCTCATTGGTTTCTGGTCATAATTGTTTTGCTTCCTATTATTCTTAATGTTGGCGTACACATTGTTGATAAAGTTACCACGATCTACTTTCCTGTTGTGTATGCAGTAGTTATTTTTGACAATTTAGAATCAAATAATAATAGTTAAAGAAGATAAAGGCGAGAATATACAGCTGTTACTTGCTAATATTTTGAGCCTGCACATGTGCATACGTATGCATTACTCATTTGCATTCCTTTTTATTGCGCATCAAATTTGGATTTAAAATTACTTCCTAGACTTCATTGTTAGCTTGTTCTAAAATAATTATTTGATGTCTATATGTAATATCAAAGTAGGTCATCAATATAACAATGGACTGAGAAACTTGCAATTGAATATTTTTGAGACACAATATGTTCCTACCGGCTGAAAAGTAGCAATGCCAACTGTTGGAAAACATCTATTAGGTATATAGGTATACTAGCATTAGACCTAACTTAAACTAAACTACTAAAGATAGATCATACTTTTATATAAAAAAGAAAGTGTTCACTTGGATCATTAAAAGAAATAAGAAACCTGGCAAATTAAACATCGAATGGATTGAAATTAGATATGTAAATCAAGTTTCAGAAACCGTAGGTCTGTACAGTGTTGTGTAAGAATCGATTCCTAGTCAGAAGGAAGGAAACCCTATCGCGCTGCTTCCGCACACCTCACTATTTAGGATTCTCCACTCCGTAATGTTACACGACGGTATTACATGACAGTCTGCCTCTAAAGATATGATATGACTCAGGTTTCGAGCTAAGTCTGAACTTTGAACAAACTCTGTCAACCATATGTTGCTAATTTTTAATTAATATCTTGTTGTTGCTAATATAAGCCACATTTTGTAAATATTCATCTGGAAGTTTCTTTAATTTCTGTAAGTATGCTCGTTTCTATGTATTTCGTTCAATATGCAACAAGTGAATTTAAAAATTATGCACAATGTTACATATCTCACGAGGTGTTTGGTAACTTCATAAATTAGGATTATTTTGCTTATAGTTATTACTTTATTTCTATCACAAATCTTGGGTGCAACCTTTCAAAAGTAGGTTTACAGATTTAAGCACAAGGCTGTGTATTTTCCACACCTGTAGAAGACATTCTGTTATCGTTACTTTAAATTCAAGGATTATATATCTGTTATTAAATTAAGTAGCAGTAACTGCAGCCTGTATGTTGTGCAATTTGTATTTACACGAAGGTTTGATTATTTGACCAGGAACAATGTTCGCACCATCCAATTTCAAGTTAGTTCTGTCTGTAATAGTGCTGCCCAACGAGCATCCACTTATTTCTGACATTGAAGCTACAATTACACGCACAGGTCATCACTCATTCAGCCTCTATGGCATTCACAAAAAGTTGTCAGTCTCCCATAGATACCGGTTGTGATCTTTGCTCAGGAATGTTGTTGTTAGTAAGCATGTAATTATTGAGTACGCCAGCGATAGCCTTGTTGATTGATTTTATATACGTTGTAATAATGCTATAGACACATGTATAATAGATACATGTACAGCATACTGGTCCGGTTGTATTCTAAAAATAAAGTTCATGTTACTGATATGCTGCACTTTTATGTGCTGCTCATTTTCAATTAAAAATTTAAATTTAAATATCTATTGGAACTTTTGCCGACTCAGTTGTTTCAGAGCTTTACGTCATTGCCAATAGGGCAACAACATCCACCTGTAAAAAGGTCCATACTTTTTGCAGTCTTATAGTTTGTATAGTAGACGAAACTACAAATGCTTATGACGTAATTGTTTTCGTTACTATAATTATTTAATTAAGAATAAGAATTAATTACCGGATCAATTGGTTTTATTACGGTATTTACATCCGATTTATTTAATTCACATGTTACAGTTTTATTAGTTACCTGTTTGGTGATATTAGTTCTTTGAGTTATTGAAACGTTAGAGTCAGAATTAGATTATTTCTCTTTTCGACTTTGCCTTTTTAAAGAACAAGTATTGTCTAAAATAACTCCACATGCAATGCAACCTAAAAAATCTCGTGATTGACGTTCGCGTTTTCCAATAGCTGTTTGTCAAAGAACCAATGAAGTCGTCGAAATAACGCAGTTTTTAAAGCATGAAGCAAAGGCAAGTGACCCAAATTCCTTCATAATTGGATATGTAGGAGCGTGCGCGGGCAGGCACGAACCGATAGCCGATATTATTGTCATTATATTGTAGTCGTAATGTAACTGCCAGTGACTTAGTGACGTGGCCAAGGTCGTGGCAAAAAGGTTTTTTGATAGACAATCCTTTTCGTATTGAGTGATTGAGCCTGATAAGGCGGCGGGAATTAGCTATTGTCTGCAACTGCTGATGTCCTTTCGCTTCCTGTTCTGACTGTAAATTTTTCTTGGAGGTTTTTGCGTTTTCGGATAAGGGAAGTCCGGTGGTAAATCTAAATTAGGTACTCCTTTTTGTGTTATTGATATCAATCTAAATAGCAGACAAATTAGATATCAAAATGGCTGTATGAGCATTTGCAATAGTTTGACGTATAGTCAAGAAATCCTACAATCCAAAACATTATTATATGTAAGTAACTACACGGAATAGTGAGCGTAGTAACTGAGAACGCCGACTTACTGCCCTTACACACAATGATGTTGCGAAATCTTCAAATTATTACGGTATTTACGCAACTCTACAGAGACAGCCTCAAAGAATCCAACAAATTGGACTTGCGTTCCGTCCGCGTCGCCTAATTTCCATCAGGTCATATCGTCATCAATAGCCGTCAGTCAAAGCCGGTGCGCCCGTCATAAGAGACGTACGCGCGCTCCGACGCCATTTTGAAACGCTTCGAAACCACCCGCAGAGAAAACGTTTATAAACGGCTAATAATAACATAATTCATCATGGAATAACTTGATGACTCGCAAGTTGTGACGCGAATTAATTCTATTAAAGTGCTTTGTGGTGTTCTGTGCTCAGTGATGTGCCCTCTGGGATTTACCAAACATTGGACGAAGGTAATGACCAGTTAAACTTTCAAAACTAATATAAGACAAATTTTAAACCTCTAGAGAAAGTAATTTAAGTTATAGATTTGCTAATAACATTCTACTATCAAGATCCGGCTCTTGACTATTATAAACAATAAGTTAATCGCTTTTTAATTATTGGATTCTGCACAATTAATCGATTGTGTGCGGTTTTCGATTGATATGTACCTATTAATGGCCAGTGTTATGTCGTTTTATGTAACTTCGGTAAAAAATAGAACACGTTTCTAAAAGAAATTAAATAGCAACGACAATTACATAAACAACCATGCTACAATTCGACACATAAAATAAAATTGTAATATAATTTCCACTATATTGTTCTTGATTTATTAATTGCGTTTGAATTAAACAGAAACATATAAGAAAATAGTAATGTGTCAATTCAAAATATAATACAATTACAAGATATTTATTTGCCAACTAAGTGTACATACGATCTTATTACATATAAATAGTTCTCTGAAACTTAGTTGCCTTTTTCAGGCATTGCAAAATTCGAGGGCTATGTAGATATTATTTTAAATTAAGCTAACTTATTTACTTCATAAATTATTAATGTCAGAAGGAGACAAAAATGGGAAATAGAAGTAGACATAGAAGTGGACAAATCCCAAATCGAATACTTTAAACATATGGATAATGAAAACAGAAAATGTTAATGAACTGATAACGTTCACAAATGTAATAATTGTTATTGTTCAAAATAATCCCACGCAGTCAGAATTTATCAGCAGTCAAGTTATACATAAATTTGGAGCTGAACAATTGAACTTTGCTAAATAGCTTACAAAGAAAGAAACTTCTACTTTCATCCAAAGAAATAAAACCAATAATTAAAAGTCTAGCCCAGCTACATTCTAAATAGACATTAAATTACAAATTAAAATGTATACAGTTTGCTCTATAATTGCCTATTGCGGACACAATAAAACGTAATATCATAGATCAAAAGCAATCACAGCAATAACGACACATCTACCCAACCATAGACAATTCATACCGGGACATTTCAAATCGATTGACTCTACGTGAGTTGATTTATAGTCAATAAATCGACTAGGCTCTCGATTACAACAGTTCAGTTACCTAACCATGGAAAGTGATCAAATTCTCGAGTAATGTATTATTTGTATGTTTGTATACTACAACAGTGAAAGTAATATCATCATAGCTATGTCGGTCGAGTTCAGTTAAATTGTTGTAATTCGGTTGATATATGTAATGGAACGTTTGATAACTATCTTAACGAGAAAATTATTATCTACTTGTTGGCCTTTTTCCAGTACTTAGGCTGATGTTGTTGTTTAAGTATAGTTTTAAGAAGTAAAAACAAGCAATTTGTAAATTAAACATGGTATACTTAGTAGAATAAATATTTTTAAGATACTTTTGTTAGGACCGCTTCACTGTTTCTTTACTTTCAAAATATGTTTGAATCGAAAACGTGTAATTTACTAATAAGAACCTCACCCGTAGCTTTTAGCATAAAGTTCAAAAGTCAAATTATTACAGCAATTGCAGCCTCAGCACGATTTAATGGCACATTAACATTTAAGATTAAAACAACCGAATAATTATGTAGAAATACAACATTTTTCTATTCAAATTCAAATTCTAAATCCTTCTGATTAGATTGGCAAAGTAATAATATAACTAATGAAGACTATGATAAAGTTAGGTGATACAGAAGATCTTTCAAATGCATTAACACATGCGGAGCAAACTTTAAAGTAAAATATATTTTTGTGGAAACAAAAACGATCGTGAGCAGGCGCCTCCCGGATAAATATTCCAGGCGCTCTGACCACTAAGCCATCTTGACCGTATTTTCTTTCCAGAAAAAATAATAATTTTAAAGTTACGTGAGTAAGTAGCAGGAATATTTCAGTAAGTAACAGTTGCAGGTTTGCACTGGGCGGTGTGAATGAGATCATTAATCTTTCCGCAACACCGAGCATTGCTTGCGTGCCTTGTTTTTGCATATGCTTTTACATTCCGCTGATTGTAATCGTCTTCTGCTTATATTGGCACATAGTTTGCCTCATAAGCTTGTTCAATACTCATTTGTCAATTATAATTAATATTATCGTTGAGAAATTTTAACGTAAAATGTAATAGGTACTTCATTTACAGCTGAATATTCAAACTCTACTGTTTTATGCCCTCCTGAACAGTCGGAAGGGTCTAAAAGCCAATTTATAAAGTTCTGCTTAATGTTAAGTTGCTCACTTCGCTTTCAAGTAATCTAAGCAAGTAAGCATAAAAGGATCCTTTAAACTACTTGTGTATGTGCTCATCTCATAGCAACCTAAAACTTTGTGTCTTCACAATGTAAACAAATTTCAGCTTGCTCTCTATCATCTATGCAATAAAATTATTAAATCTTTCTCCCTCACACTTCGGACATGAAATCGAGTGATCATTCTTGTTGTTTGAGCTTAGCACATATTGGAAAAAAAAACAATACGTTTTAATGAAATTCTTCACTTTGTTTTTCGCGGCTTCGAATATCGATAAATGTTCCTCAATAAAACTGATATTCTATTACGGATTTTATGTATGTCTTAAGCACACCATATTAAACATACAAGCGCGTGCTTGAATATTAAGTTCGATGAGAAAATGGAGAAATATGCAGCGGCCATCAACCACATAAAACTTGGCTACCTTGGAATAAAAGAAACAGAAAGCGTTTTTGCATACAACGTAGACAATCTTTTTATTATCAATGTAAAATAAATTTACATTTCCGATTCGGTTTCAATATTTGATGAACGTAACGCTTATCCCGATTTATTTGATGTCGGCGCAGTAACTGTCTCTTTTTTTCCACTACTCCTAATAAAAGTCTAATTGATAATAATTGCTGCTATTTCCAGCATAAAAATAATACCTACAATTAAAGTTAGGCGCACATGTGTATGCTACGTCAAATATTAAGGCCGGCCAGTCACGCGCGAGTGGACGGGTGCAATTATTACTAACTTCACATGACGTCGGTGAAGTAACGCGTTTGTAACAAATGCAACGATGATCGCGATCAACTCCTTGTATCTCTATTACTACGGATTTTTATAAAAGTCTCATAAGTAAAGAAAATGTGTGGATCAGGACAGGACCAAATCCACAGAAGTTGAGAATCACTGTAAACTAAAAACCTTTTGTCGATTTACTTGCAAAGAAAAACATTACAACGAATTTTCAGCAAGAAAACAAAATTGTAAAGTTAGGTGAAAATGCAAATGAAAGATTGTACTTGCAAAGTACCGCTTAACAAATTATAAATTAAACCTGTTCTGCAGATAACATCGTTATGGTTTTAAGTATATGAAATAATGCAACAGTTGTTATTGCACACTTTAGAAATAATTAATATTAATTATTTTTTTACGAAATTCTACAACGTTTTCATAGACATTAGCTTCGCCTTTGTCCAAATTCCCTTAAAACTAACGAACATGTACACAGACAGCTTAAATTTCGTCTTGACACGGTATCCATTGCATTGTTTCATTTAACAATACTCATTGTACGAATACGTGTCCGGCTTTGTATGCAACCTTGGGCATGGGAACCATTTCTCAATTCATAATTAACTACCAATTGATCGCCCTTTCCTATGAACTCATTACCAAAATTCTTGCGAGACACGGTAATCCCCTTTCCTGTTATATTAGTAAACTGTTTCGTACAATCTATTCGGAATTCCCTAGAAATGTCATTACAAATTAGTAAGTAGGTAATTGGTTTTGTTGTTAATGACTAATATTGACGTATTACCAATATTGATATGGTTGCTTAGGCTTAACTGTCCAGTCAGATCTAATTGTCTGTTTTTTACCTGAATATATATTTTCTACCCATACTGTTATTAATACGTCTCCTTATTTACTTCTCAGTCACTTGTTCACTGTGTTATCCCTTGGTACACGTGTGTTACACAAGTTGAATGCAATTATGGCTCGAGTTCATATATAGTATCGTACTATAAAGATATTGTTTGTATAATATGTTTAATTTACATTGCCTGTTATCTTGGTAGGTTCGATAAGCATATAATAATTTCTATGATAAATATCTAAAGAAGTATAAATAGAGATGATATAACTGTTTATTTATGTTATATTTTTCTGTAGATAGCTACTGTTAAATACAAACACTACTGAAGTATTTACATAGTTCTGGCTAGAGCTAGAGACAGCTAGACTGATACATTTGCATTCGATGCTGTAATAGTGATCAATGTATTTGATGTCATAAGTCTCCCACCAGTTACAGCGCCTACAGAAGTGACAGAGTGTTATTTTCGCAACCAATTCACAGACTGATAATTTACCTTTATCGTTTTAATAGATCACTACTTACACAGAAGAAAGTGATATTGTTTTATAGTATTCTGTGTGAATCTATTCGTTCCCACGTCATGCCATTTTTACTGTAAAATCAATTAACAATTTAATGAATTATCGATTACTTATGTAACTATTATATTGTTAGCAATTATACAGTTGTTGCTATTTAAAATAATCGTTTGTAATAATTTGGTAATGTCAGTGTCACAATAGTTACCTAATAAATTAGGACCATCAGTTTTAATCTTTTGTTTGGCGGTTTCCGATTATTAATTTTACCACACATTTAGCTGCTTTATTTGCTGTTTTAGCTATTTTCGATTATTAGCTTAATTTTTTTTTTATTACTAAGAATAAAACGAATTGATAGAATTTGCTTGGAAAAAGATTTACTTGTGTCACTGTGTCTCTTCTAATATAATTAGTATTAGGAATCCCATATTTTCTTTTCCTGAACATGTCACTCAAATTTAAACCGATGAAAGTTTCCTGCATCACCACATACCTAGAAATATCTATATTATAACTTGTGTGACTCTTTATTATATCTAGATAATTATATAATTTTAAAATATAACAATAATTATCTTCGTAAGTAAATTTCCTGTCATTGTGCGAGTGGTCAAACAAAATGTTATAACTCGATCCTTCTCTGTAGGGAGCCGCCATACTCGGAACAATAGGTGTTGTTTAATTAAAACATATGCGCTTACCTTTATTAGAAGGAAAACTATGTGTCGTCGGTGGCAGTACCATAAATTGCTTACTGTAAGGGCCCGCGCACACCACCGACTAAACCAATAAAAATTAGGCGCAGTTCCTTCGCGCCTATCAAAGTCGCGTTTATGTCTATTGATGATTCCTTTCTCTAAACAAAAGCCCATCGTATGTGCAAGCCTGAGGCTGTCACATAACATAACATAATATCAAGCCAGTATTCCCCGAAGGGGTAGGCACACTTCACTAATGCTGTTATTAAGTCTTATGTAATAGGTGGTGAACCTATTGTCATCTACCGGGCACAATTCCAAGCTCCGAGCTGCTACTGAGCATTTCTTAACAGAAAAACTCAATACCACTTTGCCTGACTTGGGATTCGAACCCAAGACCTCATGCTCAGCAGTCGCGCTTGAGACCAATAGACCAACGAGGCCTAGTGTATTGTTGAGGTTGTCTCAATATGTTTACAATAACTGACCTACATCAATGTCTTTTATTATTATAAACGGGAAAGTTTGTAATAACTTGCGTTATACTGCGAACTAGTATCACAATGTCGCACTTGAATTACTAAGATTAAATCATAAAGCACGGTTGCATAGGGTTGCAACCTCTAAAATTTTGTAGCTTTAAACACGGACGGACATATCAACACTACTTTTATAAAGTTACTCTGAAACATAAATTAACTTTTTATTTTATTTGTTACAATTTTAAACCATATTCTAGTAATAAACTTTTAAAAAACATTTAGTCTTATATTTTAGACGTAATTTCGGCCGCGTATTTTCGGCAGATGTGTCAGCAACTTCAAACCCGGACAAAAGAAACAACGCCCGGACGCTCCCCGGACGCCCTCTAAACTAGGACAAATCCGGGGAAACCCGGACGGATGGCAACCCTAACTATAAGTATTATTCGTAACGTTCGAAAATAAGACGGAAACCCTAGTTATTTAAGTAGTTAATTCGAAACTACGCAGGTAATTTCAAAGGTTCGGCTGATTGCACTTTCAACCACAATAAAAGACATTAATAATTTATTTTGTAAGAAATTTAATATTAAGTACCTAATAAAATGTACAATAAAGAGTAAATAAATAACTGTAATTTACTGTCTTTTATTTATTTATTTATTATAAATAAATAAAAGACAGTAAATTACAGTACAGTATCTACATCAAAGAAATGTTATTACGGTATTTATAGTTGATACGCATACGACCAACAATTTTCACTAACCGTAGGTAATATTGGTACTAAGTATTCATGAAACAATTTTCAAGAATATCTGGCCACTTATTCCCAATATTTGGTATATTAAGCAAATTAATATAAAAATTAACCTACTCTCCAAGATAATATAACGATTTTTATCTTCACTTTTATATCAGTTTTAAACTATGAGAAAAATCTCCAGAAGCAAACACGGCCATAAAACATAGCGGTTCTTAGTTTATGAGTCCTTAGACTTTGTTTATTTATGAAAACGCCAGGTTATTGACCTAACATGTCTTATTACCGTTAATGTAAAAAGTATCTCATAGTTAGAGCCATTTTCACCAACAACACAGATATCTTAGACTACCGTTTAACTCAATGCTAAAATATCAATAAAAAAGTATACCTGTATTACCTAAATCGAAATCTCATAGTTTTTCTTTGCGTATACTACGTTAATTTCTTTTCAGTTGTCACGCCGCCGCAAGCATACCGCCAATGCTGAGGCGTTGTGTTGTTCTTAGCGTAGTACACGAAAATTTCGGAGATAAGCGTCGGATGTTAGACTTATATAATATATGTTTTTCGACGTTTTATATTTATACAGCTTATATACTTGTTGCTGTATAGATTTGTACAATAATATAGTCACTGTATAAAACCACAGCTATAAAGTAATATGTGACTACAAGCCTGTATTCCCCGAAGAGGTAGACAGAGGTGTACACAGTTGTACACCCATATTTCACCAATGCTGTTATTCCCATGTAATAGGTGGTGCTGATGAGCCTATTGCCATCTACCGGGACTACATCTGATAAATGTATATTATTAGTAACATTAGGCTTCAATAGGTTTAATAACTGGCCTAAGACATAGAATAAATCAATTTTCATTCATATTCATAATAATATGCAGTCAAATATATACACCGCAAACAATGTCACTAAAGTGAAAGTTAAATACATAAATATTATTCGACGCGCGTATTTACATATTTGTCAATCGCCATCGTTTTACAGCCCTTTGTCTTCAAAGCAGAGAAACTCGGAAACTGCAAGATTGGATAATGTAGCGACTGGTTAAAGAAAATTATATGGTTTGTTGTGTCATTGTGTTTAAAGACGCGTTTGCAGCTTCTTGATGACTTCCCGTCGTTTCAGGGTTAGAGTTCAGAGGTCATACCACTCTTATATAACAATACCTAATCTACGTTGTTCAACGTGACCAGTTCCCCGCATCATGAATGAACACGTTGCCCTGCGTTCTAAAATGAACACATGGAAAATACATTTTAATTCCATTTATTTCGAATATTAATTTATAAGCTCGAATGTTCGCAATCCGGCATGGCCGTGCGCCGTTACTGACAGTTACTTTACTCAAACTGGGTAATTGGCTCATCTCAGTGGCACTTTGCACTACCTGCGACAGCCTATCGCTTGCCAAAACATTCCTAATACAATAGATAGATTGCTCAGGGATTCCCACCTGTTAAATTCGTTGACATGTTACCTTCTTGTTGTATGTGATGATATCACAATACCTGTTTCAAATCTTAATGCTTGGTACTCAAGTATACCTATATTTTTTTATATGAACGGCCTTCGTCTGTAGAATTATTAAAACTCTAGTGCGTACCTACTTAATTAAAATTGTAGTTCTCGCTACAACGACGATAACCACCTCTGGAAAACTGTTGATAGTGCTGAATTAGACACCGTGGTCTAAAATCTAAGTCAAAGCTATTTTTTGATGTCAAATGGTGTCTGCCGATAAACTTTCCCGTTCAATTTCAATTTTTTATTCTGTTAATAGGTCTTTACTAACTCTTTTACACGTAATTTTTTTATCTAGATGGCGCCACTATTTCCTATCTGACTAACCTGGAGAAGAAAAACCGAAACAAACTCAGAGGTCACTGTCTCTGTTAAAGTTTAGACATCACTGTTTATAGTTATGTGAGCGTAATCATGTAGGTCTAGGCGTCTGGAAAGGCCTTTTGAAGAAAGAACCATGACAATTTGAAGTTGACCAATTCTAACTGACGGCACACATGCATCAGTCACCGTAAAGCTCGAACCATAATTTAGGGAGCTCAACGACCTGTCGCGGTAGATATGTCGAGGCGATACCAGATCGGCAGGACATTGCGTAGACCATACAAATACTCAAAACTGCCAGACAGTTACAAATCTAGAAAGAAATAGACATATTTAAACTTTTTTTTTTATTTGGAGAAATGCCCTCGCATGCCGCTCTGACACGGGGGGACAGAGTGGTTATGTGGGACTCAAACTCACTAAAACTCCACAGTGTCCACAGACGGTTGAGAGCAGGAAATAAACAATTTCATAGACAATTTGAACAATAATAAATATTTTCCAATCCGTAACCGGATTAGTTAATTATCTTTTACCCGTAAGGCAATTAGCCAACTATCTGTTAGGGTATCTTTTAAAAACTCTGCCGAAGGGCCTGTTCTAAATACGGTATTTTTGCCAATGCCACTCTCGGTATCTCCATTACTTATTTCCAAGAAGTCTGCTGCTTTGTTCGGTAAATATAGGTTTTTGTGTTACCCGTGTTTGTCGGTAAACAAAGCTGTTCGAAAGACTTCCTTTTCTTTTCAAATTGGTCCACTTTAAATGTAATGGCACAAATACCATATTAGCTACTTTGCGCTTAATAAGTGTAATATTCTAACGTTTGACAGAGCCTGAGAAGTTTTTCAGCTATTATTTGTGCTGGAAATTGCCAAAAAGTAAAAGAGCTTTGCGATGGATAGGTAATGCTAATAAGTTATAAACTAGGTCAAATCATCTACACCTACGCTACAGGTGGCATGAAAAATTTGCGCATTGCTAATGCTCCGCTTAAAGTTAAATGGTTTGAGGGTAAGGATGAATTGAGACTTCAGAAGAAAGCTATAACATCAACAATGAAAATCCATCCCCTACTGACCATAATAAGTCACCAGTAATAACATCTATTATCTTCGCAACAGAAAGACATTTCTTGTTTCGCGAAATCACAACATTCTCCCATGATGACCATCCGTTCTTATTCAAACACGAGATGCAGACAATTAACCTTGATTTGAAAACTGTTTTCTAAATAAACACTGCCATTAGATAACCATAGTGTTGCACTATGGTGTCAAACGTGTTGTATGTTTGCTATGATTTCCAGCACGTATTGCCGGACTTTCTAAGAGGTATGCGCTTGCGCAGGTAAATTGTAAATGGTGTATCTGAACGCGTCGCACGCGCCATTGTGTAACGGTTACAGAAGATTGATCGCTTTATGGATTTGTTAAGCACTTCCCGGTCGTTATGTGGAGCTTGGGTGACGTGCGTGCCGCCTTTGTAACCAGAGCACACCGAATCGAGCGTCAATAACTGTCAAGTAGGTAATGGGAACATTCATTCGACGTTTTTCAGATAATTCGCTTAGAATTAAACTGCATACAAATTCTGCTCGATTGACATTGGGATATTGTCCAGTTACGCAGACAAAACCCCTCTAGGTTTCAGCAAAAGGCCATTTCAAAAATGACATTGGGCTAAATTATATCAGTTTGAAAATACTTTTATATACTTACTTGGCGCAATTATAATTAAAGATACAAAACACTAAATATAAAAGCATGCTTCATATTGAAATTACTTAGGTACATGTACCTAGTACCTTAAATTAGATTGGTAAATCGTAATTTTCAAGAATAACGATCAGCAAGATCGTGTATTTATTGGCATATGTGAGGAACCTCACATAGTTATAAGACATAGTCGGGTCAGGCCAACAAGTAACGACTATCTAAGGATATTGATTACTTTACACTATACCGTGTAAAGTTGCTACTATCGCTTCCCATGGAGTACGATCTCGTGTCACGTTTCGCTCAATTATTATAGAAGTTACTAGTTAATATTATATCTATGAAAAAGCTTGTAATTAATTAGTAATAATCAGCTTATATCTCTCTACTTCATCATCATCACCCCCCATCCTTTACCCTTATCCCAATTTATTTGGGGTCGGCGCAGCATGTATTCTTATTCTATACATCTTTATTAGCTGTCATCTGTATATATCGATACTTCTTTATCGGAAAATCTTTAATATTAACTTAGCCAATTAACGACTAACAAATTTATCATTTATCCGGCCACCAGATCTTGGTTGTATGATTATTGGATGAGCAGTAGCTTTCCTTGTTTGAGGTGGATTTTATAAAAGGACAAATCTCCTCGAGTTGGCCCATTCATGAGTGAAAACCCAATTAAATTCCATTTAGTAGTTAAGGAAAAATCGTTCACAACAAACATACAAACGCAGTACGGGACTTTTTTTATACTATGTTAAGTTTTTCCTTTCTATTAGCACATTAAGCAACATCAATGAATGCTAACATTTTACTATACAACGATCTTACTAAAACTGCTTGCAATACGGTTCTATTACTTACTTGACCAAGTTACATAATTACGTTCATCTCACTTTTACTTAGGTTCTAAACTAGGTCTCTCAAAGCAATTCTGCATGCACGTGTTCAAATTAATTGCTTTTAAAGTTGTTGCGTTTTTTTCTGGATGAACTCTCAAAGATGTCGAATTTCAAAATTAAATTCAATCTTTCCGTTATTATTCGTCTACAGTTGGTTATGCTACAAATCTATTACCTACGGTCCGGTCCGGGCGTATTGCCATAATATTCAGGCGTGAAACGCTTTATAATTTCTTGCCTGTTCTTCTCCAAACAAGAAAGAGTAAACACTTCTTCTTATCATGTGATTGATAAACAACCTAGTGTCAGAATTTAAGCCACCTGTAGGTCTCTGACATGGTTTTACACACCATCGAGAATATCTCTCAGATGTGCGGGTTTCCTCACGATGTTTTCCTTCACCGTTTTAAGCAAGTGATCATTAGTTTATAATACGCACATGACTGTGGTACCTTGGAATCGAAATTGCGACCTTTGACTTGTCAGTCCAACGGTCATACCACTAGGCTATACACTGCTATGCTAGAGTACCCACTGAACAAGCATGATTCAAGATGTATGAAAGAATAAAACATTCTGTGCGAACCACAAATAATTTTGAAATTAGAGCAGGAACACAATGATGATAATAATATAATAAATAAGTAAACAACAACAATTGTTATTTGTAAATCAGGCGTGATCTGCGGCGCGTGCGCAGTTCCCACGCGGTGAAAGCTGCCCCACACGCCGCGACCCCATGCTTGTTACGTTCCTAGAGTAGGATAACTTGCGTTCCGAATCTGTAGCTAGAGCAAATGTTACGGGTATCGTGTACTACTTGTTTGAACTAAGTGAAAGTTTTGGTCTGTTACTTTGTAGATACATGTGGAAAAATGCCTTAGGAACAACCCTCAACCGAATAATTACAGATAATTAACTTTAGTTCTTTTAGACTTCATCAAATACCTAATATCCAAACAAGATATATTGTTCTACTATAAAAAAAAATTGCCCCACTAGAAATTTCTTCCTCTATCGTTGGTGCCTTTTAGAGACACATAATCTCACATGCACGCAAATCTAGACCCGAAAGAAATATTTGTACATCATACAAATATTTACTCCTTAGATACAGGAATCGAACATGTGACATCCGGCGCAGCACCCGGTCTCTCGACCACTCCGCCATACGAGCTGTAAATCGTTCGGAATCTTAAAATAAATAAATTCTTTATTATATACCAAATATAATAAAAAACGCATAGGTACGTAAGTACCTTTTCCAACTATACTTGCTCACTGTTTTGCTAACAATATCATTGTCGCCTAAATACCTACTTAATGCCAACTGTCGTCCTTTATTGTCCAGCTCGACACCATTGTCATTCAAACAGCCGTGAAATTACTGCTAGTAATATTATTAGCATGTTGGAAGTATACTGAAGACTGCGTATAGAAAGACCAACTTACACGCTTAAACGCGACAGCCTGAACAAACGAAGTTCTCTCCAGTGCTAGAGCGAAACTTGATGAATATCAATTATTTTTAAGTTCACTTTCAAATTAACGTCTTATGGAACAAATATTATGAATTTATGACGCTGGCCTTGAAAATAATTGCCCTTTAAATAAAAATATTTACATAAAATATTTCACGGTATTATTCTTATATTATTGGTTGTTTTTCCTAAGCGTCGCAACAAATAAGTGTATTTGAATTACAAATACATGTGTCTTTCTATATCAGTAACACAATCTCGTGGGACACTTGTGGAGTTGTGACAGTAATGAGCTATTCAACTTACACAGCGCGGAAAACTGTAAAAACAACGCGTAATCATAAAAGAAACTCGAACAAACGCCTTGCAACCGACCATTGTGATCTACATCGACAACTAAACCAGGTTCATGATCCAGTAATTAATTTTAGCACTAAATTCATCTCTTAGGCAACAATAAATACTAGATTATTAGAGGTTTGGGTAATCGAGTGCAATTTCTTCGTTTATTTTATATTCTTATTATTAATTGTTTCAGATGGCGTAGTAGAGCAGAGATAGATATCCATCACAAATGTTAATAAACCTGATGGAAGGCGACACGATAACCACGAACACTCTCATATCGTCAATAAAAAGCTTCAACAGCGACGGCAAACAACACGGCACCATAAAAGCTTTACTGAAAAACTTCATTCTACCAGAAACAGAGATGGCTATCAAAGAAAACCAAAATAATAGCAACAAATATATTTACTCAATACCGGTGAAACCGCCTTCGCCACCTATGACGGAACGAATGAAGTCCATACATGACGCAAAACAGGCGTTCTTAAGTTCAACTGTCAGTTCTACTGTTCTGCCCACGAGTAATGAAACAAAAAAGGAAAAACACACAGTCCACTACGCCCAAATAGCTATTACCACAGAGAGTGAAGACACCAGGAGCACGGGCGGAGGCAGGGCTGTAAAACATTCGTGTGATAATTTTAATAACAAACAATACAGCATTCCACTTAGTGCATCTCCGAGTATAAAGAGAACAATAGAACAAAATCAAAGAAAAGTAAGCTTTAAAATAAAAAACGCTACGACATCTTATAAACGACCGCCACTAGCTAAAACTATGACTATCACTAGCAGTAAAGTTGCAGAGCTAACAAAGAAATTTAACAACTTACAAACTGAAACTTACACCGGATCACCCAAGCAATCCAAACTTGTAAAAACTTTAGAAGAATTACAATCCGCCTCCCGATGTTCCGCCAGCAACAGCTCCACGCCGTCATCAACTCTTAGTTCTAGTCCTAACATTAAAATAGTATTGCGTCAAAGACGGGGTTCAAAAAAGCGCAATAACAGAAAAAGGTGTTCAAGTATGGATTCAATGGATAATTTAATTATTGCGGACAGTTTAAATAAAACACGCGTGATTCGTTCAAAATCAGATGGTACCAAAATACCAAAAACTTCAAAGAAACGCTTAAAATATCAAGATTCAACCGACCAGCCGAGTGGATCAGATTCTGTTGACGGTAGTCCAATAAAGGTGAAAGTAACTGAATCAAGGAAAGACACAAAGTCAACAGAAAGTACCGTAGTAAAAAATGTAATTAAAAAGTTTGAATGTGAAATTACTGCTCAATCTAATTCGACTAACACATTAAAAAGACAGCCTGATAAGTCTAAGAGTACAACACCTGTAAAAGAAAAACCAAAAGTACCTGAAAAGAAATCATCACTAGTGTTAACCAAAAATCTTGTTGTAAAAGATGGTATTCCCAAAATTAAAACGATCAAACCTATAATAAGTGCGTCAGCAAAAATAGATATAACGCCAGCTAAAAGTGCAGAGATTGTTAAAAGAAAAGAGCCTCTATACGACCGGAAAAAATATAAAACCAATTATATACACTCCGAAAAATTACCCTTAAAAGTTGTTGAAATAATTCCAGAAGACATTCACGAGATTACCACAGTAACCGTAACTGTCAACAGTGAACAAAAAGATGAAGTTCCAACTGTAAGTACAGTAATGCCTATTGAAGGAGAGAAAGCACATCAAGACATTAATTCACCGATAACACCTAACGAATCATTTCTGTGGCGAAGAAAAAGTAGCACCCAAATTTATTCCGATTCCGAAAAGTCAGTATCTGATAGCTCATATAGTTTTGTTAGTGTAATTATGAACGGCACCATGGTCAGCTGTACTGATGAACCACATGTAATCTCGGTGAAAGAGGAATCTCAAACTGAAACAAACGAATCTCAAGTAAACATTTCAACAACAGAACAGGAGTCTGAACCCAACATGGATTTCGAAAGTAATCTGGTTGAAGCTTGCAACAAAGAAATTATAGTTGGTTTCACATCTAAACCAAAACAAGAAGAAGTGGAAGATGAAGATTATTATGAACCTTTGGAACCTAGAAATGAGGAAAATATTGTTGTAATTCCCATCAAAAGCGTGGATAAACCTTCAAAAATAAACTGTCCTTTGCCGGAAATTCCTAAAGTTAACAAGGAAAAGGATGAGAATGAATCTCGGGACAAACAAAATATTTACCAATGTTTACTAGAAATGAGATCACATCCCGAAGGGGATGACAATAGCCTTCACAATTATGAGCTTTGCGAAAATGAACTGGAAGAAAGAACTCGAGGTGATGGTGACAGTGACGATGGCTATGAATACTGCAAATCCCCTATTAAACCCTATTGTTTAACTTCCAGTTCAGGCATTCAAATAGCTGAAGACTATCAACCCTTCGCGGAAAATAACAAAAAAAACTATGCAATATCAAAGTCAGTCAGTGGGGCCTCTACCGTTAGCTACGAAAAGATAGGATCAGAGAGAATTTACGAGAAAATCCCGGCGCGACCACCGAAATCTAAGGACAGCAGTCCAACGTACAGCAGTAGGCATTCTTTTATATCCGATTACACGGTTTATAATGAAAGCGAAAACATTTATGACACGATAAAACATGGTGATGGAACTTCACTATCACACTGTTACGAGAGCATACCCAACAGCCCGAGTATGGTAAAGCTTCGAACCAACATGAAGAAACAGATGGCGTCCAATGTTCATAAGCGTCTTTCGTTCGACACGGTATCGAACATCAGTCAGTCGACGATGTCCAGTGAGCAGAAGACTAACAGCCTGTACGGGCAGAGGTCGGTGATCAGCTACAACGGGCAGGAGATCGCGTTCCAGGTGCCAAGCAGTGAGACCAGCACTAGCGATAGGAGCGATCGCAGCGATGACTGGGTCGATGTGTCTGATGAAGAAAAAAATGAACAGAAAATTATAATGTAAGTTTTGTTTTATATTATAGATTAGGTTCTTTATGTAATTAAGTTCAATAAACATAGTATGCAGTGCAGGACCATTTCCGTAAATAATTGATATATCCATGGCCACTATGCATTTAATCAGTGAGAGAATCGAAACTAAACAGTAATCAAATAAGTAACCAAAATATTGTCAAAATCAACAGATGTCCGATAACTCGTGCGATAAGGCATTACCCTTTTTTCTATGAAACTCGATAAAATAGAACAATGAATTATCATTTTACATGACCCAATAAAAAGGTAATGCCAGTTTCCAAAGAGAAATGCAAACATTGTTATCGGCACTTGATATGAAATTGTGTTTGCCGGAGACTCAGTTAGAAAAATGCAACGAATAGGGGAACATGACTCGTTTATTACATAATTTTTGTATTGGTTAAAAAATGGAAATTCTGAATTACAGTGTCCGCGAGAGAAGTCGCGGCAGAAAAAGTCCGATCAGCTGGTCACAGAAAGTTCGACATCAATGGCAGAAATCTCCGAAACCGAGCAGCAATGAAAAAGGTTAGTTCTTTTAATATTTATAATATACCACAGAATATCTAATAGCACTTAAGTTTTCTATAATATATAACTAATTGTAATTTCCTTGAAAATACTACCATGACTCCGCTGCGTTCAAAAATTATATAAACAGCGCCATCTGTGATAATACATCTAAACTGCATGAGTCAGTCAAGAACGTAGTACTCATCGATCACTACAGATGGCGGTAAGAAATTGATAGCAATAAACTTTTTATAGTATCATATTCTGATCTTAACATTATATCACAAAAGTTAAATTTATAGCAGCGCTTAAGAATTTTTGCCGTGGAACTGAAAATAGAAAATTCCTTTTGTCAATACAGTTAGTAAATGTATGTATTTGCGCAAGCGCATGCTTAAGACCCTGGTTGCGCAAACTATGGTGTCAGGCGTCCTACGCGCGCATTCCGGCGTCTAAACAATGCTATGCTCGTTGACTGTCATTTCCTTTTTTTGACCATTCACTTGAAACGCAGTAAATACATTCATTCACTTCTGTACGATCTTATTAATTCCCTAAATTAGACGTAGTGAATGATGAATCAATTAATATGTTTATAATATCATTCAGATATCTACTAAATAAAATAAACTTTATAATATAAATTAAAGCTTATTGGGAAAAACATAAGTATTGCAAAACATGCAACTCTGGTTCAAATTTAAAATATTCCTATGACAAGGGCACCCAGACCTCCCACTGGGAGAGGAGGGTGTAAGCAAATAATCCTATCAGCGCCCATGTCCTTAGACCTTGCTGGACAAAATTCTAGATATTCATAATTAAATCATTAGTTGGATCAATGATTCATACATGAATCCGTTTCTAATGTTTCGTCCTGATTCTCTTCTATTTAAACTTTATTCATTGCTTTTACACTGTTTGTCCCTATGTCCTCGTCTTTGTATTATTGTGTAGCTGCTATGCTAGAATTACAATGCTAGTGTGGGCTAATATAGCAACAAGTTCATGAACCGGTGCAGGCGCCGCGCCGGTGGGCGGTCGCTAATTGTTACCGGATTCCTGCGCGCGCGCCGCCCGCCTTGTCTATTCATATGTGTTTTATACCTAATACAACTTTATGTTAACAAGCGAAATCGTGTTTATGGTATTCTTAAATAACTAATAAATACTCTTAAAAAAATGGGTATTGTCAATGTATGACCGTAGTGTTGTCTCTCATAATTTTGTGCCCTCAACATTCTACGACATTTGATTTTTTTAATAGATTATTTGATTTTATGGGTTGATGCGACTACGGTGAGTATTCTCATCGAAAATCTAATTCAATAAAAGATAATAAAAACTTTATACCCAATTATTATTCTTTTAAGAATGTGCACATTTCTCTCATGAACATAACAATATATTTATTAAGTATAAAACCTCTTCGAGTCGGTGACCCAGTAAAACATATTGATTTTTCGCGTAGAGGGGTCGGAGCAGTCGATATGATAGTAGATGACCTACATTGATAACTGTGTACCTATATAGGAATTTATTTAATAAAAAGTTGCAACTGCTTCGAAAGCCATTGGGTGGCTTAATCTGCGAAGTAGGACTATGAACCTGGATAGCGACAGGTCCTGGGTCGAAATGCATCACTGTGTCACTGTGTATTTATTCAACTCCGACCATTAAATGTTTCAAGGTATTCATTTATATTCATGATATCAAATCTCTTTATTTTTCTAAGCTGTCTCTAGAAAAAATTTACAAGTTCTATCCCAGCTGAAAAAATATATTTTCATATATACGTATGATTTTTACGAATAACTTACGATAAAACAGATTTCAAGTAGTAACTACCCCGCTCCAAAGTATTATGACAGTCATATAACATTTAATAGTGCGGTACCGCTTAATTTTATGTTCGTAATAAACATTAGTTTATGCCTATCGCTTCACTACGTTACTGTTTCGCTTACAATCATTTTAAATGATTTTAATTTGCACCTTCACTTTAATGTGTTGCCTATTGCCAATTTATGATTTACGCAGAATAACTAACTTTTACTAGTATTACGTAAAAACGGTATAGGTAAATATCTGATACTTCCTGTTAGTTCCTTCGCAAGGGCCGACTCACACAACGGGTAATTGTGGCTTAAAAAACAGATTTTCATTTACAACGCCGACATTGTGATAGAATATCCATTAATAATAAAAAATAACATGAAATATTATAATTAGCGTATAATTGTACATCAGTATAGCAGTTTTATGTAATAATTCTCGTAGCAATTAGTAAAGTCTGGATCGAATAAGAATCAACCGAATCGTCTCATTATTGGTACCCTACCATAGCACATCCAAAGCTACATTTGTTGTACTTACCTCGCAATAATCGATACTTCTATACTTAATATTATAAAGCTGAAGAGTTTGTTTGGTTGAACGCGCTAATCTCAGGAACTAATTGTCCGAATTGAAAAAATATTTTTGTGTTGGATGGTCCATTTATCGAGGAAGGCTATATAACTTCACGCTACGACCAATAGGAGCGGATCAACAATGAAAAATGACGCAAAAACGGGAAAAAATAACAAAATTTCCCTTGACATCATTTGATTTCAATGAATATCTTAGGAGATATCACAGTTTTAAAATAACTCCGCAACAAAATAATCATCAAGTACCACGCGTGCATTCATGAGGTGCATGCAAGGCGAGCGGTCGGAATATATTGTAGTATTTTTTTTCCTCAAATTAACGCGGGTGAAACCACGGGGCACAGCTGTTCATTATAATTATAAAAATAAGAAAGCAACTGTATCTCTATTTAAAGTAGTTAAGGTTATGGAATTCTATATCGTCACCAGTCACTTATAGATGTACAGATTGTACCATAGTACAATCAGACTACACTGCAATCACTTTAGTAGTTTTGAGTAAGTCAAGTAATTGGCCTGAAATAATAATAATTATCATCATCATCATCAACATTAAAGTTATTATATTAAATGGAAAAAGAATACGGTCGCGAACAGGATTCGAACCTGCGCCTCCCGGATGAATACTCCAGGCGCTCTGACCACTAAGCCATCTCGACCTCTGCTCACCACCGCGAATTCTTCTTCCATATTTTTAACACGTCTTATGGCGACGTCATTGCTATCAATTCAGTCCTTATACAAGTGACCGAACCGACACGACTAACTTTGCAGTTAATACAATGTCGTAAAGAATGCAATTACCTTAATAATTCAAGATAAATCTTTGAAAAGCATTAACGCATGCTTAGCGAACTCTAAAGTTATTATATTAAATGGAAAAAGAATACGGTCGCGAACAGGATTCGAACCTGCGCCTCCCGGATGAATACTCCAGGCGCTCTGACCACTAAGCCATCTCGACCTCTGCTCACCACCGCGAATTCTTCTTCCATATTTTTAACACGTCTTATGGCGACGTCATTGCTATCAATTCAGTCCTTATACAAGTGACCGAACCGACACGACTAACTTTGCAGTTAATACAATGTCGTAAAGAATGCAATTACCTTAATAATTCAAGATAAATCTTTGAAAAGCATTAACGCATGCTTAGCGAACTCTAAAGTTATTATATTAAATGGAAAAAGAATACGGTCGCGAACAGGATTCGAACCTGCGCCTCCCGGATGAATACTCCAGGCGCTCTGACCACTAAGCCATCTCGACCTCTGCTCACCACCGAGAATTCTTCTTCCATATTTTTAACACGTCTTATGGCGACGTCATTGCTATCAATTCAGTCCTTATACAAGTGACCGAACCGACACGACTAACTTTGCAGTTAATACAATGTCGTAAAGAATGCAATTACCTTAATAATTCAAGATAAATCTTTGAAAAGCATTAACGCATGTTTAGCGAACTCTAAAGTTATTATATTAAATGGAAAAAGAATACGGTCGCGAACAGGATTCGAACCTGCGCCTCCCGGATGAATACTCCAGGCGCTCTGACCACTAAGCCATCTCGACCTCTGCTCACCACCGCGAATTCTTCTTCAATACAAGTGACCGAACCGACACGACTAACTTTGCAGTTAATACAATGTCGTAAAGAATGCAATTACCTTAATAATAATTTAATATAATAACTTTGGAGTTCGCTAAGCATGCGTTAATGCTTTTCAAAGATTTATCTTGAATTATTAAGGTAATTGCATTCTTTACGACATTGTATTAACTGCAAAGTTAGTCGTGTCGGTTCGGTCACTTGTATAAGGACTGAATTGATAGCAATGACGTCGCCATAAGACGTGTTAAAAATATGGAAGAAGAATTCGCGGTGGTGAGCAGAGGTCGAGATGGCTTAGTGGTCAGAGCGCCTGGAGTATTCATCCGGGAGGCGCAGGTTCGAATCCTGTTCGCGACCGTATTCTTTTTCCATTTAATATAATAACTTTAGAGTTCGCTAAGCATGCGTTAATGCTTTTCAAAGATTTATCTTGAATTATTAAGGTAATTGCATTCTTTACGACATTGTATTAACTGCAAAGTTAGTCGTGTCGGTTCGGTCACTTGTATAAGGACTGAATTGATAGCAATGACGTCGCCATAAGACGTGTTAAAAATATGGAAGAAGAATTCGCGGTGGTGAGCAGAGGTCGAGATGGCTTAGTGGTCAGAGCGCCTGGAGTATTCATCCGGGAGGCGCAGGTTCGAATCCTGTTCGCGACCGTATTCTTTTTCCATTTAATATAATAACTTTAGAGTTCGCTAAGCATGCGTTAATGCTTTTCAAAGATTTATCTTGAATTATTAAGGTAATTGCATTCTTTACGACATTGTATTAACTGCAAAGTTAGTCGTGTCGGTTCGGTCACTTGTATAAGGACTGAATTGATAGCAATGACGTCGCCATAAGACGTGTTAAAAATATGGAAGAAGAATTCGCGGTGGTGAGCAGAGGTCGAGATGGCTTAGTGGTCAGAGCGCCTGGAGTATTCATCCGGGAGGCGCAGGTTCGAATCCTGTTCGCGACCGTATTCTTTTTCCATTTAATATAATAACTTTAGAGTTCGCTAAGCATGCGTTAATGCTTTTCAAAGATTTATCTTGAATCATCAACATTCTCCTGTCCCTATCTTTTAATCATTCATTTGAGCTTAACGCCAGTCTCTATCACATTTTTCTT
The DNA here is from genome assembly GCA_935421205.1 of Xylocampa areola. Lineage (NCBI taxonomy): Eukaryota > Metazoa > Arthropoda > Insecta > Lepidoptera > Noctuidae > Xylocampa > Xylocampa areola. Next base: position 18,880,925 of record OW285206.1, read on the forward strand.
GATATAATTATCTATCAACCGAAGGATACCGTATCGGTGGCGGTTACCACGAACAACAGCATTCCCAATGAGGGGTGACGTCAGGCAGGCAGCCGGTTATAAAACATTACCAGAACTTTAGCAGCATGCAATAGCAAAAACAATTAGAAAGTGGAAGAAGAATGCATGCTGCGCCGACCCCAAATAAATTGGGATAAGGGCAGGGTATCTCTATGATGGGATGATGGTTTCTATCAACCGTCTCTCATGAGTAGTCAATATCTTTCTAGTCATATCGCCTTTCACACAATAATAATTATATGATAATCAATAGTTAACGTTGAATTATTATTCTTATACATGGCTAGTCATGTGTGAGTTACAATAGAAAGTTTTTTACCTGTCAAGGTCTATGTATAAAACATAATACTTAACTTGATGGAGTAGGTACGTACGTACATATAATGTTGTGAGCGATAACATCGCTGGTATGTGTAACTTCGGATACATCCTGTTGTGTTTTTGTAATTTCTTTATTATCATTTTCAGTGTTACTAAGTTGTAAATTCGATGGAAGTCTTCAAAAAACTACCATCAACGCAAATCTGACAAGAATATGGCAGTTTGAGTTTTTTTTTGGGTATTATAACTATGGTGTTAACTCTACACCAAATCTCATTAAAATTATTACATAAGTAGGTAAAAATACAATTTGTATAACGAATACTTTTAACAAAAAAATAACAATAATAAATATAATTTCACACCTAAACCAGGTAATTCAATCTGTCAACAACAGCACTAGGTAATTACAAGGCGAACACAATGTTTTCAACAATTCAGTGTAATGTATGTGGTCATTGTGCAAACCAACCGGAGTACACTTCCTTATTGGGCGCCACCGCCCTTCGACCCGACGCACAAGCCGTGACCAGCACCATAAGGCCTTATGCCATTGTTACTTGTTACTACAAGATAGTTGGCTGCTTTATGTCCCGCTCCCGAACAGGGCTGCCAATTTTTTTTATATTTATAATGCTTTTCTTGATATATTTCATTTCAATAGGATTTACACTAAGTAAACCAAAGCCTTTCTATTTAGGCATCAGTTTTTCCAATATTAAAGTAAATACAAATTCAGTAAATTCAAGTTTCTCGTGCGTTACGAAATTTTTTCATCATTCCAAGTAAGCCGAATCTCTAAGAATGACAACCCTGGCCAAGATTGTGCTCTGTTGACAAGCTTGTGTCTGTTCCTTTAAAATTATGATATTAGGCTTATTCGCCTATCAGATTCATCCATTTCATGAGTTACGACTTTCACCGGTACAAGACATATTGATGTTGCAAGCTCTGAATCACTGTTGTACAAATTGTCACCTGAATTGTTATCTGGTTTATTCTCGAGGCTACGTGTAAAGTACAGAAAGCAGTAAGTTCTGTTTGTTTCATTTTCCGGTTGTTGCTACCAGATTACGGGACAATATTTTTATTTCTAGCTACCGAAGGAAACTACACTTCTCTGGTTTTCAATTCACTTTATTGCTTCATCATTCACGGCTGAACACCCTCTGCCAAGTTGCTGTTATTTTTTCTAAGTAGTAAAGAAAATATACTTTCATATGGGCCCCGAGGCGCTATTAACTTGACAAAAAATAGATAGTTACTAATGTTCTAGTATTAATTACATCACGAATGTGTAATCCCGCTTAAAATAAAATTCTCTCCCTTCAAAACCATAGCAAACCCACAGATACTTCACTCATTAGTATTCCTAATAATGATTTTAATTTTCGGAACGGAACCTCGAAAATGTCCATAATAAAATTTTGGATGCCGCCATGTTTTTATTTACTTACCATCATCTTGAGCCTCACTGTTCTCAAGTCATTGACATTTCATTATTTGCTTGCGGGCCTATGTTTCACAAATTCTCACTGCTGCGTACCTGAACGTACTCTTTAATATTGCACGCCGTGGCCGAAACGATGCAATAAACTTGGCCCGCGGCTCGCTATATGGTTAAATGATGATACGCATCAGTAAACGCTTGCGCTTAAGCCATAAATAGACAGTACGAACGGCCATGCTGTTTGTAAGTCTCAGTTATGTCTTAAAACAGCTCCAACTGAACCTGTATTTACTAAGCCTATGCAACTTGGGGGACATAGACAGTTTCCCAAATCATTAACCTAACTTGCCACCTTCAATCTCAGCATCTCTGACTACCACGGTTATAGTGACTTACACTAATTCGAGTTACAAACTCAATTGGCTTATGACCATAGTCCTTTAGTTGCCAGCTTTTCGTAGATGAAATTTAACGACAAACATTGCACCTACATTGGTGGAATCAGCCCCAGAACAAAATCTGTATTAGTTTCGTAAAAAAAATGTCCTCACAAAGCAAGCTGCGTGTAGCGAGGTATCGCACGCCAAAAATCTTTTATCTGTACGCGGCTTAAGAAATGATTGTCATTTTCGTCATGTGAACGCGAACATGATTTGACATTCTATTATCTCGTAACAGTGTCATCTACAAACATTTTAATATGTATGTCTAGGTCATATTCCTCTTGCATTCAGCTGCTTAGTTAGATGTAGCAAGGCAATTATGCGATTTATTGGAACTGTGCTGAAACAATGCCATCACATATAGAGAATGTTGCTATAAGCGTTCTGTCTTTTATCGAAAGATGATCTAAGCCCACAAACCTAAACTCCAGTCAAGCATAATGTTCCACTTCATTAGTCTATGGAGCCTAATCACCGCGCCATACTTCTTCCTGCTCTACAAGTTCGTACACACGACAGGAACACATTTGCATCAGCAGCCACGCTCCATTTCCCCTGAACTTCACTTTTCTCCGCGGAACAAACACAACACACGTTCTTTTCAACATCTATTTCCTTATGACTTCCGCCTGCTTTTATAACGCAGTTGAACAAACGCCAATTGAACTTATTGTAAATTAATTAGAACTACAGAATATTATTGCAAATTTTAAACAATAAAAATACCGAGAAGGACAGGTGACGTAAGCTTATAAATGTATAATATAAAAAGCTGTTTTGTTTATGTTTAAGGTAAAACATTGGCCATGAACATAGGTAAATAAGATAAAATCATAGTGTGTTATCAAACAAATACAAACAACAAAAGAATTCCTCGCCAAGTATTGTCATTCAACGCATAATAAACATACCTTCTCACGTTATGCTGTACAGTACGTACTTATTACTCATCCTTGACCGTAAAAATAAATATGGGATTATAGACATTACTTACATGCTAACCATTCGCAAAAGGACTGCAATTTCAAGTTTACTGATCGAGTTGATATCGGAACTAAAAGCTAGTAGAGATCTATTTGATCTGGTCGTTGAAAATGACTTGCATCATTACAGTGATATGCATATTTATCACGCTTTTGATGTTTAGCTCGTCTATTCAAATCAAATTGAGCAAATAAACATAATTTATACTTATTTAATTTTATACAATAAGAAGATAATTATGCTTCTTAGAAACGTTACATATGTATTTCTTTTCATGAAGAGCAAAAAAACTACAATTGATAAATAAGTTCATCTTTTTTTTTTAAACGGCCACCGGTAACCGGTCAATATCTAAGGCGAGTCAGTTTGATGCCTACAGCCAGAACATATTTTAAACTACTACAAACTAAGCAACAGCTCTAAGGGCGTCCCCTGTGGGACACGAGCCTTGGCTTAGGGCGTTGCTGGGGGGACAACTAGGGACTAGCTGGATCATATCAGTTTCCTTATTATTAAGGGATGAATTTAAAGCTACTGGCACGGCGCGGGCCGGTTCGAGCAAGGGTCGGGGCGGACATGATGAGACATTTCGCGACGGTAAATAAGTTCATCAATACATGATGAACTTATGAACACAAAACATCAACGCGGACACTGATCAATCATTAACAAATAAGCGCGGGTTTAGGACATCTATTTTATTATACAATATTGGTAGTTCGCGTAAGTAAAATCAGCCAATCAGAAATAATGCAATATCTCATTAGCGAGAACCAACTTTCAGAATTTACACAATTTTCGTTAAACTTGCGAAAATACGTCGTATCCATTATCTACTTTCACTAAACAATTTTAACAAATAACAGATAAAGACATAAGTGTGGGAAGCATTTGGAATGCAGGTAACAATGCATCGGTTATTGCAAGAGGTCGTAGTTATTATTGTGAGGCCTGTCTGTGGTCATCACGACGTTTAGCAAAACCGTGCGACTTCCGAATTTAAGACATTTACGCACTTTCCACATTCACAAAAAAGCTTTTTCAACAAAAAAATCTTGGACATGTGTATAAAACAGTTATACTCCTTCCGACCGTATTTCGGTCACGGCGGCATATCTCCACTGAGATTAGCCAAGTATGCAGGAGATATTATAGTGCACAAGTGTATGCGCAAACACAGGTGCACTCCCTCTTCCTTCACTCTCATATTCCGATGGGACGGAAATCCGACACGACCAGAGAGAGATCAGGCGCAGGACCGACGGCTTTACGTGCTCTCCGAAGCACGGGGGTGTCACACCACCAACTTCCAGACTCCGGGCTGCTACTGAGAATTTCCTAATAGAAAAATTTAATAACACTTTGCCCGACCTGGGAATTGAACCCAAGACCTCACGCTCAGCAGCCGCGCTTGCAACCACTAGACCAACGAGGCAGTCTACTAAAACAGTAACCATGTACCAACACCAATTAGGTTGTGATAAACGTATTGAAACGTTTCACAATGCTTTGTAGCCGAAATGGTACCACTGGAAACTTTGGCCAATCACTCAACACAAGCGCCTGAACAGAATGCATGTTTATGGAAGCCGACTGCACAGAATCTTCAATTTTGTAACGTAATTGCACAACATACAGTCAAATTCACCGATGAAGTCGAACGTGGGATCAATTATTTACCTGCTCCACTTAAGGTGACTCCAACATTATGTCACTACCCAGTAATGAGTGCAATGTTCTAGATTTCTCGCACAATTAGCCACAATTTACCCAGCATAGCCAACTTTTTCAGCCGATCTAACAAAGTTGCGCTTTACAGCATTGTTTATCGATATCTCAGTTTCGTTATTCGCTAGTAACAGTTTGATTTATAGCTTCATTGATAGCGTATCGCTCTAAATTCTCATGGACAGACTCACTGGACCAGTTTTCTTAAATGTAGCTGTTGTTGAATCAGTTCCCTATAAAGTTATTATATTAAATGGAAAAAGAATTCATTTTTTTTACATTTTATATAATAACTTTAGAGTTCGCTAAGCATGCGTTAATGCTTTTCAAAGACTTATCTTGAATCAGTTCCCTTTATTGGTGAATCGATACTAATAGAAATATCTGGACTTGGTCTTATTTCTAAGGTACTTACGAATTTTTCTTTGTCCTTTAAATGTCTTTCATCAAAAGCAGTTTCTGCGTCACGTTTTTTCTCATTATAATCTGCACGACCTTCATACCGTTATATAGATTCTAGACTTTTAAGGACTGTGATGACGTCTGACTTGTCATATATACATTATTTATATCGTAATTGTTAGGGGAACTAAAAACTAAAATGGAGTTTCTGGTACACCTACGCTTTTGCTACAATTTCCACAAAAGGTTGTTGTGTGGGAGAGGGACAGCGGCTGTGGCGGCGCACGCGAGTCAGCCCTGCGCCTGCGCCGCCGAGCGGACGCGTCGTCGCCACCCGCGCTCCACACCCCGCGACAGTGAAAGTGTTTCATTCGTGCTTACAGACTGTTAATATTGTGAATAAATGTTCATGAACATTTAATACTGTAAACTACAATAAACATAAGTTGTGATTTGGAAAAATATTATCTTCGTTCATGTTGCTGTTTCGTGAATGTATGACATCCGTGTGCGCTTAACTCAGCCGGCCGGTTACTTTTATGTCCAATAAAAACCGTGACAACGGTTGCAAAGTCTTACAACAAACAAACGTTTGAACAAAACTGTAATGTTATCTAGCTCCGATATAGTATTTTTTTACTTTTTAGTGTTTCTTTATCGCTACTTTACACATTATATTCGGTCACGCTTCGTTTGTCCACATCAAAGTCAATAGAGTTTAGAGTTACAAGTGGTTGCTTGCTTCACACAATTTCACGTATTCCACACGGTTGTCCACCTTGAAGTGTCGCAACCTGCTGTGTATTTACATATCCTTTCATTTGACACCTAATCCTCAGTTTGTGCATAATATACTATAGTAAATGAACTGTATTTGACTGCAATATCTGTACAAAAATGTTTAGTCATCACCTTATGTAATCTTTAAGATATGAACAATGCCCATCAAATTAGACTCTCACGTTCATTGAAATCTACAATCACATGTTCAGCTTAAAATTTAATTCTATTTTATTCAAAATATACGGAAGATGATCAGCGTAAACCGGTTCTTTTAAGTAAAGCAGACACTGTTATTATACCAGGACATGCGCTACTATAATGAGGAAGAGATATCAGAAGACTAAATTATGTCTTCAAATATGGAAATTATCATATTTTATTTTAAAAAAATTGAAGAACATTGTACCTTTTTTTTTTTTTAAAACGTTACTTTAAAAACACTCAGTAGGTTCCGTGCAGATCCGTGTCTCGTAAACGTGTGTCAACCGCCGACCCACAGTGTCTGCACCCAGCCGGAACTGTGACAACTGCCGAACGGAATTCCACTTACCAATGCTACCTTATTTAGTTAATCCACATTCGTCACATTCCTCTACATTTGCCACTAATATTCGACTCAATTATTATACGGCTATAATCGATATAAATGTACCCAGAAACAATCGGTTAGAGCTGTAACTTTAGACACGCTCGAATTTACAATTGCTTTAGCGATATTAATGGCAGAAATCTGAATAACATTGTATAACTTTGTGAATTTTATTGCTCAAACTGCTATCTAACTTTATTTCATTTCTTAGTTTATTTATTTTCGTTTTCATATTGACATTCTATACACCGAAACTTGTTACAACTCGTTGCATTCCACGACAAAAAACCGAAACAAAACTAGTATTGTCATTCTATCTCTTGTACTAGATCTAGAAAATGTCTCCCAACTAGATGTGGTCTCGATAATGGAAGTATGTAATTTAAGTACAGCTACAAGCAGTTGTTTAGAAGTCTCTGATAATGTTGTAACGCCTCTTGCCTACACATCTTTAACCATGAGTGCATTATCACGGCAATCATTGTCCGTTAGTTTTTTGCGATAACTCCGCATAGCTATTACACAGATTGCATGTTGATTTCTTGATAGAAGCAAGTCATTCAGCGCCTCGAGTACAGTAAGTAGCTCATATCGCTGGCAGGTCGTTCGTACTTGCAGTTCTGTAATGATACAGTTCTCTTTCCGCGGAACAGATTATGCGCCGCGTTAGGCCTTCATTGTTTCGCAAGCCGCAATGCTCTGATTGCAACGCCATACACACAAACACTCAACTAGTTTTGCAATTACACCATAACTTGTTGATATAAATATTATCTAATAACTGTAACCGTTTGACGTAATGTCCTCGTATGAATAAAAATGGAAAATATGGTTTACTCTGCCGAAACCGTGACTTTAGATCTGAAGAATGGATGTAATAAAATTTAATACAAACTTGTTTGCAATACAATAAAATTTTATAACTAAACGCTTTTGTGCACTGAGGCGTAACTAACAATTTTCAAATACCAATTTAGGTGCATTAACCACGTCCAATGTCAGTCGAACTATTACAAATGTTATTTGGCAAGTTGCAATACTGCGGCGCTTAGCATTGAAACGGTGAAAAAGTCAGCGGTTCTCGATTCTAGTGGCGATGGAAACGTCGATTCGTACAATCGTGGTACCAGTCGACCCTGAGACGGCCGGCAACGCAGATGCTGACGACTTGTTTCGCGTTTTTTCTACAAGTCGATCGCGCGGCTGAGTTAAGGAAGCCAGTTTATAATCTCAAACTTTGATTCGGATATTATTCAGTGATTCAGCAATTTGAACGAAATGTTATAGTGCTGTATTGTTCGTTGACAGTACTAGCGGATGGCTGTGCGAACGTTCTTTGTTCGGAAAAGTGCTCGAGAAGCAACGTGAAGTGATGTGATGAAGTGGAAACGGTGATGATGAACAATGATCTCAGAGAGGCCTCAGGTGAACGGTGGCGTCGGGCCGCCTCCGAGGCCACGGACTTTCCGAAGGAACTGCGGCGATCAAGGTGCACCAGGCTAATTAATAATCCCAATTTATTATTCGATACATGGTCAATAAATTTACCGGTTTTTGACGTGACTCAAGATTGTTTTTATCTTTAATTGCCGAATATCCTTGTGTTATACCAGCATAAACTTGTTTATTTAATATAACAAACATGTTTTGCGAATTTCGTAATGTACATTTCCATAATCAAGCTATCATTATGTTTTTGGCATTGAGAAGTCATGAATATTTTTACCATGACCGATTCAATTTCATGGTATCTTGAGTCGTGATCACAAATCGTTTAACCGGGGAGATCTTTAGCCTGTTGTCACGTTGATCGTATTTGTTATAGTGTTCATAACATCACCGACAAAGGTGTATATCGACACGAGCGCGAAGTGCTCTTACTACAGCCCGAACGATGAGAAGCCATGTAGGACCCGGGACGACCTGGATGATCGAGTTCGACTGATTGATGTGTTGGAGCGGACCTGCTGGCTCAACATCAGGACTGTGCTACAAGATGGAGAAATTGAAATACAAGATCTCATCGCATTTTTTGGTACTTTTTTTTTGCTCGTATTAGATATTAAATACCAGAAATTCTTCTTTGCGCTGATACTATATTCCGCTTGTGGTATTAAGTAGTAGGTAGTTAGTAAGGCAAAATACTTGTGATTTTAATATTTATTATTTCTCATTCCAACCAAAAACACTTAATACAAAAACAATAAACTGTATAAAATTAAACAGTCAACAAGTTTTGATTGTCGACATAAACAAATCCAATTTCAATTGAAAAAAAAATCCAAAATATTATCGTTGTTACATAATATTTGTCAACATCCCCCGGATGTTGAGATTCAGTTGTATCGGCTTTTATACGTTTAATAACAGCGTGTAGCGTATCATTAGGTACAGAGCGGCACATAGCCCGATCGAAGCATACACTTTCTAGCTTTCTAGTTGATTGACGTGCTCTTCAAGATCATATGGTGAAAAACTATTATTAACGATTACCAGTGAGTAATTAATACGATTGTTTTTTGTTGTTTTCTTCAATGTTACGTCTATTAAATTATTGACCCCTTCCTCCTTTTCAACGAGTTGCTAAAGGGCTTCTCCTTTGAAAATACCATAGTCCTATGTGCGTGGCATTACGAATATGACGATCCCTCTCGAATTATTACTGTCGTACTATTTTGTTCATGATTTTCGAATCTCTTGGAAATATTTCTGAGCAAATTTCATTTTCTTTTAAGATATATTTTATAAGCGTTTGCGTTTTCTTTCTTCAGAATTAGCACTGCTTGACTGGTTGTGAAATTGATTTCTCACAAATTAGTGTGTCTTGGTCCTTAACAATTGTTGAATACCACTTATGGTCACTTTAAACACTTGTTAATGTTTGGATCAGGGTAAAGACTTTACAGTGTTTAAAACCTATTTGTCTCACCTTAATTCGCGTAGACAGTTTCTAGTTCAATATCTATAATTAAATTCATTGTATAATGGCTTGCGTGTCTCACATAATAGACACAGTTGTCTCACAAACCAACAAGAAAGTGAAAACACAAAAACGCATACATGACGTGTACTTAAGTTATTACTTACAATCACAACTTGATGTTACTTTTAGTGTTTTTCAACTTTTCATTTCAAACTAAGAGACCTATGATAAATTGTTTGGATATTCACTCGATTTCTATTACACTGAAATCACTAAGTATTCGTGCTTTCAACAACTTAGTGATGTCATATTGAATACCTGTGGACCGGACCGGTTGCAAATGTCAAAGGCATAGATCATTATCGTACACCAATCTAGTCAACTTCGACTTCCTTCATTCAGACTATTTGTAGACGCAAGGGCAGAAATAAGTGTGTTGCATACTTTACGTTGATTTACAGCGTATTTGTCGTTGTCTCCATGGTCGCATGCCATTACCAGATGAGTAAACATTTAAGCATTACTTATAATAAACAGTAGAACGGTAAGTGGTATTTCAAAACAATCAGCACAGTGATTCGATGCAACATTCATGCTATATTATAACTGGCATGATGGCTACTAAAATTGTGATGATCAAAAAGGGTACATGGAAACATAGTCGATTTAGTAGTTTGTCAATTTGTGTATTGACCAATAAATCGAGCTGATTGATACGCGGGAAAACCAAAGGACTCTGCATGCCAAACATGTATGTCATGAATCAGAATCAGAATTTCGAATGTGACTCAAACATGTCCAAACATTATAATAATGCAATGTAACGCTTCATTAGATAGATTGTATCTATTCAATTGAGCAACTATTTGCTGGTCGTACGATAATCAAATCGTTTTTATTGCGTCCACATTGTTTGGGACTCTTGAGTTGCCTAATAATTTTGTCATTAGAGTCTTTATTTGTTATTCACATTACCGATGATATTATTTGACATAGAGTTCCTAAATTACAAAAAACTTTATTTGTTATTCACATTACCGATGATATTATTTGACATAGAGTTCCTAAATTACAAAAAAACTACAAGTTTAATGTTTGCTACTTACTTACGTTGTTTTGCGAATTAATAAGATCAAACACGTGAGTCATGTTCATCCATAAAATTATACTAGAGAAATTGTATTTTATTGCTGTATGTATGTAACCATGCACATAAAGCTATGGTTAAATCTCTTCCGCAATTAGTTTTAACAGTTTTAAATTGGGTGTCAGTGGGCTCAAGAATTCCATTAAAATAAATGTTAAAATGTGAGGTATATTTAAAATGCTTTAATTCCATCAGAATTATAAATATAACTAAAGATGTTGTAAATCAATAAATACCTTGATACAACTACCATTGTATTAGATTTATTTCCAAGAATGAGATTAGAGATAAAATATAGAACCTTTCAAATTCGGTCCATAGATTCAAACCAAAGGTACTAAAAGTTAGTTACACGTCGACAGAGCTAATACATGATGCAAACCTTTGACTCAATCAGTCATACGAACCGCTCGTAACTTGTTGTTACTGTGGAGTATGTACCGATCGCCTGCTCATACCCATACCGCTTTCGCAAGAATTGCTTCAGAACTTGCTACGACGACAATTGAATTATACAGTGACAGGATTAAACTCTTTTAAGAGTCCATTTTGGTCGTATTTAAGTCCACAATTTCCTCAAATATAAGGAAAATTGAGAAATTTAATTCCTCTTACCGTCTTCTTAACAAAATCTGTTTAAATTTAAGAGCTTAACTTTTGTCGGTGAAGCAACCGCCATTGCTCTCTTTCCTCTGCTTTCACTTTGAAGACTATTCAATACTTAAGCAATGCAGAATATAGGTAATATACTTTTATAACTTACCTACTGTAATGTTTTATGGATGATAAAACATTACAACAGGTAACTTAGAAAAGTCGACGACAGAAGATTTAGAAACAGGCTTCGTTTTATAGCCGGCCGACCGAAAAGTCTATTACCTATATTCTGCATTGCTTAAGTATTGAATATTCTGAGAAAACTTCGATACCTTTTTAATACGTACGTGTAGATTCTACTCGATAGATACGAGTAGAATCTACACGTACGTATTATACAGGTAATGAAGTTTTAATACGTACGTGTAGATTCTACTCGATAGATACGAGTAGAATCTACACGTACGTATTATACAGGTAATGAAGTTTTAATACGTACGTGTAGATTCTACTCGATAGATACGAGTAGAATCTACACGTACGTATTATACAGGTAATGAAGTTTTAATACGTACGTGTAGATTCTACTCGATAGATACGAGTAGAATCTACACGTACGTATTATACAGGTAATGAAGTTTTAATACGTACGTGTAGATTCTACTCGATAGATACGAGTAGAATCTACACGTACGTATTATACAGGTAATGAAGTTTTCTACTTCTCTTTTACCGCTAGTTTCCGCACCTTCGTTTTTGCCGCTTAACTTTATTTCTTCGATATGTTGTACGGTTCAAATTAATTGATATAAATTTAGTTTTGAAACTCTTTGTTCTTGCACACATTTGTCTCAAAACTCCACCTGTATATGTTTCATTATGTTATCTAACAAGCAAGCCAGAAGTGGCGACCGAATTATGTAACGAAGGGAATTGACCTTGACTCTAGGCACTTTATATTCATGGGTCAAATTCTTTCTTTTATTCTCAACCTTCATCAACTTGTGGATTGTGTCATCGCGGTCTCGGTTGATCTGCATTTTTTTGTCTATCGGTGTAATTTGTCTTAGAATTTGAAGCATTAAAAAAAATATTTGACAATGCTTTCACCGAAATCTGTTATGTAATCCTGTTTAAAAAACTGCAATCGGGAAGATTTTCAAATTTCGGTTTTTTAAACATGAGAATTTGATAGGTATAGAAAATTCTGACCATAAGAATTGACATCAGCTAAATCCAGTACACGTTCAATTTATTATGCTAGTTTTGATGAAATTAAAATTTTTCGTACTGCCCAAATGCACGCCGACTTCGACAGAGTGCGACATTATAATGTCACAATGGTCTATTGAGCAATGAATTTCTTAATTTACTTCAAGCCATTTGTGTATTTTCGTTACTAGCTTTCACTGTTTACTCAATTTAATAAACATATGACGATTGTTGTCTGTTCCAATTACCAAATGATCATGGTCAAGAGATTCCATATAAACCAATCTACTTACCGGATACGACGCTTCACTTAAATGAAGGATAATACCAAAGCTATAAACCTTGACATTAACTGCCGGCATCTATAACGTAATGTTATTAATTACTGCTAATTTATCGATCACATGTTTTGCATATTTTTGTTTTTATAAATAGAATTAGTGGCCAACGAAATCTTTGAGCGCTTGAAAGCTGTTTGGTATTCATAAATTGGTCTAGCTTGCAATCTTCTGCCGTTTGTTAGAAATCCAATCGTGAGATCCGCTTTCCTACTTTGAAGGCGGATGTTAGAAACAGACTGCATCGTTTATTTTTCCGATATTTTCGAATAGTGTACTTTCAACTTGTTTAATGTGCAACAATACAGTTAAGCACACAAATCTGTAAAATCCGAGGCAACAATTACTTTAAATCCCGGGGTTACATACATAACAGTCACGTCATTATGTTCATAAGGATTTTAAGCCCTACATTAAGATTATCAACATAAAAAAACATATGAATTGATCTAGATAACTATAACAAAGTTGAGTTCAATACTAGCCCCAGTAGCGACATAAAAGCTAAATATAGTTTCCCTCCGCCGCGATAGATGGCGTTGTGCATTCTGTGCCAGTTTCTGAATCGCGCTATGGTTTCGTTACCGCGAGAATGGTATAAGCTTTGCAAAACTAATTTTTGTTATCTCTGGTTTCCCTTCAAAACGCATAAATCTTTCGCCTTTTACTAAAGATTTCCGTGGAGGGGAACACTCAAATGAGTCTATAATATTTTTTGAAAACTCTGCTTCGGCAGAGTAAGAATTCCTTTAAGGCCTTAACACATCATCATCATAGTAATATTCTTGACTATTCGTTTCAGTTGTTCGTCCCGTCGTCCCCTTTCTTATCTTAATAATTGTACTCAGAACTTCTCGATTTCAGCATGTCAAGTCAAGTCATATTTTAATAATATCAGGTGGGCGACAACTCACATATTGGAATTAGATGTGATAAACTCGAAGGGATAAACACATGTACAACTTATATGGGATTAGTTACTAGTTAGTTGATTTTAGAGTTTTTATCAAAACTAATTGTAATTATTTAAATAATGATATGCGACAATATTTATGCAGTCAAATGTAACTATGAACTAATGACCACTGTTTATCAGTGTTTGTATAAAGAACTAGATTCAATTTCAAAATCAGGCTTCTCAATCACAAACTACATAGAATTTTGAACACCCGACCCAAACACCACCAGTAAACCTGAAACCCTCAATACTTAATTAGTTCCTTACAACAACTTCCTCATTGCCAACAGAATGTGACAGCAGTGACTCTGGCCACTTGTACGAGTCGCTGGAGCCGGCGCCGGCGCAGACGTACGTGCCCCCACCATTGCCGCTGGAGGAAGACTTCGACTCCTTCGACAGTGACACCGACTCCGATGAACATGATAAGGTAAATTGAGTTAGAAATATTATTCTGAATAAAAAAATAAGACACAAGATTACTTGCAAATTGTAGTCCATTTCATTGCAACATTGCACAAAACTTGTCAGTTTAATTACCCTTTGCTTCAAGCAATTCCAACAAATTGCTTGGAAAATACTAAGATCTGCCAAAAATGAGTTACCTACAATATTTCAGGCTTCTCCAACCAACTTGTGTCTAATGTTAGGTGACATAGAGTACATACACGATACGACACCGTAGGCTCAGCGTTTATGTTTTTAAAATTGGAATAAAAAGAATTATGTCTAAATCTGTTTCCGAGTTCTACCATCACATTGATTTTGAAACATTTGATTGTTGTTCATTTTATCAGCTCTTTACTGTCTCATAAAATTATGGATTACTTCGTCGGAATTACCATAAACAATATATAAGTAATAGTTACGTGCCGACATTAGGAGTGTAATTTATTATAGGATGTTACATATTGTTGGAATGCACGAATGCTCGTAGTATTTGGAGGAAACAGAGTGAAAGGGTTATAATTATTAACTGCTTACCCAAGCAGTGTAACTTGTATTTTGTCGCTCTGGTTTAAATGTAGAAACAAACATCCATATTATGATCATAATGTGTAGCGCCATCTGACGACTAACTGTGAACTGCTTTTCTTAATTGAAATGTTTTCACTATAAAAAATAATCGAAGTGTAGAATAGGATGTACCACGTGCCTAGCTCACAGGGAATCCCATAATAAGGAAAAAGCAAGCATCTAAATAATTTGAGTTTACGAAAACAACTTTGTTAATTTGTTATAAGTGGGTTAGTTTGTTCTTATGCCTTCATCGGAACACGCGTCTATAATTTTGTATGTAGTTAGTAGTAGCTAAGTATATATTGTTATTTTAAATTTTCTTTTATTTTTCATACATTTCCAGTCTACGTATGCCCCGGCTGCGCCTACATTGCCAGCATCGAGGCTGCCAACCCCACCCACCGGTGGACAATACACCCTCACTAAAATAGCCAGCGCCGCTCAGCGGAAAATGAGACAAATCAAACGAAACCTCACAAAAAGATATTCTGGTAAGTTGAAATTGTTTTCAAAAATGCAAAAAAGAATTCCGATACCGGGAATCGAACCCGAGCCTCCTGGGTGAGAGCCAGGTATCCTAGCCACTAGACCATATCGGATTATGATAGAATATTCGAAATTATAAAGCTAAATCCACGATTTAAATATAAATTACCAAGCAACAGTGAATTTTTTTATTTTTTATTACTTTTTAATCAAAATTTGTTAAATACAAACTTGTCTACATGGTTGTTCTATGTAAGCATGTTTATCGATTGTGATTCAATATTGTTCAACCTTGTTAACATGCACAAAAATATCAAAATTCATTGAATGTCACTCCCACTATCTCTGATAACATAAGTCGATAAAAAATTGCACACTATCGCATTAGTTACTGATATCATTTAAAGATAAATAGGTACTGACCTACTTTCATCATCTTAAATAAAATAGACAATAGTTTAATCAAACATTCTGTTTACAGTGGCAATGGACGGCAAACCTTTCACGAAATCTTCAAACAACCAAACGAACATCTACGATACTAACAAGAAGAAGTCACCGATATACGCGAACTGCGAAAAACAAGAGCCTGTGTACACGAATATCAACTTTAACGACACACAGCCAGTGATGCATAAGACTGAAATTCCCTTGGCAAAGGTATATGGATCGTTGAAGGAAGAGTTGAAGACTGTTATTTCGGATAAGAGGAATAGTAATGGGGATATCCCCCCTCCGTTGCCTGACAAGCCTCCTCCTGAGAAGCCGGTGACTCCGACAAGTGAGAATAGTAAGAAGGACAGTGGCACGTTGTCGAGGAAGGCATATTTTTCATTCAAGTCTCGGTTCAGACGAGCCACGTCTCTGGCTGTGGACATCAATTCGGACGTGCCCAGTGCCCTGAAGATCACAAACTCGACGTTCTACCTGACTGATTCTATGGATGGTGACTCTGGATTTAGTAACTGGTGAGTTAAACAATTAAAATGTTGTACATGAACAACTGAGCATTATCTATAAGAGCTGGCGTCCACGAGCACGGATCTTTGTCGAATCGATAAAAGTTTAAATGTATTGAATTTTATCGTTTTATTAACAACTAGTGGCACATTTCACGTTTAAAATCGAAAATTGAGTCGACGAAAGAACTATGCTCGCACCACTGAATTGATAAAGCATATTCAAGAAAAAGGAGGTTAGACTAACTTTAGCATCTGAGTATTTTGCCATAATATGGTTCATAACAGCTTGTGTACACAGCCACTACTGAAGTTTCTTACAAAACTACAGACTCAATAGAGTCTACTAAATGAAAGAACTTATCATCCACAATTGCAAAATATTTTGAGATTTGAACAAGCCAGCAAATGACAATAATAGGAGATTTCACATCGTAGGTGATCCCTAAGGGCAGATTTTTCGTTAGAATTTTTATCATACATAGTAATAAATTTAAATGTTGTCAGATTTACCATACAAAACCTGGTTAGTTTTAAAGTATCTAGTGAGCAATAGGTACCTTATTAAATTTGGTGGACGGTAGTGCATGATCAACTTCTAAATTATATTGATTATACATAAGCTGACAATTCCCTCCGTAACCAATATAATAACGCGTTCAGAGTGCTATTGGGGCTGCCTTTGTAGTGCGTCAGGGATGTTCGCTGAGGCGCGTGTGGATTATTTTTCACAAATGCGTAAAAGAAGTGCAACCCTGGTGCGCAGGGTGAAGGTTAGAACCAACAGTACCATGATCACAGACGGGCTAGACTGTCTGTATCTGAATCACTGCTGTGCCATCTCTCTGGAGTGCACCGGTGATTTTGGGTATAAATCAAATACGAATATCGACATATTCGTATTCTATATCTACTAACATAGGATAACATTCATGTATTACTAACAAAAATGAGTGTGGTTACTTGAAATAAAATGATTATTATAAGATTATAATAAATAAGCACCTCAGTTCAAAGTGTCATGCATACGTTTGTGAACAGCAGCGACAACGGGCAGCCGGGCAGCACCGAGACGCTGTCCCCCGAGAGCGGCGGCAAGCGGCGCGACGGTAGGCGGCGCCTCGCTGACTCCACCCCCTGCCTGTGGCCCGCGCGCCCCGCACTGCCGCCGCCCCCGCCCCCGCCCGCGCCGCCCGCGCAGCCCACCCCGCCATCCGCACCCTCACCCCCGGCCACTGACTTTAGCGCTGTCAACGAAGGTAACGCGCAGCCGTCAACTGGAGCCTCGGTGTGCTGTAGATGCTACTCTAACAGTCTTACTTGATATTGCCCCTTTTCTTACAGACAGAGTTATCGCTTTACTAATATTAAATGATAAGCTTTAGTTATTATAATCTTATTTCGTTGACATAATATATATAATATATTATTATGTAAAGTACCTATATAATATAGTATTTTTAGACATTATATAGAGAGTTAACCAGACTACTCTTGTTCTTGTGCGGTATGGCTGGCAACGGCGACTAGGCTGGACTGATGACCTTTTATACCCCACTTCTCCAGTTTTACCCAAAAAGTGACGTATATATGCCACTGATATATTCGCCATTCAAATTACACTTTCGTCGCATCGCCATTGCTGATAACCCCATATTGGTCTACCGCCCGTAGGTATAGTGGTTTCGTTGTCTCTATAACTATGCTATTAGATTGACTATTTATTATACTATATTTCTACTTACTATTCATTTTTTTTTTTTCTACTACTACAGGAAAAAATATATCTTAAAAAATTGCCTTCTATATAAGTAAAAATATTTTCCTATACCTACTTATATTTCTTAATGCCATGTAAATAGTTATTTCAGTTGACGTCTGTCCGTATTGCGTATCGTTTAACCGAATAATTGTAGAGTGGCCACTTGGCTAGCAACGAAGACAGCGCTAAACTGAGGTCAGTGCCTGCGACATAGTGGGAATAACTATTTAGAACATGTACCTAGTATTGTAAAGACAGCAGACGGCTGGACTAGAGCTGAGCATAAATTAAATAGTAGTATTATAACTGACAAAAAAACAAGACGTGTAAAAGAGTTTGCAAATACCTATTTACAGATAAAACAATTGGAATTTGAACTGATTGCAATAGAACAAAAAATTAAGATAATTTAGTTATTTATTTGGGACACAAACGTTAACTACACATTTTATGTAATATATGAGGCCAAATTATCTGAATTGACATTGGCGTATAAGAGAGGAGAGCCGGGCGGGTCGTCCCACCGCAGGATGAATGGTCACAGACCAAACTTCGGCTTCGGCTTCATCGGCCACCGTTTTTTTTTTACGAAACTGCCACCCCTTTGAAAGTAGCCCTAGATAAGCCACCGATAGTAATAGACCCAGATAAAAAAAAAACTTATAATATACATAAAAGCATTTTGTTACCCCTATCGATTGCATTGGTAAAGTTTCATCTAAAATAATTTTAGGTACCAACTACGAAGATGACTATTCAAAAATGTTGTATAACTTCTAACACGTATATACCTAGTTCCCTGACCCAAATATTATAATAATCAGGTGTATGATACTTAATTTCAACTAATCAAAACATATTTCTGAGTAGAAACAGTGGATCACTTATTTTCCGCAAGTAATAACTACAAAGTAGTGTTGGCTAGCGACCTTGTAGCGACTAATTGGCTACGTCTTGTAAAGTACTGACATTAACCTCAGAACATTGTTCTTATGTACTCGGCTACTTGCAAGTTATATCGTTGCACAAGTTTTCTTTGTTATTTTCCTCAATATACCTAACCATGAATTCTACAGAAACTTGTCCATTTCACAGTGTCACATACCTAATATTTTCTACTCGCGTTGAAACTTACTTTAATGTACCTACCTACCAGAAACGGGAAATAACGCAGCATAGAAAATAAAGTAGGTACAATGGGTGGCCTCATATACTACGTTACTTAATTAAAAAAATTAATTCATATTTTAAAATCATTTTACAGCCTACGCTATAACCATACATGATTACTAAACTAAAAGTCTTTACCTTATGTACTCAGAAATAAGGAATAGATTGCAGCCACAAGGCCTGGTCCTACAAATAATTTGGTCCTTCGAGCCATAGGGAGAAACCTAACTATTATAAAACACAATATTCCTCCTTAAAATCAAAATATTGGTTACAACGTATACAGAAAATAAACTTAGGCATTAATAAGTTTTAATTCTTATCAGAAGCTAGAAGGCGGTTAACCACGATTGAGTCAGTCTGACGTATTTGGTCTGTTTCATAAAGATTATTGAAATTAATAGTTATTCCCA
The DNA here is from genome assembly GCA_935421205.1 of Xylocampa areola. Classification (NCBI taxonomy): domain Eukaryota; kingdom Metazoa; phylum Arthropoda; class Insecta; order Lepidoptera; family Noctuidae; genus Xylocampa; species Xylocampa areola. Next base: position 18,900,670 of record OW285206.1, read on the forward strand.
CACAGCGGGGAAGTTGGATTACTGCACTGCGCACGTCTATATGTTTGCACTGTCTTGCGTTACTTGAATAATTCCATGTACCTTATATATGGATCCCTTACAAACTGTTCAGGTTTTTTATTTAATTACATGCAGTTCAGAACGAGAAAAAATCACCAACGAGTCCCATTTTGTATTGGAGCCATTGATGTTCTTTATTTTATTTCTTGTAGTAACCCACGGTTGAGGCTAGTAACACTGCTGGTTATTCCCAAATGTTTTTAATTTTCTTGGCACATATCTATTACCTGTAAATCTAAACCATTTCATCCACAAAACACAAGAAAATGTGTTATAATAATTTGACAACTTTCAAAAACCACGATATATTACCAGTGGCTATAATAATAGTTTTAATTACCATCATTATTTCGTAAATTAAATCCGTGACTTGGAATTATGTACAATTAATTGGTAGTTATAAAAAGAAAGTGTACAGATGCATCATACACGCTACTTATAAGAAAAAGGCGTAGGGTTGCCTTCACACATATCTTAAAACATAAAAGAGCCACTCTAATCCATACAATATTTATATTAAGGCCACTTTTAAATCCATCTCTATCGCCTTTTCAGGGTACATACATGCCCACTTTGTGAAATAGTCGGAATAAAAAAAAAACAACATGTACCAATATATCCAATGATTTGTTTAGTGTTGCAATTATTATTTATTAATATTAAACGAATAAATCGATTAATCAGTATACGATCAATTGCCAACAATATGAGTCAAACTTATCACCACAGTACCATCACAGTATTCCAGACACCCATATCCAGCATGTTCTATTGATATTACTTAGCCAATCACAAACTGATTTAATCTTGTAGTATAATTCAATAAGTGCTTCCTGTCATTACCCCAGTGAGGCAATTTACTTCAATAAATGGTGACAAAATCCTATCTTTAACGTAGCGTGTAATATAATGTTCTCGGTAATCTAGGCCATTTTACATCATAATATGATCACACATTACAGCACTACATGTATAAAACATTATAATATTTGAAACCAGTTTTTCTTGCGACTTGTAGCCTGTGACATAAACCTGAACTATGGAATATGTCGGTACTGGTTATTACCAGTTTTATATTACTATAATCTGCGCAAATTGGCCAGTAGGTAGACAGCTTTACAACAAGTACAGAGGTCCAATTTCAACAACAAAGATTTGAATATCGGTGATACAGTATGGGTGGGTCTCATGGCTATAGGCTTTATACACCATTGTGCATACCTAATATATATTTAAAGATGTTTTGTGCTATGGTGATGACGCCAGCGACCTCTGCGCACAATGTGCACGGTTTGTGCAATTTACTTGTTCGTTAGTCATCTGTGAGCGCCGGCGCAGAATGCTCGTCGTTCCATAACTAAACTCCCGCGCATTTCGTACGTTCTTGTGATGTGTTGCACTGTGTGATGGGTCGTGAGTTCTATTCTCTTCTAATACAACAATGCATGTCTTTGTTTTGTACTTGTAACAATAATATTATGCATGCCCATTTGTTTAGCACGAACCGTATTATTCTGAATACGATGATTAGTAGTTGGCAAATCCTGCCTACGCATAATACTAGTCATATTTTTTTTGTTCTTTAATTATGATTGTACTTAACACGATTACATGTCACTTTTGTTCTTAGTTCTTATCCTACATTAGTACTTAATACAAACTGAAATTTTAATTATTTCTTTACCACAATAAAGCAACAAAATCGTATAATTCAGTTCAGTGAGTTAGAATTAATTAGAAACAAGAACAGTAAGTGAGCTAACAATTGCTCGTTTATAATTTTTTAATTTCCATGTTCATCTATGTCCCTCACGTTTCCATTAATCTTTGTAATTGACAGCACAGTAAAACAATAGCAATGGAACCATTGCATGCAACTACTCATTATAATGATGACATTGTTGTGACGCAGATTACCTACTATACAGATGGTTGACTTCCCACATAAGTTATGCGACATACGCACACACACGCGACTCGCATGTACACTTAGATTTTTCAACGGGGTAGTGCCAGGCTCTAACGCAACAATCACTTTGATCAAATGTTGATTATGGCGTATGTGCGTTGAAGCAAGAAACTTACCAAAATATAAGTACTTTCATCTGTATCTTACAAATCAAAAATATTAAACAAAGTTTAAATGAAGCTACAGATGATAGGTATTATGATGTTAAATTGTGACTGATAAGATTTATTTTTATTTACCTGGGGATTCAAGTATCTACTACCTGTTTACTTAAGAATTGGATAAGAAATGGCTGATCGGTACACCTTTCATATTAGCACAGATACTTATAATTATACCATCTTATAAGAACTAATAGCAACATTTTTGCCATTTCTGTTCCCCGATTTTAAGTAAATAGTTTGTATAGTAAGCGATCTGTGGTGACAATAAGATGGTGACGTAACTTTGTGATGTGAATACGCAGAGTTGAAGCGGCTGCTGCCGACGTTGTCGCGCAAGGACAAGAGTCCGCGCGCGCGCACCTCGTGGTACGCGGAGTGCGGCGCCGACACCTCGCCCAGCATCACGCCCAACACCTCCAACACGTCGTGGTAAGTCATTGTCAACCTGTTCTCATATTAAACAGTTATTATGTGCGTGCATTTTTCCGGATCACCGACTAGTGTAGAACTCCAATCAAGCCTTTGATCATAGTTGGGAGTATATTCATGGGTTTATCAGCATTGATTTTTGTATCAATCTACAGTTTTTATCATCCGCCTACCTATTGTTTGGTATTTTGTGCCTCTAATTGGGTATTTTAAAGTCAACATTTGGCAACCCTAGTCTCTAAATAGTATAAAACAAAGTCGTATTCCGCGTCTGCCTGTTTATGTGCTAACTCCTCCTAAACCACGCAACGGATTTTGATGCGGTTTTCGCCATCGTTTATATAATTTTTCACAGATGGTTTACATATACTTATAATAAAGCCTAGTAGTTTTTTAGTAAGTAGATAAAAAGAATATTTGCAATCAAGTCGCCGAAAAATAAATTTACATGGCTTGCGTAAGCTAAACGTAACTTCACTTTTTTTTCTAATTTATACCCATGCTAAGCCTAGCTATGGCGGGTCGCTAGTAATGGGTAATTCAAACCTATTACATGTAATTAGGAGCGTCTTCAATCTAGGGCTGGGCTGAAATAATAGTACATACGTCATGTAAACCTGTCAGTCATGCAACATCCTGTTTCCTGTATCTCATTCATGCCCTACCTACGTATTATCCCAGAACTAGAATATCCTCATATATTTACGTCACCTTATTCATTCATAAATAATAATTTTAGTAGCAGACTTTCCTTAATTCTTTCTAAATACTGTGACATTTCAAACAAGTTCAACTTATTAATGACAGTAATTAAACCAAGAGCCCATAAACACAAATTACATATCATATACAGTGAGGCTTGACACAGTTGTTGATCTTTGATTTAAATGCAAACGTTTGTAAAAGCGGCACGACTGCGTAGCGGCACGACATTTACGCTACAGTTACGACCGCGGTCCGCTTGGCATTCGGCTCCGGATACTGTTGGAGTTCACGACAAAGGTCACCGGGTTTGCCCATCGCACTGTGGCCCACTTGGAGAAATTTGCACAAATATTGCCTACACGCACATAAACTTTCCAGCAGAGATATAAAACCCATGTCACACTGGAAACGATAAGATGTAATTTAAAGCAATATTTTAATGATAAATATACGATAGAACAACATTAAGTATTATAGCAGCAATTGAGTCAAAGGTAAAATAACAAAATCCTCTAAAAAATGAAGGAATAGCATTTCGATGGTATTTATAGATTAATTACACAAAATTGAAGCTTCTGCTCAAATTACAAGGCCCGTTTGCCGGTTGAAAGCTTTAAGAAACCAGTCCCGGCAAGGTGTGCTACTTTCTTTCTCAAATATAAGGGAATTATTCGTTATATTGGTCATCGATTGTGTCGTGAATTTAAAATTGAGTAAGCAAAATAGGCTTGAATAAACGGTTGTTATTCAAGCCTATTTTCCTACTCAATTTTAAATTATAGCTCCCATATACCAAGGTATTTATTTATATACAAGCTGTGCCTGCGACTCCGTCCGCGTGAATGTCGTAAATTAACACCATGTTGTTTAAGAACACAAATTCGTTATTAACAAATGTTCGCCGTGAATCTTTATATTGGCATAACTTTTTTATTTATGAACCGATCGACATGAAACAAACACTAAATGTTAAATGAAGCTTACCACAATATATTAGTGAAAATCATATCTAAATCAGATAAGCCGTTTCTGAGATTAGCGTGCACAAACGCACAGACAAACAGATAAACAGACAAAAATTCTAACAATCATTGTTTTGGGTGCTATTTGCGTTGATAAAGCTCTCAATAATATTTTTTCTCATATATCTTCAATGTACAGACAGGGATCCGTTACTTTTTTATTATATGTATTGATTTAATTTCTATGGAAGACTCAGGATTACTAACTGGGATATCATTTATCATTTAATTACTATGAATTCAACGAGTCTTCGAAATGTTATAGGAATTTCGATTAATAAAGGATAACTGTAAGCAAAGAACCTTATAGTGGGAGATGACGCGTACTTTATAAAAAAATATTGTTTGTCAAGCAATGTCGCAACGACAGCATGTCATTATTTGTAAGAGTTCTGTCTAAATCAATATGTAACAAACATAAAAACAGAGGATAATAATTTAGATTACTAATCTGTAAGAGTGGCGTAGCTAAGTAGATAACAGCACTAGTGCAAGGTTTATAGGATCCTTGCATTATTATGCTTTTAGCTGCCCTGGCGCACTGCACCACTTTACAGCTTAGTAGATACGCCACTCGTAATAAACAAAGATTTAAAAGATCACATCCATTCTTCCAACTAACTTCGAATGTCACTAAAATATAAATTACTCAAAGTAAACGCCCAAGTTATACGCTGGTTCATTTACTTTGCGTTTAAGTACGATGATAGAAGGGAGAAATAGACATAGTTCGGAACACGCTGAAGTGACCTAAGATGTGGTTCCCGGGAGGTGTCTGAGTATCTATTAGGCCCAGACGTTAGTCAGTAATGGCCCGAACGCATGACGTCGACCATTATCCACGAAACCGATGACTCACGAGCCAGTTTTCCGTACCACCGTTACGTGTGACTCAATGCACAAGCTGCGAGCGATTTGAAGTTAGTTATTGTGATTGCACGAGGCCTCAATATAATACGCACAGCAATAGTTATGTTAGTTTCTTCCATATAATTTAGCACAAATCTGTATTTGTTCATTGTCTTCATTTACTACCCATCATCAGATTTTGTTGTCGTTTTAACTTATTGTGTCTATGTATGTATATGTCATTGTTATTGGTAATTGAATAACTAATGATCAAGCGATCTTGTCGGAAAGCTGTGATTTCTTCTTCGACACATTCTCATAAAATGGTTTATGACCTTAATTTCTCAAAAAATAATAACAATTCTCTTATAAAGAGAAACACTAGATAATTATAATGAGATATTATATTTATAGTAGTATAAGTAGTACGTATTATTACGTTCGTAAAGACTTGGATTTCGTGTTGATGTTAACTCTCTCCTCCTATGCCTCGGACCGACTCATAACTTTAATTCTGCTAGCGCATGCTCAGAAGGACGTTGGTTGGATTTGAATTGAAACCGTTTGGTTCGCGGCTTTATTTAATTTATGGTTTAATTTATATTCGTACCAATTAGTAGTATTTTACAGCTATTGAATGTTCGCAGAATAGTGTTAATCCATAAATTTATCGAAGTGTAAGTGTGATTTAGTGTTAAATGTTTTCGTTGTTATCACAGTACGTGAATGATGAAAGGATAAGCAAAGGTATATAGATAAATTTATATTTTTATTGTCAATAATGGTACTATTTTTATTTAATTTAAATCAATCGACCCACATGGCTAAAAAGGTAAACCTATCTACCTACCTACATTATTTTTTTCTGTTGAAATCAAGTGTCACCTTGCAGTAGCATTCGAAATCGCGCAATAAGTTCACCGATTTAATTAACTGCACATTAGCTGTCCAACGTTATTAAATTGTTTTAGCAATAATATGTGGAAACTGTTTAGGATTAAAGTGTTACTGTTTTGTATTAATTATTTATGAGTATCTATTCTGTTTGTTTCCCAAATAAAGTAGAACAGGTAATAATATAATTGTTGGTACTTACCAAGGTAGGTACTTACTAATATATTTATTATGATAATTAAATCTTGAGAACATGAGAAGGAAAATATTGGAAGAAGTTTAAGCTTGCCTGTCAGTGTGTAGTTTCCTACCAGGTGTCAACAATTGCACATAAATATTGATTTTATGATGTTGAGAAGCTTGGCACCTAATTATAAGATCCGTTAGGGCTCATATAACAACTTACCATCTCTGCTATTGTTTTTAATTTACGTCGTACTCGGCACAGATAGTTACTTAGATCTGCGTCATACTTTTATATTTCAAGCCTTATGTTTTATGGTACATTTATTCTATGGTCTATGGTATATAAAGTTTCAATCTAACGCTATTTACAATGTCGAATGACTCGGTGTTGTCATAAAAACAACTAGACGCACATTAAGTAGGTTTATATTTATATATACTTAAAGACCTTGTAGCAATGTTTTTTCCCACAGTACCTATTTAATATAGTGTAGGCATGGTGTAGGCCCTATCTACCTACGATATAAATGCTCAAATATTATACATATTATTCATATAGCGTATAGACCTTAGATTGATTTTATTTAAAAATACATTTTTTTAATTTATTTATGTAAGTATACTGAATTAGATAAAACATCCATAAATTTATGAAAATGTATACCCAGTATCTATACCCAATTTTCATCTGGAAACTTGACCAAATAAACTTATAATTTTTACGTAACGTACGAGTAACTAGTGAACCACGCACTTGAGTTAAGCCAGGTTAAATGTGTCTCACAAAATACATAACACGTAACATTGCGGCTCATGATTTGAGTTCTAAACTAGGCGGTTATACAAATATTCCTAAGTAAAAATCCTTGGACTGCCTCGGTGGTCTAGTGGTCACAGGCGCGACCGCTGAGCTGCTGCGTGCTGAGCAGTAACAGCCCGGAGTTAGGAAGTTCTCTCTCCGGTCGTGTCGGAATGCCGTCCCTCCCGCCCGACTATGAGAGTGAAGTAAGATGGAGTGCATCTGTGTTTGCGCATACAATTGTGCACTATAGTATCTTCTACGTACTTGGCTAATCTCCGTAGAGCCATATAGGATACCGTGCCCGAAATACGTTCGGGAGTATATGAAAATCCTTAAATCCTCAACTTACAATAAGTTAACATTCGACGTTTATGTTTTGTGGCAGGTACGCGGAGGCGGGTCTGTACCAGGCGGGCAACATCTCGTCGTCGTCCGGCGCGTCCTCGGGCTCGCACCCCGCCAGCCCGCTGCCCCACTCGCTGTTCACGCACGAGCCACTCTACCAGTTCTACAACGCAGCTAAAGTTGAGGTCAGCATTGCGCTTGCGCACTTACATCAATTATAAATTATATTTTTTTCTGGTCATTACAAGGATTACGTATACGCTAGCAAAATTCATTGATGTACTCGACTACAAGTTATTAGTAGTTATTAAGTAATAGAGCTTAGATTTATTATACAAGAGAAAGAAAATGTAAATTTTGTGAAGTTGATAAGCGATTGTAATTTTATTGAGTATCTAACACAAAAGTCTGTTTACGCAGAACCCATGTCAACAATGGTTATTGAATTCTGTGGATGCGCAAGAAGACAATTGTTTTAAGATTTTGTTTAATGTATACATCTTTTTACGCACAACTTCACCTAAATACGTATTATCCTATCAGTAGAAGCCGTGCTAAAGAGCTACAATGACGCTACAATTTCCATTGTATCGACTTCTTATCTCCCAGAAGGAGGCTCCACAAGAAATAGGTTACGAGCATGTAGACGATAAGCTGTCACTGCGTACGCACTAGTGTAATCTTTACAACACTTTTACTACCAATGACTTCACGGCAAAGTCATTAGTGTGGCGAAGGCGACGGGTCTTTCCTTACACTCGTGCCTCAACATCATGTAGTCCAGTGTCATTCTTATGACTCGAAATCCGAGGTTTTTTTCCCGTACCTATTTTTTAAACTTCCCAATATCTAGTTTAACGGCATACGTTTTGTCAACATAAATATCCTGTATAAATAAACTCTAACGCATGTATAAGGAAGTAAACAATTTAATTACACTTATCCACAATGTGTGTCCAATTTTAGAGCCGGCGCGTAAACATTTGGTGCTAATTCGACCCGCTAATTGTATATAATTGTAGTGACCTCCGCGAAACTGGCTAGACTTTAACTTGTATAACCTAACAGCGATTCAAATATGTACGTATCGATCATTGGTCTTGCAGCGATTCATTTCCGTTACAAAAGATTATGTACCGACCTTCATGTTGCGACCTAAGTTAATAATTTGATCAATCGTGTTTCACGTATAATGTTTAGATTATATGAGTATTTGGCGATAAAATGTCAACTGTTTTTTTGCGTTTTTAGAGTGGATATTACTATTAGTAATATTGATGACACTGGTTTTATTAGGTAGCAGTTTGGAGCTATCTACAAATGCTGTTATAAATAATGTATTTTAAACATATGTAGTTTTATTTAAAGTATTTCGTTTATTTCAGTCGGTGTGTCGCGAGACCGGTGACTCGGACTCTGACGCGTACGAGGCAGGCTCCCAGCGGAGTGCCTCCACCTCCGTGAGCGAGACAGCGCCGTCGCGGCCCTCCGCCATGGCGCTAGTGGCGCCGCGCGGGCCCTCCCGCACGCTCTGGTGCGAAGTGCCCGAAGTGCTTAACTCCGCTGTGCTCAGTAAGTGTGTCACATCACTAAGCTCAGCTTGCACTAACCCTCCAGAGAGGCATGATAATTGCGAGCTTCCACCCTTACCCTATCGCTTTTTGAGCGGCGAAAAGTCGCCAAATCTTGTGCAGGCCCCCTTAGGCATCTAGGGTCAAATTATTTACGATCTGTATAATAGGTTTTCGTTCTAAAACTCAAAATCTCATCCACTATCACCACCGCAAAAACGTCACGCACTCAAAATGTTCTACATGGAGTTTCTTGCTGGTTAGTTCTATAGAAATAGAACCAACCTTGGAACCTAGCAACTAAAATCCAATGACATTTCATAACTATGACCAAAAAATTATAAAAAACCTCTCTCCTCGTTCAGGTTCACTTGCACCTGCGCAGAAACGCCTCCAAGAAGCGAAGTTCGAGCTGTTGACGTCGGAGGCATCGTATCTGAACTCCTTGAACGTGCTGGAGGCTAACTTCATCGCGCACCCCGCCTTCCGGGACCCACACGTGGTACCTCGCCAAGACTGGGAGACACTGTTCTCAACTATACTACCAGGTGAATATAGCAATTGCTAAAATATAATTGTCGCAGGCGTGGTTGTTGGGTACAGAGATCGATTCTTGAGTTGTCGGACCGGAGTTTGGAATTGTGCCCAGTTGATGGCAATAAGCTCATTCCCATTAATGAGATTTAATGTAGGTAAACTCAATACATTACTCAAAATAACCTGGCTGAGAATTTTACTGACCACGGTTTTTGCTGGAATGGTGATCACAAACACATCCATGATTCTGTATTAGATTTCTGTATTCCAAGTTTACACACTTAGGCTAGACGTAGCCTCATCTACAAAAAATCTAATAATAAAATGAATTGGACTGGTTTTGTATAGAGAAGCTGTCAACAAAGCAAATATAGCTTTCGGATCTGAAGTTATATACAACACCATGTCGTGTATGAACACAAATTCGTAATTAACAAATGTTCGACGTGATTCTTTAAATTGGCATAACCTTTTTATTTATGAACCGATTGACATGAATCAAACACTATATGTTAAGTGTAGCTTACCACAATCTATTAGTGAAAACCACATCTAAATCGGATAAGCCGTTTCTGACATTAGCGTGCACAAACGCACATACAAACAGACAAAAATTTTAACAGTCATTGTTTTGGGTGCTATTTGCGTTGATATATATCTTCCATGTTCAGACGACGATCCGTTACATTTTTATTATATATTTCTATATATTTGTTAGCTATGTAACTATGGAAACCTGACAACCCTATTTTAAACATTATTTTCTGGTTGACAGTCCGCAAGTGCTCGCAGCTACTAATGAACGAGCTTGAGAAGTGCTGGCAGGAGAACATCCTGCTGCAGGGCATCTGTGATATAGTGCGGCAACACGCAGAGGAACACTTCAACGTTTACGTCAAGTACTGCGAGAACCAAGCGCTCATGGTCAAAGCGCTGCAGCGGCTGCAAACCAGGCCTGCCTTCGTGAACGCCCTTAAGAAGTAATTATTTTGTAATTACGTATTTTTTTAACTGCTCCAACATAGCGACTGAGATCAGAATTATTAAAACACTAGCTGTGCCCCGCAATGTCACCCGCGGAACTGCCTTCTTCCAGCCCGAAATTTGCACTTTCCCGAGAAAAAAATCATGTGTTAATCCAAATTAAAAAAAACATGCATATCTGTTCGCTTTTTTTACGTGATTGAGTAACGAACATTCTAAATTTCACATGTATAATATTACTAGCTTCGGCCTGCGACTTCTTCTGCGAGGACTTAGAATTGGGTTCAGCCGGGATAAAAAATGTCCTATGCCTTAATCCAGGTTACAAACTATCTGTGTGCCAAATTTCATTCAAATTCGTCATTCCGTTCAGTAGTTATCAACATCAAACATCATCAACATAGTAGACGAAGTCGTGGGCCTTCTACCCGCGACTTAATGAGACTAGAGTTAATTATGTACGTAACTAGTGTTGCCAGGTGTCTTGTGATTTTGAGGGGTGTGTGAAGTCCCGATTTACCCTTGATCAAGACGCGTAATGTCCCTAACCTAACCTAACTTTGAGACGATCTTTAAAAGAAAATCATTTTAAGTGCGAAGGTTGTCGCTCTTTTTAGCTGTCGCGATTTCAAAACTTTAATTCCTATATTTTTAACGTCCTGTCCCGAAATTTGACATAGCCAACCTGGCAACACTACACGTAACCACCTTCAATGCGCGACTCAGACTCCCACTTGTCTGGACTTTTCACGATACTTCCCGTGTATTAAGTGTTTTAACTGCCTCGTTGGTCTAGTGGTCCAAAGTGCGACTGCTGAGTATGAAGTCTCGGGTTCGATTCCCGGGTCGGGCAAAATGTTATTAGAGTATTCTGTTAGAAAATTCTCAGTAAAAGCCCGGAGTTAGGAAAGATGCCCGATAAATGGTAATAGGCTCACCACGTATTACATGGGACTTAATAAACAGCATTGGTGAAATGTGGGTGTACGACTGTGTACACCACTGCCTACCCCTTCGAGGAATATAGGCATGATGCTATATGTTATTATGTGCTTGTGTAGTTTAGGTGGGATTGGCAGCTATTATTAATTAATTGGTAATATTGATGCAGACTGGAGAGCCACCCGTCGTGCCAGTCGCTGTCGCTGCACTCGTTCCTGATGCTGCCCATGCAGCGCGTGACGCGGCTGCCGCTGCTGCTGGACGCCGTGCTCAAGAACCTCAACAGCGAGGACCACGAGTACAGCGCCTGCGCACGAGCGCTGCGGGCACTCAACAACGTACGTACACCGCATATAGGCATGATGACAGATTTTGAAATCTCCTTTTATTTTACATTATTATATATTTATTTTACACGTCTACTATATCCGAAAAACACATTATTTCAGCAATAAACTAAGTTCCAACGCAAATTATTGCATTTTATCTATCTAATTTGATTTAACCGCGAAAACGCTGCTGGGTGTCATGACGCCGTTTTGACGTAATGCCTCAGCATATTTGACATAAGTTGAAGCCATATTGTACGGCGATGATTTATATTTGACTGAGGCGTGACGTCATTCGCTGTGATTGACGTTTCATTTAATATGGCCGATTGCAGCATTTTATACTTAATAAAAGTATAAAATGCTGCAATCGGCCATATTTTATTGAAAATCTTATTAATCTTAATGTTTTTAATAAAACTATGTAATTTTTAGAATCCTTTGGGTCTATATTTACCTCTAAAACCATTTATTCTTTGGTTCTTTAATACTGTCATCATGCCTATTCCACGTACCTTTTCGAGTTGAGTTGAGTGTTTGTCGATGGTGCTTGCCAATAATAAAGGTCAACACATATTAGTATGTTTTCTAAAAACCATATGATTATTTTATATATTGAGTTTCGCTTCGTTTCCATTTCCATCCTTATATGATTCCTTTGATTTGCTGATGTCTATACATTTAATAATTTAACTTCTCATTTTTGAGGACGGAGGATTCACGCTTATGAGTCTGTAGAGTCCTAAAGATACTTGTGTTTCAGATTCAAAATGTCTCGGATAGCGTAAAAAACCCTTTATATTAGTAGCTACGCGCTATAAAAACCCTTTATATTAGTAGCTACGCGCTATAAAAACCCCAAATCCACGTCAATCTTTCTGCAAATTCTTACACAATATATAAGGTCCAAATTTATTAGGTAATTTCCTTTGAAAGGGTTAATATATAAGTCAAATACATTCCCTTAAGCTAAGAATTAAATGGATATAACAAACTTTTTGTAATTAACATAGTACTAGAAAGACGAAAACTGCTCCTTGAACGGCGAACATTAAGAAAAATAAAAATGTTGTAAAAATTGAAATTATGGCTTAAATGAATCCTTATCACTTACACATTGACCCCTTAAAAGGAAATTACCTAATAAGTTAGGACCTTATATTGAATATAATAGTATAATGTTTATCTGCAGTACGTGTCACAATGTAACGAGGGCGCGCGTAACACGGAGCGTATCGAAGAGATGTACCGCTTGTGTAAGATCATCGAGTTCCCGCATAACATCCGCAACCCGCCCTCTCTGGGGCCCGCTTGCTCCAAGCGAGATCGACGGTAAATATTATTAAATATAAAAAAACATCACGCCTTTATTTCCTGAAAGGTTAGTCAGAGATATACACCCACATTTCCGATACCGTTATTTGTCTCTTTTAATAGGCGCTGAGTCTATTTCCATCTACTGAGCACAATACCAAACTCTGATTTTTCTAAAAAAGAACCATAACATTACCCGGAAATCAATCCCAGGATCCCTCTCCCAGCAGGTGTATTTGTGACTATGTGGCGCATGAGACAGTGTAAAACAATGCAATGATTACCTTATTAATATTGTATACTAGCTGTGCCCCGCGGTTTCACCCGCCCCGTTAAAGGCTTCCATACGATAAAAAAAAACGCTTATGTAAAATCCTTGTATATATATGTAGGAGAAAGTTTTGAATAATAGGATCGGTGGCCTCCATGTCTGCCAGGATTTCAAAGGTAATCGTCAATAAAACCAATATTAAGGCTCTCCGCCACTGAGAGCACGTCCACTTTGGGTCAGTTATCAGTAGTGAGTCACTTCATATTACAATGTACAATGTAGGTATTCAAATATCATTAAATCAGAGATAGGCTAGATAAGTCAGGGTTTAGAGGTCCGTCCGCCACGGCGGCTCGCAAAAGACTGGCGTCCTCCCTCCACTTGCTGTAGTCGCCGACTACCCGTAGCACTCGGTGTTGCATTCTCCGACACGGCCATTCTGCTTGTCAACGCGCTCTCGCGTTGCTTCTTGATGTCACGTCAAGTCTAAATCAGCTTCAGTACAGCACGCACCTAAGAAAAACGGCCTAAGGAGCTTTCAACATTAGTTAGAAGTAGCACTTGGAACACATGGCAAAACGTTGCCGCCTTCAGCAACAATCACGGGTCAAAACAGACTTGAGCCCAATCTCACTGCAAAGCGTGATAGCTTTCAGCAAATCATCAGGACAAAGCGATAAGGCTTTCAATCCATACTCGTCACAAAGCGTAGCAGCTTTCAGTGTCTAAATAAAACATTTTGTCAATCACTAATAAACACCAATCTCACTACAAAGCGTGGTAGCTTTCAGCAAATCATCAGCCATCCAGATCAATCGTCCAGTTCTGCACCCCGCATCTAAATTCCTCTTATCTCCAGGCCCAATGATGCCTTGGAATCCATGACCTTAAACAGAAAACAAACTGCACAGTATCACTCGGCCAAACCTGAACACATAGTTTGTCTCAAATTATTAACAAAAAGTAACCTAAACGGGAAACACAATTAGACCACACAGTATCACACAGCAAAACTAGAAAGATTTCAATGTGTAACAATCACCGTCCTAAATCTCAATAATTTTAAATGGACCTTTAAACTTTGGATCTAGCCGAGATTGATTTCGTTTTTCGTTTTCTAACAACACAAAATCGGTAATCACAATATTTTAAATAGCAGAGAAATAATGAAATTAAGTTTTGTCTATTGTCCGAAGAGACATCTGAATCGATATTATGGAAAGTAATTTCGGAGGGTACTTCACACAAATAAATTTTTGTGATCACACTATCACCCCCTTTCAACACCCATCGGTCGGATTATAGTTTTTTATTACTCTTATGAAATCAGTTTCTATAAATAGCATTCCAACCCAACTAAGAAAAACAGTCCACCGTTATAACTTAACTACCTCCCAATAGTAAAACATACGAGGGTATGTTATATTCACACGCGACGTAATAATTTTAAAATAAGAATTCAAATTTTTAGTTTCGCTCCGTCTTTGAAATTCACACAATTATAGCAAGTAGGTATAGTAAAATGGTTACGACTCACCAGGAATAACATTTTTCGTATTCGCCATCAATTTGTTACCGCGTTTTTTGTCAGTCAGTCAAAAATATTAAACTCACTACTTGAAAATTAATTACCTACTATTAAACTCGGTGGATTTGGATTACATCCCACTTCTGATGTAGGAGAAAGGTTTGAATAATAGGATCGGTGGCCTCCATGTCTGTCAGGATTTCAAAGGTAATCGTCAATAAAACCAATATTAAGGCTCTCCGCCACTGAGAGCACGTCCACTTTGGGTCAGTTATCAGTAGTGAGTCACTTCATATTACAATGTACAATGTAGGTATTCAAATATCATTAAATCAGAGATAGGCTAGATAAGTCAGGG
This sequence comes from Xylocampa areola, assembly GCA_935421205.1. Classification (NCBI taxonomy): domain Eukaryota; kingdom Metazoa; phylum Arthropoda; class Insecta; order Lepidoptera; family Noctuidae; genus Xylocampa; species Xylocampa areola. The sequence goes on from OW285206.1 coordinate 18,915,929, forward strand.
TTTAGAGGTCCGTCCGCCACGGCGGCTCGCAAAAGACTGGCGTCCTCCCTCCACTTGCTGTAGTCGCCGACTACCCGTAGCACTCGGTGTTGCATTCTCCGACATATATATATATATATATAAAAATATGACGAATACAACAAAAAAGAATTATCCAATTTGGTGCAGTCGTTCTCAATTTATGGTACGACCAAGGGAAATAGGGATTATTTTTTATATATATAGATAAGTTTTAAAATGCAATCTACAATTTTACTCCAAATATTGTCTACATTTGCCTTTCCTTCTTTTGGCAATCCAGACCGCCCGGGTCGCCCACTCCTCTCAAGCGAATACCGGCTTTAGTGGAGGGCCGACCCGGGCGGTGGCACGAGGGCAAATATTTAATGTGAACCTGCGCCCCCCGGGCAAATGCTCCAAGATGAATATTCATCCGGAGAGTGCAGTTACAAATCCAGCTCACGACCTATTTTCCCTATATTTTAACTACGATATGCACGCGTTATTGTGTTTGCAAAATGTATATGTATTCCCCTACATGTTTTGTTATTGTATTGTGTAGACCAGTCCGCTGGCTAGTCCGCTCGGGCGAGATGACGCAGCTGATCTGGAAGTCAGACGAGCTGAAGCTGACATTCGGCAAGAAGTTCCACAAGGTGCCGCTACATTTGTTCCTCTTCAACGACCTGCTCGTCATCGCCAAGAAGAAGAGGTATTGTCATCTGTGTTTACCGCACATATAGATTAACTCCTTGAAAATCGTAGCACATTATGACTTTAGGCTTAAAAGGTACAGGAAGGCTGCAACTACTACTAGTACTTGCTGAAATATTCCTAGCAGTAAATATAGAACTATGATGAAAAGGACATGAATTTTGGAAATAATATTGTTGAAACTTAGGCTTCAAAATTTATAAATATTTATTGATGCAGTCCATGTATCGTATGTACTTAACTATCAAACAGTCACATTTTAATACGTCTAACAGTTCCCATACAGGTGGATGGGTCAGATGGTCGATGGTCTATGTGGTCAGAGCGCCCGAAGTATTTATCCGGGAGGCGCAGGTTCGAATCCTGCTCACGACAGTATTTTACTTTCCAAATTAGAATTTGTACGCATGCGTTTGAAAGATGTATCTGTAACTATATACTTATATTGAAAAAATATTTTGTTTTTTTAATTTTGTGAAGTCTTTTGGAATCGTTTCATAAGAAAAGGTCTTGGAAAATCCGACTGGTTTACTTAAGTGGTAAAAATAATTAATTAATGTTTATGTTTTGGTACATAATATAATGTTCGTTATGTCCTTAGCGAGGATCAGTACGTGTGCGTGGACTACTGCGCTCGGTCGCTGCTGGAGGTGTGCGCGAGTGACGTCAGCACGGCCACCGCCAAGCACGCGCTGCTCATCACACTGCTGGAGAACCACGAGGGACGCACGCTTGAGATGGTACGTCATCAGCCTATATTTAAATGTTTAATGTGCCTTGGTTATGGTTTATGTAAAATACCCCCCCCCCCCCCCACGGCCTTGCGTGATACCATATTATATAATGATCTGCGGTCCCCCTGTTAGCTGATGTCGTGCCCGAGCGAGACGGAGTGGTCGCGCTGGTCGGAGGCGCTGGTGGCGCCGGCGGCGGGCGCGGAGGGCGAGGCGGTGTACGCGGGCTGGGACTGTCCGCAGGTGTGCGCGCTCTACGCCTACGTGCCCGCGCAGCCCGACGAGCTGCCGCTGGCCGAGGGCGATGTCGTCAACGTCACCAGGAAGACCAGCGAAGGTATTGTGCTCTTAGCCTCGCGTCTGCTTCAATAACTCCTCGATTATTACTGACTGCCTCGTTGCACTAGTGGTCCCAAGCGCGACTGCTGAGCATGAGGTCTCAGGTCGGTTCCCAGGTCGGGCAGTATTATTGAGTTTTTATGAATTGTGCCCGGTAGATGGCAATTGGCTCACCACCTATTGCATGGGACATAATAACAGCATTGGTGAAATGTGGGTGTACAACAGTGTACACCTCGGCCTACCCCTTCGGGGAATACAGGCGTGAGCTCATTTATTAATCAAATCAAATCATTTTTTATTAGTAACTTCATTTGAAGAGTTTAATATACACGCTGAAGTTTTAATGGTAAAATAAAAAATAAAAAATGAATTCATCAACTCGAAAACGTGGGAAACTATAATCATCTGCCTAGTCTTTTCCCAATTACATTTGGGTCGGCTTCCGGTCAAACCGGATGCAGCTTAATATCAGTATTTTACATGGAGCGACTGCCTATCTGACCTCCACAACCCAGTTCAGGCCTCTGACTACCCATAACGGCTGTCATAGATCTTAATTTGACAAACCGGGACCGACGGCTTAACGTGCTCTCCGAGGCACGGAGGGGTCTCGGTATGAAATGATGGTCAACCTTCCACAGACCGACCGCGACAAGCGCAGCTTAACCTCGATAGATAGATCTGTGCGGCTGATACTTAGCCACGAGCCCCTCTCCACGTGGGAAACTATAATAATTCACAAATACGTAAGGCGTCAGGTACTACTCGATCTCGACGCATAGAGCAACGACCGTGCGGCCGACCGGGCCGTCAGCGCTGCGCAAAGCTCGGTATTACTGTTTGTTCAAAATCGCTTTTGAGTTTTGTTTTTCACAATTATTCTGCCATTTTTTTCTTACCAAGACATAATCATTTCATTACGGAAAAACAACCAACAAAAATTTCAGCGTGTATAAAGTCAAAAATTAAATGATAATTCAACTTATTTGTAATTACCACAGTACTACCAACACGCAAACTGCTCGCCAAACATTAATGTAATAATATGATTTTTATAGGTGGAACATTTAAAAATAACTATTTTTACCGAGAATCACATGCCTATAAAAGCTAAATAACAATTTCACAATGACTTATGATCAACTTTATCATCACCAGGCTTGACTTGTTACTCACGTATGAGTAGGCTTTCCCCCAAGGATCAATCCAATAAAGTAGCGAACAGTGATCGTGATGCCTTAGTTGGCAGAGTGCCTGAAGTATTTATCCGGTCGACCCAGGTTCAAATCCTGCCGTATTTTTTTTCCACAAAAATGTATATTTTAATAGCATGCTATAATAATGTGTTTGAAAGATTTATCTGTATTAAATCAATGAAATAATTGATGAACGAGCGTTTCCCGTCAGGCTGGTACTACGGCGAGCGCACACGTGACGGCGAGGCGGGCTGGTTCCCCGGCGCCTACACCGCGGAGATCGCCTCCCCGCACGTGCGGGCCCGCAACCTCCGCCAGCGGTACCGCCTGCTCGCACTCTCCGGCACCTACCTCGGACAGAAGAAGCGGAACATCTGACGGAACACCCTCCACCACACTAGGACTAATCTCTTACACAGAACAACACAGTGGATGTGACAAATGACGATAATCTAACTTAGAAATAAAAATAGCTAATGATCAGTTTGAGCCATGTACAGCCGTTATTGTTTGTGTGAGGGTAATGAAGCTATTGAATTAATAGTGCTACCTCTCTCTCGCAATCTATAAATTCGTACGGTGGCTTCATGTTACCGGACTACAGTTCAGTTTAAACGCGAAATCTATAGGTTTTGAACGTATTTAATAAACCTTGTCCTAAGTCCTGATATGAATCTGAAATCGTAAAAGTAGACGCTATTTTAAAAGGGTTTCTAAAATGCTCTCATTCTGTTGGCATCAGTTCCTTAAGCATTTGCTGGGCAGCCCGACTGTGTCACAGTTTTTGTTAATCATGGCAGTTAAGTTTTTGGATGACATTAATTGAGTAAAATTAAAGACTAATAAATATTATAGAAGTGTGTAGTGTAGAAGTTTGTAATAGAAATCATCACAAGAATCTCACAATAATGTTACAAACACTGTTTTAAATTCTTCTTTGCTTACAATATATTGTAAAGATTAAGTTAATATATAAAATATTAAAAATCTATTACACGATTATTTACTCTGTAATGATATCTATGAATTCTTGTTTTTATGAATAACGACGTGGTCCGTCCAGTCACTGCCTTTATAATGATGTGTGCTAGACGTATGTTTAATGAACTATTTTAACGGCAAAGTGTGGATCGAAACGATTTGACTCGCCAGAAGGTGCTTACTTGTGATAGTTCCGGTGTATTTGTTGAACAAAATTGTTTAGAAATTGTAAGGTTGAGTTATGTAACAGCTCTTTTTAAATATATTATAAAATTATTTTATTGAAATATATTTCTGATTTAATAATTCTATATTTAAAGATGGATAATAAATAATGAATCAAATATCAATCAATATATTAATTATATTTTATTATTACTATCGTTAAATCGGACATGGTCCACTGCGGTGTAATCATTGCGTAGGTACTTATAACTCACATAATATTGAAAATAGTTTATAACGCGAGTGATTCTGCTTACATTAGTATAGTAATACGTAGTTATTATTTGTCAAGTGTACAGTTACGTATGAGATTCGCAGCAGTTTGTTGTACAGTATAACATTTTAAGACATTTACTGATTAGGTTAAGATTAAGATATATTGTATCGTCATGTAACGCTTCACTTGCCCGCTGTATTCGAAAATTGCCTAGTCATAATGAGCGGATGAGTTGATCATGAAATTATGAAGTATTTTAGTCAACATTCCTTGGCTAGCACTTAGCCTGAATGACATTGCTATAGATGGCCGTACATCTGTATAATTATTTAAAAGTGTCTGGTGAGGTCTACGCTACGTACTGCCACAACATAACATGGCCACCTACCACGTAATGTAATTCCGGCTTTGTTTTTGCACCATTAAATCAAGTTATGATTGTATGTACTTAAGTAAATTATTGTGTATATAGAATTAGGAAACAAATGTAACAAATCATGGATGTTATATATTTATGATATAATAATAAAATGTAATTATAATTATTATGAAATTATTTGGTTTCCTTTTAGATTTTAAATTCTAAATGTTAATTTCGTGCCCATATTTGGGTTTAAGTTCAAAGTAATATGCTCTCGTATACCTAGTTGAAGATTCTTGTCCAGCTAAAATTGATTCTTTTCTCGCTACCGAAAACACGATTAGTTTCAGAAAAAGTATAGAATTTTTAATTGTTTTGGTTTAGTTGCTAATCAGCAGTTTTATTGAGCATTGGTCATGTTATAGACGCCGATATCGGCTTCTATGATAAGGTTATGTTGAATTGGGTAGTCGAATACATTTTTCTTTCTTTTTTCTTTCTAAATAATATTATTACAACCGACGACGGTCTGTAATAATTTTTTACACATTTATAAAATTTTAACGAATGAGGGTAGGGAAAAAACCCGCTGCACTAACAGCCACCGTCCTGTAGCTATGTAATTCGGTCGCAGACACTAACATTAGGTACTTTAACGCAATCTAGAGACACAGTGATAATTAGTGGCGCGCAATTCGATGCGGTGATTAACAGTTCCGGGAATCCACCGAGTATTATCTATGTAGAAAAAACATCACTTTTAAGTACTTATTATTTGAGTTTAATAAATTTGTTGGTCATTCATTAATTTTCAAACACTGCTTATGTTATTTTGTTTTTATAAATTACACATTTTTAACATCTACAAAAATTATGTCAATTATATTGAAATAGCAACTAATAAAAAACTAACTTTATAAAAAATATTCTTAATATTATGTTCATAGTCAGATCTTTAAACAATTAGTCAAAAAATAAAAGCTTATACTTATTGATTCAATATTGATACAAGTCAATGTCTTCTTTTGTATAAAAATGCAAAAAGTGATTGTACTTAACTAAAATAATATAATTGTGCGCCTTATTGTTGTTACTTAATGTATATGAAACAGATATAATTTTCAATATGTGGAAGTAAAAAGGGTAAGGAAAAAAATCTCTTGAAATAATCTCAGAAAAAGAGGAAAGTGAAAGGATTGAAAAAGCCCTGAGTACTTATAATAGTTCTACACTATGACTCCAACATTAAACCGAGCTTGAGCCTATTGCCTAATTATTATGCACCAATTAAAACAATTAACAAGCTTAACAAAATGATGAACAAGGGAGATCAAATTAATTTCAGAGTGGAATGGAAGATCAGTCGAGGAAACAGTAACAGTAAGTTGTATCACTTTCATGATGTTGTGATGTGATCAAATTCTTGTCTTTGAAGAATTCTCCTTGACTTCAAACAGTTTCCTCACAAAGTACACTTGTAATGTTGCTGTTGCAGCTATAGCCAAGATTTGTATAATAGACCACCTGAAAATCAATGAAAGATAGATGTCATAAAAATAAAATTATAAGACTACTTTTTGTGATATGTGTTAAGAGTTATATAAGCAGTAGCCACTTTATCTTAGCCAAATTTTGATTGAACTGTAGAACTGTGATAATTATCTCTTATACAGTTGTGTAGCTAGTGCTTATGAGGCCCTGTAACAACATTGATATGGGCCCCTTTTATAACAATTTTTGCTTTCACAATACAGAAATTGGGGCCCTTGTGGCTCACTGGCATTTTGAAAGAGGTTCATAACATATGTATATACTAGCTGGTGCCTGTGACTTAGTCTGTGCAACAAAAAGAAATGTCCTTTTTCAAAGTCAAATCTCTATATCAAAATTCATTAAAATTGGTTTAGCAGTTCAATGGTTACTTTTGCATTTATATATAAGCCGATTTTTTTTTTTCTAATAGGATCGCGAACTCACGAACTGCACACATAACAACGTCAAAAATTTGTTGTATGGCTAACATACAAAGATTTGGGTGGGAAAAAACGAATACTTAAGTTACAGTTATTATATTAAATGGAATAAGTTAGAAATATGAAATTACTGATTTTACAAAAATATCAGCCAATAATTTTATTTTAATTAACGAAAAGTTATAAAAAATAAAAAACTAATAAAATATAAAGTTACTACTCTTCCTCTCTCCCAAGTTTTTGCTGTGCCCGACAGGGTCCATGATGTTTTGATATTTTTTTAAGACCATTTATGTACATTATGGAATGCAATAAATTATTGATTGATTGAAATAACAGGTAGAACATGTCGCCTCTTGTTTTTATTGAGCATTGAAAAATAAACCTTGTTCCTTTTATATTTCCATTAATGAATAGAGATAAATAAATCTTGGAAAATCTTAGCGAACTCTATTATTTTAAATGGAAATAGAATATGGTTGGGAGCAGGATTCGAACCTATGCCTTCCGGTTTAGTCCCTGGAGTTTTTATCCGGGAGGCGCAGGTTCGAATCCTGCTCAAGACTGTATTCTTTTTCCATTTAAAATTATAACTTTACGCTATTAATAAATTCTTTGGAATGATAAAATATTAATATTTATGTTGAGCCTACGAACATTTAAGTTTTTTTGTAGATAATGTCATATAGTTCTTCGAAACTGACAGTCCTATCAGCAAAAAAATTGGCTTTTATGTTATATAGTTTGGATATTGTATCTCCTTGTATCTACTCCAATGAGTTCAGTACAAACATAGCATTACCTGAGCACATAGATATTGTTGTCCTGCAGCAAATTGTAGTCTCTGGACTCTCTTGCTCTAGAGTGATACTGGTACTGTAATATATCATTGATGTTTCTCTCTACAAACTGAATTGAGTTCTGAAACAAAATGTTGAACAATTTTCATGAACACCAAAAATCCAAAGTTTTGTACTAACAGAACCATTAAAATTACTATATTCTTATGTTCCTTTACTTTACCAAAATATCTACAATGTAGCTCACACATTCTATAAATATTTAATTACAGCATAGAAATTTTGCATTTACATAAATTATAATAATGTTATAAAAGCATATAATTTTTTTAATGAAAGTCAATAGATTAGAACAGTTATCACACAAAACTTATAATACAAAATTGCATGCAGACTCTGCTTTATTGGCTTATCGTTTCTGTGATATTTAATATAAGTTACAACTTTATACATATACACTTACAGTGAAGTTCTTTATATTCATGTCAAGCTCCTCCACTTCCTTGGCATACTTCTCCCACATATCGTATCTTATAACTGATAGATATAAATTAACTAATTTTCCAGCAAATCTTGAAAACTGATTGTCAATGCATACTGCATAATATCCTCCTGAAGAGGTCTGGTCAGCATATTCAGCACTCTGCCGCCACTCATACGGATGTACTATCTGACCATTTGGATGCCGCACGGCGAAACCACACATGCCATCACCGCCTTTCAAGACCTGTTGACAAGTTTGCGAAGTTTTGTGAATAAAATACTAACTTTTAAGAAAATATATCTTCAGATAGCATCGATCCTAACGACTCGGAATGTTATCTGGAATGGGTTTATGGGCTCCGATACAGAAAAGCAAGTTGATTACCTGATAACTGGCGTAAAATGTAGCACCCGCTGGAACATATTGATAGTAACAATCTTCTTTACCAGCGTCGATATGTACTTTATAGTCCATAGTCACCGCAGGCATATTCTCGTACCAGGGCGCAGCTGATTGCGAGAAAACATCACCAACGAGTGATAAAACTGTAAATATTAGTGTTATCACCGTAAACATATGCCACGTCCGTTGTGCCATTTTTGACTGAAATTGACTGAATTAACAATATAAGTCAATTTTAAATGACGTGAATGACAGCCGATGAGAATGGGAAAGGCAAACTGTCAAAGACACTTCGTTCAGAAAGTATGACATGAAGATGCTGAATGAATTCAGAATTTTATGTAAATTATATAAAGGTATCAAAAAATGCAATTTTAACGTAGCGCAATGGCAATCCAGCTGAAAATTGTTCAATTGGTTTTAAAACGAATCTATTATGTAATTCTGCTAGCAGTTTTGCAAAACAGTTGATTCTGCAATCCACCTGCGACATGTTGATGTAGATCCACCAACAAGTACGTACATACATGTGTTAGCATCACTTAGAGTCGTAACTTCTAAATCAAGATAAATCCTTTGATCCACAAAATAGATCAAAGATAAAATAATTTCAAGTTGGTATGTTTGTTGATTTGGAAACTAAAACGAATAGGATTGGGTCAGCTGATAATGACATTCACTGACAGCCACTAAAATCATGAATGTCACTGTCTGTCTGTGACTTATGAAGTTGAACCTCAAAGAAGATATATAAAAATATTGTTTACTCGTATCTTAAATGAAAATATCTCTAAAATACATCCTATCAAAGTATAATGAAAGCCAGATATCTGACATTCTTTTCTTATATAGGAACGCATTTTAGGTATGTAAGGACGCGATATAGTTTATCATAATTTTTACATGCGAGATATTTACTAATTATAACCATTTTACAGGTCTTCAGAGAAAATATGGCTTAAGGAGGGTCGTAATTATCCAGATCCAGAGAGCGTGCAAGGTTTAATGGAATTAGCTCTTTTAAAACTAAAATCTTTGAATTACCCTAACCTTATTCTATCAAGCCGGTAAGCGAGTCTAACTATAATAAAAACATCTATCTTATAATCATGTTGAAACTCCAGTCGGGGACAATCACGTCAGTCCAGTGGTCAATTAATTCCACTTATTTCAAAAATACCATGGTGTTAAAACTTACACCCACAAAATTTCATTGTTATTTCCATAATATGTGATTTCAACAGACCAGAGGTATATATTCATTAAGTCGTTGGCTCGCTAATTAGTAGACACAATAGATTTCTGTATGTGGCTGAGCGGAAGGGTTAATAGTGAGCAACAATACCTATTGCTTCTCTTTTGAAATAAACTTGCAACAGTTATTTTGTGAAATATCTTGTTACAGTACAGATGGTGGAGTACATGCACTGAACTCAAGTGCACACTTTGACTTGGAGAGGTATGGCTCCAAGATTTATGAGCCAGAAGCCATCACTTACAACTTGAACAAGTTCTTTTACAAAAGCAATAGTAGTGTTTTTGTTAAACAATGTATCAGAGTTCCGGATAACTTCAGTGCCAGACATAATGCCATTTGCAGGACATATTTGTATAGGTCAGTTGGGTAATTTATTTAATTCTATGGCAATATCTTTTTTACTAAAGATACAGGACAGCCGGGTGGGTGACTCCCCACATGTGTATATGTACACAAACTTCAGCTTCTAGCATGGCACACAATATCTATGTCATATGGTAGGGATGTCTTTTGAACATATTTATTATCATTCTCTAAAACTGTACACAGATTAATTATAAAAAAACATAGACACACTGACATTCTCATTAATCTATTAACAATAAAATTAATAAGTAAACATTTCAGATTAGCAGTGAAAAAGGATGATGTAGTATTGCCTGAAAATAATACAATAGCTTCATACATACCTATAGAGGAGTGGAAGAGGTGTCACTTTCTAAGGTAAATTATACAAACATAGTTATTTTTGTTTTCTTGGTTACATTGAAAAATAATAGACACCCTTGTCATGCCATGGCATGGTATGACAATGTGGCAGGTTCGAGTCTTGTTTATGTCTATTATTTTTCTATGTACCTTAGAAAAATAACATAATATATGAATATATATATATAAATGAATATGTATTAACATCCCACTATATATGTATAATCTTTGACGGCGTGGTTGGTGCAGTGGTCGAGAGACCGGCTTCTATGTCGCGTATCGCAGGTTTGAATCCTGCACGGACCAAATATTTGTATCATCTACAGATAATTGTTCCGGGTCTGGGTGTGTGTGCATGCGAGATTATATGTTTGTAAACGCACCCACAATACAGGAAGAAATTCCTAGTGTGGCACACTGTTTTATTCAAAACAAGGTTTTTTTCAAAAATAATTAATGATAATATTATAAATGCTAACAAATTAAAAAACATCCATCTGGATGTTTGTTACTCTTTCATGCAATAACTACTGAATTTGGCATACATATAGTTTATAACGAAATGCCCTCGCATACCACGTAGTATAGTATAGTATAGTAGTCAGTGGCGTGCCTAGGGTTTCAAAATAAGGCAAGCCCAATAAAATTTTAACCGATTTCAAAAAAAAGAAAGTTCAGTTTTCTGCTGAGTATATAGGTACCTACGTATGTATCATCGCAATTTTCTCATAAACTACTGGTTAGGTACAATAAATTAAAAGTGAAATAAATTTCCTGATGCTGCATATGCTTTTCTAAAACGACATCGTATTTTGAAATTAACGAGACCAGTTCTAAAAAATTGCCTTTATTTAATGAAGTTTTGGACTCATCATGTCCTCAGAGGAAGTTCCTGTTGTGCTAAATGACAAACAATATCGACTAATCTTTGAAATACACTACGGTTGTTATCAACGCGCGTGTTATATTTTGAAATTTCCTCAGATTACTGCCGTGATATAGATGTCTCAATTCGTTGTTTACCAAAATTACCGAAAGAAACCATTGCACACAGGTGTTTATGGGAATTTTCGTGCCTTTTAATGGCGCCAGATATGTTATTTAAATCATTATAACCATATGTATTCGGAATCTTCATTCGAAAAAAATATGCAGCACCAGCAATACAACTTATTAGTGTGCGAACAGCCAACAATCCAACTAGTTTTATACATTGATCTATTAAATTTTCGTTTATGTGATTTACTAGTCTGAGAAATACACAGATTAGGCGTCGGTTTTAAAATGAAGATATTAACTGTTTTTTCTGAGCAAAGTTTAAAGATTTTACCTTATCTTCGCCAATCAAAACTTGAACGCATTTTAAATCCTCACAAGGTACAATTACCTCCATTGTAAGTCACCAAAACAATTGTATCACTGAGAAAATCTAAGAAAACACACAAAAAACTTTAACAACAAAACTTTTCCCACTCACGCAAATGAAACTGAAGTGAGTTGCACTCGGTACTTACGCAGAGTTGCAGTGTTGTCATTTAGGCAAAAAAAGTCGCCAGGTATATGAAAAATCTAGGTAGATGTCGCAATAGGGTATTTGACACTGATGGAAATAAAATATGAAACTTAGCTATAATGATAGAATGTATTTTATTTGACTCTTTGGTATTTTTGAAAATAATATTAATAACTCGTAAATACATTTAATTCGATAAACAAATTCATAATTTTTAATCTATGTGTCACGTGACTCAAAACTATTAATTATTTTAAAAAGTCGCTAGTTTTTATTGTTGCTAAATCTTAAAAAAAGTCTCCAACTCGTTAAAAATCTCCAAGATCTCACAACGTCGCTAAAACGGCAACACTGCAGAGTTGGCAAGGTGTGCATACGCGTGCAACTTCATAGGCATGCACGGCTTAAATCTTCCATACTGATCGATTTGTAGACGCACAAGGTATATACTCGTTATACGGCACATCGCTATAAGTGCGAAAGTGTCAGAGATAGTATTTGAAAGCCCGGTAAAAGCCCGTACGTGTAAGCGAGATAGCTATATGTAAATGCGAAACTCTGCGCGTGAACAATCGCGATGTGTAGTAGTGTGGCATAGGTAGATACTTTGTGTTATTTTGATAAGAATTAAGCGCGCGAACTTTTAAATAGTTCGGGTTTGATATTGATTCTCTATCGAGCATTTTAGTAAGGCATGCCGGGCTTTTGGGCTTATATGAAGGTACCGCCACTGATAGTAGTATAGTATAGTATAGTATTCCTTTGCAGCTGCTTGAGGGCGGAACGCTATCGCACAAATAGCAATCCCGCCAGCGGCCTTCCGTTGCTAGAGGGCGAGCCCTCTGAGCCCCCTGAGAGGGGGAGCCCTCACGGGGTTGGGTATTGCACCCCACCGCTACGGCACACCAGACACATGGCACGCCGCAACCACCTCGGAGACCATGTGCAACGAGCGCCAGACAATCCCGTGTCCGGACACCCAAGGTCCCCTGCGACGGGCCAGGTCTGTGGCCCTTTCGCCTGCCACAGATAGTTTATAACCAGGACTAACACATAGGATACCCTTTATTCTGGCTGGACACAATCCTTTTTTTTTTTTATGTGGAGAAATGCCTTCGCATACCGCTCTGACATGGGGAGACAGAGCGGTTATGTGGGACTCGAACCCACTAAAACTCCACAGTATACCTCCTCAGCTGCTTGAGGGCGGGACGCGGGAACGCTCTCGCACATAACCGCGAACCCGCCCGCAGCCGTCCGTAGCCGGACTCTCTCTCACGGGGTTGGGTATTGCACCCCCCCGCTACGACACAGCAGACAGATGGGGTGCCGGAAGACCATGTGCAATGGGCGCCAGACGACCCCGTGGTGTTTGGACGCCCAAGGTCCCCTGCGATTGGTCAGGTCTGTGGCCCCGCCGCCTGCCACTACGGCCGCAGAGGATAGGGAGAGCGGCGCCTCCCTAGACCTACACTCCTCTTCCCCTGCGGCCCCACCGCGTCCGCCATCTAACGGTGGCGGCCCTGTCAAGGCCGCGGAAGGTAGGGGGAGCGGTGCATCGACATACCAGCACTCCTCTCCCGCCACGGCCCCCATCCCTCAGCTGCGGTGCCGCCCATACGACACCGCAGCCCACCTCAGTTGCGGCACCCCCCATAAGGCCCGCAACCTACGCCGCTCCAACATGGGCTTGCAGGCAAAGCCCAGAGGAGCGGCCCTCCCCGGGTTCCCCTAGCTTCATCGTGGGTGACCAAGCCACGGCTACTAGAGGCCCCACCCACCACGACAAGGCGGAACCCCTGGGGGGGCGGCTGGACCCAATCCTATAATCACAGGCAGAAGCTAGTTATTATGTATGAAGATCATTATTTTTTTCTATTTTACAGTAGGCATGGGTTAAAATCAATAAAATCACCAGGGCTTCCAAGTACGTCCGCCTTATAACACCAGCGCCAATCTAAATACTTTAGAGTATTTTTGTATAGAATTTGAAAATATGTATTAAGTACTAATGAAAGTACTTGCATCGTAAATTAATTCGTGCATCAATATGACTAGGGAGCACAACCGCACTTACAAAAAAAACTTCAAAGTTTTGGAATGAAAAAATATTTGCAAGCCCTGCAAGAAAAAATACTTCCCCAACATAAGAAGGAGCTTAGTCGCGTTTCCAAATAAAAATATCTCCATCATTTCATATCCTCACACTGGTCTCCAACAGCATGCCTTAATGTGTTTGAAAGATTTATATTTAGTGGGTTATTCTGTTAGGAAATTCTTAGCAGTAGACCAGAGATTAGAATTGTGCCTGGCAACAGGTTCACCATGTTTACATTGGACATAAAGGCATCAGTGAAGTGTGTACCTCTTCGAAGAAGAAGCGTGCTGCATGTATGTATATCAGTTTTTTTTTTATTGTATCTACTATTCTTAATATTTCAGATTGCCAGGCTTTGACATAGAGAAATTTAAGGAAGGTGCTAAATACTTATTGGGCTACCATGACTTCACAACATTCAAGAAGTTTGACAAGTTGAAACAGAACAAGCACAACAGAAGAGAGCTCAAGTCCATTGTGGTGAGGCCTGGTCAGCCTATTGTTACCAGCTACTCTATAGATAAAGACAGTATATTTGATTACTGGGACATTGAGATCAAAGGAAGAGCATTTGTACACAACCAGGTAATTATATACGTTCTTTTTTTTCTTCTAAGTACAGGTATCATTTCACATTACAATCGCCATTAATACCATATGGCCCATTTATTGCCAGTGAAAACTGGCGCACGGGATGGCAGAGGATTTCAAATAAAAAAATAAAACTTTTCAATTAAATAAAATGCTTTAGACAGAGATAAACGGAAGAAGAGTAGGGAGGCCTTTGCCCAGCAGTGAGTTTAGGCTATAATAATAATAATAATATGATAGGACTGTTATTGCTAACAAGCCTGACATAGTGTTGATAGATCGATTAGAGCGCCGCGCAATGATTGTGGATATAACTGTCCCTCATGACGAGAACCTCGTGAAAGCTGAAAAAGACAAACAAATCAAATATATTGATTTAGGTCACGAGGTTGTCGACATGTGGGACGTGGATTCGGCAATCATTGTGCCGATAGTCGTGACGGCCAACGGACTGATAGCGATGAGTCTCGACCTACACCATAAGAGGCTCTCGTTAGACGGCTGGGTCAAGGGCTTGATACAGAAAGTGGTACTCCTCGACTCGGCACGCATTGTGAGGAGGTTCCTCTCTCTGGGGTCCTAACCACCGGAAGCTTGGATCCTGTTCCCGATGCCGGTGGTCTGCTATATTATATATATTTAAACATATTTTTTTTCTAATTGTTATGTTTTAAAAATGTATAATAGTTAAAAATATAATTTATATGTAAAGTTTAGTGAATAAATGAAATAATAATAAATAAATAAAATATTCGAAAGGGTGAATAAGAACAACAACAAAATGCATAAGTTGAACTTCGAATTTGAAATATATATATATTCTCAATAAAATAAGTATTCTACTTGGTTAGTGCATATTCATCGATTTGATTTTGTCGTTAAACATAGAATTACATAATTACTAATACTAATTCCAGATACGACGCATGATTGGAACTCTGAACAGCGTAGCAATCGGCAAGCTCCCCGTCGAAGAAATAAAGGTGATGCTACAAGTGCCGTCCAAGCACTCGTGGCACAACTTCATTCAGTCGGGCCCGCCGGACGGTCTGTACCTGTGTGACGTGCAATATAACCCGGAGGACCTCGTATATGACCCCGACAAGAAGCAGGAGACGAGAGAAGAGGAGGCCGATAGTGAATGTGAATGATAGAGAAATTAGAGATTTGTTTTGCTTACTGTTCAAGTGCTAGGCAAAGAGATTCTGACGAGGCTGAATGGTGATTTAAACTTTTAGTTGACTATTTTGCTGTTGTAAGAGTTCCAGAATGAGTTTCCTAAAGGAGTTGCAAAAGCAAAAAAACAAATTGAAGGAAACAGAGACTGTTATTACTAATGTAGACGGCCGAAGATTTGTTGAAAAAGATTCTACAGTGACGGCTCTATCTCCGAATAAATACGGATTTGTGGTCGACACTAAACCCGATAATGTTCCAGTGTTGATAACAGATTATATATACATAGGATCACAGGACTGTACTGTAAATAATGTCTTAGAAACTTACAACATTAAACATGTTCTTAGTTTAGGTATAAATGTTGATGTTGCTGTCAATAAAAGGTTTATTAACTGCTTGGATTTGCCGGAGACTAACATCAGAGATATTTTATTTGACAGTTTGCCGTTCATTCGTCAAGCTGTGGACGCCAGAGAGAATGTTCTAGTTCATTGTAACGCGGGAGTGTCCCGCACATCCATGGTCGCCATAGCCTATCTAATGCATTATGAGAGGATGCAGTTTCAGGAAGCGTATGACTTGGTGAAGAGTAAAAGGTCTGCTACACAGCCTAATGATGGCTTTAAAAAACAGTTGAAAGCTTTGAGGCCCGGAGGAATCATTTAGATTATTTAGAATATCAGCTGTGTAGATGCTGCTTGATTGTGGACTTTACTGCTTAGGCAATAAGTTTTATCGAATATGTCATAAATTTTATAAATTTAATGAAAAAATGTAGATAGTGTAAAATAAATAAAAATTTAATAATTCAATTTAAGATTGATTTAATTACTTATTAGACGTAGTATCGGTCGTACCCCAAAAAAGAATATTTTTTTACCATACCTTTTTTGTAGTAAACATTGTTGTAAATTTTTTATATCATACACTATTGTGTCTCTATTCCAATGCTTTTTCATTTGTACGAGACACGAGTACTAAGACGAGAAATACTCTTCTTTAAATGATCATTCTCTTTAGATAGATACATTGCACATTCAGAATATTTTCCAATAACTAGCTTGCATTCGTGTTTACATCGATCATGTGTACACCTAGATGTTTGAGCAATAAAATAAAGCAAATTATTTTGAAAAACATTCAAATATATTTTGGGAGCGCAAAACTGTTCTCAAGTTTATTAGCTTAGTACTATCGCGGGAATATAATAATTTTACGCGTGATAAGTAGCGATCAAATCAATACTATACTAATTCAAGATAAATCTTTGAAAAGTATTAACGCATGCTTAGCGAACTCTAAAGTTACAATATTAAATGGAAATAGAATACGGTCGCGAACAGGATTCGAACCTGTACCTCCCGGATAAATACTCCAGGCACTGACCACTAAGCCATCTCGATCCTGTTCGCGAACCCAGTCGAGATGGCTTAGTGGTCAGAGCGCCTGGAGTATTTATCCGGGAGGCGCAGGCTCGAATCCTGTTCGCGACCGTATTCTTTTTCCATTTAATATTGTAACTTAATACTATACTAAGTTTTATCCAATAGTAAATGATAAAAAAAAAATGGTAAATCCACGAGCAATAGTCCTTGTGTTTTGAAATATGTAAACTACGATAGATTGAGTTCATTTACTAATGCGTCTTAGATACCTATCGATATAGATTAATTAATTTCAAAGATAATTTTGTCGACTAACGACAATATGGCTATCAAAATAAAACAGCATGACATACAAACAAGTATTGTAATAACTAATAAATAGGGCAGTTTTAAGTACATGAGCCATACCGAGTGTAAAACATACCGGCCGCGACTACAGGCCGTTGAGTACAACGAATGGAAGCGCTCATTACATACTAGTTACAAGATTATTATTATTATCGTAGCACCAAGTTCATAAGTTGTCCGAAGCACTTAAACTTAATCAACATGTTTCATATAAATATTTGTATGTACAATTGTTTATATTGGCTATAGAAGCTATTTTATTATCATTTATTTTGGCAACTGTATGTTCTTATACTATCGATAGAGTTGTAGTACGTCACAGGCACAACACTCGAATGCAAAGTGTAGAAAACCCAAAAAAAATATTAAAAAATGAACATCCTTTTTGGGTAGTCGAGTAATATTACCATTTCAGATTTTTTAGCTAAACTGTGAACAACAGTACTTGGAATACAAGTTCAGGCGATGCGGGTTCAAAAGCGTTTATCTATTCACAAGAAACCATAACTTTTGTGACCAACAGATTTTAGCAACGCAATCAGAAATGGTCTTCGTCTATTTATATAATGCCGATATATAAGGACCTAATTTATTAGGTAATTTCCTTTGAAAGGGTTAATATATAAGTCGAATACATTCACAGAAGCTAAGAATTAAATTTTTTTTTTTTGTAATTAATATAGTACTAGCTAAACGAAAACATTTCCTCGGAGGGCGAACATTAAGAAAAAAAAATAGTTGTATCATTTAAATAATGGCTTAAATGAATCCTTATAACTTAAACATTGACCCACTAAAAGGAAATTACCTAATAAGTTAGGACCTCATTCAAAAATAATAAATCAATATAACTCTCGTTTCAATTAGATTTATATTACAATAAGAAAGTAATCGTTAAAAAAAAGTTTTAATGGAAATGGACGTATTACAAGACTGCTAGTGTAACATACTACAATATCTGAACTAGAATGGGCACTAGCCTAACAATACGTGTACCTATTACATTGTGATCCTTTATATCAGCGTTAATATTAACTGGGCAGTATTCATGACGATATAATTACTATATTAAGTAGAAATATATATGTACTACTAACTGTATTAAATTCAATAATCCCAACATTGATAACAAACAAGTTTGTAGTTCGTTATATAAAACAATTATACATTTTAATTAAATTCGGTGGCGATGTCAGGCGTTTCTTCAATAAAATCTGATTCAATTAGATAACAATACAACATATTTACATCTCAATGATATAATATTATAATCTTTTATAACTTCATGATTGGACGTTACGGTTTTAGTTTATATTTTTATATAAATAACTATATAATTCTGAAGCACCTTTAAGCACAAGTGGGGGCTAATACCGAAGAAAACGTGACAATTTAGGAAACAGTCTCACGGCATTATCCTTTAGCTTCACAATATTTTGATTAATCTTTATCATTTTTTTATTTAAATATTCTCAGTATTGAGCCCCGACATAAGCAAGCATATATGTTACAGAGCATAAAACAAAGTACATAACAAAGAAACAATTTGGTTTACCAATGAACACTTGACTTTTTGGTGACAGCAACCTCAGGTTTAAACAGTGACCGTTTTACTAGGGTTTACAAAGCACACTTACCAGCTATATATTCAAGAATTTCAGAAATTGTGCTTTCTTAAAATGCGTAATGGCAAGTTAAGTACCTACTAGTTTAGAAACTAAAAATAAACATGTGGGGGAGCGACTGATATTTTGTAAACTTCTTATTTTTTTTCTTATTCTCTTTCCCATGTTTGTAATTAGTCAGCTTAATACTACTTAAAATTAATGTCATTCGCGTTACAACCATTTATAATGATTTATGAGACCACAACAGTACATAATAATTTTATTATTATTTCGAAGCACTGAACCGGACGGGAATGTTAATTTAGAATCACAAATTCTTTATACCAAACATTATATTAACTGATGTGCATTCTGAATATCTTACGGTTATATGCATGCCCCACACAACAAATGCCAAAGCTTTTTCAATCAATCATTTATTGTGTTCCATAATGTACATAACTGGTCTTAAAAATATAAAAATACAGAAGCATTATGGACCCTGTCAGGCACAGCAAACAGGTCGTATCGGAGTTTGAGTTTAGTTTATTCAAGTACTGTTCAAAAACAGCTGAAATTATCTCGGAGTTTTCCGAGAGGGAGGTTAGAGGCTAAACTTTTAATAAGGTATTCAGAATGTTAAATATTGCGTTGTATTAGTCTCTCACACATGCAACAGTAAGTAGCTATGACCATTGACCAGCCTTCAGTCTTCTAGCTTTATTTATAAAATCTCAAACTTGTCAAAAATATTTTGTCTAATAAACATTGAATAAAATTATTAATACAAATAATTATTAATCAATTTATATACATAAACAAACGAGTTTAACTCGAACTAGTACTTCACCAAGTTCGTAATTCCATTAAAAACAAATTGTAATTACTAAATGTCAAGATATTATTTAAATTAAGCAAAGCTTTCTTATTTAATCAAAACAACCATATTTTAAAACATAATATATATAATTCATCATATAAAATGGCGAATCTCCGGTTTATACTATAGACACTTGCCTTCATCAGGTTCTGATTAAAACGGACGGATTCTAGGTCTGGTCTAAACTGAGAAGTTCACAAAGTACTGAACTAGTCAATAAAAAACCAAATAAAAAGTGCCTAAACGACTAAATAACTTTGATTCTTACTTCAGCTTGTTTCCTTGCATATTATATAACCTAACAAAATTGTAAATGTCCATTGTACTTTTAGCGCAATAAAACAAACACCTATCATGTATAAGGCACTAAAACATTGTTACAATTAAAATAATTGACTTATCGAAACTATATGTATGCCACACAGGTTTGTTTCGTTGATTGGGCATTTATAGCTTTATGTATACTTGACGTCATATTACACAAGTACCACATAACTTGGTTTATTAATATTAAGCTGTTGCGTCAGTCATTTGCAGACACAATAGATTTTTATTGTTACAACGTACAGATCTGTACGTTACTGAGCCGAAAGGTTAATGAGAGGCTATTAGGGGCTAATTTTGGGTAAACTGCGTAACCAATACTTGGTATATCCAAGTTTCAAACTTTTACACAATATATTTTAATAGTATTGGTTTTAATCTTTCGGCTCAGTAACGTACAGATCTGTACGTTGTAACAATAAAAATCTATTGTGTCTGCTAATGACTGAGGCAACAGCTAAACAAAACATTTCAGTTTATACTGAATTCTGGTAAACACACATGACGAGAAGCTATTAGTTCATACCTGATAATAATTTCGCCTACTGCAGAACAGTGTTCGCAACCGTACAATAGTTATCGTACCCACACGATAATTTAATGCATACGGACGATGTACGATATCATTTTCATTATGCTATATATTAATTAATTATAGTGATTATTTTGAAAAGTACCTTAATTTTGCATACGCAAAAATATTGATATCACATTGAATACGATTTATTTTGCTCCATGGACGATAATTCTACGGTACTAGTACGATAGTTGTCTTGCTTCAAGTTGTGAACACTGCTGCAGAAGCAATTTATATTATATTTAAGTTTATTTTTATTACATCCTACATTAGTATATAAATTATGTAATAACGTACAGTTAGCAACACAGTGTATCCTATCCTGTTTTAAACATTAATATGTATAGGTGACGCACTAAGCTTGTGTAACAGACTGTATACACACTTTATAATTTGATAAAAATAAGGACGAATATAAAAAAATAAACAACCTTTAGTCATTCCCGATAAAGAAAAAATAGGAATGTAGTTAAATATTCAAAAACTTATTATAACTATATACTTTGTGAGCATTTTCAATTATCTACATGACTGTATCTACGCGACAACATTTGAGAATGCATACAAAATAATATAATCAATTAATAAAGATATAATTTATATTTATAAAACTTTGAATTGATATCTTAACATTATGCGTTTAAATCTCAACTTCTACAGGCAACATAATTATATGCATATTACGCAATATTTTCTATTTAATATATGTGTACCAAATGCACGTTTCAAAGCAAGTCTTATTTTCAGTCATATTATATGTATATTTGCAGTATATGTTTGCAATATATGGCTTTTACAATAATTATAAGCTTTATTTAACACTTCACCTGACAATTCATCGTTTCGAAATTAACTAAATGAGCAAAATCAATAATCTGACAAACATTCTCATTATCTAATTCAGAAGTTCACTTACAACCAACCAACCTTCTAGATAGCACTCCAAAGAGCTTAGAGCTTTTCATAGTTACCCTTCAAAATTATACTGAGAACTGTCAAAATTGTAAACGTCATCATACTTATCATCGCAAAATATTTATTCCGAGGCCGATTTAGTAATACGGCCTTAGTGGTTTGATAGGCGTTGTACAGCTAACGTATTATAAATGTGCACGTCTGAAGTTGTACGTAAGTAAGGTGAGCGGTAATAAATTTTACGATAAAATCAGCAAGGCACATGCGCGATCTGGCGAGGGCGCAGTAACTCTGAGCCTCCCAGCTCTGAGGCAAGCTAAACATGTTTATAATATGTGTAAACAATTAGTTACATAAATATAAGGCTAAGTTAGTTTTGTAACAATAGGACTGACATATCCTTTGGAGAAAAGTCCTGTAAATAAAGATTTAGAAAAAGAAACAGCGTGCTATATCGCTCACTCCATTACATTCTCTCAATATATCTGTCTCGCTCGCTCAAGCACTGAACAGTCGGTGTCAGAAATATTACGCGGTAGTGTTGATTTTCCTAACAAATTTAAATATTCAAACTTGATAACACTTTTCTACACAACTGTACCTGCGCGACCGTTTGGAATGACAAACTTCAGACATGCACCGTTATATTACGACATCAGTAAGTACGTGTGTACATAGCGAACGTACCTAGAAGCTCTTGAGGGTAAGTCCTCTGGCGGGCAGACTGTTGGCCTTGGCGGGCGCGTCGCGTGCCTGCGAGTGCGCGACGGCGATGCTGAGGCACTGCACCCACTCCTCGGCGTTCTTGCCGTCCTTGGGCTTCAGGATCAGCGTCTGGTCGCCCGTGAAGATCTCGAACGCCTTGGGGATGTTGCGCGCGCCGCGGGATACTTTCACTGAACGGATCTGGTTGATATCGATGCTTTCGCCGCCGCTCTGAAAGAATGATATAATAATTATACTTACAAGTGTTGTGCCCCAAATAATATGACGTTTTTTCACTATCTTTGCCGCCGCGGAGTCGGTCAAAAAATATGAAAAAAAGCAAAAAGCACGAATGAACTACTAAGAAATCAAAGTCAAAAGTTTTTATTTAACATAGACAAAATTCCATGCACTTATGAAACCTAAATTGATTTTAGTTGCATGTCCAAGACGTCCAGCCGTTTTTTTGTAATTCACCATGTATGCTATGCCATACATTTTCCGGAAAAAATCACAGGTTTTCCAAATACCTTCCCCAAGACTCCGTTTTTTTTTATATAGTCTAAATTTGTACAGCCATTGTATATTACTGTCTCAGACATGTTTTATTTCCACTGTAAAAAAGAAAACAAATATCGTCTTCCCGGAAGGGTTAGATAGACGTGTACACTTTACACCCACTGCTGGTGATCCTATTTCCATTTACCGGGGAATAAAGATAACATAAATTAATATAATAAAAAATAAAATAAATATGAAAGTTAAAATTTACTTGATTACTCACGGAGCCCTTGCAGGAGAGATGCGCGCCGGAGAGCGTGAAGTACCTTGTGCGCCAGCGCCGGAACAGGCGCCAGCGGCCCTTCTTCTCCTTGAGCTGGCCCTCGATGACCGGCGCCCCGTCCGACAGGAAGCCCACCGCGCGCTCGGGGTGCGTGCACAGGAAGCAGCCCCACGTCGCCTGCACCGGCCCATTACGTCAAACTTTTAGCATCCATTACGATTTAACCGCTTTTGAAAAGCCCGATTAAGTGTTTTAACTAATTTAGAAGTCATTTCTGTTGCTCAAACTAACAAATTCTAAACTCGGCAGCGACACATAGGAAATGTTTGTTCAATTTCGCAGCTACACAAAACGAGCGTAAGTTTCCCGTCGCGCATACTCATAAGAACGCCAGTATACGCGAAAGCGATGCTCAAACAGTTAAAACAGAATATGTTGCACGAACACACAACGTCTCTCACAAAACTATCACTAAACCTCGTAAATTTACTATTGCACACAAAGAGTGCAGTCAGAAAATCGACGATTAACAATGACGATAAAAAAATTATTACTTTCTGTATACTAAACGACAATTTCATAAGTAAAGACTTATTATTTGAAGGAAATAAATAACATTAAATCCGTGCTGACCTGCGTGGGTGGCAGCGCGGCGCCATCGTTCCGCCGCGCCACCACCTCGAACACGTCGAAGAAGCCCGCCGCGCGCAGCTCGTTCAGCAACATCTCTTGTTCCTGAAGGAAATAACATATCAATTTGTATGAAATTGATGCACTAATATGGTATGGAGGCTATACCACAATATGAAATTGGCTCAATGTTTACACATCACGAATATTTGATATCAATGAAATGCGGACGCCACGTATGCGTAACAGATGCGGGGATAACTCAAGTAAAATAATAAGAAAATAATCACTTCATAAATTAAATGACGAACGAGAGATTCTCGGACGATCTTGCCTGCACTAGCAGACGATGCGATGTGTGGTGACTAACCTTGATACCGGGGAAGGCGCCGGTGACGAGCGTGAGGAAGGTCTTGTTCTCGCACTTGAGGATGTCCCAGCAGTGCTTGAGCGACGCCACCGTGGGGTCCCGCGAGGACAGCGCCGCCGGGTGCCGCGCCTGCAGCGCCAGGAACATCAGGTGGATCCACACCCGCGGCGCGCGCGTGCGCAGCGAGAACAGGCCGCGCGCGTACAGGCAGTGCGGCCCGCGCCGCCCGCACGCGAACTGCAGCCGCGCCAACTTCTTGGAGCGACGCTCTGTAACACATTAACAGATATTGTACAGAGAACAGGCCGCGCGCGTACAGGCAGTGCGGCCCGCGCCGCCCGCACGCGAACTGCAGCCGCGCCAGCTTCTTGGAGCGACGCTCTGTAACACATTAACAGATATTGTACAGAGAACAGGCCGCGCGCGTACAGGCAGCGCGGCCCGCGCCGCCCGCGCGCGTACGGGCCCGTAACGCTCTGTAGTATATCAATTAATATTGTGACTATAACTCCTTAGACGCTGCACAGCTGAAAAATGTACGACACATCCTAATTTCCTGAAAGTATTTCAGCACTTACCTCGATTGATGAGTTTGATATATAAAAGTCCTATAAAGACACGTGCCCGTAGAACCTGCGGTTGTTGGCGACTCTCACAAGTTAATCATGAAATCGTGTGGTTTCAAAACGCATGTAGGCGATCAAATTACGCAGTTACGCTTTGCGCTCTGATGAAATCTACCAATATATGCGAAAGTTTGTGGGGATGTATGGATGTTTGAGTCTTTCACATAAAAACTACTGAACGGATTTGGATGAAATTTGGTACTGGATTAACACATAGGTTATTTTCATCCCGACTGGACCCAATTCTGAAGTCCACGCAGACGAGCGGGCAGAAGCTCGTTTTTTATATATTTGCATCTTTGTCGTCTCGGCTGAAAATGTACGAAAGATAAAAGGGATTTTACAGCCCACAGCACAAAAAAATCACTCAAGTAAGAAGTTTGCATCTTGTCCCAAACACCGTAAATACTTAAATTTAATATTTTAGTTACATAATATTACTCTCATTTTGAGGTAGTCGTGTCAATAATATAAATAAAGCCTCACCCTCAATAGTGCACTTGGCGGGCGGCGGCAGCCTCAGCGACACGTTGTCCATGTACGCCTTGATCTTGTCGAGGTGCTTCTCACAGAAGTGCTGCACCGTGTCACGCATCGGGTAAGGCTCGAACACACTAATGCGATGGTTCGACGATGTATTGTTCGAACTGCCATTATTCGTGTTGATCATCGTAACACTCGTGTTATTCGCACGACGTGACGTCACGGTCACTGGCCCCAAGATGGAAATCGGGTTCGTCGGACTGACGGATATCGGTCCGGAGCCGGGCTGCGGGTTCGACGTGACGACCGATACAGTTCCCAACGCCGTGTTGGAGTGTTGGATGGACACGGCCGACGTGATCGGCGTCAGGCCGTCCGATGACTTGCCCGGTGTCAAAGGGTTCACTGATATTGATTGCGTTGCTATTGGTGGCCCCGATATTATTGTTTGGTTGATCTGAAACAAACATGAAGTTAATTTAACTTATTGCTAAAGCTGCTAAAACTACGGCAAGTTGTTTCTATTGCTTTTTCACATTGAACTTAATGATGATTCCATTCTTTGGTCTTAGTCGGGATACACCGAATATACAAATGATTTTAGGAGCATTATTACTATCGTAAATAGTATGAGAATCCCCACTAGAGAATCTCTTAGCTGGTGTTTAAAAAAAGTTGATTTAGCTGACAAAACATTAGTAAAATAATTGTTATGGGAATCAAAATATGTTACATGTGTTGTTATAATTTTATATTCGGGAATATTCTTACACAAATTAGCTGATCGACCACCCGACGTCGTCACATCGGTAAAAGGTCATTGATCCCGATTGTATAAAAACATCGATGTATTCTTATATACATTCTATTACCTCTTTTTCACTAGCTTATTTGGTTGACCATTAAATATAATAGTTACAGTGGGCGGTCCGATGACGATGTTGTGGTGGTGGTGCGGGCGCGGCGTGGGGCGCGGCGGGGAGGCGCCCGGCGCGGGGGCGCGCGGGGCGGCACCCGGCACGGGGGCGCGCGGGGAGGCGCCCGGGGCGGGGGCGCGCGGGGACGCCGACGACTTGCCGCTCGGTACTGACACACAAAACGGACGGACTCTGTCTAAACATCTGTACTATCGGAAATACTAGCCCACTGTTCGAGGGCGGATCCAGGATTTATTTCAGGAAGGGGCACAAGTGCCACACAAGCTAAGGATTGTACCCTACTATTGTGCTATGTCTTTATTTTGCTATTTGCTACTTTGGGCAGTATGTACTATCGCGGCCTTTTCCGCCGTAAACAAATGTTATTTAAGCGGTATCTAGAGGGCCCGTACCCGTTCCCTGAATACGCCCTTGCCCATTATCTGTAAGTACTGATGTCAAACTACTTCGTTAGGATCTCGAACCCTCATGCTCATCAGTCGCGTTTTGGGGGTCCCAATTAGTTTAAAATATGTATCAGAGACAAAAAATATTTTATGAATTTTATCAGTTATATGTACGCTAGACCGAAATAATTTTTAAGAAACTGTTGAGACGCCTGATACCTTAGTCCTCCTGCGACCACGAACGCTGTAAAGTGTTCGAAACGTCAGGAAAAACAAAAACCAATAATACACGCGATTATTCCAGTTAAAAGTTGTTTTATTATAATGTGTAGTGATCGCGAAAACCTAAGATAAGATACTACGATTATATTTCAAACTCAAACTCAAAACTCAAAAATTTTATTTCAAGTAATTAGGCCATATTACAGGCACTTAAGAAAAGTCAAAGCTAGGTGCACGGTTCCAAGAAGTTGGTCTTATGGATAAGAGCCGGCAAGAAACTCCAATAACACTCTTTTAATATTATGTGTTCTTTACAATTAAAATTTATTAATGTGAGATTAATGCAGGTTAACCATATAGTCCGTAGCTGACACATTTCTGGGCGTAACATCGATGACACCGCTGACTCGAAACTGGTACAGAAATGGGCGCAAGAGTTATGTCATTCCGCACCCCTAGGAAATCTTCTTTTATTCTTTATCAATGTATCGTATGATTTTTTTGTATTTTAATTAAAATACTAGGATATTACGCTCACATGCGTGTGCTATTACATTTATCATATTTATCATGATTCATACGAAGAAATCGGATGGCATCACGTTTCATCTGTCAGTAGCACATTTCGAATCCATTACTAAATTAAATTCAATATTTTAATAATATTGAATTTAATTTACGTAACTTATTTGTCAACGAAAATCACGCGTCCATTCCGTAAGTGTTGCCACAGAGTAACCGAATACTTTACCAAACTTTTTTAATAACTTTTTATTCAATTATAATAATTGCTTAAAAATCACACGTTCCTATTATAAGTGTTGCCACAGGATAATGAAAAACAATACCCACCTTTTTAAAAAAAAAATTTACAGCAGTTATGATGTAGATTGTGTCTTTAAATATAAAAGCTAAATTAAAGAGTTAAAATTTCTTTCACAACATTCACTTCTTGTTTATCTAAGATTAATAAACGGCGGCTTATCAATCTTAGTTACTTTGTAATAACTTTTCACTTATATAATTTTATTATTCAAATGACTTAGTGGTACCTACAAAACATTTAAATTTTACCCTACAGGAGGTAATGTCATGGTGCGCTGGTAACACTACGCGGGTGGGTGAGGCGCGGGCGGGGGGCTATTTTGGACCAATTTGGATTAATTCGCAGTTTTTGGACATAGTTGTCGGTTTTTGGGGTATAGATAATATGGAAACCATTTTCGGCTTATTATTATTATTTCATTCTACCAAGTTTCATAAATAAATCTTAGTACTAAACAAAAGTACAATGGGCGGCCTTATCGCACACGGCAATTTCTTCCAGGCAACCTTAGGATGGAAATATGGGTCCTGGATAAAACTTATTAAACTTAAAACTGGACTTATTTTACAATGATATGTATAATACGTATATTTTACGTTATTTAGTTGTCAGCGTGACACTGACAACCAAATATTTCGAAAAATATCAAAAATCTAAATTTATTCAACATAATTTGCAGTAATTATAAATTCACATCACACAAATTTCAATAAAAAATTATTAACAAAATATATATCTGACGTTTTTGTGGCGCACATGCCAGATATGCCTCGGTCAAACCGTTCCGTTTGAACTACACGCAAAATGGGATATACCGAAGATCTGGGATATGATGGGTAGCCCAGGCGTGTGGGTGTTCTACGCTCACTTCAGATAATGTTCTACTGCGAGGTCACCGATGATATGAAGACACGGAAAGGCGACGGCGTTGAAGATGAAATTATAGAATAAGTTGGTGAAAAATCAGTTCCCGAGGTAGAAAATGGATAGCGAGACGCGGACCATTGAGTAGTCTGCCAGCTTGTCTGTCCGGACTCTGTTTCGACACAAGGCAGACACGTTCAGAGAGTCGTTTGAGAGATACTGTGGTGAATGCAAAATTGTTCAAAACAATGGATTCTTTATTACAAGTTCCGATTGAAGTAGCCTAAACCCTGTGAGAGTCAAGATGAATCGTGTGTATTGTTAGAACAGAGAGCGAACGTGGTAGTTTTGTGAATAATTATGCTATTTAGGTATCGTACGGATTGTAGGCCGTATATGTTATTATAGCCCGGTTAGTGGAGTGTGATATTAGATCAACATTAGAACCTGGCGCATGGATAACCTTTGGTGTGACATAGCTAAATAGAAGGAGACCTTATCGGTGGCAGTTACTACCAACAACAGCATTCCCAAAGAGGGTTGACGTCAGGCAGGCGGCCTAGTCGGATAAAACATAGCCAAAACTTTAGCAGCATGCCAGATAAAGGTATGCTGCGCCGACCCCAAATAAATTGGGATAAGGGCAGGGGGATGATGATGATGACGTATAATACGTATTTTTTTAATCCAAGTTGATACGTAATTTTTGAAAATATCTTAATGATGTTTATTTTTGAAGTTTTTTACAGTGTTCATTACAAATAAAAGTCCAAGGTCTGCAAGATACCGATCGAAAATATATCGATATGGGTGTTATTTTCGAGACATTTTTGTGTGATTGTTGCTAATATGACATCAATTTTCAAATCATAAATGGAGGATTATGCATCTTTTAAATATGGGAGTGATTATCGGGGTATTAATAACGAATATAAGATTAGTTTTACAACCCAAGACGGCTAACGAAATTAAGAATATACAGATTTTAGCATGTTGTTTCTGATGTAACCATTACTGCTCTAAAGTGATTTGACCGATTAATAATTTTAGTGATCTGTAAATGATTGCTAAATAAATATCGCCAGGCGTCTCCTTAAATCGAATACAAGGAAACTTGAAATTCAATAGCCTCGAACAACGACACGGTAGCTCAGTTGATTGAGTGATGATACAGAATGTCAAGGATCGCGGGTTCAAGCCCCGTTATATCAGTTTTCAAAAGCAGAGGGACGTCAATGCCCTGTAGTAAATGACGTCGGGCTGTGGATGATGATGCCGATGAACCAATTTTTTAGTTTGGGATGTAGTTTTTTGCATACAGCGATTATCTTGCATAAGGCACTATAACAACGTATTCCAAAAGTGCCAAAAGTGCCTTACACGTTGTATGCTTATTCTCTTGCACGTACTGTATCTACATAAGTTAGATACCTTACATAAGTAGACCAACAGCCATATAGACAAAATAAATTTTGGCTTCTATTATTTAATTTCCAAATATTAAAATTATATTGTAGTTAAGAACTTAATCCAAAAGAGAAGAAATATCTTATAACTTTTTTTTTTTTTTAATACAGTTATTGCATTCTGCCATATCGATTCTAATTCAGCCTAATCAAATAATCGTTATTTTGATTAGGCTGAATCAGTAATATATAATCGTATGGAAATTAAATTTTAATAGGTCAAAAATTTTTGTAGTCATAGAAATTTGTATTTTATATCAATTTTGCAGTAGATTGATGCAGTTTTAGTGACTCTAGCATAATTTTAAAGAAATTTGCTGCAATTATTCGATATAAAAATACCAAGAAACAATAGTTTTCATATACAAATAAAACACAAAAGTTGGTAGCAAATTCTTGAATTGCGTAACGTGATTCCCGTCATTTACAAAGTTTGCATCGAGTCAACTGATACGTCAAGTGTCACAATCTGGTCGAGCCGAAGGGTTAATGTTGAAGGAGAAGCAGAATTTTAATTATATAAAAAGCTACAATTATAACCAGAGCTATTACGAGCTGACCAGTCCCAACAGACAGCACCCGTTCACGACTATGACGTGCGCATCAGCATCGCTAAACTCAACAATTTTGAAGGGAACTCAACGACCCAATACACAACGCCACCATCAGCAAGATATTTTAGTGAGCATAACAAACTCACAATCCCTGGTCATAGGCTGTTATATGCGAGTACTTCTTTAATGTGAAGATTAACATTAATGTCAACATAATGCTCACATTTTACAGAACAGTAGTGAAGCTGTAAGACGTAATACAATATACATAATACAATTAAGAAAATTATCAAAATTTACCTGTGTTAGTGGTCCCATTCGGAGGAGTATTGATCTGCTGAGAGGAAGATAGTCGAGTCATACTTTTGTGAAGACCGCCCACTGAGCCACCTAGTGAAACAAATCTGAATCAATATAATATACCCTTATAGTCATATTCTCAAGGCGATGCTTGAATTTAACGAGGCATACAAGTTGTAGAATTATTTAGGGCGACCCGCTATCTCATTGGACAATTTAGAAGATTTAATGAAAAAAATAATGCCATGTACCTGCTACATTGAGTCTTGTCATGCTGCGATGGGGCGCGGGCCCGGGGTGCAGGCGGCCTGTACTGCGCGAGTCCCCCAACTTGGCGCGCCGCGCGTACCCGCCCCCCGGCGCCGCGGGCCCGCCCCCCGCGCCACCGGAACCGCTGCCTGCACTGCCACTGGCCGCACTGCTGCCAGGCCCCACCCCCGCTACGGTAGCCCCGCCCCCCGCCACCTGGCCGCCGCCCAACCGCACGATGGTGACACCGGTTGAAGTTCGATTCACTTCGGTTTGGCTCGAACCAGATTTGGGGCGGTTACTGCTAACAAAATTCTCACCATGAATATCCGTAAATTACATAAGCAAAATAGTAAACGTGCCGCGACATATTTTTATAGATAGGTGAATAATTATTGCAGTAGAGTACTCTACTGCAATAATTATTTATCTATAAAACTTGCGTAGAAACACAATAAATTATTAATATCACCTGTCTCCACAGACTAACAGAGTCCCAAGCTGCAATAGAATAGCTCTGGATGTCTAGATATTGATCAGTCAAGTGTTGACCGTTCACAATCTGTAGAAGACGAAGTGTATGTGACGACAGTTACCTGGTGTTAGCCCTGACGGCGGTGAGCAGCTTGTCGGTGAAGAGCGCGGGGAAGGCGCTGCACAGGGACGTGGCGTCGCGCAGGAGGGCGGCCTGCTGCGCGCGCTCCGCCGCCGACAGCCGCTCCAGCACGAAGTTCAGCGCCTCCTGGGCACGCTCCTGACGAGTGAACACAACGTTAGTACGAGCGTCACTCGGACACACTACACCTGGTGGTCTACCTACCCTGCCGGTGTAGCCCAGCTGCGTGAGGATGTTGGCGACGAGTGTGACGGCGGGCGGCGAGGCGTGCGGGGGGCGGGCGGCGCGCCTCACCAGGCTGCCGTGCTCTAGTACTAGCGTCACTCGGACACACTACACCTGGTGGTCTACCTACCCTGCCGGTGTAGCCCAGCTGCGTGAGGATGTTGGCGACGAGTGTGACGGCGGGCGGCGAGGCGTGCGGGGGGCGGGCGGCGCGCCTCACCAGGCTGCCGTGCTCTAGTACTAGCGTCACTCGGACACACTACACCTGGTGGTCTACCTACCCTGCCGGTGTAGCCCAGCTGCGTGAGGATGTTGGCGACGAGTGTGACGGCGGGCGGCGAGGCGTGCGGGGGGCGGGCGGCGCGCCTCACCAGGCTGCCGTGCTCTAGTACTAGCGTCACTCGGACACACTACACCTGGTGGTCTACCTACCCTGCCGGTGTAGCCCAGCTGCGTGAGGATGTTGGCGACGAGTGTGACGGCGGGCGGCGAGGCGTGCGGGGGGCGGGCGGCGCGCCTCACCAGGCTGCCGTGCTCTAGTACTAGCGTCACGCGGGTACGACTCAGGCATGATATCACCTGAATAATAAACAAATAAAAATCAGCACTTTTTAAAATTGTTCAAATAAAAAAGGAAGCAGTTATACTCGTAGTAACAAAAAAAAAAACAACTACACTTGAATATTTAACGTCAAATAAGTAAATGTATAAATTGTCTATATTCATTGGTAACAAAGTTACATTTTAGCTAAACCTATGTTAGCGCAAAACTACTTTGGTATTTATTTTCACTTTGACAGTTTTTTGACACCAACCTGCAGTATATCCACACACATACACCCGGG
The DNA here is from genome assembly GCA_935421205.1 of Xylocampa areola. Classification (NCBI taxonomy): domain Eukaryota; kingdom Metazoa; phylum Arthropoda; class Insecta; order Lepidoptera; family Noctuidae; genus Xylocampa; species Xylocampa areola. Next base: position 18,948,830 of record OW285206.1, read on the forward strand.
GTCATTCTGACTAGCCGTATTAGGGCACAAGTAGGACAACAGCTGTGGCACACACGTCTTGAGCGCGTCGGGTTTGCGCGCCGCGATATGCTCGAACAACGTGAACAGAGAGTTTTTCTCCACGGGTTCGGCGTGCGGTAGCAGTGACACCAGCGCCGGCGCGTGTCCCTCCAGTGGTTCTGGAGACACCTCGTAGAGATTCGTGAGGATCCGGCAAAGAGGGTAGTTACCTAGAGGGATACAAAATAAATCCCACTAAAAATTTACAGCATGGTTGGCATAATTGTCGAGATCGGCTGCTACGCTATGTATCGCGGGTTCGTTTCGACTAAGTATACATGTAATTTCAGGTGTGTTTACAGTTGTGATATTAATGAATGTAAAAATAAAACAAATTACTAAAAAAATATCTAGGATCTAACAAAGGTTGACCGTAAAATATGCATCTGACTCTCTTTTGTTATTACTATTTACTAGTTGTGCCCCGCGGTTTCACCCGCGTATAATTATATTACGTTTAATTAACTAATTACTACTAACCAACAAATAGAAAATAATTCACAGTTCGTCTCTTCTCGCCAATGCTCAGTTCTCATCGAGCGGCCAGGGTTATGCCGTTATACGTAACACAGCTCGTTCGCACGAATGTTGAAATATTTTAATTTTACATTATCTCCTAAAACCGTGACCCAAGGGCTGGTCTGCATTTTGCACAAAGAATTGGTATTGCTATTCAACGTGGCAATGCTGCCAGCCTTTTGGGTACACTCCCAGTTGACAGCGACGCGGATGAATTTTTCGATGCTCTCTTATAGTTCTAATTTAAATAATAGTTTTTTTTTTCTTGTTATTTAAATCTCCTAAAATATGTGTCCAAAAAAGGGCAAACTTTATCTTCATAAAATTGTCTTGGTGATGAAATAGTTTTGGTTTGTAAGGATTAATCTGCAATGCCTGTTTGTATAAATAGGGAGCCCTAAAGTGCTGTATTTATTTGATATTCCAACTTCTCTTCTTTAATTTGAGCCATCATTCAAGCCATTTAGGCTACAGTGGGTGCCAATGAAATAGACATCATACATTCAAAAAACATAACCCTCCTTCAGGGGCAGTCAAGTAAAAAAATTGAAATATTAATGTGTTTAGAATTCAAGATAAATCTTTGAAATCTTTCTCCATTTAATATACAGTAGAATCCGTTTATTATGACCCCGCCTATATTGATCAACCGGTTATTATGACGTAATTACACTACGAAGTTTGGTTTTCATATAAAATTCTTTATAAAAAAGTCGGATATAATGACTTCCCTTACAGTGACATGTCGCTTATTATGACCCATTTTTAATAGATTATGTCCGGTTATAATGACCGGCTTTACACCTCCGGTAATGTTCGTTGATTCCCGACGACGTTCGGCACGTGGCTCGATTTTGTTTTGAATCTCAGTGAGAGATTTTGATTTAATATGTATGTATACATATGTACATAATTACTATGTTTCTGTATTAAAATACTTAAGTACATACATATGTACATATTTACATAAAAAAGGTTTTTCATTTCACAAAACGCTTTGTATGACGTCCCTTATTATGACGTGTTTGTCAATTCCTTTCGATGTCTTTATAAACGGACTCTACTGTAATAACATGTTTAGAAGTCAATAACTAACGGTAACTGAAGATAAAAAATTATTATTATGCTTACACCATTATCTTAGTTGCTCAATTTCGACTTACCTGACATGATAGAGTCCATGATTGTCTGCACATGAGGCTTCAGAAGCATGGCGTGATGTACGGCTGCGAGCGAGAGGTACCGCGCCATGTGTCGCGATATCTCGCGGTTACCTTTGTGTAAGAACTGGACTGCTACTGGTAGGAACAGCTCCATCACACTCTTGTTGGCATAGTTCTCTTTGTCAGATTGGAGAGGGAATGATACCTATAAGAAATGTTGAAGACAGTAAAGAATATGCAGAAGACCAACAATCACTCCCATTTCCAATCAAGAAGAATATATTTGTGATATTCATTGTTACATTTTAGAAGGTGAAATTAGTGTAGTAGTAACATGGCAAATGCACTCTTTATCCAGAACTTAGATATGTTAAAAATTTTTGATCATCTACTAATATGCATTTCATGTTCACTGACCAAGATGAAAAATATTTAAGTTGCATGGCATAAAGTCATCTCATGAACATTTAAAACAATAAATCTTACCAAAACAATGCATGCTATTATATCAGAAGCAATCTTAGCATGAGGTGGATCATCATCCCGGAGGTGACCTAGTGGCATTAGATTGTGGTGCAGACAGGACTCCAACAGAGCCACTAAGGCCCCACAGTATTTGTCAAGAGTACTTGTCTCCTTCACACATGATGTCACTCTTGTGACACATATCTCTATCAGAGCCTGGTCTCGGTCATTCCGACAGTAGTCTGGCCGTGATGAAATCTCAGATATTTGTTTCAGCTGCAAATACAAATGTTTCTATTTTTATTATGAAGAGTGAATCCATGATTTACAACAAATTCACTGTCATGATAAGAAGATAATCTTCACATTATATTAATAACATCCATAAATAAATATATTTTGATTGAAACACAGACTTATTATTCTAATCATATTTTATTTAACCTTAATTATTGCACAAAATAATTCCAAACAGGTAACCTATTTGTACCATAACATTCTACAATCAGCCATCAGCATCTGCAAGGGCTGGATGGAAGCCATAGTCCAAGCTCAGTGGCATGCACTTGGAGAGACCTATGTCCAGTAGTGGACTGCTATAGGCTGATGATGATGATGATGATGATAGCTATGATTAAGAATTACTGCAAGATGATTTAATTTTATTATTTGACAGGCATTCACCACCTCTGTAGTATGTATGCAACTGTCACTCAACAGTAATTTAAATATTTATAATTCTTGGCAATACAAACAACCAGACGCTGTACCAGTTTTATGTAAATTTTCGGCATAGCTCACCACTTCATTGAGGTCTTCAACGATATCAGAGTCTGGGATCGCAAATATGTCGCCGGCGCGGGTGAGGTCCCGTTCCGTCAGCACATGCTTCAGTAGCTCGTGCATCGTGCTGCTGCCCTGGGATACAAGTGCGACGCACCTTCACAACAGCGTAAACAACATTCACCAAGAACGGTCCATCAATGGACACATCCACAGTCACCGATACACAACAACGACACCACGATTATTAAACACACCTAACATGTGTTACTAGTTTTTAATGCCCCATAACTAAATAGAAAGTCGTAGGTATAAATAAAAACAAAATAATTTGAGCAAAACACCGATAATATGTGATCCTTTGATGCAATGCAGGCGAAGTACGTTTCGTTTCGTTCGGGAATATGATTGTCAATCAGTCAATGAACTTGTAGAGGTTATATTTAGGTTCATTGGAATTTTGGCAATGTAAAATATTGGCATTTGCAGCAATAAAACTAACAAACGAGCAGATAAATTTATGATGCTCACTAGGTTTGCTCCGTATGATTTTTCCACTACAAATACTACAATCGATATATTATAAAGTTTAATTATAATATTATGTATTAAATTTAGTCGATGTCACCATCATTCTCTCTGAATCAAATAATAATGAATTATCAATATAATAATATTGTTCTTAAAAAAATGATTTTACTAACAGCGCTTTATTTGTACACGAAATAAAATGGACCCCATGTATGTCGATATATCGTAAATACTTTCTTCTATATTACTATACTCATTGGTTTCTTCTTCCTCTCCATCATCCCAAGTGCCAACTAGTAAAGGATAATCAGATTAAGTACTTTGTCCATAAAAATGGAGAAAGCGCATTCACATTCATGCAAAAATTTTCCCCATCTCTCTAATAGAGGTATTTTGAAAGGAATAGATAATTTTCGGTGGTATTCTTTCTAAAAGGGACATTTTAAGAGAGATAGAATATCAAATGTAAGCAATATCAACCTTAGCTTCAAGTAGTGATTTCTCCACTTTTAATCTAACTTCATGATTTCTTCCTTTCACATGCAACAGTAGTGAAGAACTTGCTTCACTTTGCATTGCATTGCGGTGCAAAGTGAAGCAAGTGCTTCACTAAGTTAGGAGGCACGATTTTAGACATGGGCGTTTTTGGTATTCTGTTAACGGTTACAACCGATATGAAAAATATGAAAAACCGTTTTTAGATATCGATATGGAGAGTTTTTAGATATCTACAGAAAACACTGAACGATATTCGCTTCGTCTCGTTTTTACATCCGGTAACGTCATCAATTGGACAGAGAGACAGCGAATATCTAACCACGGGATAGATATGAATATGAGAAGTTGAGTAAGCTACGTAAACGGATCTGGATACGTGGATAGTTCATTTTTCATTTAGCTAGATATGATTTAATCGATATTATAAAAACGGTTTTCTGTGAGTGGGATATTGATAAGATATGATTGTGTTATATATCCATTTTTAAGATATGATATGATATATCGGACTCATGTGTAATCACATTACCTACGTTTCGTCTATGATCCAGGTGCAACATGGTCATTGACTTAACATCGTGCAACAGATATGAGCAAAGAATAAGTAGAAGACATGAACTAAACAATAATTAGGTGCGCCAAAAAAGAAACTAAAATGGCATATGCTTCGCCCATTACCTAGTGCTGGCCATGGCAGTTAATAAATTGGTAATCGTTTTTATTACATCGATTGAATCGATTTATCGTTATCATAAGGGTCACCTTATTTTATGTCTCCAATTTAATCTTATTTAACCACTGTTTTTGGAGTACCGGAATCTTTGGGAATAATAAATGAAAACATTTACATATTATGTACTGACAACACAAATGTAATAAAATAGTAAACATTTATTCGATTCGCCATAGACATACAAATATAATAGCATATGTCCATGCAAATACCTTCTTCATCACCTTCATTGGCAGTTGTTGATGTTGTAGTCTTATTATATTGTTCTTGTTTTTTTTTCTCATATATCGAAATACGACACGTTCGTTAATCTAACTGCAAATGTAAGTTTGTAATTGTATTTTATTTTTATGATATAACTACAATTTCACGATTTTTTATTTCACGTAGACCAAATTACAGGCACTTATTAACCGTCAAAACTACGTGCACGGTTCCAAAAAAGTTGATCTTATGGAGAAGAACCAGCAAGAAACTCCATAGACACTTTTTTTTTAAATAACATTTTATATACAATGGTTTATTGATGGTATGTGAAAATAATGTAAGAGGAAAACAAAAGTAAATTTTTGAAATAGTAGAAGTTTTTAAAGCTAAAACGATTACCAAGGCAATTACGAGCGGACCAGTCCCGACAGACAGCACCCGTTCACGAGTATGACGTGCGCATCAGCATCGCTGAACTCAACCATTTTGAAGGGAACTCAACGACCCGATACACAACGACACCATCAGCAAGACATTTTAGTGAGCATGAGAAACTCATCATGCATGTCAATAAGTAATGTATATATTAATGTAATATATAACATTATTAACCACATGATGCTCACATTTAACAGAATAGCAATGAATTATTAGAGACTCATATGAGAATATAGAGTACAATCTGTCACCCGTTTAAGGACTGAATTGATAGCAATAACGTCGCCATAAGACGTGTTAAAATATGGAAGAAGAATTCGCGGTGGTGAGCAGAGGTCGAGATGGCTTAGTGGTCAGAGCGCCTGGAGTATTCATCCGGGAGGCGCAGGTTCGAATCCTGTTCGCGTTCGTATTCTTTTTCCATTTAATATAATAACTTTAGAGTTCGCTAAGCATGCATTAATGCTTTTCAAAGATTTATCTTGAATTCAAAACAAATGTTTTCGAAAAAATCGAGAAAAACATAATCGAAATCGTTGTTTAAATCAGAAGCACAACACTAAATTAGCCTGTAAACAGTGCATTATAAACCAACCCAGAATAAAGAAATATACCTTTCGAAACTTATTAAAATGATATTCACTGATGACATAACAGTAATAAATTTAAATGAATTTTAAATTTGGTCGCTACGATATGAAGGAAATTTGATAATACATGAATTTTTAATGACTTACTTGTGCATGTATATAGGAGGCACTTTTTTACTATATTTCGAACGACGGCCCTTCACACAACACATAGGCATAATTGCGTTTCTCGCACGCAGCTTCACAGTTAAATTCCAAGGAATCAAGAATGTTTAAAGAAAATCATATTATTAAGTTTCACGATACCGCCAAATGGCACTTTATGTACATTGTCAAAAGTACTCAGAAAGATAAACTAAAACGGCGAACCGGCCGGTGGGCTGGTCATATGTGACGACATATTTATTACATACAATTGACGAAATTTCACAAAGGGCCTAAATTTAAAGAATATGGTATATATTACCTAAAAGATATATTTTGCAATTTTTTGTGTACCTATTGATTAAATAACAGCTGTTTAAAATTCAAATTTCAAAGGTCGTGCCAAAAGGCGCGATAGTCAAATAAAATACATTCTATCATTATAGCTAAGTTTCATATTTTATTTCCATCAGTGTCAAATACCCTATTACAGAAAACTGTCAAATTATGTTTTTCTCTTTTTACACTAGTAGAATCACTTATGTTATAAAGAAATGCATATAGGTTTTTTATCGAATCGTATGATATTTCTTAATAACTATAATGTAATGTTTATACAGATTAATAGGGCACGTCCTTTACTTCTTCTTTGGTCATTGTGCAACAGCTGTAGTGTCAGCTGTCATGCTCATGATGACGACTGTCATGACACATCAATGTTTGAGGTTACTTTAGTTTTGTAAGCAATATTTATTAGTTTTAGGATATACATTAATTAATTGATCTCGTTGATATTATCGAGCTATACTTCTGTTTACGAGATCAAGTCGATTGAATAGAATACAATACCCTATCTACTTCTGTTTTGCTAGCTACTCGTGGACGTAAATCTTGTTCTCCTTAGAATAATGCCTGTACCATGCAGAAGGGATTGTGGGAAAAACGCAGTTTTAAAAGTTAGTATTTTCTAAATTTACTGTTACAAGAAATTCAAATATTAGATAAACTCTTGACTTTTTATAACTTTCCAAATATTTTCAGCGACCTAAAACAGGAGACGCACTCTGCAAAGAATGTTTCTTTTGGGCATTCGAAACGGAAATTCACTACACTATTACAAAAGCAGAGTTATTTAATAAAGGTGACTCTGTTGCAATAGGCGCCTCTGGCGGGAAAGATTCCACCGTACTTGCGTACGTACTCAAAACTTTAAATCAACGCTACAGTTATGGGCTTAACCTCATGTTACTCTCAATAGATGAAGGTATCACAGGATACAGAGATGACAGTCTTGAAACTGTCAAACAGAATCGTGATGATTATGAAATGCCTTTGAAAATACTGTCATACAAAGATTTGTATGGCTGGACTATGGATGAAATTGTGGCTCAAATTGGCAGGAAGAATAACTGTACTTTTTGTGGAGTATTTAGAAGGCAAGCATTGGATAGAGGGGCTGCACTGCTGGGGGTGAAGTGCATAGCAACAGGACATAATGCTGATGACATTGCTGAGACTGTGTTGATGAATGTACTCAGAGGTGATATTGCTAGGTTGAAGAGGTGTACAGCTATAGCTACTGTAAGTGCATTTCTTACAATAAGATATTAAATTATAAACTTAATATACAAGCTGTACAAGTTTACAAGAGCCACAAGTACATGATAGATTTTTATCAAGCTTAATTTTTTTTGTGTATGTAATTTAGTGTTATGTATACTTCATTAATAAAATATAACTTCAACAGGCTACATTACTCATTTGCAGTAGCTCTAATTTTCGCTTTAGTTGATATTTTAATTAATGTTTCAGGGTAGTGAGGGCTCCATACCAAGAGTTAAACCTCTCAAGTACACCTATGAGAAGGAGATAGTCATGTATGCTCACTACAAGAAGCTGGTATACTTCTCCACAGAGTGTGTGTTTGCTCCTAATGCCTACAGAGGACATGCCCGGGCTTTACTCAAAGATATGGAAAAGATTAGGCCAGCTTGTATCATGGATATCATCTATTCAGGTAAAATAAAAAAATAAATCTAATTGCTTAAAACCCAGTACTCATTAGACATTAAAATAAAGAGGGTGTAGTCATGAACTTTTACTATATATAGCCTGATTTAAATAAAAACTGAAGTACTCACTAATAAAAAAAAATAAAAAAAATATATATTTCAGGTGAAACTATGTCAGTAAAAGAACAGGTCTCCCTACCCACACAGAGGATATGCAGCCGATGCAAGTTTGTATCGTCCCAAGAGGTGTGTAAGGCATGTGTTCTTCTGGAAGGCCTCAACAAGGGCTTGCCTAAGTTGGGCATCGGCAAAAGTTCTAAAGCTAAGAGGATGCTTGACGAATACAACTCTAAGCAAACACAGAATGGAACAACATTACTAGAAGATGTAATTAAAGATTTAAATGATACAAATAGCATAGCAACAGGTAAAAGTAATAAAATCAGTAAGAGTAAGAAAACTGAAAATAAAGAGAACACTAGCAATAATGAATCATGTGGTAAAAATAATTGTTGTGGAGATAGCTGTCATAGTAAAACTAGTAATGTAGATCCAGCTACAAGTAATAAGAAGCTTAACTTGTTACTCGAACAATATGGTTTGGATGAGACCTCAAGTGCAGAGAGAACATGTAACCATGAAACAGATGATACTAATGGGTCAGATCATTCTGATGACGAGACTCTTATAAATGGACAAGATGAAGACGACACATGTTCAGGCACATGTGGAGCAATAGGATCTCTACAAATAGGTTTCTGACATAAATAAAAATCAACATAAATATTTTACAAACATATATTATTATTATTTATCACACCACTAGGCTTAACAATATTAATAGTACTATCTGTTAAGGTTTTAGATCATTTCAATTTATAATTTACTTGTATCACACTTCGAAAATGCAAATGCATTTGTCTTTCCTATACAGAAACAAGTACCTCTGCATGTCTATAATACCTATACAATCACTGACATAATTACGTCAACATTAAAACATGATATTTACTATTATAGTACATATGGAATTGTCTACTTTAATACACATTACGTACATAAAGATCCTGTTATAAATAGACAGGTAATATTTTTATTAACAACATTGCATCTATTCAACCAGACATGGAGTGACAACTATATTTAAAGTATCTAAAATATATGACTGTACTGTACAAAATGCTGAGGCATGTTCAATTTATAATGCTATACAATTATGTCTATGTGATAAATGCGGGCGCTCTTGACTCTATCCTTTCGCGGCAGATGGGGCAGTTGTCTGTGATGTTATCGGAGCAGTCCTCACAGAGGCACACATGGCCACATGGCAGCAGGATGATCTAGAATAGTAGTCATTGGATTACATAAATCATTATGGGTAAACTGAAGCGTTTTACACTGACATTTGAATTGGTATATGGGCTGGGTATGGTCTTGGAATATAATGGTCGCCAAAAATAATAATTAGGGAACACTGAATAATATGTGTTTGTTATAGTAAATAGAGAAAGATTTGTCCCTCAAGAGTTTAATTTCATAATACATATGTTTTGGTATAATAAGCCATTTTACCACAATGCAATTGATTATAAGTATACTACATCTCTATAAAAATAGATACTGAATATGAATAATAGTTTATCCATCCTCAAGCCTACCTCTTTAGGGTTCTCAGTGCACACCACACACAGCTGCACGTCGGCGAGGTTCTTCTCCCGCGCATGCGCTCTGCGCTCGCGCCTGCCAGCGGCCAGCTGCTTCTTCATGGAGTCTTCAAGCGCGCGGCGCCGCCGACGCTTCAGGTACTTGTACGCGACGCGACACGACGCTGCCGCCGCCACTGTGCCGAATAGTACTAGCAGCACTCTGCAGATTAACATTAGTACATATAGAAGTTACACAGGCTACTAGAGAATATGTATAAGTAAAAATAATTTACAATAGTACAACTACTTAAGACAACATTTTTAGGAATCTTTGTTAGGTTTCCCGTACCTTAGAAAATCCCGGGAACTAGCCAGCCTTTTCAATAAACTGGATTTAGTAGCTGTTGTCAGATACAACGGGAGTCCGTCCTTTGGCGGCTGTATCTTCATGGCGCCAGTGTTGCTCCGGCTAAGCTCTCCTATAGCCGTGATGTACGAGCCGTCCCGCAGCATCTCTTCCATGGTCTGGAGACCACGTTGCCGTACGCCAGAGAAGAATCCCCATACATGGTCGATGACACCAGGTGACATTGGTTCAAACTTATCCGAGATGACATCCATGTCTGCAAAATGTGTTCAAGGCAGTCTTTTTATAAAAATATTATCAACAGATATTAATGTATTTTTTTATCACTCCTTCCTTACCAAGTAACTCGGCAGCAAGAGCGTCCACCACCTCAATGCTGTACTTCCCATTATTGAGGACAAAGGGTGTGGAGTTGCACACTTCATGTATTGTTCGTGTCTGGTCTGACCAAAAGCCAGCTGATGTCCTCGCTATGACATGTTCTTTGATTGTTAGCCTGGAATTAATAATAATAATTGAACACGAGCACAACCAATGGATTGAGGAAGATAGAGAGAGATTGAAGGGTATACCGGAAATGGAATTTGAAGAAATCCATTTAGATCTCCTAAGAACCGTAATATCGAGAACACACAACTGGAAAGCTCCAGGGTCTGACAACATACACAATTTTTGGTATAAGAAATTCACATGCACTCACACACTGTTACTCAATCACATTAACGCATTCGTCCACTCACCCGATACTATGCCACTCTACATCACACAGGGTATAACATACATGCTACCGAAAGATTCATCAGACTCAGCGAACCCTGCTAATTATCGCCCAATTACTTGCCTACAGAATATTTATAAAATTATTACATCATGTTTAAGTGAATCCATATACAAACACACTCTTGAACACCACATCTTAGCTGAGGAACAGAAAGGCTGTCGGAAACATAGTCAGGGATGTAAAGAACAACTCACGATCGACGCCGTAGCTTCGAAGCAAGCAATTAGTCAAAAACGCAACATCCATACTATGTATATCGACTATAAAAAAGCTTTTGACTCTGTACCACACTCTTGGTTAATATATATTTTAAAACATTATAAAATTAATTCTGCTATCACCTGTTTTTTGGAAAAGATAATGTTAAACTGGAACACAAAACTTAAAATATGCAACTCTGACGAAAATTCCGAAACCGATTTCATCCCGATAAAAAGAGGTATATTCCAGGGTGATGCCTTGAGTCCCCTTTGGTTTTGCCTTGCACTTAATCCACTATCCAACATGCTCAACAAAAATAACATAGGATACAAAATTAAACACGACAAACAACAAACAAATCTCACTCATCTCATGTATATGGATGACATCAAACTTTTTGGAAGCACGCTACACGAAATACACACACTTGCCGACGTCACTCAGACATTTTCAAACGACATTCGCATGGAATTTGGAATAGATAAATGTAAAATTCAGTCTGTTAACAAAGGAATAGTAGAACCCGCCTCATATGAATTAGCTAATCATGATGTTATAGACGCCGTAGACCCAGTGGAAGGTTATAAATACCTAGGATATCACCAGTCACAGGAAATTCACCACAAAGATACAAAAAAGATTTTACAACAAAAGTTTAAAAACAGATTACACAAAATACTACACACTCATCTTAACGCACGAAACTCCATTAAAGCCATCAACACCTACGCTATACCCATACTCACTTACTCATTTGGAATCATCCGCTGGACACAAACAGAGCTAAAGAACCTACAAAGAATAATTAATACTACAATGACTAAGCACAGGAAACACCACCCAAGAGCTTGCATTCAGAGATTAACCTTACCAAAACAAGAGGGCGGCAGAGGACTCATTGACATAACAAACTTACACAACAAACAAATCATATTACTCAGAAAGTTTTTTCATAACCACTCACAACAATCAACACTACACAAAGCCATATCTCAAGCTGACAAATTCACACCACTCTCTCTTGCGGATCACACCAAACAAATAAATATAAACACAAAACAACAAAAAATTGACACATGCACACAAAAATCACTCCATGGTCGTCATCGCCTCAACTTGACCGACTCAAATGTTGACAAGATAGCGTCAAACGCATGGTTAAAGCGAGGTGAGCTGTTTCCCGAATCAGAAGGATTTATGCTAGCGATTCAAGACCAGGTTATAGACACCAAAAACTACAGGAAGTACATCATCCGTGACAGCAGTCTTAGTAGTGATCACTGCCGTCAATGTCATAAACAACCTGAAACAATCCAACACATCACAGGCGCATGCTCATCTATCACACAAACAGATTATAAACACAGACACGACCAGGTAGCAGCAATTATACACCAGACACTCGCACACAAACACAAACCCATTACAGAAAAAACACCATACTATAAATACACACCTCAAATCATACTAGACTCACCTGATTACAAAATGTACTGGGATAGAACTATACTAACTGACAAAACTATACACCATAACCGACCAGACATCACCCTACATGACAAGCAAAATAAAATTGTATACCTGATAGATATAGCAATTCCCAACACACACAACCTAACATCCACACACACAAACAAACTCTCAAAGTACACAGACTTGACAATTGAATTAAAAACCCAATGGAGAGTAAAAACAGTCAAGACCATACCCATCATAATATCCAGCACCGGCGTTATACCCAAAACACTTCATACAAGCCTTAAAACATTAAATCTTCATCCACTCACATTTGTACTCCTACAGAAAGCAGTCATACTGAACACATGCAGAATCGTCAGAAAGTTTCTGTCGATAGACTAAATACTCAGTACCGTCATAGTTGTTTGGCCAAAAGCCCGCAATTTTGACGTAGTTCCCCAGAAATGGGAGAGATTAAAATTTAAACACAATATAATAATATTATAATATTCCACAACTATCACACAACGCCGTCTAGTCTCAAGCTAAGCAGAGCTTGTGTTATGAGTACTAGACAACTGATAAACATACTTATATATTTCTAAATGCATACATCTTAATATATATAAATCTCGTGTCACAATGTTTGTCCTCAATGGACTCCTAAACCACTTAACCGATTATAATAAAATTCGCACACCATGTGCAGTTCGATCCAACTTGAGAGATAGGATAGTTTAAATCTCAAATTATAGTCGCGTGCGAAGCCGGGACGGACCGCTAGTATTATAGATAAATTACACCCAGACACAGAACAAATGATCGTGCTCATCACACAAACATTTGTCCTGAGTGGGAATCGAACCCACGACCTCCGGCATAGCAGTCAGGGCTACTAACCACTAGACCAACAGGACAGTCAAAATTAAAAACATAAAACAACTATGTAGGAAAGTCTACAATATTGCAAAGTATGTACTATCTTCTTGTAGTGAATATTAAACTTCGAAAATTAAACAGTTGTTGAAAAGCATAATCCTTAACTCTAATCCATGTTTTATGAAGTAAATACCTAATGTAAGTTCTTAAGATTCATAATTCAATATAAATAACGCTTAGCTCAAATGTCTCAAGAGGCCATGAATCTTTATTTGGTAATAAATATATAATTATTATGGATGTACCTACTATACACCTATTTCATGCAATATTAGAGATGAACATAAAAACTGCATTTGAGCATGCTGAAATGACCCAACTCTATTCCTGTGTGTGGACCACACAAGTTAGAGTTTTATTTGATATTGGAGCAGGAATGGACCGACTGGCTAGTTTGCTTCATAAATTGGTAGACCAATGCTTTTATCTTGTGTAGAAGCAAGCCAAATTATTGAGATCATAGTAGCGATAGAAGAATTAAAAACTTGAAAAGTTACAATATTAAATGGAAAAAGAATACGGTCGCGAACAGGATTCGAACCTGCGCCTCCCGGATAAATACACCAGGCGCTCTGACCACTAAGCCATCTCGACCTCTGCTCACCACCGCGAATTCTTCTTCCATATTTTAACACGTCTTATGGCGACGTCATTGCAATAAATTCAGTACCTATACCAGTATTTATCCGGGAGGCGCAGATTCGAATCCTGTTCGCGACCGTATTCTTTTTCCATTTAATATTGTAACTTTAGAGTTCGCTAAGCATGCGTTAATGCTTTTCAAAGATTTATCTTGAATTATTAAGGTAATTGCATTCTTTACGACATTATATTAGCTGCAAAGTTGGTTGTGTCGGTTCGGTCACCTGTATAGGTACTGAATTGATTGCAATGATGTCGCCATAAGATGTATTAAAATATGGAAGAATTTGCAGTGGTGAGCAGAGGTCGAGATGGCTTAGTGGTCAGAGTGCCTGGAGTATTTATCCGGGAGGCGCAGGTTCGAATCCTGTTCGCGACCGTATTCTTTTTCCATTTAATATTGTAACTTTAGAGTTCGCTAAGCATGCATTAATGCTTTTCAAAGATTTATCTTGAATTAAAAACTTGAGTTGGGAAATATCTCAAATCTTACCTCTGCACAACACCTGTCACTGAGTTGTTATAGTTACTGGTGATTGGGTTGCCTAGAGGCTTCACTAGTCCTCTGATCACTACATATGGGATGGTATTATTGGAGTACTTGTTTATCTCCTTGTTCAGTGTAGAGTCTATATCTAGAACTGGTGCCGTCTGCAATTCAAACAATTTATGTACTGGTTTAGTGTTTACATGTGTGGATATTTTTTGTTATAACCATATTTTGTTTTAAAGAAATATTACTAATCAATAATTTATGTATGCGGATGAAGCAAAACTAATATGTAAAGACTGTAGCAGGTAGTATATTGTAGTTTCTGCCTGCCCCATTGAGAAAAAGATGCCAGTTATGTGTTATTCATAATAAATAAATAGTGTGCTTTAACCAGGGTCTGTATATTAGCTCGAACGAAACTGTCATTGCAATGTAGATATTAAAATATGATTAAAGGTTATGTTATTACCTGTAAAGCATTCAGTATGTGTTTACATTTACTCAGCTGTTTTACACAAAAGCCCAAAATAAGTGTATCTATTCCCAGGATCACCGTTTCGCCAATTATTTCCGAAAAGAAGTCCATGTCTCTTAAAGTTTGTTTTTTGCAGAGTGACCATAAATTTTTAAAGTTGTTGCGTAAGTAATTACACTGTTTCAGCTCATTTTCCCCATAAATTTTCTTAATTTCAATAAAATTCCCCTATAGTAATTGGTTCACTCTGACGTTTGCGTTTTGTTAATGACAATAAAATGACATGACCAAAGAGTATATAATCACTACGTTCTAACATGACTATGAAAATCTGTCCATTTTAAATGACAAGTGAAGCAACTAAACGCAGTAAACTTAGATGAGAAGCAGAAGGTATGCCTTGTCCTTTTCTCACTCAACTACGTGGTTTCTTATTCCATTTAATATAATAACTTTGTGTGTAATGGTTTTTTATTAATTTATTTTATTTCTAATGCATAATAAAATATTAGTTAGCTTGCTGCACTCCTTCTCCATATAAATTTTAACCGCGCCAAATTTCATACTCCTCCTCCTGTGTAAAAATGGTACAGTTCCTTTTTTACGTATTATTAAATAGATATCCAGGTATGTTAGGTAGGTTTAAAGTTTCACTCAGAAGTTTTACGGTGATCGATCTCGCGGACTGCAAACTTCCGAGTAGTGGATCTATACGCAATGTATTAGAAACACATCTAGCTCTTTTTTTAACTCCTCTGAAGACGTAGGAAGAGGTTGACTATTCTACATAAACATTTTTTAAGAATAATAAGTGAAAAGAAAACGACAGTCCACATTCCACATTTATCAATTTATTTTCAATACACAGTATATTGTAGCGGCAGTTTAGTTCCTTCTCCTGCGGACCCGGGATATCCTCCACGCGTTGGGTTCCTCGTATTTGTT
The DNA here is from genome assembly GCA_935421205.1 of Xylocampa areola. Classification (NCBI taxonomy): domain Eukaryota; kingdom Metazoa; phylum Arthropoda; class Insecta; order Lepidoptera; family Noctuidae; genus Xylocampa; species Xylocampa areola. The sequence continues at coordinate 18,964,920 of OW285206.1, forward strand.
GTACAGAGGCTCCAATCTCTGGTTCTTCTTGAACTTGGACAGTTTAGTAGGGTCAGAGAATTTGAAAAATGCTGGTGCAAACTCCACCAGCCACTTCGGATCGATGGTAGTGACTTCGCGCATATACTCTTTAGTTGTCTGAACGAGCTCGTGGTAGATTACCCTGGTGATCACGAAAGAAAATGGATCTTATTATAATGGAATAGAACATTACATTTGAACAACGGAGTATTTTTCATTTGCGTTACGTTTTTGCTATTACTATTCACAATAATGTAACGTAAATACTCTGTACAGCTGGGAGAGGAGGGCTATAACCGAAACAAGAATGAATTGTTCATATATTCCTTATATATTTTTAGTGAGTTTCTTTTTTATTTGATTTTTTGTTCTTATGTCAGAAACCTTCGCTGGCGCTCACAAAACTAACCAAAGTTTCATCGCAATAGGCATGATGACAGATTTTGAAATCTCACATTATTTCAGCAATAAACTAAGTTTCAACGCAAATTATTGCATTTTAATCTATCTAATTTGATTTAACCGCGAATACGCTGCTGGGTGTTATTGCACCGTTTTGACGTCATGCCTCGGCATTTTTGACATAAGTTGAAGCGTACGGCGATGATTGGCATTTGACTGAGGCGTGACGTCATTCGTTGTGATTGACGTTTTAGTTAACATGGCCGATTGCAGCACTTTTTATTTTTATTTTATTGAAAATCTTATTAATCTTAACGTTTTTAATAAAACTAGGTAAGTTTTTTGAATCCTTTGTGTCTATATTTACCTCTAAAACCAATCATTCTTTGGTTCGTTAATACTGTCATCATGCCTATTTCATAAATGGTATAGGTATACCTAGAAGCCCAAAAAACAAGACAAACACAAAACTATTTTTTTTTTTAAATTAATTTACTTATATGACTACATTCTAGTGAGAAAATCGATAAAATAGCTTACCATTCCGGCTGTCTATTGAAGAGAGCACTAGAGGGATGTATGTAGACCACCTGACTGTCGACCAACGTTCTGTATCCTTCCTGCGGGTCTTTCTTGGCGGCGTTCCTGAAGAAACCCGAACATATGGTCTTCTGAATGCGAACTGTGTTCTTACCCGCTGATACCACGTCGAGTTTGTGCCTGTCAAAATTAAGAATAGGTTATGGCTTCTAGCAGAGTATATTATAAATAATACGGAATGAGGGAAACCTGAATGGCCCTAGCCAGGGGGTTTTAGGTGTTCAAACTCCTCCCGCCCCCCGTTCCATACGTGAAGCAAAGGTGTAGAAATTACTCCAAATACAGTTACAGGCTACGGCCTTGAAACCTGCCGTTACTGTTCTAGATGATATGAAGATCTTACCTATCCATAATACCAAGCAGTTGTTTTCGGACATCTTGGGCGCGTTTCAAGGTTCTGATCTGCACGAAGTTCTCGTAGCACCAGGCGTTGGAGAACTTATTGTTCCTCCAACTGTTGTACACGGCTAGCAACGTGAGGTGGTCGCCTTCCGGTTGATTAAATTTAGCCTTCTTCTGGTCGGCGAGAGCCTGCTTGTCCTTGGGCCGGTAGAACACATTCTGGACGCTCAACATTGATACTATGGTCAGGATCTCGTCTGAACACTGAAGGGCTACTGACATGATGAGTATCTTTGATAGGTTTGGTTCTAAGGGGAATTCCGCCATCTGGAACAGAAAATTTACTTGGTTCAAAACAAAATCTCGTCGACCTTAAGTAACATTACAAAAGTTTTGATTTAGAACTTTAATTACGTGATTGTAATCAGATATAGCGACCATTTAAAACCACATCATGATTTTGTATCCAAATTATATCAAGTAGTTTTATATAAGACCTCATGTAGCTTACGTACCCTGCGACCGAGCCTCGTGAGAAGTCCCTCGGAGTCGAGCGCGGACAGCGAGTGCAGTTGTTCTAGCGCCATGATGAGGGACTCCACCGGGGGCGCGTCCATGAAGTCGAAATGAAGGAGGTCGTTGATTCCCATCGTTTTCAGTTGTAGTACCTGTCAAACAAATGTATTTAAGCCAAAACTTTAATAAGGTTAACAATAATATGGCGAAAGAAATATCGCTAAGAAACCTGGCTTGTTCTGAAATCTGGTATTAGATAGATAAATTATAAATTATAGTTTATTATATACATTGGAAAATAATATATAAACAGATATAAACAAAAACAGGAACAGTAAAAACGGCGGTGTTATCACTAAATGCAATTATTGTTACTTTATGAGTATCTAATTATCGTCAAAACAAAGTCATCGGCTGATATGAAGTGTAGATGAGTGGTACCGTGGTGGCGAGGTTGGTGCGCTGTATCTCGGGCACGGGCGTGGGCAGCATCTCGTCGCGGTAGGCGCGCTCCGTGTACAGGCGGTAACACTTGCCCGGGCCCGTCCGCCCCGCGCGACCTGCTCGCTGTTTCGCCGCTGCCTGCATTACAAACAAAGATATTTTTTTGTTTTGAGGAATAATATATCAGTTTTATCCATCTAGTATAGAAATATAAGGTATCTTTATTATATATACATATATTTTAACCCCACAAAAACTATGTCTTTTTTATATTCTTGCTAAGTACAGTCCATAAATTAGTCAGCCGTATCACCATATTAATGAGTAGGTCCTAAATTATTTACCTGTGAGATAGGTGTCACAACCAAAGAGTCCATTCCAGTCTTCGAATTATAAACTTTCTGCTTTACGAATCCCGGATCGACGACGTAATAAATTCCGTCTATTGTCAACGAAGTTTCCGCAATGTTGGTAGCTATGACCACTTTCCTGGAACCGGGTGGTGCAGGTTCGAAGATACGCGTCTGCATCTCGGACGGCAACGCGGAATAGACTGGCAGTATTATCAGTTCCGGTACATCAGGACCTAAAGACTTCATCCTCTCGTAAAGAATTTCACAAGCTGTATCAATCTCCTCCTGACCAGTCAAGAACAGCAGAATGTCTCCGGGGGGCTCCCTCAAGTGTATCTGCATCACTGTGATCAATGACGCGTCCAAATAATCAGTTTCGGGTTCTTTCGTATATAAAACTTCGACAGGGAACGTTCGTCCAGGAATAGTGAATATGGGAGCTTCGAAGAAGTACTGTGAGAATTTGACGGCGTCTAAAGTGGCGGAGGTGACGATCAGTTTGAGTTCTGGTCGTTTCTGTACGGCTTGCTTGAGCAGCCCGAACAGGACGTCCGTGTGTATCGTGCGCTCGTGAGCCTCGTCCAACATGATGACGGAGTACGTCTTCAGGTCGAGGTCCATGAGGCACTCGCGGAGTAACATACCGTCCGTCATGTATCTGCAAGGAAGGATATAGTGAACACAACAATAATACTCTATATTGAATGGAAATAGTTTATTATGTAAAATTACCAGTTATTCATAAATTATTATTCATATTATATCAAATAGAAGGGTATTTATGGCAACACATATTTTTCATAATTATTTCATAATGTTCACTCGCAGACTTGAAATTAATTCAATTCCAAATATCGGCAAAAACACTCACTTAATAACAGTCTCCGGACTCGTGCAGTCTTCAAACCGAATGGTATACCCGACTTCCTGTCCCAACCGACAGCCGAACTCCTCGGCGACCCTCTTGGCTACCGACATGGCGGCGACTCTCCTGGGCTGTGTGCAGGCGATCTTACCGCGCGCCGTCAGCCCGCACTCCGCCAAGTACTGAGTGATCTGCGTCGTCTTACCCGAGCCGGTCTCACCGATTACTATCAGGATCTGGTTGTCAGCCACAGCCTATTAAAGAGACAAATAAATAATTACACTTCCTGTTCTTCCATGTGGCTGAAAATTTGTACTTCAGAAAGTATGAAATGAACAAATAATACATACATGACATAAATCTAGAAGTGGAGTCTTTGAAAGCATGCAAAGTAAACTACAACTTCAGTTATACACACCTTAGTCAATTCATCTCTCAACTTATAAATAGGCAGTGACTGCCTCTGTTCCAGGAGAGACAAATTAGTCTTCTTGCCAAATGAAGATTTTTTTCCTCCAATCACATGCTTCTTCCACTCTGGCAGGTCTTGAGGAGTAATACCAGTTCCTCTCATGTTGGCAGCCAGGGCTCTACCATCACTTTCTGGTAAGGGATCTATCCAGTTCTTGTTAAGTCCCATGGGTAAGCTCTCCATCTCTTGTTCCCTTTGTATCATCTTCTGTTCTCTTCTCTCCTTGGACAGAGCCGACTGCATCATAGCAGCCTGGGCGAGTGATCCGTCAGGGTTCTTGACAATTCTGACGGGTGACAAATCATGCAGCGCACGGCCGTGACCTTGTAAAAACGGTGGCTCTTCCTCCACAAGTTCTATCTCGATGTCAGCTTCACCATCTTCATCCTTCGGCAACAAACCTGTCTCCTCGTCAAAGTCTGGCAACTCACTTTTGTCTATCACTCCTGATGATATCATCTATAATCACAAGAAAATTGTATAGTTGGTGTTACAAAATTTAATTACTAACGATTTTAAAACTGAAATAGTGTTTACATTGTTTGTGTGTCTAAAATTGACAAACAAAGGTTACCTGCTTAATTTCCCATCTCTCAGGGCTGGAGATTCTGGTGACCCTTTTCCGGCTGGAGTCCTCATCAGGGTCGAGGCCACCCTGCAGGCCCGCCAACACTGTGGCATTCGGAGGCGGACGATCTGGATTACGACCTTCGCGTTCAGCCTATAATATTATATAATATTATAGCGGTCCGTCCCGGCTTCGCACGCGACTATAATTTGAGATTTAAACTATCCTATCTCTCAAGTTGGATCGAACTGCACATGGTGTGCGAATTTTATTATAATCGGTTAAGTGGTTTAGGAGTTCATTGAGGACAAACATTGTGACACGAGATTTATATATATTAAGATACAGAACATATTATGAGATGAGCATTTGAAATACATCTAATAAAAATAAAATAGTGTTTTCCATATTTACCTCCAAATGTGCATGTGATGCTGGATTTAGATCTTTGCCAGTTTCTTGACAAACATCTTTCATTGTTAGAGACACTTTCTGTCCTGTCACCGATAGCACTTTGACCTGAAACAATCAAAAGATGGTAAGATAAGCAAGCTAGATCACGTTAGACGGAAAAAACAATGGCACATGTTGACCTGAAGCTGTATATACAGTTTGGTCAATACCAAATATAATGGCCATTTAATAAATCTGTATCCATATTAGGTTTTTATACAGTATGATGTTGTTTGTCTGTCACAAATGTTTATACATATAGTTCCTAGCCTAACTAGCTGTGCCCCGCGGTTTCACCAGCATATTATTATATTTTAATTACCTACTTAGTACTAACTAAACAAATATAAAATAATGCACAGTTCTCAGTAATGCTCGGTTCGCGTCGGCGGTTATGCATCACACGGCTATTTTGAGTGTTGAATTATTTTCATTTTCCATTATCTCTTAAACTATATGTCCAAATAACATGCGCTATAAGCGGCAATGTTTATCTTTATAATTTTTTCCCTTAATACCTTATTGTCTCTTATGTATAAGAGATGGGCATATGGTACTGCAGACTTTTTTTTTTGATGTACCGAATGAAAATATTTTATTAGAACATTATATTTACGTACCACCTACCATTATGGAAGCCAGACGGAGAAAGCAGTATGGCGGTGCTTTGTCTTCAGACTTACTTAACATGAATCAATGTTTAAGGCTAGTTGAGAGGTGTAGCCTAATGTTAGATAGCCTATACTATTCCTCATGAATCTGGCTACCATATACAAAAATATTTTTTCAAATCCGGCTAGTAGTTCCAGAGATTAGCGCGTTTAAACAAACAAAACTTTAGCTTTATAATATTAGTATAGATTATGTTACCTTAACTTTGTCTCCTCTATTTACAACATCAGACACATTGGTCACTCTACCCTCTGACCTCAGCTGTGAGATGTGCACCAGGCCCTCCCATCTCTTCCTCACACCCTCAATTTGAACAAAACAACCAAACGGCACAATATTTGCTACTCTGCCACTGTAGATCTGTGAACATAAGTAATTTAACCTTTCGGCTCAGTAACGTACAGATCTGTACGTTGTAACAATAAAAATCTATTGTGTCTGCTAATGACTGAGACAACAGCTTAACCATCAAACTAACTTACAAGTAGAATAATGGTATTTTTATCACTGTTTGATACAGTTTTTAACTTTTAGTTTTTAATACTATGTAATTATTGAATAGGAGGTGAGTATTTATTGTTGATAAGAATAATAAATGGCTGCTTACCTTTCCAGGCTCAGGATCATCGCTCATTTCAACCTCAGGGCTCTTTTTCCTGGATTTCTTGCCATAATCAACATATTTATGTTCTCGTTCTCTAGATGGTGACCTCTTCCCTCTGGAGGGCGATGTCCTCCCTCTGGATGGTGATGCCCTAACTCTGGATGGTGATGCCCTAACTCTGGATGGTGATGCCCTACCTCTAGGTGGAGACATCCTTCCTCTAGATCTTGATCTCCTGTGCCTATCCCTTGACCTATGACGGCTAGAATTATGGCGACTCCTTGATCGTCTCCTCCTGTCTCTATCCCTATCCCGGCTTCTACTCTTACGTTCTCTACTGCGACTTCTCTTGTCCCTACTTTTACTACGCCTACTTTTTCTATCCCTATCTCTAGACCTTTCTCTTTTCCTACTGTCTTTGTGTTCTTTACTACGGCTTCTTTCTCGTTTTTTAACATCTTCTTGGAAAGTTTCTTTTTTTGGAGGTTCTTTTAAGGGGCCTGAATGTGATGGTGCTAGGGCTTCCAGCTCAGCCATAGCTTGATCAACCACTGCATCATTTGTTTTACCCTTTGATTCATCTTTGAATATTTCTTTTGATGTTACTCTTTTGATTTCATTTTTTTTATGTTCCTCCTCTTCCTCACTGTCTTCATCAGAGGAGAATTTTGGTGGCTTCTCATTGGGAATAGCTAACCCTGGAAACTTGTTAGCCAATGGGTTCAGATTATCACTACTAGCTTCACCTTTCTGTGTAGTGTTGTTAACAGGTTTCATATGCTGTATGATACGCAATAAATTTGTCATAAATGAATCTGAAAACTCAGCTCCATTTTCAATAAGCGCCTTCTTGAAACAATCAAATGTAGGATTTTTGTCTGCTATGTCAATAATGAATTCAGCTGAAAATAATGTGGAAAATTAAACAGAGCACATTTAAATGGAGGAATGCAATGCTGTTATGTTAGTTTTTCTTAACTTGACTTATATCAGCTAGAGTAACATTATCGATTACCACTATAACTAAATTTCATGATACGAAAATAATGCAATCATCGATGAATAAATCCACCAAAATTTTATAAAAATATATTTCACAACATTTAAAACAATGAAAACAAATCATGCTATGATGCGTTCTAAATCAACATTTAAAATCAACATACAAGACTTTTGTAAATAGTCATTAGATATTTTCACTACTTTGTTTTGGAATAAATGTAAACAATCTCACACTGTTTTTTTGATATGGAAATAGCTAATAAGGAAATATTCCGGTTTTACTTTATTACGAAAAGGTATTGGTAGCTTACATTATATAAGGATTACAAATTTACAAATAAACGACAGAGCACCATGCTACACAAAAAGGGTGATGGTCTTACCTAAATCTTTATCGTTTAATCCTAAATGATTGTCCAACTCAGTGCACACTTTCGACACGAGCGAGAGATGTTCCAACTTAGCAACTTCGTCCATTTTACTTAATAATTATATTATATGCTTAATACAATTTACACACGGTTCTCGCTTGCATTTTGCGATTATTTTGATAGTGGCCAACTGTGGTCGCCAATCGAAACTCGGGTGATTGTGAAATAGAAAAGTCAATGTCAATGATTTGATGGCTGGATCAGGCTGGATGACATAAGGAGGACAGTGTCAGCGTGACAGTCAGGGTTGCCAAGATATGATTTTAAATACGTATACGTACCATTTATTAATCGTAATCATACGGGAAACAGCGTAGAAACAGTTCAGTGTGGCTGTAGGCCTGCATCAAGGGTCGGCTTTAAGTCCTTATTTCTTCCTGATGATAATGGACGTTCTGACGTCAGACATACAGGAAGCGGCACCTTGGTGCATGCTATTTGCTGACATTGTTCTTGTAGGTGAAGATGGGATGAGATCAGGACAGTAGAGATATTCTCAACTGTCGTAAATCGGAAGTTTTCGAATCCAAAAGAAACAAAAATTAATAAATAGCACTATTCCCAGATCCTATTAAAAACTAAAATACAATTATATTTTTAAATTATGTGTAATAGAATATCGAATTTTATATATACATACACACACAGTTATAACAACACTGATAATTTGATGAATGATGATTTTTTGATACGGATACCTCCGACAGTTGAGAGTCAGAGCAGGATTGGAGAAATGGAATCAAGATCTGGAGAATATTGGTTTAACAATCAGCAGAACCAAAACAGAGTACATGTTCTGGGATTTTGGCGGGCTCTCCAGTTTTGGTGGCATAGTGCTGGGTGGTGCGCTGCTACAAGTCTGCTCCGACTTTCGGTATCTAGGTTCTATCGTACAATGCGTTGACGAAATAGACCGGAGCGTTAAGCAAAGAATTAACAAAGGGTGGATGAAATAGTGGCAGGTCACGGGAACTTCTTTTTAACCATGGGAGAGCCATGCTTCGAAGCACGAATGGGCCGGCTCGACCGAAGTGATACCACGGCCTCACAGAAAACCGGCGTGAAACCGGAGTGAGTGAGGGTACCGGAGAACCAAACCCTTTAAAAGGCCGGCAACGCACTTGTGACTCCTCTGGGGTTGCGGGTGTCCATGGACGGCGGTAATCGCCTACCATCAGGCAAGCCATCTGCTAGGGTGCCCCCTATCCCATAAAAAAAAACTATTTGTGACCCCCTAATAGGCATGATGACATATTTTGAAATCTCCTTTTATAATGTAGGTACACGACTACTACATCCGAAAAACACATTATTTCAGCAATAAACTAAGTTTCAACGCAAATTATTGCATTTTAATCTACCTAATTTGATTTAACTGCGAAAACGCTGCTGGGTGTCATGGCACCGTTTTGACGTCATGCCTCAGCATATTTGACATAAGTTGAAGCCATAATGTACGGTGATGATTGACATTTGTCTGAGACGTGACGTCATTCGCTGTGATTGACGTTTCAGTTAACATGGCCGATTGCACAATTTTATACTTTTATTTTATGAAAATCTTATTAATCTTAATGTTTCTAATAAAACTAGGTAATTTTTAGAATTCTTTTGGCCTATATTTACCCCTAACCATTTATTCTTTAGTTCTTTAATACTATCATCATGCCTATTAACCTTAAACTTATTAGGCCCACGAAGGGAAGGAATGAAAGACATCTACGTGCAGCTGGGACAAGAATGTTAAGAGGGATGTGTGGTGTGACGCGGATGGTTAGAATTAGAAATGAGTATATAAGAGAAAGTCTGAAAGTGGCACCAGTGACTGAGAAGTTGTGTAGGATTCGTTTAGCATAGTATGTGATATGTAGGGATGAGGGTCATGTGACGAAAATTGTTTTGAGTATGAATGTAGATGGCTATAAGCTGCTATAAGAGTAGAGGAAGACCGAAAAAGCGATGGATGGGTTGTGTTAAAGACAGTTATAGATGATATGGCTAGAAAACGTGTGACTGAAGATATGACAGCTAATGAGATATATTGAAGAAGAATACATGCTGCGCCCACCACAAATAAATTGGGATAAGGGCAAACGGATGATGATGATGACGGGAAACGTACAATTCTTGTATTTAAAACGTGATTTTTCTTACGATAATGTGTCTAATCTGTGTAATAACATTATTAGTAGAAGTGAAAAGGCATAAATTATAACTTAAAGGTCTTAGCTCCTAAGACTAAGAGGAAGTATAACAAGAATACACTTACCGGGCGTACTTATCTCACCATTAGTGACGCGTTTCTCGTGGGTTTGAAGCTCAACGTTTTGACTTTTAGAGTCATCATTAAGTACATATGTGCTTATAATATCGCCTTGGAGTAATCTGAAAGATGTTATAGTGTCATAATAAATAATAATAAAAAAAAACCTAATGTCTTAGCCCGGAACAATGGACAACGCCTTGGAAAACGCAAACCGCACCGCATTCGGTACCAAAAATTCCTTAACTGCAGTTTTTAGTTGAAAATGAATTTCTTTATTTGCATGAAACATGCTGAATATGGTGGTATTTTATGAGTATACAGTCCTGCATGTTCCACCAGAACGTGGTATACAAAGAAAGAATTTATAGTATAATACAAAAAATAAAATTAGAGTTATATTATTACTTAATTCATATTATAACATTGAAATATTCGGACATTATCATTACAGAATTTAATTTAAAGATGTCACTACAATAAAAAATGTCAACAATAGTAATAGTTTAATACACTTGTCAAAAATAATACGTACAATCATTTTGCAATTCGATAATCATTATTTCACACTCCAAAATTCTTTAATGTCATAGAAACAGTTTTCGACTAACCATGTGTCAAGTTTACTTTATAGAATTTGAATTTTATTAAATACTTTTGTCGCCATTTGTTTTGCAGTTAGGTTGGCACAGAGTCGTTGCGCAAAGTATCATTATCTTTTACCTGGTAGGGTCTCTGCTAGCAAATTGGAAATGTTTATAGGTTTCTCTATTTTTAAACATGTCCGGTTGTTGTAGTAAATAATAATAGTTTGCGTAGGGTAGACCATTCATTTTTGATTAAATTATTATGATTGTACAATTTTATGGTCAATTAAAATTAAAGTAACTGTACGTCTTTTATATTTTTATTGGTCGTACAAAATTCTCACTTAGGAGTACAATTGCAGTTTTTTTTAGCTTGGCAGCCCTGGCATCGCATTGTTGATTCGCACTGTCACTGTCAGGTTCACAGACTATTATGAGATACTGTCAGGTTTGTCCATTGTTAAGACTTTATTTTATCGATGGGTTGGTTTGTCTGTTTTAGGGATGGGATGCACGATAGTTGCATTAGTATCGATATATTCGATTAATTTTTTCGATCCAGCTAGCTACTATGCGATACATTTCTCGGTTCGTATCTAATGGCTACGTTCCGATCCTCCAAATTAGTCCAGACATAATAGTACATATCAATGTGAGTGTAACCATGCACGGATCGTCTGGAATGGCCTTTTGAGGAAAGAGCCATAGCAGCTTTGAGGTGACCCGTCCTGTCTGACGGCACGTATGTATCAGTCATCGTGTAGTTCAACCATAACTAAGGGAGCTCAACAACCCGTCACAAAACGATACCAGATCAAGAGGACATTTGCGTAGGTCACATAAAAACGACTCAAAACCGCCAGACAGGCTATGAGGTTCATGTATGAATTCTGGCCCACATCGTACTCACATTCACATTGCAAATAGTGTTTAATATCCATAACAATATCAAGATAATAATAGAACAAATCGTATTTGCAAAAAGGTGACATTCATGTAGCAAAACAGTATATGGGACAAAAGTGGAGGAGGAAATGATCTTTCAGCCAGTCACACCTTTCGAAGTTTTCAAAATAATTAAAAATATGATAAGTAAATAGTCTTTCGGCCATGACCACCTATGAGTGTTATAAAGGAAAACAGTGACATACTGGCTAGCCCTTTGGCTAATCTAAAGAACGATTGTATCAACGAGGCTGTTTTCCCTGAGCAATTCAAAATAGCTAGAATACTACCTATACATAAAAAGGGTCCTAAAACGGATCCAGGAAATTATCGGCCCATTTCGTTGTTACCAGTTAGTTCTAAAATTTTTGAGAAGATTATGAAAGTAAAACTTGTACATCATCTAAACAAACATAAATTTATAACCAGTCAGCAGTTTGGATATCGGGAGCATGTAGGAACTATAGACGCGATTGATATGTTGGTAGACAATGTGGTGTGTAATGTAAATGCTAAACTTAAAGTTACCGGTCTTTTTCTCGACTTGAGTTCTGCATTCGACACCGTGGAACATAGTATTCTTCTGGAGAAGTTGGAATTTTATGGAATTAGGGGAAATGTTTTAAATCTATTTAGATCTTATCTGCACAATAGAAAGCAGTATGTTGAGATTAAGGCAGGTGAAGAGGAAGGACATGAAACAACACATAGATCAAACACAGTAATAATATAGGGGTTCTGTTTTGGATCCTATTTTCTTTAAAATCTTTATTAATAATCTTATAGCTTAAATGAAAACTATTTCGTACGATACTAAACTTGTAATTTTTGCTGACGACACAAGTTATAGCTGGCGAAAATATGGAAAATTATGAAAGAAAAATAATATCATAAAATTAATTCTGGGGGATTTTGAGTAATGGTTCATTATTAATAATTTACACCTAAATGTAAAAAAATCACAGTGCTTTAATCTACAGTGAAAAGTAACGCGACTGTTCAAGTACATTCTTTAGGAAATATTGGGTGTGCATATAGACGCTTTATTAAATTGGAAGGAAGAGTTGAAGGTGGTCACTTACACATTGAGTAGTTCATGCTATGCCATCAGAAATCTAAGGGCGAACTAAGCATTTTCCATCTTAGAATATTATATTTTGCACTCATAGAATCAAAACTCAGGTATAGCATAAAGTTCTGGGGAAACAGTTATCAATATATATTATCTTAGTGCTGCTTTTGTCATGCAAAAGCGAGCCATAAGGACTATGCTGCATATTGAACAGACAGAATCATGCAAAGATCATTTCAATAAACTATACATTCTTAACAGTGCCGTGCCTTTATATTTTAGTTTTGCTAAGTTATTTTATAGAAAACTAGCTGCGCCCGCAACTTCGGCGGCGTGGATGTCGGAAACTAACACTCAGCCTGTGGAACTGTAATTAAGAATACCTTATTATAATATAATAGCTGTGCCCCACAGTTTCGCCCCATTAAAGTGAGAAAAAAACCTACTAAAATATATTCCACCAGCACCCTGGTCATGACCGCGCCTACGACGTCATAAATGCGCCTGCCTCATTGGTCTAGGGGTCCCAAGACCCGACTGCTGATTATGGGGTTCGGGTTCGATTCCCGGGTCGGGCAAAGTGTTATTGAGTTTTTCTGTTTTTAATAGAAAAACTCAGCAATTTTTAGTAGCAGCCCGGATTTTGAATTGTGCCTGGTAGATGGCAATAGGCTCACCACTTATTACATTGGACTTAATAACAGCATTGTTGAAATGTGGGTGTACGACTGTGTACACCTCTGCCTACCCCTTCGGGGAATACAGGCGTGTTAATGTTATGTTATAAATACGCGCGTGGTACTTGATCATTATTTTGTTGTCGAGTTATTTTAAAACTACGATATCTCCGAAGATATTGTTTGAAATTAAATGATGTAAAGGGCAATTTTGTTCAAATTACTTATGATGAATAACGTATTTATTTGAATAACAATACAAGTACAGTACAAGTACAATAGGCTAGTGGTGCGAAGGGATATTGCGCTAGTAAAGTACGTGGCGAGAGTGCTACTTGGGCTAATACACGACCCGGAGGTACAGTGCTGCGTCTACATGTGCGTGATGGGTACATGGGAGCGCGTCGCCACCCCGCTCTGTTAAATGTACCGTGGACAAGAACTAATCTGCTCAAATTTGCCCCTATTTCACGAGCCGCACGTTTAATCAATAGTATATTTTCACAAAATATAGAGATAGATAGATATATTTGGACTTACCCTGCCGAAGTTTTTGGAAGCAGCAGAAAGGTGCGTTGAAAGTGGTGTTTAATTAAAAATAGTTAGTAAGTTATAATAAGTGTTATAAGTTAATTTAGTCTTAAGTTAAATTGTAGGTTTATAGCATCGTTTTGGATCTTCTGTAAGATGCTATAAATGGTTTTAAATATAAATAAATAATAAAAAAAATGTATGATTATCTCATCTACCTTATTTGCTGTGCCCTACAGTGTCCATATTGTTCTTATTATTTAATGTTGTTGTCCACCTTAATGTACATATGGAATGCAATAAACAATTGAGTATTAAGTATTGATTTGCTCTATATATGTAGGTACATTAGTATAAAATGTATCATGTTAATTGTTGTATATTTTAATACGAATATGTATGTATCCGTGTATTTATATTATTACTACATTCTTTGATGTTGCACACTTCATACTATTCCGTCCTTTTTCTAATAGTTGTACCGCTCAAAGTTTTTCTGGTTGAATACTCGCCTTTGTACATCAATTTCAGTACTATTTTTTGTAAGCTATGTTTTGTGTGAACAATAAAGAATAATAACAGAATAAAACTTTTTTACTCGATATTCTGTGTCCGATTATTTTACGTAATGAGTACATTTTGTCGGGTATCGTATTGAATAAATCTTAGAAATTACCATCTTCGAAAACCTTGGCTTTACGGCTCATGTCATGTTTTTGGCAATGCCGTTCAATCATGTTGAACCATTTAAGACATTCCATTCCATTGAAATTAAATATTGGTTCTTTCGTTCACAGTTCACTTCCTTTGCTTCATTCAAAAGAATAAGGATGAAATAAGCCTTTAGGTACTTATCCACACAAGTTTCACCACCTTCCGTAGATCCTTTGAAACAAAGGGAAGATCAGAAAGTTGTTTTCATAAAATAATACAAGTTCGATGTCAGTCCCTTCAGAAAGATTATTATATAAGGTAGGAAGTACCATAACAAAAACCCAAAACCGGTTATCGCCAAAACTGCTCGATAAACTTCTATTTTTAAGTGAGAGAGAGGAGAAATGGGAAATTTAATTTTCTATGATTAGTTTTAGTTATACATGTATAGCCTGATAGTTGACCCCCAAGCCAACCTTACGGTTCCGAGCTCAAAAATTAGAAAGAAAAAAAAGGTTTTAGAAGCTTTGCCATAAGATTTCCTTTACATGTTTTAATAAAGAGTCCTATGTAAAATATCTTGCAATCGAAGCTGAAATCTCTCTGGTAATTGATAGCTGTTGCGTCAGTCATTAGCAGACACAATAGATTTTTATTGTTACAACGTACAGATCTGTACGTTACTGAGCCGAAAGGTTAAAAAAAACTATACAGTTTTTTTTTGAATTGTGATTTTACATTTTTTTTTATTATTAAGTGATATTTATGTAGGTACTATTTTTATTTCTATCTTCTGGCTTCGCTCTGCTGATGCATTGCCAATGTCGAGTAAAAAAGGTACCATTTGTTATCTCATGTGTTTGTTCTACTGAAGCTGATTTAACGTCAATGCCTGACATTGACGCCATGTCATGACGTGCGTGTAGGTATGTCGTGTCTTGTGCGCATAAAGCCCTGAGAAAAGTATTAGATACTTGAAGTATCGATACTTTTACGAGTACGACCCTTTTTTCCGTTACTACTCATGAGTACATTATCAATACCGTGTATCCCTACCAGTAGGTATTGATCTAAAATAACGTAGTGACGTATACGTATCATGTTATTCGATACTGTAAAATATCGGATCGGCTCGTGCATCACTAGTATGATTGTGTGTCTGTGTGTCATGTCATCTGTGTGACTGTGACGTCAGTGACGTGTATGAAATTGTGAATTTCAATCTTTTCTTGCTTTATCGAATTTATTGATATATTTTGTAAAATAAAAGTTTTATTATATTGATAGCGTGTTACATTTAGGCAAGTGTGCTTTTTTCATTTGTGTACAGTTCATGCCACTCATATGATGGAAAATAACACAGATCATTCAGAACAAAGCAACTTTAGTCCTATATCTGTGCAGGACGTAGATGTAGATTTTTTACCGATTGTGTACGAAATAATACGAAGGTACTTTACGTAGTGCTTTTATTTATATCTGCCATCAATTCTATCGCTGTACCTGTAGCTTTATGTATTGTAAATATTTTCATTTTTTAGTGTCGAGAGGGATTTCCATGATAACTCCGCCAAAGCGAGAGAGTCACAAGATTGCAGTCAAAGGGTCCTCGAGTTGCAAAAAAAATTTGACATAGCGCGTGCGCAGGTAAGTCTAAATAGCGGTTATCATATTTGGTCAGTGGGTGTCATCATAGGCAGTTTGTAAAATTTGTAAGTTAGGTTAGTTTACATAACTTACTCCACTATGGTTTGTTGCAGATAAAGCGTTTGCCTGGTATTGATTACAACAAGCAGGACCAGTTGAAGCAATTTGAAATATTGAGAACCCAGCTGAGGCTAAAGCGAGAACTCTTACAGAAATATCGTAATATGTGCTCATTTGAAACTTCATTTAAGTGACTGTAAACAAAACAATGCCCCTCAGAGCTCTGCTAAGATATTTAGCCAACAATGAACACATTGTGCAAAAGATTGCCGAGTCATACCCTGTGAGGCGTGCTGCACAGCTTGCAGTAGCTGTGTTCTACAGGGGTAAAGAAAAGATGTCAGAACTAGACCCTCAAAAAGTAAATAGAATTATATCATTTGTAAAAAAATTCAATGATAACTTAAAGGAAGGGATTCAGGATGCAAAGAAGCAATTGAAGAAATAAATATAATGTAAATAATTTTAGTCTAAAAACTCTGCTACATTAGTAATTAGCCAATTTTTTCAGATGTTGCCATTAAATAATACTACATATAGTTAATCTGAGCTAGTTTTATTTCAGTCACTCTGAACAAACCATAAAAATATTCATTTACTTAAACTACAAAATCACATGATAATGGTACTGTGAAGTAATCAAATACTGAATTATGATATGGAGTAGAGCAGCTAGCCTCACTAACACTATGATTAAATTATTTGTAATAGTTTAATTTCCAACTATAAGGTACAACAGATTCATTCACCTGCTTGGGCCTAACTAATATTGAATGTCAACTGCTCAATGAATATATAAAGTTCAGTAGAATTGAAATCAGTATAAACAACAAAATCAAAATATTAATTTCAAAACAAAAGATATCTCTCCAGATCTTGCATAAAATAATTTTAATTTTAGTAACAACAAAAAGGCAATCTTAGATAGTATTTTTTTGTTTTTGACCATAGACATTGTAACAACAAGTATGAAAAGTAACATGCTAGGCAACATAATTAGTTGACCAATGTCATGTTTAGATAAAATATTGACAAAATAAATTTTCAAGAACATTTACAAGGTAATAATTAGAGATCACATAAAACATCATCAGTGAAAGTTTCAGTCAAAAATATGTAACTGTCATTCAAAAGAGTGTACTCAACAGTAAACACTATGATACGCGTTGAAGGACACTCCATACTTTACACCTAAAGACAAAATAAAGATTACCTATGTGTACTCTGATTAAGTGCTTTTGGACCGAATCAGCTGCGCTAGGGATGCTAATAAAATGTTTATAAATAATTTCTTAAAGCTAAAACGAAACATATTTACAGGAGTACCTTGTAAGTTTGACAATGGTAAACATGCGTAATTTTGAACATTACAATTTTAGTAATCCGGCACTGCCCTCATAAATTCGGAGAATATAAAACCGTCACTCCCTAGCGCCTATTGCTTGTATTACTAGAAAATATGTGTGAAAGTCCGACTTTCCTTCTACCGTGCACACAGTGTTGTCGCTTCGGAATCAGTTATGTTGGACATTTACACAGATATTTTCAGCAGAGTGATAGACTGGCTATGGTAGACGTGTGGCGTCGCTGTCTGTAAGTTCGTGTGGCGGCTCAGTTGGCGGCGGCGGCCACGGCGGGCGCGTCGGGCGGCTTGTCGTGACGCTTGCGTGGGCGTCGCCCCCCTCCCCCTCCGCCGCCCGTGCCTCCTCCGCCTGCTGCCGCTCCGCGCTTGTCTGCCTGGACTTCAAATGGAGAATCTGCCGCTGTCACGTCACTCTCTTGCTGTAAAATAAAATAAAAATCATTGAAATCTAATAAGTAAAGCTAGAATAAAAGATGTCATGCAATGTGTATGGGTATGTGTACACGGCAGTAGTAACTATTAGCTAGTGCGTAGTCTAGTGTAGTGCATACCACGTGCGCCTGCTGCGTGTCGGTGTTGTCGTGCGGCGGCGGCGCGCGGCGCTCGTGGCGCGTGTTGGCGGTGCGCGGCTGCTGCTTGACGGCGGCCGGTTCTGGCCGCAGCACGTTACCGACTGCTTTCGTACGACCTTCGCGGAACACCTGCATTATTTACAGAACAGAAATAATTTATAACATTTCAAACGCGAACTAAAAGCCATATAGCGTGAAAAATAATGCCATCGAAAAATTTTCACCAACCTCGATCAAGATTTAAAAATATACTTTCTAAAAACATATTTTATGAATAAAAAACACGGTTGAATACAGTAAATAATCTCACCATCCTCTGCCCCCTCTTGAGATATTCGGGGTGCTTGATGAAGCGGAACCTGACGAGAGCCTTGTCTCCCGTGCGCAGACAGTCGCGGGACATTGACAGGATAGATGCCGTCTGTCGGATGCTGCCACAGTGCACTGCGAAATATAGAAAAAGTTTTTTTTTTTACATTCAAGCTTAGTGTCAAATTCGAGAAGCCGCGCCAGACTAACGGCTGGCCCAGGTATATTATAAAGTAATAAGCGGCTTTAAGATCCACTACCAAGACTTTCGTTCTCGACTTGTTTATGTGTAGACCCAACTCATTGCTTATATTTTCTATTCGGTCCAAAAGGTTCTTAATTTCGGCTTCCGAGGCATCCAGAAGGGTTAATTCGTCGGCATACCATGGGTTAGTGATCTTAAGTCCGCTAACGTTCACGCCGCCTTCCCAGCCGTCCATTGTATATCTCATGGTAGGTTTACCTGCTTGGCAAGTCTCGAGAAGCATCCACAAACACAAGCGTGTAAATGGGGTGTTTGGCGTGGCTTGCGTGAGTTTGCAAGCGCTTGTCCCCGATCCGGACTAGTGTCGGTTTTTGAACACAGATCAAAGGAAGCTTGCGGCAAGCGCTGGCGACGTATTTACACGTTGGCACGTGTTTAGTGTCGCTCACGACCTTGTGCCGTACGGATGTTTTAATCTATTATCTATATATTAAAAACATTTGATAGTTATCTGTTGAGGTTTCTATGAATTTTTAACATACACCGTCTTTTCGGCCGAACTTTTCGCTTCCCTTGGTTTTGTTTATATCACTATCACTACATATTATAAAACAACCAAAATATGACGATAAATGTCAAGTAAGTAAGAAAAAATCTACCATCTGCGAGCTATTCTGGCGTGCGCTGCCTAAATCCTTTGAGATATAACAAAATGATGTATGGTGGAATTGAGTATATTATGTAGGTCTACAGAAAAGTCCGCGATGGCATGTCTATCTCTTAAGGATAACATACTATATCCATTTTAGTACTATAAAAATTGGGCAATTAATAAAGCGGTAATTGGAAAGCGGGAAAAATCAAAATTTCATGATTACTTTTGGTCGCGATAATCGACATCCACGCGGGCGAAGCCGCGGGCATCAGCTTTTTAAATAACAATATGTCAAGCCACACGCAAGAGCCGAAACAATTTCGACATCTATGTCTGCCATGCTTGCCTGTCAAAAAGCAATGCAAGCATGTAAATGAAAATTTTGTTTAATAAATATAGCTACCTCGTAAATGTATAGACAGGGGACTGTTAATATATGAAGACTCTTAACGCCATATCTTTCCAATTTATTTAAAAGTATTGTACGGTCCACAAAATCAAATGCTCATGTCCATGAACAAGGCTACCACAGGACTCTGCTGTCTAACCGTGCATACCTAGCATAACTCGTATAGGGTATTCGTGGGAAACCTAAATGGTTTGAAGGTCTTGTTTCGATGGCTGCGCTCTTACAAGGCATAAAATATGTGTTTTACAATGTAATAATTAATTA
Organism: Xylocampa areola; assembly: GCA_935421205.1. NCBI lineage: Eukaryota > Metazoa > Arthropoda > Insecta > Lepidoptera > Noctuidae > Xylocampa > Xylocampa areola. The sequence goes on from OW285206.1 coordinate 18,984,878, forward strand.
CTGATTGAGCCAATGCTTATGAAACAGTACAGAGAAGTTCAACAATAGCCACATGCCTTAGATTTCTAAACACCCACGTAAGTTTCTTGACTTTCGATGACCATATCTATTGTTTTTATTGAAAAAATATTGTTTTATTAAAAATAATTCCTAAATATCTTGCCGTAATAGGTTTGCTTAAAGATTGATATGCGTACTGTTATAGGAAATTCACATGTATGCATAAGAACATCTACATCTGGATCTTTTCTCCGGGAATTTGTGAACTCCACAAATTAAGTTAATACGAAGTTTTTATTAGAAGAAACTTGAAACACCATGGCCATGTCATCAGCATTAGTAAATATTTTTTGACATTTAATATTTATTGACTTTAGTAATAAAAGAAGAAACTGGGACCAAGAATGCTGCCCTGTGGAACTCCGTAGGGGACTGCGGTATCTAATCTTAAAGCAGTACCTTTTTTTTACTTTCTTCTGACGACCACTAAAAAGCAAACAGATTTTAAGTACTATTTATTACCCTCATGCTATAACTCTCCAGCTTGTAGAATTTGTTGAATAGAGATCGCGACAGTGTCACAGGCCATCGCCAGATCAATAAAAGATCTGACATTTCGTCATCAAAACTAGCTGTAACATAATCTACTAAATCTCTGACAGCGTCAGCTGTTATTTTACCTCCCCTAAATCCAGGGGTCACTTGATGGGTGAACAGTCCTTTCTTTCTTTTTGGAAATTCCCTGGGAACGATGGAAATGCTGAGTGTATTTTTGTATAAATTGAACCCGTGCGAAGTCGAAGCTCGCTAATAATAGATAAAGATGAGCATACTAAAACTCATCACTATGTGACGTTTTTCTTGCATGTCCACGTACCCATAGCCTGGTAGCGCGAGGAGATGGTAGTAGGATGGTGCAGCACGAGGATCTCGCCTTCGAACTGCCAGCATGCCTGAGGGTTCAGTGCCGGAGACACCATCACCATACCTTTGCGGATTTGCGAGCGCTTTATCTGTATACGACAACAAATACTTTTGTATAAATAATTAAATAAAAAATAGCAAAACCCCATCGAAAAACTTTAACAGAGGACATAATTATATCAATTATAACGCACATACAACGGTTAATATTTCTTTTGTTTAACCATGACATTCATTAAAAGAAAGTCAAATCTATGAATAGTCCACACTATTCATAGATTTAACTTTCATTGACATTTCAAACGCGAGCAACATAAATACTTCAGTCAGGGCCCCGGGGACAAAAGACGAAAGAAATGTACCATTTAAATTCCTAAACTAACCTTCTTGAGTGCAAAACTGGCAGTCTGTCCTCCCCTCACTTCTGGGACGGGCATCCTCTTCCTGTGTATGCTCTTGACGGTGATGGGCGTGAACCGGCCAAGCGGATCGGGGCCCAGCAGAAGCGTGTCGTTGAGGCGGATAACTCCAGCCAGAGTCGTACCCGATACCACTGTCCCCACACCCTAGAAATAACAGTGTTTAGTAATGACCTTATGGAGCAGCGCCCTACACCAGTGCGTTGACGTTTTGACGTTGAGTTCCGTGACGTCAATCACGTCACAGTTTGCTTGTCTGTGGATTTTAACAAAAGGTTAAAATTGGAAGGTTTTCGTGTCATTCTAAAAGTCAATGGCCCGCTAAGAGGAAAAGAGAGACATAGTAGAATTTTTTATTTAAAAGTGTATTTTACTGTTGACGAAAGTATCTATAGAAATGTAGCCACTTAAAACCATTACCACACTGTCATGTGGATAGCTTTCTATCTGTATTTTAATATCTTTAGCAAGATGACTTTTATATTAGGATCTGGCTTAAGCTAAATTGTCAACTTACTGGCACTGAGTATGTATCGTCTATTTGGAACTCTGCTGGCTTGTCGTCCTGTGAGGGCATCCTCGTCTTCAGCAGGTTGAGGAACATTTTCAGCATCTCCAGGTTTTCTCCCGTCACGTTCGACACTTGGAAGATTGGACATAGCCTGCAACAATTCTGGAATTAAAAACTGCACAGACGATTTACGATTATGTAAGTTGAAGAAAAATTATATTCAGTGCTAAAGTAGTGCATAGTGGTAAAAAAAGTACTTTTAATTTGTATTACAGACTGAAGCATGGTGAAAGTATAGGGTGGATGGAATTTGTCCCTGCACTGACTAATAGGAGCCGAACAAAGGCGTCACCATACCTCTGAGACACGAAGTTAGTAGCGCTGACAATGACGTCATCTTTCGTCTTTACCATGACGGGTACTTTGCGGCAACCGGACGACTTGAGGATCCTGATGAGTAGCTTGAGGTTATCTTGCAGAACGTTCGGAGGGCACATGTCAATCTTGGTCACTACCACGAACACAGGTACGGAGAGGGCCAGGGCTAAGCCCAGGTGCTCCTTAGTCATGCCCACTATGCCTGCATTGGCACCAATCTAGACAATTGAAACGAAGTTTTCGTGTCGTAATAAAACATTTTTATTTATGAAACACCATTATTCAGATTTGCAATGAGAATGAAGAAGAAGTCCGAGGTAAATAAACAAATATTGAAAGTAAATGCTCAGCCAGGTTAGAGCCAGAAGCCAGGCAAACACGAGTGGAGAAGTCATGATATAATGAACGATGACGATATTAATGCACAATTATAGGCATAAGCAATATTGCACAATTATCTAAACAAACACACCAAGGGCAACTTTACAATGTTTGAACAGGTGATTGTTACCATGAGCATGCCGAAGTCGGGCGCGTGTCCCGTCATGCCGAACACCGTGGTCTTGAGGTACCGCTCGTGGCCTGCCAGGTCGATGAACGTGATCACCTTAGAGCTCTTCTCGCAGATCTTCACCCAGTCCAGGGTCCCGTGGTCTGGTTTGTTCACCACGTTACCTATAGAACATTAGACGTTAATCGCAATCAAAATTTGCATTAGAAAATAATTGTATTTATTCGTGTGTCCAATATATATACTTTTAGGATTAAGTATAGGTATTGTGTGATTCATAAGAATTGCACACGTATTATGCTTAATTAGATAAACAAATATGTAAAATATGCATTGCAAATGAATTGTATCTTCTTCGATCTAATTTTTATGGCGTATCTACGAGTCATTGACACTTGTTTCGAAAATCAAATGCCAATGAAAAGAGATAGACAACATGTACATTATTCATTAGTAGGTACATACTGTAAAAACTTTTCAGTGCTATAGTAGAAAATGGCTTACTTAGAATTTTATAAAAGATACGTAACTTTTGCCTACACAAAATCCTCAAGAAACAAGCAAAACTCGTAACCCTGTTCATTGAACGATTTTATTAAATTAGCTAATATTGCGATTACTTTATTCCTTATCACAATCGTTGGTCCAAACGTTCTAATCTGCGTGTTGATAAATAATTGTACACTCGAGACATTTCTTCTCGTTAGATTTGATGAACGAGATAAGGGTCGTGGATTATAATAAACTAGAAAACGCACGTATCGTGTTAAACATAGTGAACATTCAAGAAAGAAAAAAAAACAAGAAACGCTTGCTTACTTAATGCAGTGAGGATTTCTAGCCGCACTATGACATTACACAAAAAAAAACAAAGTACCATCAGCCGTTCATCAGGTCAAGTTCATACGAAGTTTGTAGCAACAGTAGACTTACCCATGCTATCGAAGCCCAGTATATCGTTGCCGACGGAGCTGGTCCGGCCGCTTTCCATCTCGTGCTTGTGCCTGAACAATCGCTGTCGCGCGTAACCGCGTCCGTTGTCCAGCTCGCCGTGCGTCAGTACGCCCAGGAGAGTCGACTTACCGGCGTCCACGTTACCCACGACCGCCACTCTATGTGACAACAAGACTCGATTAGTACTAAGTAGGTAACTATACGCGGGTGAAAACGCGGGGCACAGCTAGTATACTATATATATACACAGTTAACAATATTTGTAACTGCGCAGAGTAGTCTGCGCAGATACTTGCGATCATATCATCTGAACTTAATTTACACAACGGACGATACCTGATCTCCATGAAGTCTGTGTGATCGAGCTCGGTGCGCAGGAGGTACTGTCCAGTGAGGCCGCTGCCGCAGTCCCAGCGGCGCAGCTCCACGCAGGACACGCGCTCGCCGCTCACCAGCGACTGCAGCGTGGCCAGCGACGCGCTGTACTCGTCCTCCGTCAGACCGCGCCCGTCTGCGCAAACGATTACTTAGTATCATCCATGCATCCATGATCATTTTTTGGCTTCAATGGTAAATGCATAACACTCATGTAGCGTCACCATGGCTGTTCAACTTTAACATGGATAGTTGTCTGACAGATTTAAAAGAAAGTGAATGTCTTCTTTATGCACAAGATCAAGTTCTACTTGCATCGTCAGTGGAACAGTTGCAATACTGGAACCGTGATGAATGAAGCTTATGAGGTTAAGGGAAAATAAATGTAAACAAGACGAAGTTTATGGTGTTTAAAAGCCTATGATGAAGTGTGATTTGTATGATGTTGAGAGGATGAATGAAAATCTATGAACAAAAGGTATCTTTTCAGATGATGAAAATGAATGTCAGGTGCATAGTGCTTGCAATTGGCTCACATGCATGACCAGATACCAATGTTTGAATGTGGACGAATCAAAAGCGGTAGGTATCTAAGGATCGTAGCAGGTGTGTGGTGGCGCGAAAATTTTACCAGAGACACCAGAGATCATCACAAGTGTATTATAGAACTGTCACAATAAAATCTATATATAAATACAGTAAGAGTGATACGCAATTACCTTGAATGTCTTTTAATTTCGCATTCTGTCTTTTTGCTAGAAGTACTTTTATAAAAAGCAACCATCAAATTAATTTAGAGAAAGCAAACAGAACAGTATTAAATGAGTCCTAACTCCTAAGTAATACAAATCTATGTAGTCTCTTTTGTTCTCACTCATTGAACCAAATTTTAAAGTAGTCAATTCTTCAAGTTATAGAACTATGACATGCGTGAATTAACTTCCATGGTTGAATTACTAGGCTGGTTAATTTTTCAGGAACATTCACAGCACTATTAATAATATTTGATATTAACACATTCCTATTTGAACATGAATCAATTGATAAGATTATCTAAGTTGTAAGTTGCAACATGGCTCTGCTTTATCTCCTTGTATATTCAAATTAAATTTATGAAATAATATATTATCTTTTGATGGATCAACAAACATTAGATGATGCAATTAAAATGATGAATGATCTTACTGAGTCATAGCTGGAGAGTTGAAGTAACTCCTATGATGAAGTTTCAGAATTTATCCAATGCCTACAAATGTGCTGGAATCAGTGGCGTGCATTGCATATACATAGGCAGTGCCTACCTCAATAAATAACTTAAATACAAACTGTGATATAGGTTGTATGCCCTTAGGCTGGAATGCCCATATTTTATATTTGGTTTAATACTTAATCCTATGAACCTATTTACCTACACTGAAAAACTTGAGGCTGAAAATGCTGATGCATACTACAAAGGTTCAAGACGATTTCCTTACAATCCAAGCTTTAATGGAATGCAATATATGCGTGTTTTACTTACAGATAATTCTTCTAATGCACAATCTCAGCAACTGGCTATTATGAATAGCAAAATCAAAATATTGCTTAAAGCAGATTGACAATTAGAGAAGTTTTTTGCAGTTTGAACAAGACTTAAAATGTGACCTTGTTATTAGGCTTGTGCAATGGATGACTATAAAAGTTTTGACCCATAAAGTTAAATTCCTATTGTATTATTCAATCTTCATCGATTTTTTTTCTCAGTACTCTCCAGTTCTTTTTGAGGCAGATTAGTTTAACTGTAGTTACCTTCGCCTAGTCCTATGTCATAAATGATCTCTCCATTGCCAGATTCCAGTCTTTCCAGGAGTTGCTTACGAAGTAATTCATACTCATCAGCTGTAGGGCTCACTAGCACCATCTAAAAGATATAAAAGTGATCACAACTAATATCTGATTGGCTAATAAATGAATTTGAATTGTATGTATTTTCAAGGCATGTTCCAACACAATACCATAATAAAATAATTGACTTTATGCACAGAGCAATATGATTTATTTATACATGAATGTTCTCACTAATATTGCAACAACATGTATTGTATCTGTTGCATATTATGGCACATCTAGTAAACAACAATGTATTAAATCATACCTTGACATTTTATTTTTATGAAAATTTCATAAGGAAATAAATGTATGTAATAAACTCCTATTTATGAACTTGTAAATTGAGTGGTAAATAATAGACAACATGATGCAATATTTTAATATGGTGCAATGTAAAAATAAATAGTAGCCACCTCTTTTATATTACCCATAAAATTAAATAGAATTATATGCATTTTTAATCAGAGAGTTTTAAGGTTTATTATATATGAATGTGAAGTTATGAAAATATATATAAATATATAATCTTTTTAACACACTTTTATTACATTGAATCTGAAATGAATAATAAATAATAAGCATTTCATTCAAGAAATGTCATACATTGATGAAAATGACTTATGGAAGTCGGTACATATCAAAGATATATCTCAATGTTACAACCATTAGCATGTACATGCGAGTAGGCGTACTTTACGCGGGAACAATATGTTGGTAAACAAAGATACTGCTGGTGTTTACCTTTCCTCTGATACTAGAATAATCCGTCTCACTCTCTAGGAATCCCTCGGGCTCCCCCAGGGGGCTCATCTTCACTGGTGACTCAGGTATACTATCCATGTTTAGCGACAACAGCAACAAACTATTACACCATTATGTCATCACGTTACTTTAGCGTAAACACTGTCCGTAGGTTACAGTCCCTAAAATTTAAAGACAACATAAATTGATTAACTTACACAAAGGCACAATAGATTTAAATAGTCTATTAGCTACAAATTTTGGTCACAGATGCTTTACGTATTACTTGAAATAACGTGAACATAGGAAGCTAGTAATCCCATGAATAAGACAAATATTAAACGCTCTCATATTTTACTAATAATATTGTATGAAATCACTAAATACCAAAATGTTAGCCGCAGTTTTAAGTTATGAAAATAGATTGGCTAAATAAAACAGATGGATTATATGCCAACTTTTTGACAACTCACACTATACCTATTTACCTATAGCTATATTAGAGGTCTAAGGCTAGTGATGCAGCTCGGATCGAACAAGTTTTAAACTATAGGTATAAAATGATCTGGTGATCCAAAGGAATAAAACGATCTGGTGATCTAAAAGAATAAAATGAGCTGTTGAACCAAAGGAATACAATTTTCTGATGAATCAAATGAGTAAAAGGATCCAGATGAGTCAAGGTAAAAACCTAGGTAGACGCCTAGGTTTTATTCAACTAATTAATGTTTGCATGCGTTCACGCCTCTGCCCATGCTGTCTTACTCATTCACAGCTTAACTTAGGTATGAAATATTTCACTATCCTACTTACGTACGGTTTTATTTAATATTTGGGTACCCTACAAGTGAGATAAAGCGATACAACAGTGCATTGGCATTGAGTATCCAACTAGTCTCTTAACTAGAATAATATTTCATAGTATTGAGTATCTAACTGTTATCCTGACTTGTGTAATACTTTAGAGTATAGAGTATCTATTACTAGTTTATTGACTAGTATAATTGAACGAGCTGTATGCTCATTCATGAGATGTTATGATATTGAAGTAAGTTTGAGTGTGGGGAGAAAAGATCATATAGTTGTAAGTAACGTTTATTAATCCCATTATGGATTATAAATAAAACTGTTGACGATTCTTTCCTCTCATATTATTCAGTTCGTGTATGTTAACGCACTATATATTAAAGGTGGCTCCTTAATTATCATCCATCCTTTAGCTTCTTTGTCTCACTTATTCATTTGACTTACCAGAATTCTTACCAGAACTCCGCGGAGCCATTGATACCGGTGCCGCTGTGTAATCAGATGGCTCCGCGGAGTTATTTATTCTGGAGCCACCTCAGTATCAAACGACTCCGTAGAGCAATTGATTCCGGAGCCGATACCGATTTGAAGGAGTAAATAAGCTTATAGTCTCCGGCTCCGGAACTGTATAATTAGTAACCACCGCTAAAACCTAAAACAAACTGATTTTGAAACAGTTTCGTTCGCTAACATAGTTCCAGGAACTATTACAGTGCGGACTATTCATGTCTACGTCTCAATCTTGATAATATCGATAATCGACTGTAGTTTATTGTGTATAAATTAGTGTTGCCAAACTATCGATAACATTAAATTGATACTATCACTCGATAAGCTATCATTATTCGACTATTGATTGCAACACTAGTTTTTCTCTTTGACCCTGTCTGTGACTGACATGACAAACAAATCGTTGTCTATGGATCAGAGTTTAGGCGGGAAAATGTAAAGTGCACGTTGTCAATTTTATATTGTTTTCCAAAACTTGTGTTTCTCCGAAGTATAATGTGTAATTATGGTGGATAATTAACCATTATGTGTTCATGAAGGTGTGCGAGTGTGGGCAAATTGTATACAATTGAAAATCATGACTTTTTGTGTTCACTCCTAAACTCCATCGAAGACTCAGTAAAATTTCCACCGTTTTACTGGGGCAATAACTGCAATAACTTTTTATACTTGATTAAAACAAGAAGGAAGTAACTGAAGACGAGGCTTTGGCCTTACTTTTATTCAAGAACACTGAAGACGAGGCGGTATGGTCTAAGACCTTAGCCTGCCCGATTAGGGCGAAGGAAAAAAAAAAAAAAAAAATGTCTATGGATCAAATCGGAGTCCGGCTTCAGATATTTGGTGATTGTGATTTACTTGGAAAAGTGGAAATCGACGGTGTTTATCCCGGTCTAGCGTGCCATGCAATTGTGAAGTTTAATTGATCTGTTGTTATATAGTAAAGTTACTTAGAGTAACATAATTTATCGTAATATTCATATAATATGGTTCTGTGGATATCTCTATCCTTGAACAATCAATATGGGTGATTTAAATTCATCTGATTGCTCCTGGAAGAAAATGGTGATAGCGAAAGCAAATAATCAATGGATCTCTACTGTAAAATCCGAATATAGCGATATAGACAACACGGTAAGCGCTACTGGAATGAAAATGAATTCTGAACATCAACATATATCCTGTGATAAAGTTAAACGCGAGCAAGAAGAAACTGGTTGTGACGGTAATTTTGAGATGGATGATTCAATGTCATCGACTCAGGATATGGACCCACTTTCACTGCTTGACCCCACCAAACAGAGGCGTCGCAGAGGATCGGTCCCTAAATGTGAATCGCCAGATGAGCGAGCGTCGCGTTTAGCTAAAATGTCGGCTTATGCGGCTCAAAGACTCGCGAACGAAACTCCTGATCAGCGTGCTAATAGACTTAGGCGCATGTCAGAATATGCAGCAAAAAGATTGTCACAGGAGACAAGTGAACAAAGAGCTAAACGTCTATCACGAATGTCAGCTTATGCTGCCAAAAGACTAGCCAATGAATCTCCTGAGCAGAGACAGGCAAGGCTAGCCAGAATGTCTGCATATGCAGCCCGGAGACAGGCTATGAAGAAGATCACAGTGCCCAGCACCTCAGTTGAAATTCATGCTAAAAATTCAAATTTCAATATACAAACAATGCCTAACCAAAGCTAAGAATAATTTGTGTTGAAGACAATGATCAAATCTATTATAAAATTCATACTGAACTTATTTATCTTTTTATACAGCATTTTACAAAAACAAATTATTGTTTTATAGAATATATTTAATTTAAGAGATATGCCTAGCTATTTAGATTTTATGTTTAAAGCCTTGATAACTCTTTAATGTTATTATTCTGCTGTAATTTTTAGTAATCAGCATAAGTTCAACATTACAATAAACTTATATACTATGCTAAAAACATTTTTCTATTTACTTTACTATATTGAAAAATAAAAAAGCCACTTAAACATTAATAAAGTTTATTTTAATCAAAGTATACTTTTGATGCAGCTAAGTATTAGTAATTCACAAACACAGTAGGTATACAAATAGATATAATTGAAATGTTTCATACCATTTGAGATTCAGTAAAATAATGTTAGAGGAATGTTTTTAATCAGTCTATGACACAAATGGGAATATATTGGAGATTTTACCTATAATAACAAATATCTTACACAAAAATACATCATGTCTTCTCATCATCCCCCTGCCCTTATCCCAATTTATTTAGGTTTGGTGCAGCATATATCTAGCATGCCGCTAAACTATGTTTTATGACTGGTCACCTGCTTAACCCTCATCAAGAATGCTGTAGTTGGTGGTAACCACCACTGATATGGTCTCCTTCTATCTAGCTATATCACACCATATGCACCAGATTTTGATGTTATCCTACTGTCACACTCCACTAACCAAGCTATTTACATGATGTCTTGTATAGGTACTATAATTTCTACAATTATTATAGCTCCAACTAACTTAGTCAGTATAGAAAATAGGTGTCATCAAGACACCTATTTTCTATACTGACTAAGTTAGTTTACTTAATAAAATGTTGTCAATTTCATAAAATACAATTAAGATTATTATTGTTATAAAGTGGTATATTATCACATTCTGTAGATGGGCGATTGCCAGGAGTATCTAAGCTGACGGTGCTTCATGTTAAACTGTCGGACCAGGCCATTGTTAATTAATTAATAGCAGTTGTTAGGGTGGTATAAACAACTCTAACACTATGTTGACTACTAACTAAATGAAAGGAGAAGATTATGCCTTCCATCCACTTGTTTTCCACTGGGAAACAGACTTAAAATAGTAGTTAAATACGTAAGTAATGTATTTTTATTTGCCTGAGGGCATTCATATGAAAACAAAACCACTCGGCACGGGAGTTGGTGTCTGCGGTCTCATTTGAAAATGATTATTTTTAACCGACTTCCAAAAAAGGAGGAGGTTTCTCAATTCGACCGTATATATATATATATTTTTTTTTTTTTTTTTTTTTTTTTTTTTTATGTGTGTTCGGGGATAACTTCGTCGTTTATGAACCGATTTTGATAATTCTTTTTTTGTTGGAAAGAAGATATCCCAACGGTGGTACCATGGTAAGGAAACCAGGATCTGATGATGAGTCCCCGAGAAATCGAGGGAAACCTTCGAAAATCGTAGGGGCGACTAGTGCATTTGTTAATTTTTTCATTAAGTATTTTAAAGCACTACTATTTAATGAAGGTCTGGAGTCGATCTGATGATGGAGCCGAAAGACGATCTAGGGAACTCTTTAACGATTTACAGCAATTACCTGGTGTTTGGGCTTGATTAATTTGTATTGATGAGAACTTTACACCTAGATAGGTTGTGACTGTCATTAGGGGTCTGATGATGAAGACGAAGGACAGTCAAGGGAACTCCTCAACGTTTTACAGTAGCTACCTTGTTTTGTATGTATGTCCGTCGATATAATTGTTTGAAAGAGTAGTCCCCAGAGGTGGTCCCATTTCAATTTAGTGAAGATCTGATGAAGATCTTCGAAGTTAGACGATGGAACTCTTCAATAAATCACAGCAAATCACTCGCAATTGCTGTAATCGCATGTTCATGTATAGTTCATGCCACTCAATACATACATAGCATCATGCCTGTATTGCCCGATGGGGTAGGCAGAAGTGTCCACTGTTGTACACAAACATTTCACCGATGCAGTTATTAAGTCCTAGCGGCTTTCGAAGGCCTACCCATATTATTAAATAACTAAATTAACTTATGTATGAAGTATACAAACTTATAGATGACCTATACAATATATATATTAGACTTAAAACTAAAAAGACTAAAATAAATTAATTTTAAACAAAAAATAAAAACCGCCTTCCAAAATCTACTACCTACACTAAAAAGTTTAAAATAATATCAAAATTTGCTTATAATAAAATAATTTTAAAATAACAATATATTATAATAATCTGTTAATTTTGGAGTCGGTGCCTGATGTATGTGGGGTTTACAACCAGATACAAAGGCCGGTAACATAACCACAGCACAACGAACATAAGTGACTAACAAGAGGAAAACAATAACCCTCTCCCAGTACAGGCACCGACTCCAAAATTAACAGATTATTATAATATATTGTTATTTTAAAATTATTTTATTATAAGAAATTTTGATATTATTTTAAACTTTTTAGTGTAGGTAGTAGATTTTGGAAGGCGGTTTTTATTTTTTGTTTAAAATTAATTAAATAACGCCACAGACACAGAGACAGGCAGGTTAGATGTGTAGCTTTAAAGTGAGTCCAACTGAAGATGGTACTGTAGCCATACATTTAATTCTGTTCAAATATTTAAATTTAAATTATAGATTCTTGAAAACCAATATTCCATACTGAGTAAATTATAAGTAATCCATAAAATGAGAAAAAGTAACATACTCGTATAATGGGCAGATGTGGGTTCTGCCATCATTGCAAATTTATATAGAACAAACAAAATTCACATCGCAGAATAATTTCGCTTTTTATTGGTAGCAAGTTAAAATAAACGCCAAGTCATCCTTGGTATTGGACTATTATTTAAATAAACAGACTGAATTGGCGTAATTATTGGTTCAGGTACGTATCTAAAGCAGAGCTTGTTTGTCTAAAGTAGTTTGTCATACAGCTCAACCCACTTATTACGCAAAACATACAATTCATATGTATATTTTTGTGTTGCCAATCTCAGGTGAGTTGGTTTTCAGGATGGGAAGTCACGGTCGGTCAAAGTCTAAAGGGCAAGTAAACAGGCCAAATTTTTGAAACATTACCTTTGTTTTTTGTGGCTAAGATCGTCATAACCCAGCTAGATCGAATAAAATCCAGCCCAAACACGAGGTAGCTCCCGTAAACCTTTTGAGGAGTTCCCCCAACTGTCTTACGTCTCCATCCTCCATAATGTTGGAGTGTCATCAGAACTACAGAATATATGTGCCAAGTTAGAACAGTAGGTTTACAGGTGAAAAATGAGTCATTCCCTATTCCCATATTTCTACCCCTATTTTTTTTCTAATGAAAGGTGACCAACTTCGAGAAGTGTACCAAGAACAATAAATAATAAAAAATAAAAAAAACTGATTACTCTAAAAATAAAAGTTATGCGTGATCATACAATAAAAAAATACGCGTCGATTGAGAAAATCCTTATTTTTTCCGGTTAAATAAACTTTCATAACTAGCGGCATGCTATGATAGACAGCTAGCAAGTACAATCAAAAATATTCTTTATTACAAAAACACAAAAGCTTACATTAAAAACATATTTATCAGTTGTTTAGTACTCATAACACAAGCTCTGCTTAGCTTGAGACTAGACGGCGTTGTGTGATAGTTGTGGAATATTATATTATTATATATATATTATTATTGTATTTCATGAAATTGATACTTGTGCTATGGTACTAAAAATTAAATTTATTCGTAGTTTTTAGGAGTCAAAACGGCGATCATAGCGTGCCGCTACACACACAGAATATAAAGGTGGCGGTTCGCGTCGCGTCAAAGACAGGAGGCTGAGACGGGAGTCTGCGACAACTGCCTCGGTCTCTTCTGCATGTACTGTGGGTCGAGACCGAGACCGCAACCAAAGATACAATTCTTTAAGTATCGGAGTCTGTAGATGGAGTAGTTTGTGTTGTACTGTTGTGTCATTAATTTACAATGTAATGGAAAGCCGAGTAGAACTTCTATTGGAGGAAGAAGAAGACGATGATTTGCTCATATATTATCATCACAAATATAAATTTAAAAGAAGATTACCTCTTAACGAATTATTTTTAACTAGAGGCCAAGAAGGATCATTTTCGCTATTAGTGAAGAAACAGTAATCGGAAAAAGTAGTCGGTTTTTACAATAAACACAGTGTTTTTTCGAGCGCGACATGAGACACTACTGGTCAGGCAGCAACCCTCGCGCAGTCTCCTGTCTCTATCTCGCTCGCGAACTGATGCGTATACATTGCCTAAAGTTAAGTTAAGATCGCGGTCTCCCGTCTCAGTCTCTTGTCTCGGTCGATTATCTATGTCGTCTACAGACTCTCCACTCGCTCCATCTACAGACTCCGATACTGAATGAATTGTAGCTTTGGTTGCGGTCTCGGTCTCGACCCACAGTACATGCAGAAGAGACCGAGAAACTTGTCGCAGACTCCCGTCTCAGTCTCCTCTCTTTGTCGCGACGCGTACCGCCACCTTAACACACTACTTAGATAAAATGATAAAGTCGTCTTAGCCAATACCTAAATCCGAAGTCCACTTATATATTATTGTAACCTATAGCTAAAGTAAACAATATAAATAGTACTATAATATAATATTAAATACAGCTGCATAAAAACAGTCTAATTTGCTTATTTCTAATGTAAAATCTGCTTATATTTTATTACGAAACATTACGTACTTGTATGTTACGTACATGTACGTGGTTTGGGTCTGTCAGATGGCTCATATACCGTACACCAGTTGCGTAAGTTGAGAGTGTGTAGTTCATTCGATGTATCTTAATCTGCTTAACATATAATGATATATTAAGTGACGTCGATAGTCCAATAGCCGTGCGCTCAGTACGGCGGTAGCGTGAACTGTACGCGGTCGTAGAGGAGCTTGGGGCGGTGGACGGGGCGCGGCGGCCGCTAGCAGGCCGTGTCGGCGGCCAGCGCCGAGCCCGCGGCGGGCGCCAGCAGCTGGCGCGTGGACGACGTCGAGCTGTACGAGTCGCCCGACGAGCGCACGCTCGACTGGCTCAGTGGTGTACCTGGATAACACACAAATGCTTTCACTAGAAATGGGTGTAGAAAAAAAATCGCTGAAGACTTTCTGATGAGTTGAACGAGCGGAACTGTACCGTAAACAGGACACGACTCCACGCAACTTCAGATCAAATGATTATAAGTTCAGTCAGACGTTTTAGAATTGCCTCAATTAGTTAGGGTTACGACACCAGCAGACTTATAGCATCAGTCGTCGGTAATTTGGCGACTGCATCTCTTTATCACTATTGACTCTCGGCGTTGGGTCACAGTAGCCAGTTTTGCGTTCAGTTCCTATCGAGCTTCCGAAAAGCGACTTGCATTACTGATGCAAGTAGCTGAAAATAAAAAGTGCTATGAATAGCAAGCCTGCTGAAGCTTTTATAGGCATGAATAAATAGACTACAGCTCGTACCGGGTAAAGAAGTGACGTGATGTGGTAAGGCCCAACGCTGAGGAGTACAATCTCCATTGTTAGTCGGCTCCTGTAACGGATCATGATATTAGGACATGGCATGCTGATTAAAGCAATTTGATTTTTAATATAATGTGCATATTGCTGCCTACGATTAATTTTCAATCGTAATGTCCAAATTGACTCGGCAATAGTACGCACATGAGACTGCGTTCCAAGAGCCCTGCAATGCCTTGACACATTCAAGCTACGTCATGTGGTTAACGCAGTGCATCGCTCGGCTCCTGCAACGTGCCAGTGTAACATCACCTTAACAACATTCATACTGATGCGTTAAATGATAATGAAAGTGCAAATTAAACACGACGCGGGAAATTAAAAGAATATCGCGTAAACCAAAACCGAATTAACACGCACACAAACAAAGCTTAATGATGACGGCACGACTACGATGACAGCTGATGCAAGATGGCGCACTTACTGCAAGTTTGTTCGTCTTAGGAACGGTCAGAATGGTCGTGTTGGTGTCTTCCGGCGTGAAATAATCTGAGTCCTCGGCGACTGCCGGCGACTCCACATCGTTACGAGATTGTGTTCCGCTCGCTGCGTGCGATTTTACACCCAATTATCAACTGTTTATGATGTCACTACACCTCGAGTATGTCTTTGTACGTATATACATAGTTCTTCAATGCGCACGGGTTACCATTATTAAGGATGCAATCAATCACTAATAATAAGCATGTCGTTGTCGAATTTATGGATGACTGTTACTGATATCACTTGTATCTTAACTAAAACTTTTAAATATTGAATAGGAAAAAAATAATTCTAAACATTATAACTAATTACGTGACTTGAGGTGTTCTTCTTCTTGTAATATGAATGAAAATCTAAAATATAATTTTGTAATTTCTATTATAATTATTCAAATGCCAGAAGTTAATTTCTTGCTAATATGTTTCAGATAGGACGAACACAGAACAACGATATGAACAGGCACCTCAATACATTAAGATAGGATTGTAATTCCAAGCAAAGCTCCACGTAAATTTAAATTTCAAAATAGCAGCCTACTAGCGGTCGATCGAATTGAGGTTTGACTTTACATGACTATGGGAGCATGAGAGAGAGGTATTATTATAAGTTTGTAGAGCATAAACCGAGCAGTAAACAAATGGAGTGTAGTAAGGAGACGAGGACCATATAAAAGCTGCTGTCGAAGCGTTATAGTTTATATGAGTGGTAAATTTCGTCGTGACAGACATAATGTTATCAGAGTCAGTCCGGGGCACGAGCACTCCATTTGTATACTATTCATATATATCAGCTGTATGTATATAATATAATGTATGTAAGCGAAGTGCACGGCTGTAAATTTTACTGCGCCACGTGTGCGTCGCGTCATCTCACCGACTGCGCGGGCGGGACAGCCGCAGTGTGTGTGTGGTACATAGTATGTACGAGTATGTGTGTATACTGACAGTTGCGCTTGGGCTCGGGCTCGTCGGTGTCGTCGATGTGCGCAGGCGCGGGCGGGACAGCCGCAGTGTGTGTATCAGTGTGTGTGGTACATAGTATGTATGTGTGTATACTGACAGTTGCGCTTGGGCTCGGGCTCGTCGGTGTCGTCGATGTGCGCAGGCGCGGGCGGGACAGCCGCAGTGTGTGTATCAGTGTGTGTGGTACATAGTATGTATGTGTGTATACTGACAGTTGCGCTTGGGCTCGGGCTCGTCGGTGTCGTCGATGTGCGCAGGCGCGGGCGGGACAGCCGCAGTGTGTTTATCAGTGTGTGTGGTACATAGTATGTATATGTGTATACTGACAGTTGCGCTTGGGCTCGGGCTCGTCGGTGTACTCGATGTGCGCAAGCGCGGGCGGGACAGCCGCAGTGTGTGTGGTACATAGTATGTATATGTGTATACTGACAGTTGCGCTTGGGCTCGGGCTCGTCGGTGTCGTCGATGTGCGCAAGCGCGGGCGGGACAGCCGCAGTGTGTGTATCAGTGTGTGTGGTACATAGTATGTATATGTGTATACTGACAGTTGCGCTTGGGCTCGGGCTCGTCGGTGTCGTCGATGTGCGCAAGCGCGGGCGGGACAGCCGCAGTGTGTGTATCAGTGTGTGTGGTACATAGTATGTATATGTGTATACTGACAGTTGCGCTTGGGCTCGGGCTCGTCGGTGTCGTCGATGTGCGCAAGCGCGGGCGGGACAGCCGCAGTGTGTGTATCAGTGTGTGTGGTACATAGTATGTATATGTGTATACTGACAGTTGCGCTTGGGCTCGGGCTCGTCGGTGTCGTCGATGTGCGCAGGCGCGGGCGGGACAGCCGCAGTGTGTGTATCAGTGTGTGTGGTACATAGTATGTATATGTGTATACTGACAGTTGCGCTTGGGCTCGGGCTCGTCGGTGTCGGTGTCGTCGATGTGCGCAAGCGCGGGCGCGGACAGCCGCAGTGTGTGTATCAGTGTGTGTGGTACATAGTATGTATATGTGTATACTGACAGTTGCGCTTGGGCTCGGGCTCGTCGGTGTCGTCGATGTGCGCAGGCGCGGGCGGGACAGCCGCAGTGTGTGTATCAGTGTGTGTGGTACATAGTATGTATATGTGTATACTGACAGTTGCGCTTGGGCTCGGGCTCGTCGGTGTCGGTGTCGTCGATGTGCGCAAGCGCGGGCGCGGACAGCCGCAGTGTGTGTATCAGTGTGTGTGGTACATAGTATGTATATGTGTATACTGACAGTTGCGCTTGGGCTCGGGCTCGTCGGTGTCGTCGATGTGCGCAGGCGCGGGCGGGACAGCCGCAGTGTGTGTATCAGTGTGTGTGGTACATAGTATGTATATGTGTATACTGACAGTTGCGCTTGGGCTCGGGCTCGTCGGTGTCGGTGTCGTCGATGTGCGCAAGCGCGGGCGCGGACAGCCGCAGTGTGTGTATCAGTGTGTGTGGTACATAGTATGTATATGTGTATACTGACAGTTGCGCTTGGGCTCGGGCTCGTCGGTGTCGTCGATGTGCGCAGGCGCGGGCGGGACAGCCGCAGTGTGTGTATCAGTGTGTGTGGTACATAGTATGTATATGTGTATACTGACAGTTGCGCTTGGGCTCGGGCTCGTCGGTGTCGGTGTCGTCGATGTGCGCAAGCGCGGGCGCGGACAGCCGCAGTGTGTGTATCAGTGTGTGTGGTACATAGTATGTATATGTGTATACTGACAGTTGCGCTTGGGCTCGGGCTCGTCGGTGTCGTCGATGTGCGCAGGCGCGGGCGGGACAGCCGCAGTGTGTGTATCAGTGTGTGTGGTACATAGTATGTATATGTGTATACTGACAGTTGCGCTTGGGCTCGGGCTCGTCGGTGTCGGTGTCGTCGATGTGCGCAAGCGCGGGCGCGGACAGCCGCAGTGTGTGTATCAGTGTGTGTGGTACATAGTATGTATATGTGTATACTGACAGTTGCGCTTGGGCTCGGGCTCGTCGGTGTCGGTGTCGTCGATGTGCGCAAGCGCGGGCGCGGACAGCCGCAGTGTGTGTATCAGTGTGTGTGGTACATAGTATGTATATGTGTATACTGACAGTTGCGCTTGGGCTCGGGCTCGTCGGTGTCGGTGTCGTCGATGTGCGCAAGCGCGGGCGCGGACAGCCGCAGTGTGTGTATCAGTGTGTGTGGTACATAGTATGTATATGTGTATACTGACAGTTGCGCTTGGGCTCGGGCTCGTCGGTGTCGGTGTCGTCGATGTGCGCAAGCGCGGGCGCGGACAGCCGCAGTGTGTGTATCAGTGTGTGTGGTACATAGTATGTATATGTGTATACTGACAGTTGCGCTTGGGCTCGGGCTCGTCGGTGTCGGTGTCGTCGATGTGCGCAAGCGCGGGCGCGGACAGCCGCAGTGCATCGCCGGTAGCGCACAATCCCAGCGAAGAGGCGGAGCCGCGGGACGCACCCGTACTCGATATCGTCTGCATATGAATAATAACCATATCATTAATTTGAGATGAAAAGAAACAACTAATTTGAGTAATATAAAATACACAAGTTTAGTATCCTCACCCCATTGACAGTGGGTTGCGTGAGCAGCGGCGACAGTCGCTCGGCGTCGCTGTCGGGCTCCGGCTGGGCGGCGCGCGCCTCGTCGTCGGAGCCCGACGCCTCTTGCACCGACTCCATGTCGCCCGGGTACTCCAGGCTCAGCGATGACTAATGAGATATAAACATCAGTTATTATCGGGTGGTAACCTCCATGGATATGCTCGACCTCACGGTGCCCCTGCCTATATTGAGTGGCGGTGAATGCAATGGGGATCCTGGGACACAATGTAGTTTAAGAGAGACTAAAAGCACATGGCTCAAGGAAAAGGACACCGCCGACGCCAGAGGAGCTTATAAGTTTCCTTCCCTTGCTATATGTTTGGCAAATCCTGGGAGAAACAGAGCCCCAACACACGCGGGGCACGGTAGAACTAGTCGTCTCGTGGTCTAATGTATATAATTATCTCCGACCAGTAACGGTCGGTTTGTAGCATTTTGGGTTATCTGGACCATTTACAGATACTATTTAATTGACAGAAGTTAGTTGCCATGTTCCAAAGTGATGTAGATTCGCTATTTTGACTTCTCCTTATCGTATGAACAGGGTGTCAGTTTTAACCACCCATAGGTCTCTGATATAGCTTTATACACCATTGACAACATCTCTCAGGTGTGCTGGTTTGATAACTAATTTATAATACCTACGCAAATGGCTTCGAAAAGTCAGTGGTGCGTGCCTCAGATTCGAATTTGCGACCTTGAATTGACAACCTAACGGTCATACCCCTAGGCGCCTTACACTATTTTGACGGAAGACGGAGACTCGGTAATAGACCTTCACGTCCATTTCCACCAAGATGTCTAAAGGCGTGAAAAGCGTTAGGACAGTTGCGACCTCGAAGGATACCGTTTTCTATCTTCGTGCGATCCGGATGGAAACTTTTCGCTGCAAGCTGTTGAATTTGGCTCCGTAGTGTCCCTTTGTGTAAAGGCGCTCCGTAACATGCCATAGATCGTATAAGGCCAGCCTAAAGTCGGTGAATATCTTTTCGATGCCCCACATTGAGCAGCAGTCAATGAAGCGGATTTACTTGCTTGTATTTTAACAACCTCGTATCCCGTTAAAATTATGTAACAGGATTTTTGACGCGCATTTCAGCCATGACTTGCCGGATAGTGTCAAAGCTGTCACCACTGAGCAGCGCCAATGTGACACGCAGGACCGTATCATATAAAAGTTCGAAATCCCTGTAGAAACCCGCAACGAATATCCCTACGGTGAATGCAACCGTCCCCATCTACATAACAAATGTGCGGGTAATGTAGAAAGGCCCAATAATGCCTTGAATGTAGTGAGGCACACGATTGTGTACAACTGCCCACCCCACATAATACCACAGCGATAGGGACTTGAAGGCATTGACGGTATCAAGACTTGCAAGACTTTTAATTTTTATTTTATAATTCAAATTTTAATTTAATGTATAATTCAAATTCTTAGATAATATATAATTCAAATTTTAATTTAATGTTATAATAAATTCTCCTAATGATGATAATTTATAATAATGTAATAGTATATTAATATTTTTTTGCATAACTATAATTAAATATTTGTATGTCAAAATTGACAAAACATAGCGCACTCTCTAGTTTTTAAGATCCATCTAAAATGTTAACATACCTATGTTTCACAAATAAACTGATTTGATTTGATTTGATTTGCCATTTAATTTAATTTTGGCTTGTGCAAACAATCTCTCAAAGAATCGATTTTCAATTGTCAAAATCTTAGTTGTAGATCATTTTCGGGATGTGGTGCTTATATTGTATTGTGTGTACAGTCCTTGTAACTTTCAATAACGTAATATATTTTCTCTACATACCTTAGATATCTTGTCTCCGTTGACGATCTTATGGTTGTACAGCAGCGGGCTGTTGGCCGCCGCCGCCTTCTCTTCGGCGCGCTTAGCTTCCTCCTCGCGTGCCAGTAACACCGACATACGGAACTGAGAACACATACAAATACTGTTATATGTATTTTCTAAAGGTGTAATTAATTAATACACTTTTAATTATTTAAATTAAACACGTTTTGAATAGATTCAGGCGTTACTTTGCGGAAGTCCATTACAATAGATGCAAATAAATACAATATCTAGCTACTTCCACAAAATTGAGGGTAGTCATGCATCACCTGTGCACCGCCCGCAAATAGATGCACATACGCAAGCGGTGAAAATTCCGACTACCACCAACTACTCTACACGTGTTTCGCCCCTCCACGGGGCATCATCAGGAGCTGTTAGACCGTGCAGTCACAGAGTACTTTATAATATAGGAAATAGAGACCTCTCTCTCGTTCAATTTAGGAAACAGGGCACACAGACGCCATCTATAGTTTTACGAATGCACTACTAATGCCACGGCGCGGGGCAGCGCGAGGGCGCGCGGTACGAGGAACCGATAACGGCCGCGCTGACAACCGCGCAGCCTGAAGGGTGCGTGTGGGCGGGAAGTGACGCGGCGGCTGCCGGTCTTTTCCCAGTTTTGGCGCGTAATACTTCTGTATGACGATTTTCCGCGGCGGTCACGTAGTAAGATTGGGCGCCGTTCGATCTATTTTTGTTTTTTATTATAGTCTTTATTTATACAGTCCGCTCTTTTGCTATTGCTGTAAACGATAGGACCCCGATATGCATTTGTTTATATAGATACGGGTGCATTGGTATGTTAGTTATAGGTATCTACTTAGGGTCCAACCAACAAAGATATAAAAATACGTGATTCAACCGATTTCAATATATTCTTCCGT
Organism: Xylocampa areola; assembly: GCA_935421205.1. Classification (NCBI taxonomy): domain Eukaryota; kingdom Metazoa; phylum Arthropoda; class Insecta; order Lepidoptera; family Noctuidae; genus Xylocampa; species Xylocampa areola. Next base: position 19,006,959 of record OW285206.1, read on the forward strand.
TCATTTTTTTATTGCTCATGCATCTTATGAATAATTTAGAAGAATATAATGAAATAAAATTAATGGTATTCAAAGATTTATCTTTAATTACTTAATACATATTTTTATTGTCCTTAATTGATTGCTGTCCTTATCATCGTCACAGTCCGTCTTCCCGCATAATATTTTATTAAAATTTTTGCAATAATGGTGAATAAAAAATAGGGATGACAAAGTAATCTTAAATCTATCAAGTTTTCTTTATGGATTTGGCAATGCAGAAAGTCGAAACTAATATGTACAAATATTATTACTTTTATAAATTGTTTTAAATTATTTAATGTTATATTTGCTTGTAATTCGGATATGCTTAAGTTCCGACCAGCATAGTCCCGATATTTAATAAATTCAAGTTCACTTTTACAATTAAATCTTCCTGTTGCAAAATAGCATTAAGCGCCATCTATTGTTTTACGAAGGTAAAAAAGTATTAATATAACCCTACCAAATTGCAAAAGACTGATTGCCATACGACCATGGGATGTTTAAATGAGCTACTTTATTTTGTCGATTTTTATTTGTCCGGTTTCCTACTCATTTGTTCGAAGATTGTACACCCTGCGTGCAGTGTCCGCCACCGAGTGAGCCAAAACCGCACCCTACACCTCTATTTATGCGCTCTCCCCCCCACATGTTGTAACGGAAAACTACTAATAAATTATTTTATAAAGAAAAATGGATGTAAAGAAATATGTAATGAATTAATTAAGAATAATAATTATGGTATTTAAGAGATAATAATAATTTTATTTAATTGGTTGTTGATGTAAAAATACACGTTCAGCCTTAGACCTTTACTACAAGTATGTAAAACTTTATAGGAATGCCCTTCCGATAATCTATGACCGGTGTTTAATAAATGTTTCGCACATGTTTCAAATGTTTCTCAAAACTGCGGCCAGTTTGACCCACGTACACAGAATCACATTCATGAATGAGATAATGAGTCATAGATTATCGGAAGGGCATTCCTATAAAGTTTTACATACTTGTAGTAAAGGTCTAAGGCTGAACGTGTTGGAACAGTTAGAGATTATCAAACATAGCGTTGAGGGGACCATACTAAATGAGCAGCTTAAAGCTTAAAATTCCGACTACCACCAACTACTCTACACGTGTTTCGCCCCTCCACGGGGCATCATCAGGAGCTGTTAGACCGTGCAGTGTCCGCCACCGAGTGGCGTAATGCATGACTACCCTCAATTTTGTGGAAGTAGCTAGATATTGTATTTATTAGACACGTTTATTAGGAAAACAAAAACAATAATAAATAAGCCTGCCTCGTTAGTCTAGTGGTCCCAAGCGCGACTGCTGAGCATGAGGTCTTGGGTTCGATTCCCAGGTCAGCCAAAGTGTTATTGGGTTTTTCGGTAAGGAAATTCTTAATAGCAGCTCGGAGTTTGGAATTGTGTCACCACCTATTACATAGGACTTAATAACAACATTGGTGAAATGTCCGTAAAGGGTTAGGGATGTACACACATCCCTAACCCTTTACGGAATACAGGCGTAATGCTATGTTATGTTATGTGTTATAATAAATAAGGTTACTCTTAAAATTAATTAAATTTTAACTAAATTCCAATGTCAACTTAGTTCCTAAAACCATGCTTAATATTAAATTCACCTATCACAAAGTTTACTCAATTTCGAGCATGTTTGCATAGTTGAATCCTATTTCTAATTTTTAAGGTATTTTTCTAATCAAAGGTACAAATTGACAATTATTTCCAATGCCAATCCAGCGCATTTATTTTCAAGAGTAACCCTACCTATCTCTCTCTCTGTCTGACAACTAACTAACACTGGGCGTCACAGTTCTGCCCCTTTCTAATTGCTTCATGTGCTGCCCTCTAGTTCAATCCTAATATATAAAACATAAAAGTTGTTTCTACCTATGTCGGTTATAGACTAAACCATCCAACCGATGTGCCCCAAACCAGTTTCATTAGATACGAAGATGGTGATACAGCATAAAATAAAATAAAAAAATAAGAACTTTCTAGCACACGCCGGGTATCCGCTAGTATAATATATTCCTACTTACAATATTATTTTTCTCGTGCATGGCTTACCTCAGGTGTAACTGTTTGTGCGGCGGATCGATCGCGCACGCTCTTGACGTCATCTTTAGAGCCACTCTTCGCCTTTCTACTGCCACTACTGCCCAGACTTGTAGACGAACTGCGCTCCAAGTTGCAACGGTTCAAAATTTCAGCTGCCTAAAGATACACAGGAATGTTGCTTTTAAAACCGATACATAAATATTACTTAGAGTTAGTACTTATAATAAAATACAGGTATATTATTTCCGTTACCTGCGAGGCGGTGTCGGTGTCGGGGCTGGCGATGGCGGGCGCGGGCCGCGCGGGCGGCAGGGCCCGCGCCGGGTGCGGCCCGTTGAGCGCCTCCAGCAGCGACACCGGCTCGTACCCGGCGGGGATGTTCTCTGTGCTACCCTGCAATTATGTATGATTCACAAATCCAATAACTATCTGTTAGCAAACGTACCGAGTGTTTTGTAATTAGAATAGTCTCATAACCAATCATGTAGTATTGTTTAGTCCAAGATAATATTCTACATTTCTAGGAGACCAGCTGAACTGATTAACTATTCTACCAAAAATCCTGTACGATTTCACTACACAGTGAAAATCACGACATATCATGTTGCAGTTAATTTGAGTATTGAGAGAAAAGATCACAGATTTGATAAGTCAAGTTTATTAAAAGTAACACTGTTGACTATTCATTTCCCTCATGTTGATCGGTTATTGGATGTTAACGCACTAATTATAAAAAAAAAAACATTTTCTAAATAAAATGACGCGTGCCCGATTGGGGTGGCAGTGTCATGAAAACATATTTAAGACTGTACAGATGTATTACACTAACATCATTGGCAGCAGCAGGCGCGGGAGGCGCATTATCAGCCTTGCGCTGCAGCGCTCGTATCTGCAGGAGTGCGCGGAAGGGGGCGCGGCAGATGGGGCAGTTGTTGGCCTGGTAGCGCAGCGAGTCGGCACACGAGTTGCACAGGCACAGGTGGCGGCACGGCAGGATCAGCGTGTCCCGCACGTCGCACATGCAGATCACGCATTCTGATCCGCCGTCTTCGGTTTCTTCGTCTGAACTCGGCTGAACGGATTTAAGGAACTTAACAACGTGGCGAATGGTAGTCACAAAACAGACAGTTTATATCATATATTATTAATATTCAAAACATCTAATAATAAAAAACGGCTCTCGACATTTCTAGCTCAGCAAGGAACATTAGTAATAGTATACAAATAGTTGTAATAAATAAGGCTAGATTTTTATTTAACGTTACCAAATTTCACTCATAAATAATCTAAAAGTTAAGTAAAGCTTCTTGTAAAGGGCCGAATAGATGGCAATGCCATCACCATAAGATGTATTAAAGATGTGGAAGAAGAATTCGGGGTAGTGAGCAGAGGTCGGGATGGCTTAGCGGTCAGAGCGCCTACAGTATTTATCTGGGAGGAGTAGGTTCTAATCCTGCTCACGACCGTGTTTTTCTATAGACCAAAAATTTATAACTTTAGAGGTCGCTATGTATGCGTTAATGCTTTTCAAGGATTTATCTGCATAATGTAAACCTACATAAAACTCTACTAGTGCCTTGTGGCTGAGTATAACTTGTAAAATTTATTTTAATTATCCATGTTCCCTCCTGTTTTATCTTGTATATGTGTGTCATCGTTTGTATGACTACTTACCTTAGTGTCAAGGTTTTTGTTTTCAATACCGTAGATCTCCTGCAGGAGATAGCATAGTCCATCTACAAACAACTTCTGTTTGAGCGCCTTTAGTACATAGGTGCCATCCGAGTGTTTCTCCACCACTGCTATGGTTGTATGTGATTGTCTTATTTCTACAGAGACAGGACAAAAACACGGTGTGAATTGAATCGAAAAAGTGATTAATTTCTGTATCAGTTCTTAACTCTGGCTGGAGTCAAAATATGGACAGGAGAATGAGATATTACATAAGCTTTGCCCTAAAACATCTACTGGCGTTGTCCCTACCATGATTTAACTTGATTTGATTCGATCATTATTTTACCTAGCTATGTGAATATCAACAGTACATTTTCCCTTAACTACCGATGGCGATTTCGTGTCAAATTCGGGGCGTCATTGACCTTGAGATTTGTCTCGGCGTAAGCGTCTCATAAATCTATTTGGATTACAAAATAGCAAAAACATTGATTAATTTGAAACAGCACACAGTTCAGTAAATGCAGACTCCATTAAAAATTATGATTAAATATCTAGTTCATTAAATTGCCAATAATGCAATGGAGGGCTCATTATGAATATCAAATAAATACATTCAATAATTCCTAGGAGAGTCGTCAAAGGGAGAATAATTATATAGCAATTGCATACCTTCCTGTCCTTCATCAACAACACAGTAGATTGCTATAGGTATGATCTCCCTGTCGGCATTGTATACCAGATCCTCCTCAGGATGCTTGGACGGATCGAAAACGTGCGATATCTGACAGAATTGCTGATTGGCACCTTTTTTGTAGTGGTATGTCTGAGAGTTCATGGCAGGATCACGTGGATAGTAACTAAATAACAAATAAAAAAAAAGTGATAACTGGTTTCCACAAACATCAAATTCACAAACATCAAGATCGATGTTTGTAGATCCTGTGGTGCTGAAGATGTAATTTGCTACATAGCATAGATTTTTACACCAACACAATAAAATTGTTTTTAAATAAAACTACTTGAGAATTTTACAAAATGACGGTGTTATTTGTTTGAGTTTTTCGAGTTTATACACAAACATTATCATTTTCATTTCCGACATGTAAATATATAATCAATTTTTATCACACAATATACACAATGTTATGTTATGTTCAATAATAGAATAGATGGAAGCAAACATTTGTTATGAAATTATACTCACACTATGCCAGTTGGAGTTACTTCTTCAGTACAAAAGTAGAACACTGTAATAGCACACCTTGCGTCACAATCAAATGTGAACTCAATATTATAATATGTGCCTTTTCCATTATTGTCTACAGATTTAATCATGCCATCTCCAATTTTGTTATCTGCCAACTTTCCCACCGGCTCAGGGCATCGGACAAAGCGTAGAGACTCTTTACGGATATTCACAAGACTTTTTAATGTTTTTGTTGGTTCATTAGACTGTGGTGGTGGATACGGAAACTGAGAACATATCAATTGAAATTAATTTAATTGTGATAAACCAGGTAATAAATAATAATATATTTCAATTTATAGATATTTTTACATAAAGAGTCATTCAACCCGTTGTCTCAGCCACATACAAATACGTACTTCATAACAATAAAAATCTATTGTGTCTGCTAATTAGCGAGCCAACAGATTAATCAACATAATTATATGATGATGCACTTTGTGTGTACAAATTGAATACTTGCTATGCCAACAGCTACTATTGAAACCACCACTGCTTACCAAGAGCCCTATATAACTCTTGGCCAATGAGCAGTTTTTGGCTAATATAGGCTGTTTACACAAACTGTATTATTATGTATATGTTAGTTTGAAGGTATATGGGCCAAATAGTATAATATAACTATGGGCCAAAGAAGCCTGAAAAAAGGTCTTTACCTATGAAATTGCCGTTTTACAATACTGCCCATTTGAAATGGAATTTATGTACGGTTACGGTACGGCTAAAATTCAGTCTTTTTTTTTATTGATTAGTTTCTTGTTTTAACTACATTTGTATCATAATCATCAGTATGGACACGATAAAAATACGAGGAATTATGGAGTTATTAAGTTAAATAAATTGTCAACCATTTTAAACGCGTGGATCCAGAGAGCTATATCAATCTAGAAATTCTGTTTAAAGAAAAAAGGGGGTTATATGGAATTTTGGATTGTCAATGCAATCAATTTGCAATGTCCCCCAAAAATATTGAATCTACATAGGTTTGCCAATCGTCGACTACACGAAAGAAATACGCAAAAAATTTTAGACAAACAAACTCAGACACTCCAATCTGGATGATGTATTAATGTTAGCATGCACCAACAGGCCAGATCTCGACAAAGGTTTTGAAAAACTGTAGGTACACAATTTCAGAAATTCACCAAAACAATTTTTTTACCTTTTCTAAAAGCTAAAACTTTTAAAAACTTAACGTTCAAAATGTCGGAATCGCATGTGGTAGCATGATAAACATAGATTAAAAGGGAATCTTAAATCATAAGATTATCCAGCCAGATTAAATGTTTTTCTCTTAAAATCAATCAACCATTAAATTCAAATTGTATTAATACCTAAATCGATTTATATTGCTGGAACCCCAGCACCATAACTAAAACGTCTTTGTGGCCCCTATAAAGAAAAGGTTGAGTATGACTGGTTTAAACGCTTTCAACATGGAAATTTTGATCTAAAAAATTAAGTCTGTGGTCGCCCGAAAACTAAAGTCAACAACGACGAATAAAAGACTGGACCTGAAGAATAAAGGGTGGAAGCTGACGATACTCCATCCACGGTTGAGTTAGCAGCAGCTTTCAATGTTAGCATCAAAACAATATTATCCCATTTGCGTCAAATGCGACGAATGGGTTAGGGTATGCCTTGCGTTGCTTAACAGACACGGAAACTAAGCGGTTTTGAACCCCATTGTCATTTGCGATGAAAATTGGATTCTTTTTGATAATCGTAAGCGGTCATCATGTTGGTTAGACCCTTGTTCATCATGTAGGCAATGCCCAAAACGAAACCTTACCCCTAAAAAAGTCATCGTAAAAAAATCGGTACAGCTCACCTTCACACTGAGAAAAGGAAACTGCCCTCCAGTGGTGCTAGAAAACGGCACTCTCCTGCATTATGATATTTTACGATATCTGGGACTCCACCTAGATTGGTGCCTAACATGGACCCATCATATCAAAACCAAGAGAGAAGAGCTGAACTTATGGTACAAGAATCTGAACTGGATAATGGGTAGAAACAGCAAGTTGTCTGTTGACAATAAGCTTCTAAAATACAAAAATATCCTAAAGCCGGTATGGATGTATGGTATACAACTATGAAGAAGTGCCAGCAACACTTACATCTCAGTACTGCAAAGAATGCAAAATACCATCCTTAGATCAATATGCAATTCAACTTGGTTTACTACATACACCAAAATCCACAAACACTTGGGTATGGACAGTATTAAAGAAGAAATACACCCAAATGAGCTAGCAGCGAAACTCACAACCAGAAGCTACAAAAAATGCCTAAAAAGAAAGGACATTTTGTTCACATAAATGGTGATATTTGATAAGACTAGTTGCCCTCACTGGGGGACACGCTCAGCATAAACAACATGCATACAAAAATTCCATTTAAGCTGTTGCGTCAGTCATTAGCAGACACAATAGATTTTTATTGTTACAACGTACAGATCTGTACGTTACTGAGCCGAAAGGTTAGAGTACTGAAGAACTGATTGCAGACACCAACAAATAAAAAAATAAAAATAAATATTCTTTTATTCCTTGAAAATTTAATTAAATCCACTATTATTATTAACTACCGATTTAAAACCTTTAAGTATGTTTTTTTTTAAAGTATGTAAATACCTTGTACTGACAATGACGAACACAACAAAAAAAGAATTGTCCAATTTGGTGCAGTTGTTATCAAGTTATGACATGAACAAGGGAAATAGTAATTAATTTTTATATTTAATTAAGCTGTTGCGTCAGTCATTAGCAGACACAATAGATTTTTATTGTTACAACGTACAGATCTGTACGTTACTGAGCCGAAAGGTTAAAAATAGATTTACAAATTTATTCCAAATTTTCTTATGTTCAATATTATTATACTTACAGGTGTGGGTCTACTGCCCAGGAAATTCAGATCAGCATTTTCTCCAAACAAGTAGGCTTCAGGCTGTGGGGTGTCAAATCTTTCACCACCCATGATGAAGTGGCTCCCAAAGTAATTACCTGCATCATCAGTTTCTAAATGTTCCTTATAGCATTAACTTATGTATAAAAAAACAACAGCTAATAAGTTATATAGTATCCGAATGGTCATTTATGATGCAATTTGCTATTATAAATAAATTACCAGTTACAAAAGGATCACACGCCTCATACCCTCAATCTACTTGCTGTCATGTCAGTCGCAATACAACATTAGCATTGTTAACTTCACTAGTCAAACTAACCATTGAGGGCGAGAATCAATTAATCACAAATACAACATCATAGTATGAAATAGAATAAAAAGATCCCATTTACCTGATCTGGGTGGATATTTATATGCATGATTTGACACAACATCGGCTTCCTCAACCCCAGCATTTTGCCTACTCGTTAAGGCACCCATTTTCAACCACACTCAAGATTTAATATATAAATATTTTACACAAAAACTATTTTTTATGACAGCCTAAACAGCTGACATTTTGTTATTGACAATTTGAAACTTTATCTTGACATAAAAATTTACAGCGTCGTGTATCAGTGTCGCCAAAATATGAAGTTTTATCCCCCTAAGAGTAAATTCATAAACTCCTAAAACCCCTGAATATTTGAAAAATTTAGGTTCTTATCTAATATTAAAACGTTATATATTAATTTTTATTTTATATAATTACAAAGTAGCGTAAAAACTTATTTATGGTTATTATTATAATAATTACAATTATTAATTACCATTTTATAATAAAGATTAGAATAGGTTCACCACTAGATGACATAATCATAAAATTTTATTTAAAAATATTAAAATATATGATTTTTCCAAGTCTTTAAACGAAATTTTATAAACCCCTACAAAAAAACAATTGAAAATGAATTTTTTTACACCTAAATTTGGGAGGGAAACCTCTAAGTTGGCTACACTGTCGTCTATTTAACTTAGACTATATACCTAAAGATGGACCCTTGTATGTATTTCAACGATTAGAGTGAAAAAGCAAGATGTAATTTATTGGTGTAAAAGTCACCGTGGCCGATTTTTGTTGTTTGTCAAGCTGTCAAAATACGTTGTTTGGCAAACTTGGTTCTGTGTTCGGTTTGTAATTTAAGTATTTCTGTGCGTTTTTAGATATTAACAGAGTGTGAGTGTATTCAGAGATGTGTGTGCTATGGTGGGTTGTAGTGTTTTAGGCTGTAAAAGTGGCAGTGAGGAAAAAAATACCGGAATAACCTTTCATAAGTAGTCATAAATTTAATCCATTTCAATATAATTCGCTTATCAATGATAAATTAGGGTATGGTATATGAAATGCAATGCTTTTGGCATAAGAAATTCAGATTATTAATGTGTTTTTACAAAATGTTCCAATATTACAAATAGGTTAGGTGTTGCTATGGTTTGAATTATATTCACCCGACTAGGGTCAGGTGACACTAATATTTAAATGTCTTGTACGCATTTAAGATTTCCCTTTAATGCTGATATAAGATCTCAATGGATTAATTTATATATATATAGCCGTTGGAAAGATAAATTGGCAACCAACAGAATACTCTAAAATGTTTTCAGTACACTTTGGTGATGAGTCATTTATACAGGCTGTGGTTTTGAACAGTGGCCATATTGTAGGAACATATACAGCAACAAGTTATATGTTGTATAAAAATAATTAAAACAATTATAGCCAAGAGGTCAACGTCCTATTCGTCTCGTAACAGCTAACGCTTCTCTGTGAAATTTTCGTATACAGCCTTTGTCGGCGCGCGGTGCCGTCTTTGTACCTACTGCGTGCGACGCGGCGATGGCTATGACACGACGTATACGCAAAAAACTGTAAAACTGCGAAATTAATTAGATTTTCTAAGGTATAACTTTTTTAGTTGTTTTGTAATCAGTTACACCTATAGATCCACCTCCTTCAATTTGGCCACTGTCTAGAACCACAGCCTGTATATAAAAATAAATTAGTATTATTGGATGCAAATTCGGTACCAATAAATCACAAATATGTAAGTATCGTTTCTTATTATTAATATACTTGCTTTACAGTAACAACATATACTATCATACAACTTAAGCATCATTGGTGATATTCGGGTGTGCACCTTTGCTTACTCTTCTTGGAATATAGTTGTATATATGTTTGTTTGTTCTAGTAAAATCTATTGACTCGTTGATTACCACGACAATAGAAATATCTATCAAATATAATAGCTATCAAGGTCAATCTTGTAGTTTCGCAAGTATACAGATTAATATGTTTATTTCTATGTTTCACAAATAAATATGATTGATTGATTGATTGATTAATCATAGTTTTAGGCGCATTTTTTGTACTAGTTTTACTTATCATAAATATACGGTCCCACTTATAATAGCGTTACTTTGTGATGGACTGAACCACAGGTTTAAATAAACCTAGTTCGGGTAGGTCGCTACAAGGTAGCTTTTACTTACTGCACCAGTTTGTAAAAAAATCAATAATTGAAGTTCGAGATTGCTGGCAATGAAAGAAAGTCTAAATTCAGAAGATGAAGTCGTTGATTTACCTCATATTCATGACTCTATAGGGAACTGTCAAATGACCCACTGACCGAATTTTCGAAAGAAACTATAATTTACGTAGCGGGATACATAATTGAGAGTATAAAAAAGATTATAAAATGTGACAATTGCTCAGGACCAATTATTTCAGATGTAAGTATTCAGGGTTTATTGAAAAAAGTTGAATACATTATCCATCAGCTGATGTAATAAATAGTTTCTTTTCAGAGAAAACACTTCAAAATATTATTGCTGTACTTTAATTGTGTAATTCTTTTTTAGAAATATTTAATTTCTCATAAAGTATAGTACACAAAATGGTGTGTAGCATTAAAAAAGAATTATATATATGTGTGTGCACAAAATTCTGAAGAGTTATGCGATCATGTTAATGAACAAACTACACTGGACGACCACATCGCTTTACTGATCAAAGCAATCGTTTTTACATATTCAAAGTGAGAATTCATTTTATTATGAAATCACTGTCTCAAAGACAAGAAAGAATTAGAAGCATATATACAAAATTCGTTCTATTAAATGGGCAGTTGACAAAAAATTAACTTTTTTAATATCGTTAACTGTCTCATTACGTGTATTGTTCGTATATAAGACGGTCTATGTTCCACTGTAACTTTAAGTGATTTTTTGAAATATAATTTTATTATCGTGACTTATTTATTTGAAATACTCTTACTACTCCTAATATCGTTATTGATATTAAAGGTTCTTACTTGTTTAATCAACTTCAATGGTGCTGAGTGCACTAACTCGGTCTGCCTTTTACCCTAATGAGGGGAAATATTTATAGGATGACAACATTATAAAAAATATAGCTGTCTCTTGTGCAGCTACGGCATGGCTCTGTCTAGTAGGTACCTATATAGTCTAAGATTTAAAACTTAGATTTAAAATACTCTTGAATGAAATAGTGTTGACAGCAATGAGAATTTACCTATAGAGGCGTTATACCTGAACATTAGTGCATTAAAAATCAGCGGCAACTTTAATATAGCTACCTACCAATACATACAATCATACAGCGCGCTGCGCATCCACGCAGAAAAGGAAAGAATCGTACAGCATATCGGTAATTAGAAAGAGATAAACATAGATCGTTTAGTTTCGGCACATACCTGCTGCACTGTCATTGGCGCAATAAAACGTGACGCAGCTGTCAGCGGAATGTTACCGACAAATTAAACATTACGAAGTTTTGATAAAAATGATGTCTTAATATTTCTGAATAAATATCAATATATTTTGCTATGTAGTGACTATTCTAATAATAAAGTGAAATTTGGAAACTCTCTATTAACACAGGATGGCGGTTTTTCCTCGTATTTAATTTAGAACTGTGGGTGATAGGACGCGTAACCGCGACACTGGTTCGGACATGACTGAATGCAAGTCGGTCAATTGCCTTACTCTTGTATCGCCATTTTCGAGCGCGGGTAACGTATCTATGAGTTTATAATATCATTGGTTGACAGTGTGAATGATTACTACTACAATAACTACCTACATCCGGAGAAACGCCAACGACGGGAACCCCATCTTTTGGTCTTTCGAGACGGATCGATCTTTGGATCCTTCGAGAAACCAACCAAGGTAATTTTGCAACTTGTATTTAGTGTATGTAGCGAATCGGCTCAGCTGGCCTCCCACAAGCGGGTCTCAACAAGGCGCACATGTCGTCATTTAAGTTCAATGAGCAGGATACCTAGAAACGAACTAGCTGAGATAACGTCTACTAGTACAAAAACTTAGGGAAGGTGCGTATTTACGTGACCAGATTTTAAAACCAGGTATTTGCTTGCAAGTACGCCTACCCGAAATACTCGCAAGACTTTGAAAGTATTTTACTCGGCAATTTGCACGTTCGCGGCGCGATAGTAGCCCTTATTTAAAAGATGGCATGGATCAATTTCCTAAGATAAGTTAAGATAAGTCTTTATTTGCTTTAAACATGGTATAAAGTTGTTACAGTCAGATATTAATGTAAAGTCCACATGTTTAGCTATACAGGATATGTATGCAATTGCATGCAAAATAATAAAATATTAGTAAATTGTTGTTCAATGTCACAGATATAAGATCAATACAACAATATAATAGTTCTCTCTTAGCATTATCCGCAATAATAATAAGTTAATAATAAAGCAATCACAAAAGTTCAGAAAATTATAGTTTCTTGTTCAGAAAATCATTAATGTCATAAAACATATGTTCTTTCAGCCATTTCAATAATCTGTTTTTAAATGAGTTACTATTGAACAACAATTTTATTTCTTTTGGAATTTTGTTATAATTGCGTATACACATAACTAGGAAACTTTTCGTATACTTGGCTGATTTAGGAGTATCCTGCAATTCAAGTCTGCATGGATCTCTATTTCGAGAGTTCAATTGATAGGCTTTTTTGAACATACCCTTATTAATTTAAACATAATTACAAATTTCGAAAATGTAGAGTGATGGAAGTGGTAATATACCTAGTCTTTGAAAAAACGGTTTACATGACTCGTCAGGACGGATACCACAAAAAATCTCGGAATATGGTTTCCAATCCTCGGAAAATACTACGAGAAGAATGCTCTTAGACCGAATCCTTCCAAAACACAATCGTGCGTTTCCACCTTCGTAACAATTCTGCTAACCGAAATCTTAATACCATATGGCAGGGAATGCCCATTGATCACTCATCACAGCAATGGTCCTAATTATTTGGGCATAACCCTTGACAGAGCGCTAACGTTTAAACAGCACTGCCTGAAAACCAAACAAAAAGTTGGATCCCGCAACAACCTGCTTCGACGCCAAACTTCCACTACCTGGGGAGCTTCACCTCAGGTACTCCGTAATACAGGCTTGAAACTCTGCTTCTCTCCGGTGAATATGCAAGTCCAGTGTGGCATCGCTGCCCACGCCAGAAAAGTAGATGTCGCTCTAAAATTGAAACCTGTCGCACCATTACAGGTTGCCTCAAACCTACACTACTTAACAAGCTGTATCCGACAGCTAGTATAGCACCCCCGCATATTCGCAGGGAAGTCGCGTGTGCTGTGGAAAAACGCAAGTCAGACCCTAGATATCCACTGTTTGACGCCAAGTTACTAGCACAGCGCCTAAAAAGCCGCCACAGTTTTTTAAAATCGACCGAGGCAGCGTCAGGATGGACAGTCGAGGCTCGCCGCAAACTGTAGCTAGGGGCATTTCCATCACCCGCTAACTACATAGAGCCCAAAGAGACCCTACCTGCGGGGCACGAATATTCCTGGCCTATATGGAAGTCCCTTAATCGACTCCGGACCGAAGTGGGGCGATGTAATCTCAATATGAGCAAATGGGGTACATTAACGAAAAAGCCACCGGATGTAAGTGTGGAGTCAACCCACAAACAATGGCCCACCTACTATCTTGCTCTTTATGCCCTAACACCTGTACATTGAGTGACCCCACTAATAACTCCATCGACGTGGCAAAATATTGGGCACATCAAGTGTGAATCTAGGGAGCTGAAAATTGTACCATCGACACGAAGAAGATAAAGCTGAAGAGTTTTTTTGTTTATTTGATTGTTTGGTTGAACGCGCTAATCTCAAGAGCTACTGGTTCGAATTCAAAATTTCTTTTTGTGTTGGGTAGTCCATTTATCGAGGAAGGCTATAGGCTATTTATCATCACGCTACGACTAATAGGAGCGGAGCATCAATGAAAAATGTTGCAAAAACGGGAAAAAAATATTCCTTTTGAGAGCTTCCGTTGCGAACGCTGCGTAAACGGTTAAAGTTACGCAAAAATCATGTATGACAGAAATGTTTCTCTTTAAAAATTCTAAAAAAAAACCGTGACAGCATATGTGTATTTTTTAAGGTTGACTCATTATAAACTTTTTTATGGTTATCAAACTGGTTCTAAAATTCAGGATAAATCTTTGAAAAGTATTAACGCATCTTTTTCCATTTATTGTAACTTTGGTTCTAAAATAATGCATTATTTGCGAAGGTGTGTTTATAAACATGATATCCTTATCCAAATAAATACGTTATTCATCACAATTATTTAATATTGGAAAAAATTTACCTTTACATAATTTGATTTCAATAAATATCTTCGGAGATATCGTAGTTTTAAAATAACTCGGCAACAAAATAATGATCAAGTACCACGCGCGTATTTATAATATTACATTATCACTCCTGTATTTCCCTTCGGGGAATACAGGCGTGATAATACAGGCATGTACACAGTCGTACACCCACATTTCACCAATGCTGTTATTAAGTCCCTAACAGAAAAACTCAATAACACTTTGCCCGACCCGGGAATCAAACCCGAGACCTCATACTCAGCAGTCGCACTCATTTATGTCGTAGGCGCGGTCATGATGGGGGGGGGGGAATATTTACAAATTAACGGAGTGAAACCGAATTACGGTTCCACAGGCTGAGTATTCGTTTCCGACATCCACACGGACGAAGTTGCGGCCACAGCTAGTGAAAGTATATTTTCTTCGAGGGTTTGCGAGTATTTTTCTTTTTAATACGCGATTATGGTCTTTAATTATATTGCAGCACGGATCAATTTCCTATGAAAGTATTTTTTCTACCAGGGCTTGCGAGTATTTATCTTTTTGGGACGTGATTATGGTCTATAATAGCAGCACGGATCAATTTCCTATAAAAGTATTTTTAGTTAGTCCAATATTCCAAAACTTGGAAGTTTGGTGTTTTAAGGTGGACGTACTTGAAACCCTGGTGCACAATTTTACAAGTATAACCCATGCCTACAAAAACTTCCTGACTGGGAAACTACGTGGAGTATACCACAACTGACAGCTAACAGCTAGAAAAAATGACAGTCTGTCGGTGGTAAGGGGAAGGTTTAATTCACATTTTATTGGGTTTAATTCGAGGCCAATAGAATGGAACTTATGTTTTAAAATTTGGAAATCTTGTGAGCGGTTCGTGGCTTAGTAACAGCCGCACAGATCGATCGATCGAGTTAAGCTACGCTTATCGCGGTCGGTCTGTAGATGGGTGACCATCATTTCATACCGAGACCCCTCCGTGCCTCGGAAAGCACGTTAAGCCGATCTATGTTAGCCGTTACGGGTAGTCAGACGCCGGAAAGTCTGACAACTAGTCATACCACGAGATATCGCGTTACCCAATTGTTAGGTTAGGTTGGTTAGTTGGGTTGGGGGTCACATAGGCAGTCGCTCTATGTAAAATACTGGTATTAAGCTGCATCCGGTGTATTCCAATTAAAATCATTCTTTATGTCAACCTTTTATCTCTTGGAAAAAGCCTTGTGAGGAAAAAATGGGAAAAAAACAGAAAAAAAAATAAACAGAAAAACTTGCAAGCCAACACATAGTTTAGCCTCAAGTAAAAAAATCTGATCAGTAGGCTTATTCTGCAGTCTGCACGATTCCAAAACTTTTCCGTGTCGGAACGGAAACTTTAACTTAGGTAAAACTAAATAAAAAATATTTATATATAATAAAAAATATAAAAACTAAATAGAAACCTCTAGTTTACTAAACGATAATTTATTATTATTGATTATTGCAATTGTTAATTTGTTTAATAATTGCTAAATATATTACCCAAACGGTGTTGCCAGTGACTTGTATAAGACTAAAGAGACAATATTTGAAGTTTTTTTTTTTTTTTTTTCTTCTTTCTTATGGCAATTGAAGCTGAAGCCATTTTGCCAAGACAAGTTTAAAAGTTAGGGAAACAAAAGTAATTACAAAAATATATTATTACGATAAATTTTGGATCAGTAAAGTAGACTCTTTTATGAAATTACATAAAACAATAAATGCTACAAATAATGTAATTAACAAATTAAACAAAGATAACATTACAATTACAATCTAAATTTTAATATTATTACTAATAACAAATAAAGATATACACTTATACACTAATAAATTATTACTACATAGTAAAATATTTACAGAAGTAGGAAGAGGAAAGTCAATAGAAACTAGGTTATTATACAGTAATGAATGGTCATAAGAATAATATGATTCAAATCACCCACGTCTGCTCCACATTCACAAGCAGCACTATTAACAATATGGAGTTTAGCAAGGTGGGCCGGAGAGCAAACATGTCCAAGCCTCATGCGAATTAAAGTGGTTGTCACCACCTTGCTAAGCTTTGCTTTAAAGAACCATGGCTTATTTGGTATGACTGGTTGAATTTGAAAGAAGTTTCTACCCTTTGTAACGTTGTAATAACGTACATATGTTTTATTATTAATGCATCCTTATTTTTGTATGCAAATAAGTCGGTTGACTGTACGCGCGAACAGTAGCTAAGTAGTTGAATTTACCGTTATCTATGACGCAGGAGCGACTCGGCCAGCTGAGACGTAAGCCCACTACGGTCATTCCATTTTTTTAGTTCGGAGCGAGTAACCGTCGCTCCTTTGGAAAAAAAACTGTAGTCGTGATTTACGCAGTACTTGTTTTAATGTTGGTTAACTAAAATACTTAATATAAAAGTAATAATTAACATTCATTCTGTGTGTGGAATCTTCCCCAATTGGGTAAGTGTTGAACATAATTTGCTTAAAAAAAAAGATAGTGATTAGTAGGTAGTTTTTTTCCTAATTTGCAAAACCTGTAATTAACTTTCTTTCTTCCCTATTGTACTTAATTATGCCTACCTGTCTTAATTAGTTTATCCGTAGATACTACTATTGTGTTTTAATATTATTAGTGATACTGTGCTTGTAAACTCCGCTCCGCTTGTAATCATCGCCACATCACCGCTACGCTTACAGTCTTCCTACTCTGTTAGCTGTTTTTTTTTTGTGGTTACAATCGGCGGCGCTGGTGGAATAAATTTTCACGATCGTGACCTGTATTCCAGGGAACTACGTTGGGGGCTCATTTAGCCCATCTTACCGCTCACGTCGTACGGCGCTTACCTGTTGTGGGGTCAACATAATTCCTCCACCCTACGTGAACCAGCCAACCTCATCACCACTAGACGGTTCAGGGAAGTTCTGTGATTTGTGAGAGAACAAAATTTTGTGACGGTCGTTCGACCTACCCTATGTATTTTAAATATTATTTTTTTTGTATTAAACTCTCAATTTGTATCTGTATACGCCTGGTTTTTTTTATATATATATCCCAGAGCGTATCCTGGCCACTGACTGACCAAGCAACATCCCAGGATTTCTGAAGATGAATACTAGGTAAAGCAGACAGGTCATGACAAAAGTTTTTAAAAGGGAATAGATCACCACACTCTGTCGCGCTCCTTGCCAGATGGTCAGCTCTTTCATTTCCTTTGATTCCAGCATGTCCTGGAATCCATGCGAAAGATACTCTCAAATCTTTTAATGCACATTCTTGTAATTTTTTCCTAATGTCTATAATCAAAGGAAAATGACTATGATTTCTGAAAGGAAATTTGGCCAGAGACTGTAAAGCGCTACGAGCATCGGAAAAAATAACAGTTTTCCTTAATTTCATTAGGATGATATATTCAACTGCCTTTAAAATTCCGTAACATTCTCCCGTGAAGACTGATGTCTCCACAGGGAATTTTATCTTTTGAACAATGTTATACTGTTTGTGTAACACTCCAATCCCAACGCAAGTGATACTTGAAATTTTAGAAGCATCTGTGTAGATATGATGCCAATCGCGCCAATATTGATCGACAATGGAATTAAAAGCAGCATTAGCATTTTGATCACTCTTATCAATGGGCATACTTAGAATAATATCCGGAATTAACACTAGAGATTCATAATTTGAACAAAATAAGGGGTGAATCAACGGACGGTGGGTGGGAGTTTGAAGGGTTAAAATTTTTCGATAACTGTTAACTAAACATGGAAGACTTTTATGAATCCAATAGCCAGAAGTATCAACAAGATCAGACAGGATTTGTAGAGATGAAATTAAGGGGTGGTTTGAAAACTGGAGAACTCTGAACAGAAATTTATCAGATAAATACTGTCTCCGTAGGTGTAAGGGGGGTTCCCCACATTCAACCTGCAGGGCATTAATAGGACTCGACTTCATTGCTCCTGTAATTATTCTTAAAGCTTTTGATTGAATACCATCTAATTTAGATAAGGCTAAACTATTGCAGGGCTCTAGTAAAAATACTCCGTAATCCATTACACTTCTGATTATTGCATTATAAATTAATTTGAGGGAGAAAGGATGGGCGCCCCACCAAACACCAGCAAGGCAACGTATAATATTAAGGAGGCGTTCGCACTTCCCAACCACGAAGTCCAAATGTGGAACACCTGACAATTTACCGTCTAAAATAACACCTAAATATTTAATGTGAGAGTGAACTAGAATAGGGTATTTGACACTGATGGAAATAAAATATGAAACTTAGCTATAATGATAGAATGTATTTTATTAGAAATTTTGGTATTTTTGAAAATAATAATAATAACTCGTAAATACATTTAATTCGATAAACAAATTCATATTTTTTAATCTATGTGTCACGTGACTCGAAACACCAATGATTACGTGACGTCACTACTCAGAGGATTGATTGTCAATTTGCAGTCACTGTGACACATGACACAAAATAAATCGATGAATTTGTTGATATTTCGGAAGCCAGTTGCAACCACTTTCTCCGTATTTCAGTTCAATTTTCCAAATATTGGTATACTACGAACTAATGTTATGATTTACAAAATAGTTTCCTTTGTTTACAATAGTTCTGTTGCGTAATGACGTCACAAAATGGCGATCGTCATTATCGCGCCTTTTGGCACGACCTTTAAAATTTGAATTTTAAACAGCTATTATTTAATCAATAGGTACACAAAAAATTGCAAAATATTTTTTTTAGTTAATCTATACCATATTCTTTAAATTTAGGCCCTTTGTGAAATTTCGTCAATAACCCTATTATGCTATTATCGTAGTTAATTAAAACTGGGGGAGGTAATCTCATTCTAGTGAAAAGGACTACAGCACTTTTAGAAGGAGATAACTGTAAACCGTTATTATCTAACCAATTTTTAAGAAATAGTAAAGAAGTAGATAGTATGTTGGAAGCTTTATCTATTGATCGATTCGAGTGGTATAAGAGTAAGTCATCTGCGTACTGTATAATTTTAACGTTGTTATCAAGGGAGTGTTCTAAGTCATATGTATAAATATTATATAATAAAGGGCTTAGAACAGACCCTTGTGGGAGTCCCTGCCATAAATGTCTGAACTTTCTATTGGATTCGTCTAACGACACACAAATAACTCTGTCATATAAGATGCTCAAAATAAAATTAATAAGAAATTGTGGGACATGTAAATGATTAAGTTTTTTTATTAGTACGTCTGAAATGACGTTATCATATGCTGATGTAATATCTAAGAACGCTGCAACCACCGATTCATTTGTGGTAAATGAATTCCTAATATCAGTTATTAGTATACTAATACAATCCATAGTACTTCTACCTCTTCTAAATCCATATTGACTTTGAGATAATAAATTATTATTTTCTATAAACCATTCTAAGCGAATTTTGACCAAATGTTCAGCAATTTTACAGAGAACCGACGATAAAGCTATGGGTCTGTAAGAAGAGGCATCATTGGGTGATTTACCAGGTTTTAAAATTGGAATAATTGTTTGAGACTTCCACGATTTCGGAATATTACCTGAAAGCATCAAGGAATTTAGTATATTTAAATATATAAGTAGAGTACAATCAGAAAGGTGAGCAAAAAAAGAATAGGGAATGCCATCATTACCTGGAGCTGAATCTTTCAAATTCAGTATTACACCTTTTAATTCAGTGATAGAAAATGGAGAACTTAAGACACAGTTAGAGCTCGCAGAACAAAAGTTTGCGGGGAAGAAGAACAAAGGTTTTGAGGGAGCAGTTAGCGGGGCAAGTTTGTCTAAAAAATTATCCATTAGAGAGGGAGAAAAAGCGGATGAAGAAGAATCATTGAACGCTGACCTAAATCTTCTTATATTACGCCAAACTACTGATGGACTCACTTCTGGAGAAATGGATGAACAGAATTTCTTCCAGCCGTCAGCCTTTTTTTTCTTCAGGAGATTATGCGTCTCCTTAAAGATTTCCGACAAATTATCGAAGTTTTCGTGCGTAGTTTCGTTACAATATAATTTTTCAGCTGCCTTTCGGGTCTGAATAGCTGCAGTACATTCACTGTCCCACCATGGAGGAGACGGAAACCAATTAGTAGATTTATTTTTAATTGGAAAAACTTCATCAGCAGACTCAATCAAAATTTTTGCTAGGGCATCAGCACACACAGGCTCATTATTATTATAAATTGCTGGAATTGAAGGGATCTTTTGTATAACGCGATTTTTAAATTGTTCCCAAAGTTCATTGCTATAGTCAGGTAATCTATATTTGAGTCGATGCATTTTACTAGTTAATTTATTTTTAAAAGGAAATGTAATTATAATGGGAAAGTGATCACTGCCACAAGTAGAAGAAAAGGTAGACCATGATAAAGAGCAAGCTAAGTTAGGGGTACAGAGAGATAGGTCAAGTACACTATCTCCTGTAGAGGGACCGTTCCTGCGAATGGGCTTACCAGTATTCAAAATACACAAATTATGTTGATCAATAAGTTCAAGTAATTTCTCGCCATAATAATTACTTGATGTGCATCCCCACGCTGTATGGTGACAATTAAAGTCCCCTACGAAGATAAAAGGAAGAGGTAGTGTCGACAATATAGCATTCAATTCGGAAAGTGTTTCATTTGAAGGGTGTGGAATGTATACAGACACATAACATATACTATTTACACAGACAGCAATAATTGATAGATTACTGCTATGAGAAGGAAGAGGAAGATGAGAGAAAGAGAAAGATTTTTTGACGAGTATGGCTACTCCACCATACCCATCGGATCTATCCTCTCGGAGGCTGGCATAACCAGAAATCTTAAATAAAGATTCTGGCTTAAGCCAAGTCTCAGAAAGGGTAATAATAAATGGATCGTATTTCTCAATTAAATACATCAGTTCACTTTTTTTACCGTTAATGCTGCGGCAATTCCACTGAATCAACCTGGCTGGATTGAGTTCCATTACTTAAACTATTGACTAATTGTGCAAACAAAGGGGCAACGTTGTTCGGTGAAATGACATTACATTGAGTTAACATCTTTATTAAGGCAATAATAATTTCTGTGATTGTAGGGTTTTCTTTTTGCGAATTCAAAACACAACCATCATTTGGAGAAGGAATATTATATTCTCTGACGAGTTGTTCATGAGCAGCGCGGTCATATCCTTTGGCAGTTCTGGGAGGATTTCGAGGAGATGAGAAGACTGTTTTTTTTATATGAGTAGGAAGACGATTGGGGGAGGATTCTTTATTTTTAATATTTGAATGAGGTGATAAAATATCAGCATATGATTTAATAGCCGGCTTATGTAATTTCGAAGCTTCCGAATATGAAATGCAACTCTTAGCCATAGTTAGTTTTATTTCTGTTTGTCTAATATATTCCGGGCACGATTTATTGGTAGCGTGGTGAGGGCCAGAACACGAAACACAAGAAATACAGTCATCGTCAGCAGTACAAGAATCACCAGTATGATTCCCACCACATCTAAAACACCGTGGATTACCCCTGCAGTATACCTTAGTATGGCCAAAACGACAGCACTTATAGCACTGTATCGTTGGGAAAGTATATAAAACAACCGGTAATGCATTAAAACACATAAATACGCGCTTCGGTAATACCTGACCATCAAAAGTAATGACCACCGACTGTGACGGTTTCCACGTCGGGGCATTGTTGACCATTACCTTATAATTAAGTCGACGAGCTTTAAGTATCCGGCCACATCCGATCGGAACATTAATATTATCTATGATTTCCTCCGGAGTTAGATCATCAGGAACACCCTTTATGAGACCCATTCGCGTAGTACTGGATGTAGGAATAAATGCTTTAAAATTATTATCAACTAATACCTTTGAAGAAACAAAAAAGTTCGCATCCTGGCAAGACGAGAATGAGAGTGATAATCTATTTCGACCAATCTTTTTAAGACTGCCATTAACTATGTTTGCGAAATTATATTTTTTCAGAAATCTACCAAATGTTAGTGAGTTAAGAGTTGTGGAACCTTCCAGCTGCTGCTTCTGAATATGAACCACGTAAGGGGCGGCATCCGACTTATCATAAAAATTTCTCCCTACTGGGCTATAAGATTTTTCTTTAGAGATCAGTGTTATATTCTCAGATTGTTTAAGTAACATATCTGATTTGCTACCTGTATCTTTATGGGAAATAATATTCTCTGTGATAGTATGCGGTTTTGAGAATACTATGTCGCTATCTTGACATATACAATCATTACAGTTAGAGGATTTATCGGAAGAATTCTTTTTTTTCCTTTTTTTATTGCAATGTTTACATAATTTGACTAACTTAGCCCGTTTTCTACCGGAGGTAGACATAGAGCCATCAGTATCCATGCTAGATGCATCATTTTCAATGGTAATGAAATGTGATACCTGGAGGTTTGTTCCCCCAGGATCAGGAGGCTCACTCATAATATTTTCTTACATATATAACAAAGAAAAAAATGAAAGACTCACCTAAACTGTACTAAAACTACAATATATACACTATAAACACACTCACACAATATACAAAACTACTCTACTGATCATTAAATCAAGTTAAAATTTTAATTTAAAGTCTGAGAAATTAAATACACCACCGCGCTATTTTAAATTTCCCGCCCTTTTCAATATTTGAAGTTAAATATGATTTTGTATTTTACGTATATTATACTTTTTATATCTTACTAATAGTAGTATAGTTAATGCTATTTATTACTGTAGCTGAATGTTAATAGATCACTATTAACATATTAATTTGTTATTAAATTATACAACATAATTTTTCTCTAAAGACTGTATATTCAGGATTGGTATGTTTTATTTTTTAAATATAATTACGATTGTATCTTATTCCAAAATAAGCAATACGTTTTTATTTTAAAATTATGGCTACACTGCAACAAAATTTGTGCTGGGACAGCAAATAGCTAATATCGATATCGACTTTTTCAGTTGTTTTATTATATTTATTTTGTAGATTTCCAAAAGAAGCAGGGATTCAGTGCACGCATTAACGAACTTCAGAGCATGCTCACTACTCGTAGCTTTTTCACTAATACAATAATTTTAGAAACCGATGATCGCTTTTTAAAATAGTAGTTTAAGTACATCTATAAAATTAATTAATAGACATTTTAAACATATTTGAATATCATACAATCGTTCGTTTAAGTGCCCGTTAATTTACTTAATGGACAATTGGTCAGATGCTCAAACGCTATAAAAAATTTAAGTATCTCTCAAATCTTGCGCTGTCACTGTCGCTTTGCATTCGAGTGACACAGACAAACGAGTTTTGAGGAAAAGTTATCAAAAAATCTTTTAGTATAGGAAAATTCAAACAGCCAAACTTAAAAAAAAAAACTGTATTTAAGTATTAAAGCTGACAGGCAACGAGAGCGTGAGTCATCTCCTTTTGGTTAAATGCGCTAAGGTTCAGAATCAGACCCTAGATTATTTATATAAATGTTTAATGGATAGTACACCACTACTAATGATTACCGAAATTTTGTTGGTTTTTAGTTAATAATTTAACTTAAGAGTTACGCATTCGATAATGCTTGAAAGATTTCTTTATTTTTATTTAATTTTTTTTACAGACATTTTTAAATCCTCAATAAAGCCTACGACAAAAGGTACACAAGCCATGTTCGAGAGCTGAGTAGGAACAATTTGCGCGTTGTGGCAAGAGCCTTAACTGAACACTGCTGCTTAAATATGCACATGTTCAATTTGAGGCTAAGCGAGACAAAAACCTGCAGACGGTGTGAAGAGGCTGAGGAAACACCACTTCACTTTTTAGGGTAATGTGGACCACTAATACATAAGCACTACGCTCATCTAGGGAAATATATTATAAGCCGGATGAAATAAAAGAGCTCACCCCTAAAAAAATCCTACAGTTCATCACAGCGGCAGGGTTTACGGATGAACTCTAATTCAAACGCAAAGTGGCGATCTCAATAGACCTTTTAAGGTCTAAGTGACACTATAGCCTTATCAAATAATTAAAAAAGAAATAACATAAACAACTGTTGTTTAAAAATGTGCATGCATTTATGAAACCTCTGCGACCACGGCCATCTCAGAGTATACATTCCTGCGGCCATAAACTTCAGTCATTTAACATTCATACAAAGAAATCGAGGGCAACCTACATAGATTTGAGATAGTTTAGTTTATTAGGTATCTAAACTCCGGGTAAAATAGATAGATAATTAATTAATTATATACGATTACTCCTATTTCCCATTGGGATAGACAGAGATTATCGATTTCTACTTCGATTCCAATCTACCTCTTACGCTTCATCTATATTAGTAACTAGCCAAGTAACTAACCTTTTCATGTATGCTTTGTAAAATAAAGTAAATACCTATTTATTATACTATTAAAATTTGATTAAATTCATAGTTCATTACAGTGAAGTCTCAGCCTAAAACTATTCGCCATTGCCAGAGATATTCAGTACCATCCTTTTTTTTTGTGCTTGCCTCCCCAAAGTGTTAACGTCAACATCAAACCAACTTCCGTATGTCTTTTCGTCGAAGTGGTGTCACTTTGTGAAGGTGCTTAAAATTTTTCTTCAAGAAAAATCTAATATTATCTTAATCAGAGTTAATTTTTAGACTGTGATATTACAAAGAGATGTTCTGTGAGAGTTACTAAGTTAGATTTTTGGTTTATTTCAGATCACAATGGGGCGCCGGCCAGCGAGATGGTAAATATAAAGTACAACCTCTAAAGTTGTGTTTTGGTGAAGTCTTTAAAGTTCTATGAAGTAAAATGTTGTTTTCAGTTACCGGTACTGTAAAAACAAACCGTACCCAAAATCACGGTTCTGTCGCGGTGTTCCTGACCCCAAGATCCGTATCTTCGACTTGGGTAAGAAAAAGGCGGCGGTGGACGACTTCCCGTTATGCGTGCATTTGGTGTCGGACGAGTACGAGCAGTTAAGTTCTGAAGCGCTCGAAGCAGGCCGTATTTGCTGCAACAAGTACCTCGTCAAGAACTGTGGCAAGGACCAGTTCCACATTCGCATGAGGTTGCATCCATTCCATGTCATCCGCATCAATAAAATGTTATCATGCGCTGGAGCTGATAGGTAAGTTAAAAACTGTTTAACATAAATGTATCTAGTAGATGTTTATCCAATATTTAATTAAAGTGTATGTATGCTAGTGGGTATCAATATTAGACAATGTGGTTATCCATATCTACACCGTTTGGTAATTCACATTGATTAGATTTTGTATTGTCATGAAGTATGTATTTGTATGCGGGTGAGCCAAAGGGTTAAAGGTGGAGAAGTACACAGAAGTGTTGACTAAAGTATCTGCTAAATTTCTAAATTGCACGTTTCACACCTCATTGAAAGTTCCAGAATATGTCCTTAAAATTATATTTTTAAATTAATCCAGTGTCCATATGTGATATGGACACTGGTAAAATTTTATAAGTTCTATAATAGTTGAACTACTGATATTATAGGTTTTCTTATTCAGTTAAAATATTGGAAGGGTTGGTATTATATAAATTCCAACTCACTCTATATGTATTTTGTTGCTTGTTGCCTAAAAGTTTGTATAGTAACTTCTTGAAATTTACCCTGCTTTTTGATTCATAAAAAAAAACAATATTATCTTATAGTGGCAGTGGGATATACCTTAATTAATTCAACAGATTATCGTAAAACAAGATTACTTTTCTTGTATTCTAAGTAAAATGGTATAAATAGTACTGTAAAAAAGCATGTCTTTGCTGGAACAAATTGACTGGTTAAAGTAAAATCTAAAAATGTTTATTATTTCTCAGAGGTAGTCTGACAGGAAATCCTGGCACCTTCTAGGTAAAACAGTGACATGTATTTAAAAAAAAACTTATTTACAGAATAATCATTTTGAAATAATATGTTTAGATGACAGTATTTTACAATGTGAGGACTACTTGGGTGTCTTTTTTTATCATTAGTTCGTTTGTAATATTGAAACCTTATTAAATACTTAAGCTTCTACTAATTTCAGGCTCCAGACTGGGATGAGGGGTGCCTTCGGCAAGCCCCAAGGCACCGTAGCTCGCGTGCGTATCGGCCAGCCCATTATGTCCGTACGCTCCAGCGACCGCTGGAAGGCGCAAGTAATTGAGGCACTGCGTCGTGCCAAGTTCAAGTTCCCTGGTCGTCAGAAGGTATGTTATTCGTGAATTCGTTTAAATAAACAAAATTGTGGAAAATTTACAACTTACCAATTAACACTAAATATACTTAATAAATAAGCCTTTGTCCTGTGGATGTTGGAAATAATATTATGTTATATATACCTAATAACTAAGTAAAAAAGTTCTTGCTGGATTGCCTAACCTAAATGAACTGCAGACTGGACACATTGAATCCAGCAAAACTATATATATAAACTTTTTTGTGTCATACCATTTAGTTGCATCCCCGTAATGTTGATATTTAAAGACTCCAATGTGCATTTGTTTTCATGCTATGACAGTTCAGCAATTGCATGATGAATGAACATTGTTTCCTGGAAGACGTAGCACTGTAGTGAAAACCTGATCACTGGTTCTTAAGTTATGCATCCAGACAGAAAATAAAATTTTAAAAAAGTTTTTCACTTCTGTATCAATAGTATAGCACACCCAAATTTTTTGAAAATTATTCTATGTACTGGAACAGTACCTCTAGACGGGTATCTTATTTCATTAACATATTCAATTAAAATTATTTTGACTCTCAACAAAGCAAATATATTTTCTGATGGCATGTAAATATTTCAGATCTATGTCTCTAAGAAATGGGGCTTCACCAAGTACGAACGTGAGGAGTTTGAGAAGCTACGTGAAGACGGCCGCCTCGCTAACGATGGCTGCAATGTCAAGTACCGGCCTGAGCATGGGCCTCTTGACGCTTGGAGGAAGATCCAGAATGAGATCTACAGTGTGTAAATCTTTTTATCACCATTATATACTATAAACAACAGCACAATGATGTTTCAATTAATTTAATCCAAAATATAAAAATAATAATATTATCTAAAGAAAGAGTCAATTGGTCTACAAGGCATTTTATTCTTCTTCACTGGTGAGGCAGATTTCCGTTTTCTTTTAAAATTACTGTTAGTGAACAAGATATTTTTTTTATTCAATTCTCTATTCAGTTTTTGTGCTTCATGGAAATCTAGATGGTCTCCAAATGTCTCTAGGGGAATTTTTTTACTGCATATTGAGCAAATCTCTGTTGGAATATTGTCATCTATTTTCACAAGGAAACTGGCAATAGACGACATGGACTCGTTTTTCATACTGCTTTGTTCTTCTGGTTGCTTTTTCTTTTTTGGTTCCTCTTTTTGTTTTGTCTTAATATTATTTTCTTGTATTTCTTTACGAACTTGTCGTCTATCTTCCTCTCGGAGCTTTAATGCGAGATGGTAATCTGAATGCTCGGCGACCTCAAGAATCGGTATAGACTTCCTACACTCGGGACAATTGAAAATCTCGATATGTGGTTGTTTCATAGGAGTCACGGGTGTTACTGGACAAGATCCCCCTTCGTGTTCTGAAGCCGTATCAGAACCATCATCATGTATCATTCTTGAACTGCTCATTAATTCTCTTATACTTTTGACTCTAGCGACATCCTGAGAATCTTCCTCAAACAAAGCCATGCTTTTGTTAATTTCATTATTTATTGTCGATCCTGAATAATCTGTATCATTGCTGTCTTCACCACAAGAAATGACATCACAAATGGGTGTTGTTGATCTTATTTTCTGGAGATCCACTTTTGCATTGTTTATCCTATTTAAGTGAGGATTCTTTTGATTTAGTATCTTTGTAAAGAATGACTCTTGTTTACTTAGACTGGATTCAAGAACGGCATTATTTGAGCTTTGATTAGGGCTCCCATTAGGTCGAGATTGAGTTTGCATACCTTTTGTTTTCTCACATACTTGAAAGAATTTCTGCATTATATATTCTTTACCATTATTTTGCGCACTACTAGTGTTGATTTTGTTTGTATCCGATTTTTCTCTGACAATACTTTCCTGATTTATACTCTCTTTAGTCTTATCTGTCTTGTCTACAACATCCTTTGAAGGTCCTGCAAAAAAGTAATCTAATATTTTCTTAGTCTTTTTCACCTCTGTATTATCTTCAAACTTCCCAACACTAATGCCTAAGAATTTTATAGGTGCTTTTAATTTTCTGTTGTCTTCACAATCTGAAACCAGATATTATTGCTAAATCATAATAATAGCACGAGCAACATACTGTCCGATAGTTCTAGTCTGGCTAAAAACGGGTCAGTTCGATAGTCACAAAGGACTACTGACATAGGCTGCCTGTCCACCGGAGCGGGGCGAGGCTGCGGAGCGGTGAGCGAGATAAAAATCTACCATAGAATTGCATAGAATTTCCTCTCTTCAGTGGACAGGGAGTTAGGAATCAGTTTAAAAATTCAGACAAAACTGGAAAGCGGAGCTAGGACGCGGAGCGAGCAAGAGAGGAGAAACGAGCGCGGGCGGGGCAGGTAACTAAACCAATCGCCAGCCACCAAGAATCTCTATTGACTCGTCGCGTGCTCGCGGCTTAGCGCCGCGTATGAAAAAATTGTCCGCAACGCAACGCTGCGCATTACTTTCTCACTCCGCTCCGCATTACTCCCTCGCCCCGCTTCGGTGGACAGGCAGCCTAAAGGCTTTGGGATGACAAAAGATCGCCAAAAATGGCGAAACTGTCAAATTCCGGCGCCCTGAAACTAGTACCTACTTGCTCAGGCACGACTTGGAAGGCAGGTTATTCACCAGCAAGTTGCTACAAAATATTGATTTGTGTAATCGGAAGTAAAAGTTTAGTATGTGCCCAACCCAGTTCTCGAAAACAGTAATGTGGTATAGTCAGTATAGTGATGTCTTTGGTAACGAGACTTGTTGCCAAGACTGACATAGCAGTGGTAGATCGAATAAAGCGTCACAGTGATTTTCTTATCACTATCTTGCATGACTAAAACCTCATGAAAGCTGAGACAGATCAGGAAATCAAGTCTAGACTACCTAAGTAAATATTAATAAATACGATATTGCCCCATACATAGGCAAATTAGCACAGCCTTCATAAATGACATAAAGATTTGTTGGTGCATTATCGTACATCAGTGATTAATTATATACTTACTTAGTTTATGTCTTAGGCAATGAGGCTGACATGCAATTATGGATAAAAGCGTAAAATATAAAGAAAGAAAAGTATCTTGACTTGGCGCATCATCAATCGATTCTCAACCAATTGGCAACAACAAACACTTTATGCCACTCTTGTTTGGCAGGTGATTCGAGGACTTGATGCAGAAAGCAGTAGTCCTGGACACGGCGCTTATTGTCAAGTTTCTGTTTGGTGTTCTTTTTACTGGTGGCGTGGACCCTGTTGCCAATGCCTTTTTACTTCTAATTTTAAATATCTATCAATTGTTTATATTTTTGATATCTCATATTAATCACTACATATTATAAAACAAAGGCCCCCGTCGCGTTTGTTTGCGCTAAATACAAAAACTTCCGAACGGATTTTCATTAAGTTTTCACCAATAGATAGAGTGACTCATGAGGAAGGTTTAGGTGTATAATTCCCGTGCGAATCCGAGGCGTGTCGCTAGTTAGAAGTACCAAAAAGCCGACCTTAACGAATGTACTGCGATCAATTTGGGGACGTACCCAAAAAGGACGGGTCAGGAACCACCTTAATTGACGAGCATGCATGAAGAGTTTAATGAACATAGATGAAGCGAAAGAGTTAGCTTAGCAAATCGGTAATCTCTGCCTACCCCAATGTGAAACAGGCGTGTATGTAAAAATACAATTGACCCATTTAACTGACTCAAATGTGTTCGTTTAACTAGGTATTGTGCTACTGCGTGGCTTTTAGTCCTTAATCTAATACTTCATGTATAAGGATGTTGTTAAAATGTATAACATAATTTTTTGAAATTAAGGGAATTGTGTGAGCAATAATCGTAATTAAACTTATTTCACTAACCTTTTATCTTTACTCCTTCAGAACTCTCCATAAGAAGTTCTAAGGCTTTACTTGAAAATAGTTCAGCACATAATTCGTCATCAGCAACAAAATTGTAGGACCTGGAACTGCTAGTATCCCTCCCATCTGAGAGCTGCACAGAGTAACTAAGAACCATTTGTTTTGGGGTTCTATTGTTTTCTAATGCATCCTTCTCAAGTCTGTCATCTATTTCGTCGCCAAGATCTTTGAGCCATTTTCGCAGGCTTTCCAAATCTATGAGAGCAGCTTTGCCCCGGAATTGTTTGCAGCACCCAATACTCTTTGGATTAAATCTCGCTTGTACTGGCTCCATATCAATCCCATGTGCAATATTATATAGCCATGTTCTGTCATACAAAAACATGGGTAAGCATGGGGTAAAAAAAAGGAATAAGGTTAAACTTGAATCACCACACCTACCCATTTTTTTCATCAAATCTTGCTTGTAAGCTTTTTTCCGAGAATTTTTGGAGCTCACCCATATTTTGAACCTTTAATAATTCACAAACAGTTTGTCCAAACTTTCCACCAAGGTGCTTTACTTTTTTTAATGGTAGGGTACTGAAAATAAAATATCATTCATTTCCACTTATCAATACAACATCTTCTTTGATTTCAATTTCAGAGATAAAACAAAGTGCTAACAGCCATACCTGTACATAATATCTACAGAATGCTTTGGTAAAACAGTCTGTTTGTTGGGCTTGTTCATACCACACACAAGTTTAGCTAGAATTTTATTGTGAGCTATGCCTGCTGAACATCTATATCCTGGAATTTAACATAACTTAGCATCATGCCTGTATTCCCCTGAAGGAGTAGACAGAGGTGTGCACAGTTGTACACCCACTTTACCAATGTCATTATTAAGTTACATTAATGAGTCTGCTGTCATGCTGAGTCTATTGCCACCAGGCGAATGTTAAACCCTGGGCGGCTATGCACAATTTCCTAACAAAAAAACCAATTATCCTATCTTACAGGAATTAAACGCAACCTCATACTCAGCAGCTGCACTTGAGACTAATAGACCAATAAGGAAATATAAAACCCTTATATAACATTTGATAATTGTATTGATTAAGTCTTTGCAATGCACCTTATAATTTTATCAGAGATCTGACCCTTACGAGGTTGTGCTGTAACTTGATATACAAACTGAATATTTTATTGTGTCAGTTACCTGTTTCTTTATAAACAGCATCCCTGATCTCACTGACTATAACGGCACCTACAAGTAACCTCCTAGCATGCTCATAGTCAAACTCAATATTATCCATGCCACATGTGTGCACATCTGCCAGGAACTCATCCACACACTCATAACCAAGAGCAAATGTATTAGGCATCATATCTGTATGCACTGTATTTGTATTAAGGGTCTTCAATCTTTCTTGCACCTACAGGATAAGGATTTATTAACTTTTTATGATAAACTATAAATTGATAGAATAATGCAAAGCTCCACCAAAGAAAATAGTTTCTTACAGGAACTGTGATATCTAGATAAGCTTCGTCAATTGAAGCTCTCTCCATAAGTGGTGTAAATTTCTGCAGCACTCTGGCAACTTCTTTTCCAGCATCTCTATATCTGGAAATAATGAATACAGTCATTGACAATACTTAAAAGAAACAAGGTAAAATATATGTATTGCAGCCTGGTAAAATGATTGAGTTTCATAGTGGATCCTCAGTTCACCTTTGTGTCACCACGTCACATGTAAGTGTTTAACCCTTATTACTACAAATTCTAAAGTTGAGGCTCTTAATTCATATGGACATATTATGGGCTCCTTCAATGTATGTGTTTGGTGTCGGACTGCTGCAGTGCCGAATCGGTGCGATTGTCGTAGTGAGTACGGACGGTTGATTTTTCCATACAATTGATGCGCCGCGACTGCAGTGCGACAGGCGGTACTTTACTTTATAGACGATATAAAACACCACAGAATTTATAAATGAAATAGAAATACATCCTGCACTATGGAATTCAAAATGCAAGAGTTATAGTGATCTCTCGGAGATAAAAAGTGCTTCGAAAGATACCTATTTGTGAAAAATTCATCAGACTGAAAATAAAAATAAAGAAATTTTTTAAGTAATCATCGGTATTGCTCTCGGACGGCGTCGTCGTTTTTGTTTCATTTATTTAACAGAAGCACTAACACGTTAACAGCGTTTTTTCATCTAAATCCATAGTTCGACTGATGAGGGCATCACTAAAATATGATTGTCCTGCACACTAATACGCTTTCAATTTAGATGGTTGATGTCGGATTGCTGTCATCCTGCACCGGTCCTACTGCAGAACATAGAAAGCGGCACTGCAACCGTGCAAAACCAGTCCGACATCAAACGCATAAATTGAAAGAGCCCTAATTAGTCAACATAATGCTAATTCTCTATGATATACTTACTTAGATATATCAGCTTTCCCCCTGAGGCATGGAACAGAAGGTAACTCTATATCAGGGCATTTTTCCTTGGCCTCATCTCCTCTCATGTGGCGAGTGACGCCTCGTGATCTAGCAACGTAGTTAACAGCAATAATCCTGAGAAAGTCAATAATCAAAATAAGTCATCTGGCGTCATTTATGTTTTTGATGGCACGGAGTGTGTTGATGGCTAAATACTAAACTATAAGGATGATCGTAAATGATGATTGTAAAAACTACACATGTTATAACAAATAAACACATCTTATCTTATCGAAAATTACTCAAAAGAGTCTCAGGCCCGATTTTGATGGAAACAAAAACTGCATCATTATATTTTTGAATAATAAATATTCCTAGTCTTATACATAATTGTATATGCCAATAAACAATTCCTTGTTTCTAGCCAAGAATCGAACACATTAATTTCATAAATAATAAACTTTTAGTATGTATTTGAGAGAAGAGGAAGCAGCTGTTGGTCCCTTAGTCACCGAGACCTGCAAAATCTATTGTGGCACCTCTGTTAATTTACAGCAATTCTCCTAGTCCTAAATCACAAAGTTTTTGCAAACCAGCACCTGTACTCTACCTGTGCCTCAGATTAGTATAGGTTGTGCATGGGTGTATCATCCTTATTGTGACAAAATCTGCAGACTGTTGTGTCATTTAGCCCCATTTTGTGAAGGTTTTTGTTGAGTTTGCCGGGCCCCAATAAGGGTCCTAGTCAGAATATTATGTAATTGAAGCTTTGGCATGTTCTTGGCCAGGAGATTTTTCCTAAAGTTTTATGCTGCCACTTGGCAGACATGGTACATTTTGGAATACCACAAATTGGTTTAGGTCACATTGTGGGATATTACACATCAGCCCTAGCTACTCATCAGCGGCTTTGTTACCAATGATGCCACTGTGTTGAAGTAACCATCCTAGTACTACCAAATTCAATGCTCCTAGTAGATTTGGGAGATGGACACATTCTTTAATTAGCATGGAGTTAATTTATACCAACTTCAAGATAATGCCCTATTTAAACAAAATAAAAATACTTTATCCTGGCAATTTTGTACTTGAGGAGAAGGATAAGTACAAAATTCTACTTTATAACAACAAAAATCTATTGTGTCTCATAATAAATTAACCAGCAGACAGTTAAAGAAAAAAATCTTGTGGACAATTGCTACATTATAGTATTTTGTTAAAAATTAACTCTTTCTTTTTGTTTTCTCTAGTTTGCAAGATGTTATTACTTACCAGAATTTGGTTACATAATGTTTTTTTTTTCCAAAATCAACCGGTTCGGTTGCTCGCTAGTAATATGGATTTTTCATAAATGAATGAGGCAGTTTTAGTTTTCATCAAAATCGGACCCCAGCCTCACTTTGAGTATTCTTTGGCATTCCATAAAGTCTCAGATTTGGCCATCCACACCCAATTAAAAAATATATATTAGCCTGTCTACAGTTTATGTGTACAAAATAGCGACTGTGTTTAGAAATATTCGAATATAATCTAAACAACCAAGATCTGAAATTGACAAAAACATCATAGTATTTATAATTCATCATGGTTTATATTTGGATACTTCACTTACCCACCACCTTTCCATGGATTATATTGTACTACAGCAATAGGTTTTCCACTTAATTCCGGGTTGAGTTTTTCTTCTACTTGGCAATAAAAACAGTCCATGTCTATAAGCACAACCACACGATTTTCCTGATCCATATTTATATGTCACTAGTTCTTCAATAATTTTTTATATACAAATTTGATGACTTTATGTGCACCAGAATAAAGTTGCACATTACGAATTCATTTCAAAAACAAATAACGAAGTATTGCTAAAAAAAAGAGCAATAATGTTATTTAGTAAAAATATTGCTTTTTTTTTTTTTTTTTCCCTTCGCCCTAATCGGGCAGGCTAAGGTCTTGGACCATACCGCCTCGTCTTCAGTGTTCTTGAATAAAAGTAAGGCCAAAGCCTCGTCTTCAGTTACATCCTTCTTGTTTAAAGTAAGTAAGGCCGAAGCCACGTCTTCAGTTTTATCTTTCTTGTCCAAAAATTAATAAGGCCACAGCCACTTCTTCAGTGTTCGTTAGTCAAAATCATAATAATATGGTGTCTTATCCGTGTATTCGTCATAAACGTGTTGTAAAGTAAGGTCATATCCGGGTCATATCCTTCTATTAGTCCCCCGAACGGTCAAATTGCCCATTCAGTACTGTCAATAAAATTATACAGTGCTGTATATGTAGTGTAATTTTCCAGCAAACCTTGAGTGTCGCGCGGGATGCTTGCTGGCATTTTATATATTTCTAATAATTTATCAGTTAGAAGAATTCTTTGTAAACCATATGCAGGGCATTCAAAAATTATATGATCTAGGGTCTGATCACTTCCTAAGTCACAATTTGTACAAACAGGCGATGTTATAATTTTCATTCTGAATAAATGTGCATTGAATCTTCCATGTCCAAATCTAAGACGATTTAAGGTAATATAAAATTTTCTGCTCTTAGGAAGAACAGAACTGGTGAACCAGGGCGCAGAACCAATGGTTTGATTTATTTTCGCATACCAATTTCCTTTAGTTCTCAGTGTTTCTTGCCAGTTCTCATGCCAAATAAAGGTGTTTTGTTCGTGTAATTTAGTGAGCAGATCAGAACTTGGTATGGCAACATTTTTTGTTTCTAAGATGTCAACGTCAACAATAACTCTTGCAAGATAATCTGCGTTTTCGTTTCCTGTTACTCCTATGTGGGAAGGTGTCCATATTAAACTTATTGTAAATCCTCTAGAACAAAGATCAGCGTATAAAGTGCGAATCTCATATAAAATATTTCCGATATTAGCGTCCAGTTTCGGGTTTTGTAAGGACATGAGAACACTCATGCAGTCGGTCGCTATAAGCCAAGTTGTGTGCCCAAGATTCTTTTCATTTATGTACTGCAGAGCTGATAAAATGGCTAGAGATTCTGCTGTAAATATAGACATGGCTCCAGGTAACCGAACTCCATGTCCAACAGTAAGATGAGGTAGGTATATAGCTAGCGAAACATTTCTATTGTTTTTGGATCCATCGGTAAATATATGCCTGTACCCAGGGAACTCTGCAATTAACTGATAGACATCTTCTTTACTCCGAAGGTCACGATTAATGTGAATGTCCATTGGCCAGAATTTGCTGATATAATTACCAGAATAACATGGCCATCTGCCTTTACATTTCTCAATTTGAAATTGATCATCAATACTGATTAGGTTACAAAAGTCATGA
Source organism: Xylocampa areola (assembly GCA_935421205.1). Taxonomy (NCBI): domain Eukaryota; kingdom Metazoa; phylum Arthropoda; class Insecta; order Lepidoptera; family Noctuidae; genus Xylocampa; species Xylocampa areola. The sequence goes on from OW285206.1 coordinate 19,043,446, forward strand.
AATATATAGGGGACATTTACGGAATTAGAGGGACTGTATAATCTATAATAAAATAATATTTTCTTTAATAAAGGATGATTTTCGAAAGATAAAAGCTTGAGAATGTATTTGGATTTTAAAAACTGAAATCTTATATTCATAGGAGGAGTGTTACACTCAATTTGAAGTGAATTAATTGGAGTTGTCTTCATTGCACCAGTTACACATCTAAGATTATGATTTTGAAGAATCTCCAATTTGTGAACCAATCTCTGATCAGACCCAAAGCATAAAAATCCATATTCAAAATGACTACGGACTAAAGATTTATATAGCATAAGCAAAATTTTAGGATCAGCTGCAATTGACAATGACTTTACAAAATTAAATGCTTTATTAGCTCTACCTAACAAATAATCAACATACTTAGTCCATGACAGGTTGCTTGTTAAAATTATACCCAGAAACTTTACTTCATTCACTATTGGAAGAACACTATTATTGTAATAAATATGTAGGTCTGTTTCACACTCTCCAAACACTATAACTTTAGATTTTTCTGGACTAATATCCAAGTTTAGATAATGAAAATAGTTCTTTAGCCGAGTTAAAGCTGTGTTTAAAATAGTTACAACAGAACTTATATCTGAACCTGAAGTATAGATAACCAAATCATCTGCAAACTGCAAATTTGCCACTTCAAGACCAAGTACAATGTTTAGTCTGTGTAAATAAAGAAGATAAATCAATGGACTGAGAATGCCACCTTGACATACCCCTTTGTATGAAAAACGTGGCCCTATTAAACGTTTATTCACTTTCACGTATACTTCTCTACTATGTAAAAAGTTAAAGATCCAAATTATAATTTTTTCAGGAATTCCAAGGGCACGAAGTTCCCCACATAAAATGTGCAGATTGATGTTATTGAAAGCACCCACTACATCAAAGAAGACACCAACAAAATGATTACCCATTTTATTAGAATTGTATATATCTAATTGCAAATGAGAAATGCTATCACGAGTGGAGAAACCACGTCGAAAGCCAAATTGATTGGATGGTAATAGACTATTACTTTCTATATAAAATTCTAGCCTTTGTTTAATTAATTGTTCAAAGGTTTTTCCCATGCATGATGTTAATGCTACTGGCCTATATGATTCTGCTTTGTGTCTTACTTTGTTAGGTTTAAGTACTGGGATAAGACAATCTATTTTCCATTCATTTGGGATGACCATTTCCTGCCAGAGTAAATTAAAAACGCTTAGTATATCCGAAAGTGCCCTAATTGTTACATTTTTCAACATTTTATAAGGTATTCCATCAAGGCCAAAAGCTGAATCACGTCTAGAAGATATTGCAGATTTTAATTCCTGAAGAGAAAATGGATAAATTAGATATTCATAATGTCCTGAAGTTTTTACCTCATGAGGAATTGATTGAAATGGCCCCTCAACTGTATCTGGAGTATATTTTTTAAGAAAATCAAATACCCAAGGAGAAATATTATTACTTGGAGGTGTAAATGTTTTATTAAATCTCTTTGAAATTTGCCAAACTCTAGATAATGGAGTAGTTCTATTAAATGATTCACATAGAGAAAACCAACTTAAATATCTTTCTCTTTTTAACACTAACTTTTTAAGAGCTTGTAATTTTTTAAACTCAATATAATTTTCCAATGTGGGATTGTGCTTGAATACTTTATAGGCATTCCTAGAGTCTTCTACTGCTTTAGTGCAATTTAAATTCCACCATGGTAATAGAATGCGTTTTTTACGATTATTATTTACTGATGTTGTATCTAAAGATGTAGCAGGTCTTATAGTTGATGGTAATGACTTAATAACAGCTAAATTTAATAATTTTATCAACTCATTATATGATTGTAATGGGTTATCGTGATTAATTTTAAAGTCCATTAACAAACTATCAACACTCTTCTTGTATATTTCCCAGTCAACCAGGTTAAAATTAAAATGTTTTGGCAAATTTGAAGTTTCCATATCATGTGGGATATTATAATTTTTATTAATAAGTAACCTTGTGATTACAGGTAAATGGTAACTACCTAAAGGATCATCATGAACAGACCAGTTACAAGACAATGAAATTGAAGGCGATACTATAGTTAAATCAAGTGCATTTCTTTGCCACCTATCAGAGCCTACAGTAGTCATTTCTCCGTCATTCAATAAAGTCAAATTATAGTCATTAATGATTTCAAGCACCTCTCGGCCGCGGATGTTCACACTGTTACATCCCCAAGCCGAATGATGTGCATTGAAATCTCCACCCACCAAAAGAGGACCAGGAATATTGCGAATTAAATTATCAAACTGATACTTAGTAAATGAAGCATTTCCGGGACTATAAAAACTAACTAATGAAATTTCTTTATTATTGCCATATTTTAAACGAATCGCTATATTTTGTATGGAATCATCATATAAAGTATCTATTTTATTAAATTGTAAACGGTTATGTATTAAAATAGCTACACCATTGTGTGTATTACCTGAGTCTAATCTTACTATATTATATCCTTTAATACTAAATCTCATGTGAGGCTTGAGCCAAGTCTCACACAATAAAGCTACATGTATATTATACTCATGTAAAAAATACGAAAAAGCATGTTTGTTACTATTGATGCTCTGAGCATTCCACTGTACAATATTCAGCTGATCCATAAAATTAAGGTTTATTTATATTATTCTGAATTTTTGATAATAGAACATCTTTTATGCTTTGAGTGGAAATACTCTTTTCGTTATTTTTATTTTGAGAAATTAATGTTACTATTGTCTGTATTAAAATATTTAAAATTGGTTCTGTTTCAATTAATGATTGTAATTGTTTAGCAGGACTGGATTTTGAAAGAGATGGAAATGACTTTTCATTGAATAAATCTACATATGATTTTTTATTAATTTTGTTTTTGTTTTCTTCCACTTTTTGTTGTTTGACTGGGCACTGTGCCGAAATAGCTATATGCTTACCTTGACAGTGACAACATGTAGCCTCAGTTGATGGTATTTGACATTCTTTATAATTATGGTCCTTTGTACATATGGAACATCTTTGGGAGTTCTTACAGAATTTGGCTATATGACCATACCTTAGACACTTCAGGCATTGTTTCACCGGCGGAATGTACGGACGTACTTCAAATCGCCAGCTATTCAGGTCTACACTATCGGGTATTGTTGCACACGAGAATGTGATGGACACTGTCTTCGTAGGCTGAAAGGACACCCCCCCTCCTTCTGAAATAGTGCGACGCATAAATCTTCTGATAGAAATAATATTCTTTGTGCTAGTTATTGCGTTATAGATGTGTTCGTTGCTCAAGTCAGTTGGAACATGCATAATAACACCTGTAGTTTCCGTAGCTGTTGCAGGAATACTGGCTTTCAATTTATAACTATCCAAAAATTTACGATTCATTAACGCTGTATTGGCTAAACCAGGGCGTTCAAAAATAACACCAATTTTGTAACGATTCATGCGTAATAATTGTTTTACGCCCTTATTGTATTTTTTTATGCTGGTTGAAAGGGACATCATGTCTCTATCACCGATCGGGAGTAAATCGATACTTTCTAAAAATACAACATATTCAAAATTGCCTCCGTTTTCAGGATATGACCTAATGTAGTCAGGAATCCTGAATTCCCGATACTTATCAACTACTGCGACAGATTCCTCCGAACAGCTTGAGGCTCCACCGTCATCTTCAGAGGACACCAATGGTAGAGCAGAAGATGAACTATCTTCTTTTTTTCTTTTCTTTGGATTCCCTTTCTTCCCCATCTTGAGAAGAGCAAGCAAATGAACTTTAGAATAAATAAAATAATTATTTGAAAATTTGTTTTAAAAAACGGCGCCCTATCGTTACGAATTTCCCCTAAAAATATTGCTAATGTATTGATGTATAGGCGCCAAGTGTGTCCCACAGATTAGTAATTTATGTATCTTACGACCCAATAGTATATTTAATCTATGGTGTGTCCATGGGTCCACAGCACAGATTAGTAATATCTCATTAATTATGTCATTACCAATGACTAAAATAGAAGTAAAGGACGTGCCCTATTAATCTATTTATATAAACATTACGTTATAGAAATATCATACGATTCAATACAGTAATAGAAAAACTATATTCCTTTTGTTTTTAACTTATGTGATTCTATTAGTGTAAAAAGAGAAAACCTTAATTTGGTAGTTTTCTGAAATTGCAAGTAATAAATATGACGTCACATATAACCAGCCCACCGGCTGGTTCGCCATTTTAGTCTCTTTCTGAGTACTTTTGACAGTGTACTGAGTGTACATAAAGTGTAATTTGTAGTTATTGTGAAACTTATTATAACGATTTTCTATGCTTAAAACATCTTGAGTGCTGAGAATTTAACTGTGAAGCTGCGTGTGATAAAAGCAATTATGCCTAAGTGTTGTGTGAAGGGCTGTGATTCGAAATAAAGTAAAAAAGTGCGTCCTATATCAATGCACAAGTAAGTCGTTAAAAATTCATATATTATCAAATTTCCTTCATATATTTCGACCAAATTTTAGATTTTGACGTTTTTATACAGCAGTATACAACACACGCCGCGGAAGGTGATGTAAATAAATGTACATCGTCTTGTAACACAGTATTTTTAATATAATCACTGTAATACAGAGTTGGAAACTCAGGTATCGTATTATGGTATATGGTCTCGTAATGGCCTACCGCCGATCAGTCGCGGTAGCGCGCAGTCTTTCTCTGGAATACTTGTTGAGGTCGCCAGTCGACACCGTGGAGCTCTTATTAGCCGCCCGATTTGGGCGGGAAAATATAAAAGATGGTTCGTCGCGCGTCACAAGATTCAGTTAATATTTATTACTGTTATAATGTCATCAGTGAATACAATTCTAATAAGTTTCTTTGATCGATAAATTTGTCGAGACGATATAAGACGAATTTTATCGAGGGTCGGTAGCACGGAACTTGCCTCGATAGCTTTATCGAGCCTTGTCGAGGCCTATGTCTTGTCGACAGGTTATCGACTTTATAAATGGCAATACATGATTTAAAAAAATCAATCGTTCATCATTCACTCATCTGCGTTTTATTAAAACCACAAAATATTTATTTCGCGTTTATGAAAAAAAAATTCGATTTATTCTTTTTTGAAATATAGTTTAAAAATCATAATATTTAATTGCTTTCTAGTTAAATATATAAAATAAAATAATTTTAGGATATCAAGGAGGATGTCGATGTTTGCCGACTTTCTCTCGATCTGACTTAACTGTCACTGTCAATCGTTGTCGAATATAAGAAATTTAATTTTGTTTTATTAATAAAGCTATAGAAACAATAAAAAAGGAATATAACTTAAAATAAACGTGATTTAGTCGTCAAAGTATTCCTCCGTATCACTGTCATCTTGTTAAGTGCATAAAAAACTTTAATACAATCGTAATGATGTCGACGGCAGGGATATGATTATTCAACTGATTATACCTGCTGTTGGTGGTTTATAAACGGAGCCGAAGAAGACGCCTACCTCTAGAGCCTGTAAAGTAGACTTATTGGAAGATAAGAGAAGCCGATCTCGACGTAACTGCAACCAACGCCACACCGCTAATATGCCAGCAAAAATGTTATAGCTACAGCGCCCCTTATGCGCCATCACATTGGGAGACAGGCTCCCTGAATATCTACCGACTTCATTTATTAATAGTGAACGTCAAGTCGATGTTGAAGGACGGATGGAATCGAGAAGTCTATGTGATGCACAAGTCTGTTTTTCTCAGTGCTGACTATCGATCAGCAAGTGTTAGTGTACAGATAGGACATGGAAGCACCACCGAAACTTCCAAGTTCCAGTGTCCGAATTTAGTTTAAGTATTAATATATGTATGATAATCCATAAGTTAATTATGTGAGATATTGTTATCTGAAATAAATTTATGAATAAAGAAATGTGTAAGTGTTTTAAGTACATGCATGCCTTGAGTCCATGATTCACTGGCTTAGGACACCTCCTTCACCATACATAAGGCCTACTATCCCAGTGCAATATTGTAGTTCAGACCACACACCTTCGGGTCCTTCGGTGTGTTATTAGTAGGTACTAAAGATATAAAACTGTAGTGCAGTCAAAGGAGACTATGATTATCATGTATAGGCTATGAGCGGATAGATAAATATTTAGCATAACACAAAGATCAATTTATTTTATGACACTAAATACTGGGAAATCATTACTCTGTTATACTGAGTAGTACAAAATTGTACTTCAATCATAACAATAAAAATCTATTGTCTGGTAATTAATGAGCCAACAGATAACATCACCCTTAACACTTTAACTAAGGGTATGGGCTATTTTCTTGCTCAACTCATTCTACAATATATCCTAAAATTCTCTCTCCAAATTAAGCAGATTGGCCTGTGGATCCTTTTGAACATTCCTCCATAAGGATTCTTATGTGATTATTTCTACAAAAACCATTTTAGTTTTACAAAAAAGCTTCAGAGAATCTTTATTTACCAACTTTCAAATGACGATAAAATTTCGACAAAATATTTACCAATATGAACTGTCAAACATAAGAACCATGCTAGCTATGTCGACATAATCGATAAAATTTGTCAAATTTATCGAGGGGTCGATATACCACGAACCGTGCTACCGTTATCGTTTTATCAACACGTTATGTCAAATTTGACATTTAAAATCGACAAATGACTCGATAAAAAGAACCGTGCTCGCACCGCTGGGTTTGTTATAAACAAACCCAGCGGTGTTTACAGTCTAATTTAGTGTTGTGCTTCTGATTTAAACAACGATTTCGGTTATGATTTTCTCGAAAACATTTTTTGAATATTTATAATACTCATTATGTGTTATGATAATAACCAAATTACCTAACACTTTTTAGGTTATCAAAAATGAAGTTCTTAAAAAAGTGGATGGAATCATTGGGTCATGAAATATTGATACCATCTGCGATAAAACATTTGCATGTTCTCTACATTTTGAAGAGTCCTGTATTAATAGAACTCTGGATACAATAAGACTTCAAGACAATGTAATACATACAAGGCTTCTTAAGGTAAATTACGAGACTTGCATTACTTACATAATAATAAAATATTAATTTATTTGTTAAAAAGAGTGATGTCCACAACATCAACACAAGGAACAAGCACAAACTTTGCGCACCTATTCATAGACTTCACAAGGTGCATGAATCATTTGTGGGGCTCGGTATTCGCTTTTATAATAAACTACCTCTCTGTATATTAGAATTGCCATTCAATGCATTTAAATTTACAGTTAAATACAACCTTTCCCAAAGGGCATACTATACAATTAATGACTATTTAAATGATAAGAGTAGTTGGTCGCTGTGTTGAATGCAGGACAATCATATATATTTTTTTTTAATTTTCCAATGTTAATTTGGTTTTATATTGACATTATTTTTGAGTTGTTTAACTTCATGACATAATCGATGATAATAATTTTATTGTAATATCTGTAATGACAATAATATGTTTTAAACACATTGCCGTTAACTGGTGACCTCGGCTATTGAGTAATGGTTTTATTTTTATTCTTCTGAGAGGCAGCGAGTTCGTCATGCTCCCCTTGACGTCATTGCTTGCGGTAGCGTCATGGATCGGGTCGCCACCTTCCCTCTAAAATGGCGAGGGAGGCGATGGCTGATCTTTGCGTTATGCTCGTGAACGGGTGCTGCTTGTGGTGACTGGTCGTCTTGCTGATCGTAGTTCCTAATTTATTAAAATGCATTTATTGAATTAGCCAAGCTGGTCCTAGTTAATGTGCAGTTTCTATTTCTTGGCATGTGTAAGTGGGTACGACCTTCATACGAAATAGTTTTAGATTGGACGCTTTCGGTAATTTTACATTGTTTCTCGATTCATTTAATATTTTCATGCATTGGCATGCATATTACATAGGCTCGTGCTAGCTAACTGTGCCCAAGATATTTTATCTCACTAGATATAATTATTTTATATAAATTCAATTTTAGATTTGTATAGAATCTATGAATAATTTTGATACAGACAGACGTGTTGCTGGGAAGTTTGTTGCGCCGCTTCTTCTTTCCAGCTAAAACACTAGGAAGCGGTGAAGGGTGGGCTTTATTGGGGGCTGTCTTTATGTTTGACGTTCAAAAAGCGCTAATTTTTAGCCTAATTTGAATAAAGAAATTTTGATTTTGATTTTACACTCATATCCTATGGCCTGTCATGGCTCCTAACCGGCTAAATCTTCTAAAAGACGAGAGGCCATTACCGTAGCGGCGTACCTTTTCACAAATTCATAGAGACTCTGTGGCTCGACTATATTGAGAACACATTGTGTGTTTTTAGGGTTCCGTTCCACAAAAGAATAAAAGTAACACTTATCAAGATTACTTTGTTGTTCCTTTGTCTGTCTGTAAAGACTTCTTTTTTCGGGAACGCGTGAAGGTATATAAAATCGTGAATTAGGACCTATATCATAAAAAAAATACAATTACAAACTTATATTTGCAGTTGGATTATCGAACGTGTCGTATATATATATATGAGAAAAATTATCAAGAACAATATAATAAGACAACATCAACTGCTGCCAATGAAGGTGATGTAGAAGATATTTTCATGGACAATCCTGAAGCAATTCAACCTGGGACGGCAACTGGCGAAACGAATAAATATTTACTATTTTATTACATTTGTGTTGTTAGTACATAATATGTAATGTTTTCATTTATGATTCCGAAATTCCAAGAACAGTGGTTAAATAATATTCAATTTGATACATAAGATAAGGAGACACTTATGATAACGATTAATCGGTTAGATTGATGTAATAAAAACGATTAACAATTTATTAACTGCCATGGGCAGCACTAGGTAATGGGCAGGGTCTACGCCATTTTAGTTTCTTTTTTGGCGGACCAAATTATTGTTTAGTCCATGTCAATGAGTTATTCTTTAGTCATTGTAATATCCTTAGAGTAGTTCCAGCTCGGTTAGGAGTATAGAGTTCAGGCCCAGTCAACTATGTACGGGTGACCTTGGACACACCGTGGGCTACAAAACGTGACAAGAACAGCGATATAATTTATCTAGTCAACTCTGTCTTACAGGATGAGGAAAGACAAATGTTACCAAGTTTAATTAAATCAATAGGGTATTTGACACTGATGGAAATAAAATATGAAACTTAGCTATAATGATAGAATGTATTTTATTTGACTCTTTGGTATTTTTGAAAATAATAATAATAACTCGTAAATACATTTAATTCGATAAACAAATTCTTAATTTTTAATCTATGTGTCACGTGACTCGAAACACCAATGACTGCGTGACGTCACTACTCAGACGATTGATTGTCAATTTGCAGTCACTGTGACACATGACACAAAATAAATCGATGAATTTGTTGATATTTGGGAAGCAAAATGCAACCACTTTCTTCGTATTTCAGTTCAATTTTCGAAGTATTGGTATACTACGCACTAATGTTGTGTTTTACAAAATAATTTCCTTTGTATACAATGGTTCTGTTGCGTAATGACGTCACAAAATGGCGATCGTCATTATCGCGCCTTTTGGCACGACCTTTGAAATTTGAATTTTAAATAGCTGTTATTTAATCAATAGGTACACAAAAAATTGAAAAATATTTTTTTTAGGTAATGTATACCATATTCTTTAGATTTAGGCCCTTTGTGAAATTTCGTCAATAACCCTATTATCAGTGAAATAAAAAGTAGTATTAATTATTTTTTCCTTTAAGACGGTAACTTAAAAAAATCCCATAATGATTTTTTCACAATTTTTATTCATAAATTGAATAGATAACTAAATTCCGAATATTTTTATTAGCTTTTTTTAAAAACATGGAATTAAAAAATGGTGTTTGTTAGTTTTGATTGCAACACCACAAGATAAATGTCTGCCGTTGAGGTTGGTCGTTTTTTCTTGTGTTTATTTATTTGCGCTAGCGATAAATAAGTTTATTTCTGATTTTGCTGATAAAACGTTGAGTTGAGCGTCCTGTTCCTCCGTTTCCTTTAGTTAAATCAAAAGTAGTGAGATATTGACTCTATTTCATTGTGAGACAGTGACTCTCTGTGAGAATTGTTTAACGATGACGGAACATTTAAGAAAGTGCATCAAGTGCGGGTCTTCACCTTCTCAAGATGCCAGCATTACACTTCACCGTTTTCCGAAACCAGGCAGAACGAATAGCCTTCGGTAGGTGTTCATTTAACTAAAGGCATAGGCAGTATTATTGAATCACTTGAATAGTGTTCTCGGAACCTTTTAGCCTTTATTTTGAATCTTGCCTCATTCTAAACGCCTAGAAGGCTAGAAAACTATACAATGCTTTACCTTTCCAAATTAGCTCTTTTCAACTAGTACAAAGTATATATTTTTTTAATTATTATGCAATTTTGTGCAACAATAGCGAGGCCTAAGCTTTATAGAAATTACTACTAAAGGCCATACTACAACTCCAGTCATTAAAAATATTATTCCAGTAAGTTAAATTATGTGTATGCATTATAAGGGTAATGACTTTTTAAAATACACAATTCTCCGTACTCCTATTTCAATAACTCAGCTTTGAAAAGTACTTGAAAGCCCTAAATGCAGGTCTAATAGGCTTGAACACATTGTAATAACTATACTATTTAATAAAACTAAAACTTTTCTCTTACTTTCAGTTGTGAACTATGGTCGAAGTACTGTTTCCCAAATGGATCATGGTCATCACCAGAATTCCAAGGGAAGCTGTACTCCCAGCATAAAATGCTGTGCAATAAACATTTTAAGAAAACTTGTTTTGTAGATCAGAAACTTTTCTGAACTGCAGTACCGACTGAAGGAATTGATGAGGTCAGTTAAAAAACATTTCTGTGTAAAAATATTTATTTAATACATAATGTGACCTTGGAATAACATTTTTATTTCTATTATAGGCTTCAGGGCAAATTTTTGATCCATTGGAACTTAGCAGTATATTTGTACCAGTAGCAGGCCCATCAAGACCATTACAACCACTGATGGAGAACATAAATATACTAAACAAGACAAATATTTCTACAGTACATGTCCAGGCAAGGCCTCAAACGCAATTAGATTCAATTGCAATTGCCGAGCATCCTCAAAATGAAAAAGAAAGAAAGTTGTATGTCAAAATGAAGTCTAATATAAGAAAGGTTTATAGACTTCAAAAAATAAATAAACATTTGAAAAATGAATCTTTTGTGAATGTTTTATGCAAAGATGTGTCAGTAAATGAAATTTTGAACACAAAAGTTTCATCAACGTTTGCTTTGTTACTGCAAGGGGAACTTCAAAATTTTAAACGAAAACCAAGAGCTTGTAGATGGAACCAGGAAGCGAAAATCATAGCATTAAGGCTATATAAAAGGTCTCCAACCTGCTACAAATTATTGAGAAGGTTAATTTGTCTGCCAGCACCAGGCACACTTAAATCTCTTTTATCAAAATTCCAATTGGGTGTTGGTGTTAATAAGAACATATTTAATGTTTTAAAGAAAACAGTTAAATGTCTGGTTCCATCTGAGAGAGAATTTGTGCTTATGTTTGACGAAATGTCTATAAAAAAGAATTTGTGGTACAATGAAAAACAGGATATTATAGAAGGCTACCAAGATCATGATACACAGGGAAGATCACCACAAATAGCCTCATATGCTCTCGTTTTTATGGTGGCTGGGATTAGAAAACAAATAAAACAACCAGTTGCATATTATCTTTCTGGTGGCTCTGTCACTGCTGATAGACTGGCAGTTCTCATAAAGGAGGTAGGCATAGATTTTCTTATCCATCATGTATTTTTTTCTACACTTGTATATTATAGGCATGAAGATGTAAATTGATTCAGATATTTATGACATTTATTTTATTATTTCAGGTTTTGAAGTCTTGTTTTGATGCAGGACTTAATATAGCTGCTACTGTTTCGGATTTAGATGGTGTAAACAAAAGAGCAATAACTATCTTGGGAGCAACTGTAGACCAGCCATATATTAAATTTCACAATCATGAAATAGTTACTATTTTTGACACACCACACTTATTAAAGTGTTTTAGAAATTTGTTTCTAAAATACGACCTTAAATGTGAAACTGATATTTCATCTGAAAACAAATGTGGAATTGGTAAGTTTTATAATTTGATTATACTATAATATTTTTTTTAAATCAAATTTTTTAGCAATCCTTCAGTAAACTTTGAATGATTATGCTAACCGTATGGGATCTCTCTTTCTATAGTTTAATTGACAGCATGCAGGTTGATGCAACAGCTTGCATGCAATCAATCATACCATACATAGCCACTAGAACTCACTCGCATCTATTAAAATCACTCACAGTCTCACTCTATTCTTTCTCTTTTACAAACATACTTTTACAAAATTGTAAATAATCTTACACTCTCTAGACAAAGGCTGGCTGAATAGTAAGTTGATATCTCATTAAAAAAAACGCGTTAATTAATACTATATCTAGTAAATGTATTTTTTCTTAGGCCATGATACTGATCATGATAATACTAACTTTGAAAATTGACTAAGTAATTGACAGTGCTTTGAGGTTAATTTGTACTTGCTGCGGTTAATAAATGGATAAAATCCCACTTTAACAATATATATGATACTCTAAATCTTTGTTACAGGCATAGCTAAATGGAGCCATATAAAACGGTTTTCTGAGCTGGACTATAATAACCCCAATTTTGTCTATGCACCACTAATCAAACAAGACCATCTAAATCCAAACACTAAACAAAAGATGAAAGTTAAGCTTGCAGCTCAAGTTTTCAGCAGCTCGGTAGCTGCAGGAATGTTCTCAAAAATATCAGGAGGTAAAGAATATTTCTTTTATTTATCCTTGATGAATCTATTTCAAGTTTAATTTCAAAATATTTGTGTTATATGAAGTCTAAATACATTAAATATGATAAATTGTTGTCATAAATTTTTACTTTTACTTCACAGGAGATTTACCAAGTGATGCTGTAGTCACAGCTAATGTTGTGAAAAACATGGACAAATTGTTTGACTGCGTCAATGCATCTTCATCAGACTTAAGAAGGGGGAAAGAACTATCCACCAATTTAAAAGACACAACAGGACACTTGATGTTTTTTAAAAAAATGAAGGATTTTTTTAGAAATTTATGCTTTGTGGGATGCAGAAGTTCTCCCCCTTCCAAAGAAGGTTGGATTTGGACTTTGAATGGGCTAGAGAGATTGTGGCAGAACCTTAACAGAAGACATAAAACTATTGGAAGTTTGTCAACCAGAGGAATCCAGCAGGACCCATTAGAAAATTTATTTGGCTGCATTCATAGTAACTGTGGGTCAAATTCAAATCCAACTACTGGACAGTTTGTGGCTGGACTAAAAACAGCTTTCCTCAGCAATCTTTCACATATCGGGTCTGGAAATTGTGAGCTAGACGAAAATGATGTCATGTTATCGAACTTTAAAACTCTTTTGACACCAGCTCCAGACATATGCACAGCTGGTACTGCTGTATTAGAAAAAGATGAAGCAGAAAACATTAGCAGTTTAAAATTAGACGAATATATGGAAGAATTATCTGGCGAGATGCAAGCTTGCGCATATGTCTGTGGGTTTATTGTGAAAAATAATCCAAACAAATGTGAAATATGTAAAAAAATCTTTGTGTCAGACACGCAAGAGGAGGTCCATAGTTTTATAGAGTTTAAAGAATATGACGAAGGCAGAAAATCTCTAATATATGCCTCAAAAGACTTAATAATTTCCATAGAACAAAGCGCTACATTAATTAATCATTATTTAGAAAAAGAGGCATATAACATTAAAGTAAAGGAGAATGTCACAAAATTATTACAAAACTCTATAAAATGGGATTTCCTTAATAAATGTGATGCACATAAAGTTTATAATTTAATTTATGTAACAAATAGTATTTTTCACATATGTGTCAAAAGATTTTGTATTATAAGTAATAGAAAATTCGCAGAAGACAGTAGTAGATCTGCTCTTAAAAGAAAAATGGATATATTGCAGCATAAATAATAGTTTTTGACTTTAAATGCTTACTACGCTTACAAATATCGATAAGAAAGCGAAATAAGCATTTAAAGACAAAAACTATTATTTATTATATAGATTAGTAAGCACATTAAGTATTTAAAATTATTGTCAAGTTTTTTGTTTAGTAAATTCATGTGTTAACCTATGTTTATCTACACTTAGCGAAATTCAAGTGCGATTATCTCCTTAAAGTTTTAATTAGCGTTTTTATATTTTATAAACCATAACAATATGAGTTTGCAGATACTCTATCTTCATTCATCTATAATATCTGATAATTTCAATCGCTTGCTTTGAATTTCGCTAAGTGTATTTTCGTAGTATAAATTGAATACCAGAATTATTGTAATCATTCAGTAACCTTACAAACGATTATCATAATTTTACTAAAGAAGGCTTCAATTATCAGTATAATTAAAAGTCAAAATTAGTCTATCAACTTTAGAATGATTACAGTATTTATTGGTCATTGTATTGAATTTAAAAAAAGAAACATTTTTGTAGAGTAAAATCTTGGGTGTTCAAGTGTTTTTTTTTTTAAATAGTCAAGATGGTCTAAGTTTTGTTTCGAATTTGGACATATTAATGAGTTTCTTGATGTAGCATATTTCAGAACATTATGTATAGTAATAAATAGGCATGATGACTGTATTAAAGAATCAAGGAATTAATGGTTTTAGAGAAAAATATATGTACACAGGATTCTCAAAAATGACTTAGTTTTAATATAAACATTAAGATTAATAAGATTTTCAATAAAATAAAAGTATAAAATACTGCAATCGGCCATGTTAACTGAAACACCAATCACAGCGAATGACGTCACGCCTCATCGGGAATGTAAACATCACCTTACACACAGAGTACTTTATAATATAGGAAATAGAGACCTCTCTCTCGTTCAATTTAGGAAACAGGGCACACAGACGCCATCTATAGTTTTACGAATGCACTACTTATGCCACGGAGCGGGGCAGCGCGAGGGCGCGCGGTACGAGGAACCGATAACGGCCGCGCTGACAACCGCGCAGCCTGAAGGGTGCGTGTGGGCGGGAAGTGACGCGGCGGCTGCCGGTCATTTCCCAGTTTTGGCGCGCAATACTTCTCTATGACGATTTTCCGCGGCGGTCACGTAGTACGATCGGGCGCCGTTCGATCTATCTTTGTTTTTTATTATAGTCTTTATTTATACAGTCCGCTCTTTTGCTATTGCTGTAAACGATAGGACCCCGATATGCATTTGTTTATATAGATACGGGTGCATTGGTATGTTAGTTATAGGTATCTACTTAGGGTCCAACCAACAAAGATATGAAAATACGCGATTCAACCGATTTCGATATATTCTTCCGTTCATTTTTTTATTGCTCATACATCTTATGAATAATTTGGAAGAATATAATGAAATAAAATTAATGGTTTTCAAAGATTTATCTTTAATTACTTAATACATATTTGTATTGCCTTTAATTGATTGCTGTCCTTATCATCGTCACAGTCCGTCTTCCCGCATAATATTTTATTGAAATTTTTGCTATAATGGTGAATAAAAAATAGGGATGACAAAGTAATCTTAAATCTATCAAGTTTTCTTTATGGATTTGGCAATGCAGAAAGTTGAAACTAATATGTACAAATATTAATACTTGTAATTCGGATATGCATATGTTCCGACCAGCATACTCCCGATATATAATAAATTCAAGTTCACTTTTACAATTAAGTCTTCCTGTTGCAAAATAGCATTAAGCGCCATCTATTGTTTTACGAAGGTAAAAACGTATTAATATAACCCTACCAAATTGCAAAAGACTGATTGCCATACGACCATGGGATGTTTAAATGAGCTACTTTATTTTGTCGATTTATAATTGTCCGGTTTCCTACTTATTTGTTCGAAGATTGTACACCCTGACCTTACATTTGTTTGAATTTTCGTTGTAAAAATTCGTTTCGATTGATTTCTACATCATTATATTAGTTAATTTGTTGTTTATTCGTGGTTTTATACCTAAAATACAAACATTCAAGAATCATCAACGATCGAACAAGGTTTTATTAAAGCAAATAGCAGTAATTTGCCAAGAATTGATTTGTTGATGTTGGGAGTTTCTTGCGATAAATAAAGACTTTTGCTCATCTGAATTTCGGAATGTGAAAACGTCCTTGTAAGTACATTATTATTAATCTATTTTGCTAAGTAAAATTCTACTTACACAAGCCTGTTATAACACATAAGTCGTCGGTTATTTTTGAGGTTAACTAACTCGCAGCTAACGAAACTAATACTATTTTTACTTTTAAAGTATCTATTTCTTAAAACTTCACAAGTAATAATGTGTTAATTTACAAACCAATCTACTAAACCCTACCACAGCTATGCGCACTCGTAAATTCAACATCTATTAAACACCAAGTCCACTTTCTGTATTTGTTTATTAGTCTAATCAATTTTATTTATTTCAGGTCTTCCAGACCGTCATATCACATATGGTGAATTATGCTAGGGCTATCGTGCAACTTAAACGTGAAGGGAAAATTTCCCCGGAGCATAAAGTCCATGCAAAGTTATATGCAGTTACATTGACAGTTGATGAAGATGAAGAAAAGGTAACATCTGTTCAATGCCACGATTGTGTTGCTGCTTGCCCTTAGGGTTGCAAGCATGCCATAGCGCTCCTTATGTGGGTTCATTGCAGGAGTGAAGAACCATCCTGTACTGAAGTACAATGTTACTGGCTGAAGTCTAAACTATCCAGAGTTAGCAATACTCTGAAATTTATAAAAGCAAAGGACTTGTCAAACGGTAGCCCTATCTTACCATCAAATCCAACAGTGCTAGAAAAAGAATTGGTGTTCTGGGCTCATGATATCAAAAAGCTATCCAATGATAGCTGGTTCACCTGATGGCATTTGTAAAGATAGCATTGTTGAAATTAAGTGCCCAATGAGTGAGAAAACTTATCTGAATTATAAAAAAAATGGAAAACCCACGGACAAATGTTACACCCAGATGCGAGTTCAAAATATTTGAGTGGATGGAAAAAGTGTTATTTTTGTGTGGCCGACTCTGATTACCGTAACAATAAACATGTTGAAATTATATGTGTAACATTTGATAAAGAATATGTCAGATTTTCTTAAGTGTAATTACATTCTGGAAATCCTATGTATATCCATTGTTATATGAAAGTACAGAGAAATAACTAAAAATGCAGTTTTGTTTCATTTATTTAATAAGAGTTTTGTAAGTTAATTAAACCACATGTTATTGTTATTACATCATCAAGAACTTTGAGCAAACTCCTCAAAGCCTCTTGTTTTTTATCATCTTGTGTCATCTTGCTGCAGTCAGATGATTCTATCCGAGTCACAGAAGGAGTATAAGAAGTATCAATATCTGCTTGTTCTTCTTTTTTTAAACATTCTTCTTATAACATTTACATTGGAACTTGATGGGTTGAGACTGACTCTTGTCTTGAACTTGAGATGTAGAGACAGAGTGCAGGTGTGGCTTAAACGGTGATGTATTCTGATTTACCAACTGTTCTGTTTGATTAGCTTTACTTTGAAAGTTTTAATCACATGTACTTGAAATGATTTATCTATCGTTTTTGGTGTTACTTGTTGAAGTTCTTCAAGATTGTGCTGAACTGTAAAAGGAAACTTATTTCAATATGTATTTCTTTCTTTACATAGGTAGTGAAATAAATATTCCAATATTTATTTAAATGGTGATAGAACAGTTAAGAGTGCCAGAGATTATACAAAATATACCTTCTTTTACCTGTAGATTTTCATTGAAACAAAAACAGGTACATATGACTATACTAAGTAAATATTGATCTAATCATAAAATTAAAAAGGCTAATAAATTACAAATTTGTGTCATTATTTAGTTAATTAGGTACATAATAACATTTTAAAGTTTCTTGTTGCATTCAACCCATTATTAAAGCATGAAACTATATAAATCTTAAAACATGTTTACCTGAACTTCCAGATGAAATTTCTTGTAAATTACATTTTCTGGAACCATATTACTTTCTTCTAATTGCTTTTCACATTCTACTATAGCCATCATCTTTTGTTTCTTACACATATAAGGTCGTTCTATAGTGCCAGATGTTAGCATTTTTCTGTATGGTTGGCATTCATATTATTCATACACCCTAGTTTCATACGCACTTGTGTCACTGATCCCATCACATGATACTGCATATAATTTTCCATATCATTTGGTAGCTGAAAAAAGATATGTCCAAATTGTTAACAAGAACGATATCTGACCAAAACAAACATAACCTCAATTAATCTGGATGATAATGTCAAGTCTTCAACTCTAAGAAATCTCTCTAGCCTTCCTTTGCCAGTATGTACTTCTTTCAGTTTTCACCAGGTTACAGAACGTGATATAAAGAAATCCATTTTATCCATTTCAACAAAAGCGGTGGGCGATGATGGCCTCCAACTCCAAATGCTTCTTCCCATCCTAGATGAACTTGCTCCTGTAATTCTACACATTATAAATTATTCGCTTATGACCAGCTCTTTTCCCTCTATCTGGAAAAAGGCGCATGTCTTACCGCTCCCTAAAGTATCTAATCCTTCCTCAGTATCCCAGTTCCGTCCGATATCCATACTTCCAATTCTGTCCAAAGTCCTTGAGAGTGTTGTCCACAATCAATTGACATATTATCTCTCCTCTAATAGCCTGCTTAGTCCCTACCAGTCGGGCTTCCGCCCCGGTCATAGCACCGTAACAGCACTTGTGAAAATAACTGACGACATCCGACTGGCCATGGAAAACAAACTCCTCACAGTTCTTGTTTTGCTGGACTTTAGCAGTGCCTTTAATTCAGTTGATTTTGACATACTCTTAGGAATCTTGTCCTCCCTGAATATATCACCTTCTGTAATTGCTTGGTTCAATTCCTATCTTCGTGGTCGCTCGCAGTTGGTGCGCTCTGATGAAAACTTCTCAGACTGGTGTGATCTAGCTGCGGGTGTACCTCAGGGTGGCGTCTTATCTCCTCTTCTTTTCTCTGTTTTTATCAATGCCATCACTAAAGTTTTAGCTTCACACTATCACCTCTATGCAGACGACTTGCAACTTTATCGTCATTTTAAAATTGAGGAGGTTTCTGAAGCTATTACTGCCATCAATAATGATCTTCATAATATCAGTGATTGGGCTAAAACTTTTGGACTTTTGGTTAATCCCACAAAATCACAAGCTCTCATTATTGGTGGCAGGTACTTCTTTAACCTCTTGGATCACCAGTCTCTCCCGCCAGTTGTGTATGATTCTATCTCTATACCATACTCCAAAAGCTCAAAAAATCTGGGAGTCATCATAGACAGCAATTTATCTTGGAATGTTCACATTGCAGAAGTAAGCAGGAAAGTCTATTGCTCCTTTCACTCTCTCAAGCGTCTTCAGAAGTTCCTGCCAATTCAAACTAAAATAACTCTTGCCCAATCTCTTCTTCTTCCACTTTTGGATTATGCTGATGTTTGTTTTCTTGACGCAACAGAAGAACTCGTCAATAAACTCGAACGTCTGCAGAATTTAAGCATCCGCTTCATATTTGGCCTTCGGAAGTTCGACCATGTGTCAGATTTCCGGACGCGACTGAAGTGGCTACCTATTCGGCAGCGTCGAGATGCTCACATTCTTTCTTTCCTCTTTTCTATTCTTCACAACCCTAATGCCCCAAAATATCTTAAGGAACGCTTTGAGTATCTTATCCCCAGGGGGAAACCATGTCGCTTAGTGTCATCTCTTCTTCTCCGGACTACTCGTCACACCTCAAGTCGTTATGATGGATCATTTACTATACGTGCAGTGCGCCTTTGGAATGCTCTTCCACATACACTTCGTGATAGCCCTTCGTTAGATGTGTTCAAGAGAAGAGTCAGGGAGCATTTCCTTTCGATATAGATATTAGGTATGCGATATATATTTAATATATATATATAGGTAGGTTTAAGTAGTCATTTATGTAGTATATGATACAACATTATATAAGTAGGTATATATTATAATATATATTTGGTAGCCTAGTATGTATGGCACTGGATTTCTGCACTCTTCCTATTTCTTCTGTTCATGTTGTACACTTGACTCTGTCCTCATATTTGTTTCTCTTCTCTCTATCACTCAAAGGTTTGCTGTAAGAAAACTCATAAATGGGTTAAGCTCGCCTTTGTACATCCTTTTTCACTATTATAATTTGTATTAGGTATCGTGTGTACAATAAAGAATATATTAATTGCTAAAGTATTTAATCACACACAAAGATTTAAGAGTTCACACCTATTAAATCTATAGAACTACTTACATTAAAGTGGTCTTCACAAAAATAAATTGACGAATTCGATGTCTCAGGTCTCGCCGTGCGAGCTTTAGCCATTTATCTCGCACTATTTTCTCGTTTGGAACATAAACAAACAATTTGTTAGGTGTTTATATTGATGTGTTTTTGCACAGAGGATCCGCACACCACGTTGTAATATTTGGAATTCATTTTAACACAGGAAATATGTAATAATGTTGATTTTCTTCTTTCAGCAATGCAATGTATACTGGGTCGTGACGTCACAATGGACGCCATGACACCCACGAGCGTTTTCGCGCATAATTTGAAATATATAGATTAAAATGCAGTTATTTGCGTTACAACTAAGTTTATTGCTGAAATAATGTGTTTTTCGGAAATAGTAGACGTGTACCCTTATTATAAAAGCAGATTTCAAAATCAGTCATCATGCCTATTGCAACATACATACTTACCTACTTCTTTTTATTCCACTAGCTTTCATTACTATATTTCAATAATAGGTACCGCGTTACCGTTTTAAAATAACAAATATAGTAGTACTGCTGGTACTTCGACTCGGTAAAACTGTAAGTTTGATTTTTTTATTTTATTATATTCGTAATCAAAATAAAAAATTAAATAAAGTTCACGAACATTTCAAACTTGCACTTTACCCTTGTCGATAAACCTATTTATACATTAAACAAAGATGAAATCAATATTATAAGGTACCTACCTACCTGCACCTACAAGATTTGAATTTCCCGCGTAGTTTCGGGTTCATCATTTGTTTTTGTGGGATACCACTAGATGGCATCCAAACTCGTCTCGTTTTTGATCTATGCGCTTGTTATTCTTCTCGTAGAGTATAATGTTCTGTGATAGAGTTCTGCGAGTTCGAGTCAAAAATGCCTTAGTCCATCTTAACAACCCGAACAGTGTTTCAGTATGTTTACGTCTTCGTTCTATATATACCCAGAGTACCCAGACCCTTTAACTGGCCTTTCCCAATAAGGGAGAATTAATTATCATCATAAGGGCAGGGGCCTTTATCCCAAACCAATTGTGGTCAGCGCAGAATGGAAAAATAGGAATTGTAAATAATAAAATGTACCTAATATACTTATGTTTATAATTTATTAAAATCCTTGACCATAAGTGTTGTTCCATTTAACATACTGTCCTAGATCATCTTGCGATACGCTTGGCCTCACTCTCTGCAAGGCATTCACGAAATCTTGGATACAAACAGAGCGCACCTGAAAATGTAGTTTTATCTAATATCAAAGTATTGGGAGCAACAAACAGGAATATAGATTGAAGCATTCAAAACTTTCAACTAATCGGAGTTCGTCCTACCAGCAGAGTCAATTCATGAATAATTGATTATTTCAAAACGGTTTAATTAATTTGGCACCTTATTTCTGTCAATGCTGACGATTTGCGAGAGTGGGACAGAGCGAATGGGCCCCATGGCGGCCTCTGAGCACAGCGACTTCATGTCGGCGCCCGAGTAGCCCTCTGTGAGGCCCGCCACCTCGGCTATATGCTGCGAAGTTAAGTTGTTGTCTTCGTTCGCCAAGAGGTTGGTTATTATCTGCATACGAGCCTGTAAAACATCGCTTTGAGGATTATGTTTACTTTATTCGGAAATTGGAATCACTGCCAGTAGTATTAATTATTTCCGTTAACCAGGATTCGAACCTCACCATCTGAATGAATACTCCAAGCGCTCTGCCAAGTAACCTATATCTGGAACATAGAAAGAAGGGAAGCAGCCCACGTCTGCTACTAGGCTACGACTAACCAGTCGTAGCCAACGCTTTCTGTCAGTACCCTTGTTTATTCATAATTAATATGTAGAAAACTCTATGATGATGATGAAACTCCTACAGACTAAAAACAACACGGCGCTCCATAAACCTTTACCGGGGACCCAAAATCGTAGCTACATTCTATCGAAGGCATCGACGGTCCCCGTCATTTGTAAAGGCCAACCTAACAGCACTAACTAAAACCGCCTTACATACGTAACTTAATAAAAACGATAACGATACCTTAATAATAATATTTTTGGGAGTATCTGGCAGTTGGCTCTCGGCTTAACGCTACAAAAGTCCAGGCTAATTTGCTTTCATGGGCCTTTCAATTCTAGACGGGCTGCTCAAGGGGTCAAAGATCGTCGCAAGTGCTATCATCCATCGGCGTCAAGTAAACGAGAAACTCTTCCTCGACAGCCAATGATGACACCCCGGCAGCGCTTATGCAGTTACTACCGAACTGGGTGACAACGACGCCCAAGCTGAAGGCTTTACACGGGGTCGGACGGTTTATGGCGAATTGCCCTTTATGGCGCATCACTTTAGACGGACAGCCTCTCGCCATCAACATTGTAATATTGAGGAAACAGTGCGATGGCCGGTAGGCTGATTGTAGGCGATGAGCTTTCGACCGGATTTCCGCCCATGGATTTTGGGACGAAAACTATCAGAGGCCCGGCAAGGCGCTAAATTTGCGTGATTAACCGACGCCACGGAAAATGCGTCAAAGCTGTTAATTGATCTTAGTGGAAAAATGGAAGCAACAACTCGCGCGACCGCAAACTTCAATGCGCGTGCTTCACTATATTGTCTGCGCAGTCTAATTCTAGCCTGCCTTTGACGGGATCCTTCAACACCATAACTATACACGACTCATAACCTCCGGGGATTGTTGCGAATGTAGCTACGGCCTTGGTATGATATAAGTATAACTCAAGCACAGCAGAGTTTGGGAACCAGTTATTCAGTACCTTTATTGCAATACAAATGTATTTAACAGTAAACTTATTTATTGCGGGGATATATAATTAAGTTTACTGTGAATGCATGTATTTATTAGCGACAATAAAGACTTTTTATTTCTCTGTATTAGAGTACTATAAAAAGCATATTAATACAAGTTAATACTGTTTTTATTATCGATTAGAATGTTTTTATAAAATATGTTACGTTTTTATACTCACGCCAGTGTCTGGTAGTGGTATGTACAGTCGTTTGACGAGCCGCCTGCGCGCTGCCTCATCCAGCTCTTGAGGACGGTTGGTGGCGCCCACTATCAACAGACGATCTTCTTCGCCTGTTACAAAGTATTAAAAAGACTGTTGGTAATTAATAGTTTGAAATTGAAAGTTTACTCTCCCAGTTCTTGTTGATTAATTGAGAACTGTTAAAAATAAAAACAATTAATGTATTTGCAGGCACCCTGCCTAGCGGCGCTCGTAGTTTAGTCCAGGTTATTTGAGTCGTGGGACAATCTAACATTTTGACGGAAATATTCGGTTACCGGCAAAAAAAAAAATTCCGCCTTTGTAGGCATAGGCGTAATACGCAATACCGATAAAACGATCAAAATATAAAATTTTACTTTAATCTAGCACAGAGATTACTACCAGTAGCTGCGCCGTCAAACTGCACCAAGAACTCGGTCTTGATTCTCCTAGTAGCCTCATGTTCCGTGCCACTTCTCTGGGTCAGCAGGGAGTCTATCTCGTCAATAAATATTACCTGCAACATTGTAAACACATTTTATTTAATGTCTCAATAACTATGACAACTAAGTTTCTACCCACAACCTACATCAGTGCAAGAAGCAATGATCGTAGTTACCGACAGATAGAACATAGCATCACCCACGAGGGGGTAGGCAGAGGTGTACACAATTGTACACCCACTTTTCACCAATTTGCTGTTATTAAGTCCCATGCAATAGGTGGTGAGCTTATTGCCATCTACCGGGCACCATTCCAAACTCCGGGCTGCTACTGAGAATCTTCTAAGAGAAAAACTCAATAACAATTGGCCCGACCCGGGACTCCGAACCCGAGACCTCATGCTCAGCAGTCGCGCTTGGGACCACGAAACCAACGAGGCAGTCAGAAAAGTAACCACATTGTCTTTATCGCCGGCTTGCTGCAGTCATTGGTATTTTTCCAAACCATTTAATACAATATTATATAAAGTGTGTATATGTAAATAAAGTAATGCATAGTCACCGCCGGTTGGTGGCATCGCGCGACAGCAAACAGGGCGCGCACCATCTTCTCTCCGTCGCCAATCCACTTGGACGTCAGCGATGACGCCGAGATGCTAAAGAACGTCGCCTTGCATTGCGCCGCCACACATTTGCCTGACACAATAATATACTGTTACACACACACCTGATATAAATAACAAACGTTTTGTTAGTTACCTAATAATATGAAAATAAATATATATTTATTATGATTAAATACAGACTTATACAAAAACTAAGAATATTCATTAAAAGTCCTTATAAATGTTACCAAATACCAATCAATGTTTTTCCAGTGCCAGGGGGTCCAAACAAGAGAATCCCCTTGGGTGGCCTCCTCAGCCCTGTGAATATGTCAGGACGTAATAGTGGCCAGACTACCGCTTCTTGTATCACAGACTTAGCCAGGTGGAGACCCGCAATGTCATCCCAACCTGAAATTATAATATTTAGTGGTATTTTTTTTTAATCAAATATATTTAATATATAGCAAACCTTAACTGACCTTTTTTAGTAATATCTATAAAGGCACTTGAACAATTTAGCTATATCTTGTAGTTACATCTTTTCCTACATAGTTAGATATATGGTCAAGATAAGCAAGAAGCTATATACCTACCATAACCAACCCATAACTGTCTCACTACGAAAAAAAGGGCCTCTTCTTATACAGAGAATGCAAAAGCTTTGATTACTACTCTAGTTCATTGCAGATGGGCAATTTCAGACAATCAAGTCGTAATTTTCCTCACAATTATTTTCTTCATCATATTGATGGGTGAGACTTTTTGGCTCAAGCAACATTTTAGTGAAATATGAAAATGTTTCTAAAGACTGTTGGTTTAAAGTTTATTTTTTTAAAGCACAAGTATTACCCTTGAACCAAATAGCCTTTCACCCATCAATATGTTTTATCACAAACGTATTGATGGGTGAGTATAGATACATGCCATGCTTAAACTGACATCCTGTGGTTCAAAAGGTGGGTTCATTACCAGTCTGCCTTCACACAGGATATCAATATTTTGGTAAAAGGTGAGATAAAAGAAAGTTTAGTCCTATTCAACCAACATTTCGAAAAGTAATGGGTAACCAGTATGCATGCACCACTTGACTGGTTGTAAAGTAGTTGTTGTAAGTTGTACAAGCACCATCATACTAACTTATTGGAGTTCCCTTATCAATAATTTCACTTTCAATTAATTCAATCATTTTAGGATCTATATGTTTGAGCCGTTCATCACTCACTTCACACTCGACAGTCTCTTGTTTTTCCCTGAGAACAATTATTGTACAAGCATAAAACAAGGTGAAAATAAAGTACTGAATCTGTTTTGGTTATGAGTTAAGAATACAATGGGTTAATTCTATTCAGCCCAAACCACCTACTGAGTATATTGCTGTTAATAATTTGGGAGATAAGTAAGGTTAATGATTGACTTACTGGGCACCAATCATAGGTGATACAAATTTAGCTTGTGCTTTTCTGGAAGTTCCCAATGTCCTTTTGGCTGCAGGGTTAGAAGCCAGCAACTGTTCCTTAGCTGTCTTAAATGTAATCTTGGCCACATTGCTCTTATGGGTTTTGTTCTCTTCCTCTTCTTTGTTGAAATCCACCTCCTCAGTTATATTAGTACTTGATATGGTAGGTTGATTTAAATTTTTTGGAACAGGCTTTGAACGTCCAAACTTTGGTTTAAATACTTGTCTCAGATCATCCCCAGACCTTGACTCTTGACTTGAATTTTCAGAGTTAATATTTTTCACAATATAGGAAAATCCTTTGCCTTCTATTTGCCTAGCCTCATTTGTGAACTTATTACTAGATTCAACTAAATCAAGCTCACAGAAACATTTATTCTTTTGAAAATCGTTTATGCCAACATATTTTGCATGAAAGTTACAAAGTTTACAAGTTACTAATGTCTGTTCAATGAAAGATTCTGCATCAAAGTTACTGAAAACATATATATGAGTTGTTTACGATTAGATTAGAGTAATCAACTCCTCATAAAAAGTAATGCTTACCTCAAACAAGTTTTCCATGTCTTCATGTGGCTTGTGTCAACAGTTTGCAGAAAAATATTGGCAGAGCTAAGAATGTTGATTGCTTTATCATTCAACAAATCATGATTATTATTCCAAACGTCGTTCAGCAACGCATTGGATGTTACATTTGACGCTCTAACAACAGGAATTAATGGTCAGAAACTTGAAAGGTTTTAATGAATGAATAAAAAGACTAAGTCGCTCTATATTTTACCTTTGAAGAGAAACCTTATATTGTTGAATAGAAGATTTATTGGTCATAGTTAAATGCTTAACATAATCATCTTCAGGCAATAAACCATCTATCTGATTTGTTTCAAACATTATTCGAACGACAATTTGTTGAATTTGGATACAAATTACAATTCAACCGTATCAAAACAATCAACCGAAAATCAAAATTACAATGTCAAAAAGTTTCCCGTAGGGATGTTCGATCCGATCCGATACTTGTGTGGATCGATACAAAGCAATACGATCCACCCGATTTTTTTATCGATACAATGGCTTTCGATCCGTTAGTGGATCGATACAAGTAAGATGAGGATCGGATCTGATCGCTAAATCAGATGAATTCTAAATAAATATAATCTTATACCATAATATTTATTTGTAACATGAATACTGACCGCTTTCCTTTACTACAAAGAATGGTCTAAATCTGAACTGATTCATATTACACTAATGTAAATATTTATCTGGCGGTAGGTTTGATTTCAATACACCTTCAATTTCGGCAAGATCGGCACTTGTGATTAGATCACCCATTTTGTGTATTACATTTTGCTCTCTTGAACCGCTAATAACTTATTGTGAATAGCAACAATGGCTCCACCTAAAAAATCCTCAGTTTGGTCGTTTTTCATAAAAACGGCGAGTGGAGGAAAGTGCAATTTATGTCTACTAGAAGTGAAGACAAAAGGAAATACTACAAATCTGATCAAACATTTAAAAAGGCACCATAAAAATACAAATATAGTACCCGAGAGTGACACTCCGGCAATGGTAAGTACGATTTATTATTTATTTACCTGCATAAGTAAATTTTTGTTAACCTAAAAGCGTTTTTGTATATTGAGGGTTTTATTAATTATACTTTATATATACTGGCTCGATGGTGCATTTGGTATTCCCACGGCCACGGGCGCCAAGAGTTGTAGGTTCGATTCCCACCCAGGACAAACATTTGTGTGATGATCACTTGTGTTTGTTCTGTGTCTGGGTGTTAATATTGTATTTAAGTATATATTTGTGGTAGGTACTTTCGTTGATTATGATATCCATAACACAAATGCATAAGCTACTTACTTTGGAGTCAGATCAATGTATGTGATGTTGTCTGACCTGACATTTAATTTATTTTTTAGATGGATAGTATGGATCAAAGCAGTCTAGAAATTGCTTTAGAACAAGGAACAGTAGCAAGTGGAAGTTCTACAGGTGACAATGAACCTGGACCATCAAAATCATTTGCACAATCAACTCCGAAACGTTCATTAAATGTACTTGGCATGACAAGGGTAAAACAACCTCAGATCGACAACTTTATTTCGAGTATACAATCGTTCAAAACAGGAGGCCCTAATGAAGCTAAGATCACCAATGCGCTCTTATATTTTATAGCTGTCGATAATTTACCACTAAACAGTACGGATAAAAAAGGACTTCAGTACTTAATGAAAACTATATGTCCACATTATACCATGCCAGGAAGAAAAACTATTACTAAATTATTGGATGAAAAATATGATTGCGCAGCAAATATTTTTAAAAATAAATTGAAAGGTGCAAAGAGTGTATGCTTGACCACAGACGTTTGGACAGACACCATGAACACAAGAGGTTATTTAGGATTAACGTGTCATTATCTTGAAAATGATGAGTTGATTTCGATTATGATAGGTGTAAAGGAATTGGAAGACCGCCATACATCAGATTATTTAGCACTTAATATAAAAAACTTATGCTTCGACTGGAACATTGAAGTCGACAAAATAATTGCAATCGTTACTGACAATGGAGCTAACATAGTCAAAGCCGTCCATGATTTTGTTGGTAGAAAAAAACATTTACCGTGTTTTGCCCACACCCTCAATTTGGTCGTTGAAAAAGCTATTAGTGAAACTGCTGGCTTTGAGGGCCTAATAATTAATGTTAAAAGTATTGTTACTTACTTCAAGCAAAATGTACATGCCAGCGATGAATTCAGAAAGTTACAAAAGGACAATGATTCAGGCATTCAAAAATTAATTCAGGATGTGAGCACTCGGTGGAATTCCACCTTTTATATGATAGAGAGGTTTGTTGAAGTCAGTGATATTGTAAGCGCCATTTTATTACGGAACCCAAAAGCCCCATCGATGCTTACCGGTGTCCAATTGGCAATCATAAAAGACGTTATAAATATTTTAAGACCGATCGAAAATGTTACCACTGAAATATCAGGGCAAAACTATGCGACATGCAGTATAATTATCCCGATAATTTATTACATGACAAAAGCAATAGAATCTACCAATATTAATGAGACCAGTGATTTAGGTTCAGAATTTCAAGCAAAAGTATTAATAGAAATAAAGAAGCGTTTTCAACATATCGAAAAGGTTCATATATTGGCAGTAAGTTCTGTTTTAGATCCCCGATTTAAAAAAAATTGTTTTAATGATCCACAGTCGTGTGCCAAAGCCTTAACTGAAATTTCCGATTTGTTGAAATTTGAAATGGAAAATACTCCTACAAGTACCACAACGTCTACCGCCAATGTTTCAGAATCTGAAAATATTTCTGAAAAATGTAATGACATCTGGAAATTTCATAAAGAAATGGTGGCACAAGTTGAAGCGAGCAGACCACAGGAAGGACTTCACATATATTTTAAACAGTATATGTCGGAGCCCTTGCTGGATAGAAAGTCTGATCCAATTAAATATTGGTCAGCGAGAAAAATCGTTTGGGGAACACTAAGCGATATAGCATTACGTTACTTGTCCGTTATAGGAACGTCTGTGCCCTCAGAACGACTTTTCTCACTGGTCAACCATACTTTGAATGAGAGCCGCAATCGTATTGATCCAGAGAGGCTATCAAAATTAATATTTTTACGTACACTTCCTTATAAAGATTGGCCTATATAATTTTTTTTTTCTTCTTAAATAAACTTAAATGGTCAAAAATACAACATGTCTATTAATTTTAAATTATTGATACGATACTGGATCGATCCTAAAAATCGCATCAAATCTTTTGGAACGATATTTGGATCGATACAGTGTATAACGATCCATTGTGATCCAGAGTATCGATACAAAGTGTCCGGATCGAACATCCCTAGTTTCCCGGTCTCTCTATGACAGGAGTTTAGGCGGGAAAATGTAAAGTGCACGTTATATTAAAATGTACTCTGTGGTGCACGTTGTCGATTTTATTGTTTTCCATAACTTGTGTTTCTCCGAAGTATAATGTGTAATTATGGTGGATAATTAACCATTATATGTTCATGAAGGTGTGCGAGTGTGGGCAAATTGTATAAAATTGAAAATCATGACTTTTTGTGTTCATTCCTAAACTCCATCGAAGACTCAGTAAAATTTCCATCGTTTTACTGGGGCAATAACTGCAATAACTTTTTATACTTGATTAAAACAAGAAGGAAGTAACTGAAGACGAGGCTTTGGCCTTACTTTTATTCAAGAACACTGAAGACGAGGCGGTATGGTCTAAGACCTTAGCCTGCCCGATTAAGGCGAAGAAAAAAAAAAAACTATGACAGTGCTATAAATCCATTTGATTATGGAAGGAGTAAAGGATGTGCCCTTGAAGGAATCAGTTCAGGAGTAGTTATAGCGGGCATACCCCTCTCGCCACTATTATACGATATGCTATCATATGTGTTTATAAAAACTAGTTGAACGCCATTGTGACACATATCACATTGTATTGTCATTACGAACAAAGCTCCCAATAATAGCCTTTTTTGGTTGTGCTAAAATGTCTAATACTTTGAATTTGCAAAAATATGGTATTTCCTTTCACATGAGAGTAAAATAAAGTGGCTGTCAGTCAAAGTTTCTGAATAATCAATAATTTTAAAATCAAATAAAATAATTTGGCGCCTCAACATGGAAGCCAGCAGCTGTAGCGAGACTACAAACATGGCGGTGTTGTCTCGCTACAGCTGACACTAGTTCATTCATAATTACATAAATATGAATTTCCCTTAGAGATTGCAGTATGGTAAGAAATAAATGTCGATATGGATATCATTTAGGTAATTTTTAATAAGTTGAATTAATGAAAACTTAACTTAAAATCATAATAATTATGTATTACAAACAATTGTTTTTGGAAATAAAGCATTCAAAGTCAAAGTCAAAGGTTTTTATTTCAAATAGGCAAAAAAAACATGCACTTATGAAACGTCAATTGATTTTAGTTGCACGGTTCCAAAAAGTTGGTCTTATGGAGAAGAACCGGCAAGAAACTCCATAGACACTCTTTTAGAATAAAATAATACAATAAAGATGCAAGATCTTTGCATAGTTACAAAGTTTGTAAGTGCAAGAAAAATGGAGGTTAATGTGTGAGATGTAATATTATCTAATAAATAATGCTACGAATACAAATAATTAGTTAAGTCACATGAGTCATTAATCTCTACATTGAGCTCACATTTACAGCATGTTTTATGGGCTACGAATTTAAATACATATTTGAAATACAGTATCAGTAGGTATTTATATGAAATTTTTTATAAATGTCATACTGAATAAAATGTCAAGACAGGTCAATAAAACATTGTCACTGACACAATTCAGTCATTTCCGTTTTAATTTTATGACACTCCACAATCACCTGTTGCCAGGAGAGCCACATGTTCAGAAAATAGTTAACGCCACACGTCCCTATCCTCAATGTAATCTTTAATTTTATAATAGGCTTTATTAACAAGAACCAACTTAATATAAGTTTTAAACTTTTTACCAATAAGATCCGTGATGGTTTGTGGCAGCTTGTTATAGAAGCGTATACAATTACCTAGATATGATTTTTTGTTTTTATTAGTCTATATTTTGGCACTATTTTATGTCTATTCCTAGTATTTATGTTGTGAAAATCACTGTTGTTACTGAAAGATTGAAGAAATTTTTTTTTTAGAATTTTTTTTCGGACGTACATTATATTCTCGATAATTTATAGTGAGGGCAGTGTAAGTATATTAATTTCTTTAAAAAAGTCTCTTAAGGATTCACGAGGACCCATGTCATAGATTGCCCAAACTACCCTTTTCTGTAGAATGAAGTTAAATTCTACTTCAGCTGCCGATCCCCACAACAGACATAATGCTATGAATATATGCAATGTAAATTAGTCTAGCTGTTGCTATGTCTGTGAGCTGTCTAATTTTTTTAACTGCAAATGCAGCTGAGCTACTAGAAAGAGCTGAGATATGATGACTCCACTGCAGCTTCGAATCAATAGTAATGCCTAGAAAAACGGCTTCTGATATTGGTTGGAGTTAGTTACCATCAAGAATTAAATTTGATTCTACTTGGGTAACATTAGGTAAAGAAAATTTTAAACATTTTGTGTTACTTGTATTTAGTAGTAGATTATTAGCGGCAAACCATTTAGATAAGGACTTTAAGCTTTCACCGTAAAGAGCTCACGGTCTTTCCTGTTAATTTTAAAAATCTACAAACAATATGATATCTGATAATTCAGACATCATATAAGGAAGATCATTAATGTATGCCAAAAATAAAAAAGGGCTTAGAATAGAACCTTGAGGTACACCCATTTTAACCAAGAACCCAGATGACGTCACATCAATAACGCCTACTTTTTGCTGTCTTCTAGAGAGATAGGACAATACAAGCTCACTAGATTGACCTCGTATTCCATAATGATTTAATTTACGGATGAGCGTATTGTGATCAACGCAGTCAAAAGCCTTTGAAAGATCACAGAAGATGCCAATAGCATCATGAGAATCTTCCCAAGCCTCCGGAATATAAGATATTAAATCCGCACCTGCGTCTGTTGTTGACCTACCTTTCGTGAACCCGAACTGCCGATTATGAAAAATCATATATTTATTAAAAAATGACATAAGTTGATCAAGCTTTAGTTAATAACTGATGTCAAACAATAATGACAAAAACCAGTTTTCTTTTTCTAATAAATTTGTAGTGTTTTGAGTTCGCTAAGTATGCGTTAATGCTTTTCAAAGATTATTCTGTACTCCAGGAGTATTTATCCGGGAGGCGCAGGTTCGAATCCTGTTCACGACCGTATTCTTTTTCCAGAAAAAAATATAACTTTACAGTTCGCTTAGCATTCGTTAACAACCAAACCAGTATCTTATTATTTGGGTTTGGAGATTGATGTCAGAGAAGGAGACATAAGGGTACATCAAATCTCTTACGTACACAAAATCTTAAGGAGATTTGGTATGCTGGATTGCAAACCCGTAAATTCTCCGGTTATTAAGGAAGGTATTGTTTCTCAGAAAACTGAAAACAATGAAGATTACTTCTTGAACTACCGGCAAGTAGTTGGGGCTCTCAAGACCTGATATTGCGTATGGTGTGTGTTCTCAAGAAGCTAAGAAAATCCAACTCAAGCAGATTGTGTGCGTTTGAAGCGCATTCTTCGATACTTGCAATATGCCCTCGACATGAGCATTATATATGAAAGAAACCACAAAAAGATACTTGAGTGTTACAGTGATGCGGACCATGGCGGCGATATAACTACAGGAAGGTCTACAACTGGTGTTTTCTGCTTGTATGCTGGTGGTGCTGTATCTTGGTTAAGCCAGAGACAGCAGAGCGTAGCTATTTCGATAACGGAAGCCGAAATTGTTGCAGCCAGTGAGGCAGCAAGGGAGAGTATATGACTTGTTCGCCTTCACAACTTTGGAGGATCCGCCTGTGCTCAACGTAGACAATGAAGCAGCTGTAAGACTTGCAAAAAATCCTGAGTTCCACAGAAGAACTAAGCACATCAGAATAAGGCATTTCTTTGTGAGAGAACTTGTCACAAATGGAGAGCTACGGATAAAGAGAATAGGCAGTGAGATCCAGGTTGCAGATCTGCTCACCAAGCCAATGGCCAGACCAAGGCTAATAAAGCTTGAAAAGCTTCTAGGTCTTCTCATTCAGAGAAGGTGTTAGAGTAGAAACTCTTTTTATAAAAAATGTGACACCTAGAAAAAAAAAGATGATGTGTTTTATATTTTGTTTTTGTAGTGTGTTCCATGATGTCAACTAAAAATTTACGAATAAAAATTCTACTGCAATATAATCTTCGATTATATTTAATATATTATTGTTTAGTTCCAGTCCTCTACCTATTCTTTGGTCATAGTATAAATCATAATCACTAAAAAAACATAGATAAAGTCATAGGTTATGTTTAAATATTAGTTATAATTCTGTGATATCTATGTTGGATAGAAGTTTGATATGGTGCCTTAGAGGACCAGACGGGAGCCGGCTTCTGACTTAATATCGAACAAATTTGCTCGCCACTTTTGGCGGGGGCTGAGGTAACACACAGGCTTAAAAAACTCCCACTTAAACAACATTAGCTCTCGTTATTACATTAGCACACATTAATAAAACTACACTCCAACATAAGATTGTGTCTCACACGATCTAAATCGTGTTCTATCATTGTAACCATACAGATAAAAAGTATATACCTAGGTATCGTAGTGTGTGAGAAGAGATGAGACATCGAAATGTGCAGGATTCGAACCTGCGCCTTCCGGATTCAACAGAATCAAAATTTCACGTTTATTGTGCATGCGCTTAGGTACACTTGTCATATTGTAACTGTGCATGTCTGAAGCTAGGCTTCCAAAAAAAATGCATTGTTATCGGTCCCTGACCGAGCAAGACAGATGTATTAAAAAAATGCGAACAGTGAGGGCGACACCATGCTGTTACGTTCTCCAGATTAGACGTACAATTTCAGACATGCACAGTTATAATACGACAAGTGTATTTCGCTTATAAATATTAAATTTTCATGCTCTTTTTTGTATGGTATTAAAAATCAAATAAAAATACGTATAACATGTAAAATAGCTGAACGACGTTTAGCGATTTCTCGTAATCACTTAACTATAACATGCAGAATTATATAAACGTTTTGCGTTTATCGATGCAGCGGGTCAACTATCAGAGGTGTTCGCAATAGCCCTGCTATTTACGTGAGATAGCCCTGTGTTTACATACTTTCAGTGTCGTTATTATCCTGAAAGACAGTATAATTGCTAAAATATAATATAATTGATAAAATCGCTGCGCAAAAACGCAATAGACAGACATAATTACTATAATTTCTGTAGTATTTATAATATTAATATAGATTTAGCTGCATCAAAGACTTTAAAAACGCTACGCTAGTCAAGAGTGAATGAAGTGCATTATTATTATTTATTCCTAGGCGTCATTTAGATCTCTCATGAAACGACTGTGGTTAGTTGAGGTGGACGGCTGCTTAAACAAAATCCTTAGTTACGCCAATGTTGTTAATACTGTTAATATAATGACGAGAGCTATTGTAGTATGTTTGCGAGTTCTTTTGAGCTTGTATTTTATCTCACCCACTGTCAAAAGCCGGCTCCCGTCTGATTATCTAAGGGCCGATTTCACCATTGAAACTAAACGCGATCAGTTCAAGCTGAACTCAGTTCACGCATTTAAATGAGTTCAGAGCTCCAGTTTGCATTTCACCAACAAAAACTGAACGCAGTTCAAGCTGAACCCAGTATAGGCTTCTGAACGCCCGACTTTCGACGTTCAGCTTAACTAAACGCGTTCAAGGGCGGCCTTGTCAAAATGGCGGAATATTGTTTAACATAAAAGAGATTTTGTTGTTATTTAACTTAAATATGATATAACGCTATTATATAAATAAAATGTATATAAAACTGATAACTAAATAAAATTAAACATGTATAATAGTCATAATAAAGTTTCCTATAAATATGTCAGCACCAAAAATGCTAAATTTTGTAATATTTATTGTTTACATACATATATTAATAAATATAAATTTAGGTTATCACCTCTCAAAATCGTTAAAAAATTTAATTGTGACAACATTTACATTAATTAACCAAGAAAACTTCATTTTCGTGAACGCGATCAAAATGTAGCAGGTAAAATCAGTTTGACGTTAACTGAGATCAAAATCAACATTTGAATAGGGTATTTGACACTGATGGAAATAAAATATGAAACTTAGTTATAATGATAGAATGTATTTTATTTGACTCCTTGGTATTTTTGAAAATAATAATAATAACTCGTAAATACATTTAATTCGATAAACAAATTCATAATTTTTAATCTATGTGTCACGTGACTCGAAACACCAATGACTGCGTGACGTCACTAATCAGACGATTGATTGTCAATTTGCAGTCACTGTGACACATGACACAAAATAAATTTATGAATTTGTTGATATTTGGGAAACAAGATGTAACCACTTTCTTCGTATTTCAGTTCAATTTTCGAAGTATTGGTATACTACGCACTAATGTTATGATTTACAAAATAATTTCCTTTGTTTACAAAAGTTCTGTTGCGTAATGACGTCACAAAATGGCGATCGTCATTATCGCGCCTTTTGGCACGGCCTTTGAAATTTGAATTTTAAATAGCTGTTATTTAATCAATAGGTACACAAAAAATTGCAAAATATTTTTTTTAGGTCATGTATACCTTAATCTTTAAATTTAGGCCCTTTGTGAAATTTCGTCAATAACCCTATTGGATCACGTAGAACTAAGTTCTGTTAAACTCGGTTTTTAATGGCAGCGGTGAAATCGGCTCTAAGACTAGCATTATAGTCGCTAGGTCGTATCCATAGATAATATCTCTTATCTCTTACAGCATACAGCAACTGCCAAACATCTTTGACGTTTGTCAAAAAAATTGTCAAGTTGCTAAAGGCAATACAAATAATTTACCAAATTTACTAATTTCAATTATTAGATTTCTGTTAATACATTTTTGAGAATCATTTGCGTGAAGAACATGTGGCTTTGTTCAGAAGATACAGTTTGAATGGGAAGTGAACGCGATGAGTTCGAAACAAACAATTTATCATGAAAAACAGGTTAAAGAGTTGTGCGCTTTACACGCGCTTAACAATTTATTTCAGGTAATTATTGAATTTTAATTAGTGCTACTGTCACACATCTATTTCGGCCACGAAGCGCTCTATTACTAAACGCCGAATTTAACATTTATTTATGCTTGTTTTCTATGTTATTATGTCTTTTTCTTTGCTATGTTATATTTTGATGTAGTTTCACGTATTATGAAAGTATATTGTTATAATGTTACATTCAATAATTTGGTGTTTTCAGATGCGGGCTACATATTCCAAGTCTGAACTAGATGCCATATGCAGTAGGCTGTCACCAAATGTGTGGATAAACCCACATCGCTCTATGCTGGGGCTCGGCAACTATGATATTAATGTTATAATGGCAGCTCTCCAAAAAAAGGGTTGTGAAGCTGTGTGGTTTGATAAGAGGAAGTAAGTGTAGTTGCTTTAAGAACTTGTAAATCTCTGTGTTCTAGTAAGTAAACTCTTTTAATGTGATATAACTTAGGATTTACCAGGTGTATCATTAAATGTAAACAAAAGCCTTTTAAATTGATTGCTTGTTGGTAGCATTGTGCCTCTATGTAGCTGATAAATTATTTTAGAATATCTATTCTACTATTTATACAACAACAATATATTGTATTCAATTTTGTTTGTATTACAATACAAGTTTCAGCACATGCAATGTAAGTATAATGAAAATATTAAAATAGGGAAATTCACAAATGTATTATTGTCAATTGACAGAGACCCGGGTTGTTTGGATTTGTCAAACATCTGTGGATTCATCCTGAATGTGCCATCTGACTACAAGCTGGGCTTTGTGATGTTGCCACTCCGCCGCAGACATTGGATCACCATTCGGCAGATACAGGGAAACTTCTACAACCTGGACTCAAAGCTTGATGCACCACAATTAATAGGAAGGGTAATATTTTCATTATAATCATATATATATGTATATCAGTGTGCCAAATTTTCTACATTCATAAGTGTCTGTACATGGAATTTGTTGATAGTATATAATTTTACTATGCATTAATAGAGCAAACAATGTTTCAAAGTAATAATAATAATTTTTAACTTGGTCTGAAGGACAGAGTTGTGGAATCAGAGGTACCATACTACCTACAAGTATGTGCCCCAACCCAGTTCTTGAAAATGTGTATGTTTTTACTTCATTTGTATTTAGAAATATAATCAATATGATAATTTTAAAAAGAAAAGATAAATTTATAACCCTTCCTTTTGGCTTTACCATAGTCAGCTAATAATTCTGATCAATCTTACATTTTCAGAGCAGTGATCTAATAGCATACCTAAAAGAGCAGCTAGACAGTAAAGAGAAGGAGTTGTTTGTTGTGGTAAGCAGAGAGGTAGAAGAAAAACAGTTATGGATGCACCAGTATGCCATGCAGCATAGCAGACAAAATTCACAGTGTGCTGGCCAAGCCCAGACTGATAACCTGTGTGACAGTCCTGTAGACAGTATGTCATCATCATCACATTACGATTACAGAAATCGTGATGCTGAGTGCCTCAAAGTGACAGAAGTAAGAAACTGTGTTGGCAGTGGGGAAAATAATTTTTAGTGTGAAATTTTAGACTGTAAAACTTTCTACAGACTGCATGTGACTTCATAGCAATTCATATGTGTTCACAGATATTTCACTGTATGTGTGTTGTGCAATCAAAAGATGATTTCATAAGAATTGGTGTTGGTTTGTAATTGATAATGAAATTTTGGCAGTCTATAAAAGATGCAGTTGTTTCAGTACTTAAAAAAGTATTGTTTAAATTAATTTATTGATATTTGTTTTTATATTGCACTTTATTTTTGTTTTGCACAAATAATGTTGAAGATTGCAGCATATTGTTGTTTTTATTTAATTTTATTTTCATGTTACATAAGGCCTAATGTTACAATTAGTAACTAATATATTAAATAGATCTTGCCTCATACAATGGACATTTTACAGCAATATAAGTAAGACTGTAAATTAATGTAAGCCATTTGCTCTTGATAGTAATTACAAACTTTTAGGGGTCTTATTCTTTATAGTAAAATATAGAAAACAGTAACAGCTATAGGTCTCATATTACTTGATAATGTGTCTGATAAATGTTACAATGTAATATACTATTCCAATACTATGCCAAATATGATAACCAAACTGTTTGATTCTGTATAAATGAATATACTTGGCCAAAATAATAGAATAATGTTGTTACAGATACCTTATTTAATATTTGTGTTATTTGAATTCTTTATGCAAATAGCTTTACATTCTGAATGCACTTATTTTAGGTTTAAAGCACAATTCTATTTTTGTATTACTAACTTAAAAAATTTATTTGTTATCACATAGGCCCTGTTCACTTCAAGATATATTTTGTAATATTCCACTGAAGTAATCTGATGGCATTTGTTTACAAACAAATTTAAATTTCATTTTACT
This sequence comes from Xylocampa areola, assembly GCA_935421205.1. Classification (NCBI taxonomy): domain Eukaryota; kingdom Metazoa; phylum Arthropoda; class Insecta; order Lepidoptera; family Noctuidae; genus Xylocampa; species Xylocampa areola. The sequence continues at coordinate 19,082,595 of OW285206.1, forward strand.
TTAAACATAGCAGGGCCTCCTATATACATTGCTCCTATGTGATAAATTTCTTGTAGATGATGATAATTTCATATTGAATCGTTATCTTACTTGTCATAAGTTTTTTACTATAATATTAGACTTGACTGTAAATATAGGATATTTTTCAAAAAAAAAAGCAAATAGAAAGTGTGATGATGGGGTTGTTTTTCTATTCCAATACTTTTAGTGATATGATAGATTTTGATTGTATCAGCTATCGTCTTATTTAAAGTTGCTAAAACACACGTAGCCTTTTGAATGAGTACTGCTGCCAACATTTCATCTATTAAAAAAATTTCTTACCCACATTAATAAACTTCAATAGCGCTTGACTGAGATTTTAATAGACTTGAGCATACCGCTCAAGTCTATTTAAATCTCAACATTAGAATTTGACTTAAGAGCATAATATCTTCGGGTAGCAAACTGGCGCTTTAAAGAGATACTATCAACTCTCTGTATGGATGATATATTAAATGTCATAAAAATAAAGTGAGAAGTTGAGCCCACAACAGACTAAAAACTGTAAGTAGAGAGAGTTAATCCAGTTTACGCCCGCAGACGCATCGTCGCCGAGTGAGTTTGCATTGAATAGTATTAGTAGTAATAGCAGCGATTACACTGTCGTGCTCTGAACTCTACACAACACCTCTCTCCAAGTTCATCAACGCGACGCGATTTGGATGTGATAATACGGAAATTGAAATCCGGTTTATTTGCGGCTAAGGCTAAAAATCAGATCGTCTACTTGAAGCCCAAGGCTCTGGAGCTATCATGTTCACATTAATTATTACAAGTTGCGTGTACATATTGATAAACACGTTTAGAGAAAGTATTCCAAATTAAAAAGATATTACAATCTAAACTTTATTATCTGATACGTTGGTACAGTTGTTGTTCTTGGATATGATGAGTCTGTCGGGGTCAAGGCGCAGCTCCTTCATGATGCTGTAGAACTGCGCGCGCACCGGAGCCTCGATCTCACGCCGACGACCCAGCACCCATATGTGATCTGTGGAAAGGCATGCGAAAATAATGTAGATATGATGTTAAGTTCTATTTAATATTTCTTTTTAAACATGTTAAGGTCGTGTAATTTCTATATTAATTAATATTTTTCTAAGAAAATATTGAAAAATACGTGTTTACTCACGAACGGGATTGGAACCCGCGACTTTTGAAAATCCAAAAGACAAAAGTAGCGAGTTTGAAGCCGTTGTCATTCTGTCAGTTCATGTCATTATTTTTTAATGTTTTCAAAAAAAAAATGGTGTAGGTAAGTAGTTATGTATTACACTCGCCGCATTTGTCTAGTGCCTGCAAGTGTGCTTACTGAGCGCAAGATCCTCGATTCGATTCCTAGCAAGAAACTAGACTGCCATATAGCGAGTACGCCTAAAAATTATTGAAAACAGATGACAACGGGTTTTAAGGACGAGTCCCAGTTTCCATAATGGTGACACCATTATGGAAACTGGGACTTTTGGCTGGGATCTCCATCCAGCTGCCAGGCATGGCAGCAGCCAGGATGGTCACAAAATGACGTATTCTTTTCACACAACCTAATCCGGAATAACTTACAAAACTTCTGAATTCTTGTTACAATGCTACTGATTGAATTAATTCTTGTTACAATACTACTGATTGAATGAATTCTTGCAAGCCAACTTACCTGAATGTGCAATACTGACGCTGGTACAGGACCACACGATGGCGAATTGGTCATAGTCGGTGAACAGGATGTTGTAGACGCCGGCGCCGGGCAGCAGGCGGCCGATGATGTAGGGCACACGGTTGTTCAGCTTGTAGCGGAAGATTGATGAAGCGTTGTGGCTTGGGATGCCAATGCCGTATGTCGTGGACGGATTATTGGTCCTGGGTAATAAACCACATAATTTTAGGCCAGTGTTTTTTTTTTATCTTCAGGACATACCTATTCCCATCATCATCACGTTGGCACAGAAATTATTGAAACATTTGATAGAGCTTCTTTCCACAGGTGCACTCAAGGGACACACACACTTGTAGACTAGACCCAGGTGGATCTTTGTTACAAAGAGGGCTTTCGGCTACTTACCTACTGACTTTATTTCTCGAAGCAAGAAAAAAATATTGCAGATTTAATTGTATATATTGGTGTAAAAATAATAGCTCACAAAATTGGCGGTGATCTAGGTACCGTTTAGCAAAGAAAGTTTCTTGAACGGTTCACGCTAGCTAGATGCATATAGCGCTGCATTTTCTTTCAACTTCTCATGCAAGCGACTCTAGCCTCAGTAGGAGTCGACCATCAGGTTTTCGAATGTACACAGCCTATTGCTGAATTTACTGATATGACGAAGTAAAAAGATATGTTACGTTAAGTCGTGTCATAAATCGCGAATAAGTATAGGTACAAAAATCACGTTCATAAAAAAAACTATTACTAGGAATTATTTTTTATTTAATACTACCTACATAAAAAAGTTATTAGCATAAAATCGTAGCGGAAGTTGCGGAGGTGGCATTTAACTAACTATAGGTACCTACGTATATTTAGGAGTGAAGGAAAGACGTTTAGCAGCAGGTCTCTCGGAAAGTCAGGACACCACGTGCGTGACGTGGTAGCTAAGTACCTACTTACAATATCCTTACTATACTAATAAATTGAATTTTAAGTAAGTAAACATAATTACCATTTGTTAACTGTGTTTATAGTGATGATTAGATATCCCCTGTCGTTAAGCCCTACATTGATTTCAGTGCAGCTCGCCGTTATTTCTACCAGGTAAAAGGATCTCTCCACCTCGTACCAGGTGCCTGTCATCTGAAACATAATTAAATAACCAATAGCGTATTCCTTTTATAGCGTGGCTAAAAAAAAAAACGCTAACAATTACGCGTCTTATAACTGAAATAAATGCCGTTGCGAAAAGGAGAGTCTCGCCAGCCTTATACCTAGATAGGTAAATTTGCACGAATTTGTCACATAGGGATTTTGCAGTAGCCAGGCCTTATAATAATTTCTAAATGCTCCAAGGAACATAGTAACACTTAAGAATCAGTCAACGAGGGTGAACTTTTTCAACGAGCCGGCCCATTCGTGCCGAAGCGTGGCTCTCCCACGGTGGAAACCTGAATGTGTGTCTTTTTAACACGGGATATGATGGAATTCCAATGGATATAATGCTTTTCATGCAATACTACTTCCTACCTCGAGACTAATCTCAGCACTTCACGACATTATAGGAGAGTTAGGTAATACTTAAGGGTTCATTTGAACAAAGCAAATATATTATTCTTAAGATTGTTTCGTTCAGGCAGAATTGTTCCGACTTCTTGAAAGAACCCAACCCAAATCATTTTCATTTGAGAAAATAAAATAATTCATCTTATTAGCTACTCCAAATAGACACCCTGTTTGTAGTTTACCCGATACGTGGTATTTCGCATTATGTTCGTTTTGTTTGGACTGCGGACTTGCATTCAGTCATATCCCGATAATATCGAACCGCGTCAAAGAAATATCTTCCATCAATTATAAAACGTTGTAGATTTTCAGTCATTATAGTGTCTACCTGTTGGTGGGCGGCGCATACTAAAAACATTATATCAACTTACTTAAGTTCAAGCTCGGTAAGCGTATCTTTACTACCTACAGGGGCTAACTTAATTAATTACACACGACCGACCATGTCGTACGGTTGGCTTAACGTCCGTACCCGGGTGTCTCTTTCAAACATCACAACGTCATTACAAGACCCATGTATTCAGTTAACATCAACGTTATGTTTACAAATTCGTACCATTGTCAATAATTCCCACGGTTTACGTAGGTATTCTTTCATTCATTTTCAGTCAGACAATCAACGGTGCTTGTAGTCCGTTTGGATTTCAGTTAGGCACTTAGTACCAAAGTAAGAATACCAAACTCTGCGTTAAAACAAGACAATATTATCGTCATCAATCGTTAAATTTTAAATAATAAAAGTTCATCGACCAATGATTTAAATGAATATTTATATGCGTCAGGTACAGTTAGTCAACACATTTCTTTGGAAAGTACACAATTATCATATGAATTTAATTACCCGGAAAATATTTGCGATAATGGTGAAAAGGTTATCGTTAATTACTAAAATCATCATCAAGCATTTATCCGGGAGGCGCAGGTTGAAATCCTGCTTAAACCATATTTTTCTTTGCACAAAAATACTAACTTGAGAGTTCGCTACGCGTGCGATAGTGCGTTTGAAAGTCTTATCTGTATAACAATTATTGTTATTTATAAATATCTATTTGTAGTGCCATAATACCTTCGTAGTTAACGCAACGTTACTGTGCAAGAATTACGTGAAATTAATTTTACCCAGGATATTATGTAGTACCTACATAGTACATAACAGTTATGTATGTGGGTAGGTACTATTTACTCTTCACTGGATGTAAAGACCCAAGCTTCTTGCTGTAAGGTCCACACTTCTAGTTGCTTCCTTCCGATTTGCCTCGCTATGTATTATGCATAGGTATGTTAATCGTGTGTACGGCTGCGACTTGACCGGTTGACATTCGGACTTGAGCAGGGCACAAGGTGATTGTTTACAACGAATAACACTTGAATATGTAGACGAAATGTCTACCTACGCGTCATGAAAATACACAGATTTTATTAAGTCTATCAGGATATCGTGGTGTTTATTTAAACAGACAATAGAGAATTTTTATTTTATAACGCAGCGATTTTGAAGTGACAGAATGATTTTGGGTTTAATCGTAAATGAAAAAAGAAAAAAAAAAATTAACGTAGGTATACCTCTGAAGTTAACGTAGATACAAAATTCTTTAGCTGTATTCGAATCCTTATCTCCCGGGGGCGCTTGGAGTATTTATCTGCGAGGCGCAGGTTCGAAACCTGCTCAAGACCGCGATTTCCGTTCTACAAAAATTTATAACTTTAGAGTTCGCTACGCATGCGTTTATCCGTTTGAAAGATTTATCTCTTGTCGCGAACTTGTAGGCAATAAGTGTGTTCTGATCTGTTGGTGACGATTTCTGCGATAGAGAAAACAGGATACAACAGGCGGATTCAGATTTCAAAACTAAAATATTTTACAAAACAGGTTCACTAGGTACAAAAAATAACTACACAACACTTATAGGTGCGTAGTATACAACGTACATATTGTAACGGAAACGCACTGAAAAATGCAAAAACAAAAAAAAAAAAACTACTCACCCGCTGTATATCGAAGTTGGGTAGCGGCGGGTAGACGGGGCACTTGCCCAGCCCCGTGCTGATCACGGCCTTGATGATAGTGCAGAACAGAACACAGTATATCCTGGTGACGGTCACTCTCGAGCCCCCCATCGCACACGCACTGCGGTCCGTGAGCGGTCAGTCGCGGCACTCGCGGCGCACTCCGCCACTTGTTATGTAAACACTAACATTATTTGTTCAACACAAGATTGATCGCTCACCATGGCCGCACTCGCCACTGCACGGAATACAATCGATCGATGCGATCGTTATTCATTAATTTAAAAGCCAATATACACGTCACGAGACGGACGCGGGACGGGGACGATACGCTGCGTGACGTAATCGCGATTGCGATCAACACTGCTGCCGAACTTCGCAAGGAGGATGTACAGTAAGCCACGGTTAGTTAGGCACACTGAGTTAACTCAATATTTGGTAATCGATTTATGAAGCGTGTCAGTTTTATTGCATGTTTACTGAAATTTCTTATAAATATGAGACTAAGGAATGTTTGATTATTGGATGTTCTCCTTTCACAAACGCTGATGTTTCCAAATGCCTTTATAAATTTACTTTTCGTGTCGTTTTGCAACTAAATTATTAAATTGATCATAAAATGTTCTGATATATTTATTGTAATTTTCCAAGGGCACTAAATAAGAAATTTTACCAACTTAATCAATTGAGGCATATGCGTACAACTGTTGCTCGTATTCTAAAATTGTATTTAAGAACATCAATTAAACGTGCGCGACAGCAGAAAATTATTTGTTTTGTCTAATTATTTGGTTTACATGGCTGGAAATAACCTGCGATAGAAAAACGTGAAGTAGCATTTCGTTTCGATATAGACGGTCTACCAGTTATACTTACCTACGACATATAAAAGAACGTATTAATATTTATAGCGACTAAGTTGTACGTATATATGTAAATAACGAGTGAGCAAACAAACATGACGCTTTCAAACAAGTGTATTGTTCTTATATTGTTCTTACAATTAGATCGTGAAATTTACAACTATATATAGCCAAATATACAATATCACAACATAGCTTACAACTAGAGACAACACATAATATTATAATTATGTACCTATATAGTATAATCAATAATCCTAGTATGAATAAAAATGTAATATTCGCTTTATGAAGTACATACTTGTAACTGGTTTATTTCTCAATAACAGGATAGGCAATCTATGTTACTATTATATAAGGTCCTAATTCTTTAATATAGAAGTCAAATATCTTCACTTAAGCCAGGAATTAAATGGATATAACAAGTTATTTGTAATTAGAATTACCATTTGTACCAGCCAGACGTAAACTTCTCATCTAACGGCGAATAATAAGGAAAAAAAAATACCTTTCCATAAATTATGGTTTACAAATGAATCCTGTAGGGTTACTCATGAAAATAAATTCGCTCGATTGACATTAGAAATATGTCAATTTGTACTATTATATAGCAAAATGTCATAAAAATAATTAATCAATCGGGATATTATTAGGCCAACATGCTTTAGAATTGAGATAACTGTGATGTCGGTCAATTTATTTTAACATTACACATTGTTTTAAGGCGTTGATTTCGTATTGGAATTGGTATTCATTTCAAGAGTAACCCCTAAAAGGAAGTTGCCTAATAAATTAGGACCTCGTATAGTAATAGTTACATCACAACAGATAAAATAACCCTCTATTACGTTAAGTAAAACACACCTTTCCTATTCCCTGTGCGATAAGCAGAATATGATCAGTTAATTTCTTTTGGAAACAAAAATTCAATCAATAGAAACTAAGAAAGTGGCCAGCTCATACTTTTAATCGTATCGTACAGTACCAATAATATGAACAATAAAGAAAAAGCAGCCTAACTCAGATTTTTACACGTCTGTTGCCTTAAGGCTCATTCACACAGGACAATTAATTTGCCCCGAGTAAATTAACTACTTATAAGTATTATGCTATAATTAATTCTTAAATTTTTGTTTATACCTTTGTAGTCACAGAATGCTAGTCATCAGAGCCGAGGGGTAGCTAGTTGGCCCAATGTTGGCGGATCAATGCCCAATGCAACGACCCTAGTGTGAAAAAAGTCCCATTCATTTACAGGTAAAAAATAACCAGTTTACACCTTACCAATAATATAGCTACGCCACTGAAGTAGAGCCCATAGCATTCCTGTCTAATTAGATGACAATTAAACAAATCACAACCGATCACCACTTAATATTAAGCGCTATATCGGACTTCTCGACGGCGTGGTAGTTGGTGTGGAGCATAGCCTTGGCCTTGTCGGAGTCCTTGCCGTCGAGCCAGTCCGCGTACAGGCGGCGCAAGAGCCTGCTGTCGGCCGGCGACGCTACGGGCAGCTGCGCGTACATCGCTTCTAGCTGGCCGACTAGCTCGCGACTGCTCTCGCCCGCTAGGGGGCGAACCTGCGCGCCGCCGTTTAGACATCCTAGAAATCATATGACGAATACACTGTATTGATAGATTGTTTTTGCTTGATGTGACAGACAAAAAAACATATGATATAGCATCACGCATCATCAGGTGTACGCAAGCGTTAACACTATCCCAAGAGTCGACCAAAAATGTGAAACAGTTAAAATCTTTTCTTTTATATTTTTCTTTAGAAAGGGGATCAGATGCCATTGTTGATCTAAGATCGTAGCCGGTGGCGTTCTGTGGTTTCTCCCCACTCGATGGGATAAAGGCGTGAGTTTATGTATGTATGCACTTACGTACAAGTGCAGATGAATTTTCAGCACCATTATAAATGGTCTCAAAAACAAAACGTCTTAGTACAAACCTGAGGGGCACGCCATGACCTCGACGTAATGGTAGGGTGACTTGCCTCTCTTGAGCTTCTGCACCAAGTTTTGTATGTTCCGGAAGCCATTGGCTACCGCGAAGCGCAGCACCTCCTTACCGTCCTTCTCTAGAGTCACCTCGCGGAAGTCAGGGTTCCTGGTGAATTAATATCAATATTTTATTAAAGAATTGGTATCGAATTATAAAGGAATATAAAAAATGTATCTATCTCAATCTGGCTAGCCTTTTTTCAACTACGTTGGGGTCAGCTTCCAATCTAAACGGATGCAGCTCAATACCAGTGTTTTACATAGAGCGACCGCCTATCTAACATCCACAACCCAGTTACTGGGTAACACGATATCTCGTGGTACGACTAGTTGTAGACTTTCAGGCCTCCGACCACTTGTAACGGCTGTCGTATATCTTTATTTGAATACCGGGACCAACGGTTTAACGTACTCTTCGCGACACGGAGGGGTCTTAATATGAAATTATGGTCAAGCGCTATTACCCACGAGGCCCTCCAACGCAAATTATAATCTATCTATATAAAGAATCCGAAACCAACATTTTAACGTACTTGGCCAATCTCCATAGAGATAGGCCGTTGTGGCAGGAATACGGTCGGGAGGAGTATTATATCACCCATATTTTTTCCAATTCCCATTATTTCATACCTACACATAAAATATTTTAATTAATGCTCGGAAAACTATTTCAGACATATTTAATGCGGATCATTTGAATTAACAATGCAATCATACGCCAATTAATTAACAGTTGGCCAATTGTTTTACACACTATTTCCAAAAAATATTTTTTAAAAGATATGTTAAAATTAACCACATATTAATACACAATATATTAATTAGTTCCAGAAGCTCATGCATAATGGGTGTTATTAATTCACAAACTTATGCCGTATTACAGAACACGTTTATATGAACGCTTTCCTTGTATTACGAGATACTGAAGTTGTGAGGTAAAGCTGAAATACATCGTACACGCATAGTTCGCCAATGACATTGTAAGTCTTATTGAAGATAAATATTGAGTTTCCTGATAAAAAATATTTGGCTCACCCAAAAATGGAAACCAAAACCTAACGAACGACAACCGCACTTGCCCACACCAATGAAGCGGAGGCTCCTTCAGGTCTTAGGTCATAACATAGTTATTTACTAAATAACCCGGAGCACTGTGAACGAATGCATTGTTTTCGTGAAACGATATGTAAACAATGCGAAGACCGAGCATTGAGTAATTAGTGGAACATCACACAATGGCGTATTTCTGAGGTCACATTATGTTGACATCGTACGATGTACAATGTTGCAATACAACACTAAATGGACATTGATTCCTTTTTCATTGCAGTAAATAATCGTTTTTAGGAGTAATAAACTTTTGTGGAAAAAGAATAAGGTCGTAAGCAGGATTCGAACCTGCGCCTGGACTGTTGTATTTATCCTGGAAAGAATAAGGTCGTGAGCAGGATTCAAACCTACGCCAGGTTTGAATCCTGCTCACGACCGTATTCTTTTTCCACTAAAGTTTATAACTCCCAACACGATTATATTTAGAATTCGCTATGCATGCGTTAATTCTATTCGTTAGATTTATCTGTATCATTTTTAGGAGTCTGTCGTTAGAAAACTGTTTATTTATAAGTACAATATATAAAACCCTGCCTTTCTAATATAAGTTAATTATAAGTAGATATATTCACTTCAGTCAAGAATTAAAGGGTTATAACAAATTATTTGTAATTATATAATTATTTGTATTTAATTTGTAAATGTAATGATAATTACCAACATTTAGGAAGAAGTTGCGAGTACCCTAGTTTTAAGTTAGGTATGTTAATATTCCGTTTGTTATTAGTTTAATTTTGTTTGTATGCAATACATTTTCATTATTTAAAAATGGCCCTTTTATAGAAAGATAAAAAAACAGGTTTTTTTTAAAGTAAAATTTTAAATAATGTTTTAAGCTAATCCTGCCAGCCAGACTGTATTTAAGAAGACGTGAATGAATTAGTACGAAACCCTACTTTATGTGTGACGTAATTAGCCTGTTATTTTGATATCCTGAAGTGTTCATTGGTTCCCGAATTCCTTCGCATAAATGAAAGTCAAGAAAGCCTCCTTCCTTTTTTATGGAACCTGCGACAACGGCTAATTGAGATCGGTAGCAATAATAAAAAAATTGATAGAGAAAACGCATACAATTTTTTTAGGGTGTGGCCACTTTTACCGATAAGTACAAATGAGTTCCAACCTCAAATTCCTATAGACGAGTTGTGCATTGGCTTCCCCGAACAGTTGGTCAGCGGCGTACAAGAACACGTGGTCGGCGTATCCCCCCGAGCCGGTGCCGATGTGTCTGCGGAGCGCCGGCGCGGCTTCACCAGGAGTGCCCCACGGCCAGTCCAACTCTGCGCCGGTGACGTCACTCAACGACTTACTGCTAACGTCCAGCATTTGCTCCAGCTCAACTAGAGACAATTAAAACATTGATTATATCTCAATGAATGAAATAATGGGACTAATTAATAATTGTAAACAGTGATATCCTAGTAGAAAAAATATGTGGAAAGAAAAATGGTCGTGAGCAGGGTTTGAACCTGCGCCTGGCGGAAAAATACTACAGGCGCTCTGCCAACTGAGCTATATACCTCTGCTCACTATAACGAATTCTGCTTCCACATTTGAATACGTCTTGTGATGACGTCATTTGTATTGAGTTCCAATACAGGTGACTGAAGCGAAATGACGCACTTTACAGTTGAAATTAATCAGCAGATATGCGACTACCTTAACAAATACAAATTTATATTTTTGTGTGGAACGATCGATCATATTTTTCTTTCTACAAAAAATATAACTTTAGAGTTCGCGACGAATACGATATTACGTTTGAAAGATTCATCTGGAACTGCGCATAGGTACTGTTTAAATTCAACAAATAGACAAATTAAAAAATAAGTTAAGAATAATCAGCAATAATGTTTATACATACTTGCAGTGATAACACAATCAACATCGTGACAGCTAAGCATTTCGCTGTAGAAGTCCTCCCTAGACGCTTCGAGCTTCTTATCGTAGCATGGCATGAAAGTGACGTGGTATATCTCTCCTGGAGTCAGCTCCCTACACCTAGCTAGGTACTGCTTGACTAGGGACCCCATGATCTGTTGCGGCGATTTGGTACTCGATATGTAAGGGAGGATGAAGTTGCCGTGAGTCTTTTCCGCGTAGCAGACCCAACCTGAACAGTGTCATGTTATTATATTGTGTATGCCATTACGATTTTCCACAAAGTATATATAAAAAAAAACTGGTCAATCTTAACAGTGTTAAACAACTTAACATTTAGATGTAGCCAACCGATAAGGATGGTAAATACCAATCCTGATAATTAAAGGTACACATCGTAATATTGAGAACATGAGAATGAGAAGGTAAATGTATTGTTATATTTATTTGAAACCCAAAAATTTATATAAAATACAAAAAAAAAAATGTCAAAGGCAATTTATGTTTTATTTAAGACTAGCTGGTGCCCGCAGTCGTCTGCACATTGAAGGAAGCGTATGTCCTTCAAGGTTAAATCTATCACTATACTAAAATTTATCAAACCAATTGGTTCAGCAGTTTAGGTGTGAGAACCTCAAAAACAGAGAGAGAGAGAGAGAGAGAGAGAGTTAGAATACGAATATGTAGGTATTTTAGATTAGACAGAAAAATATTTCTTCTATTTACCATGCACTCATACATAATTATACATAAAACATGATTAATATGTGTAAACTATTCCTTACTTGTATCAAAGCCTGTTTACCTGGACATGAGCTAGCAAGCATAGGCAGGTTCTTGGAGCTGGGGTCATTCTGCTGGTTTTGATAGCGCTGCAAGAACTCCTGCTGTGCCTCCAACAATGAGAAGTCTTCAGCTATTGTCATATCCAACACCAAGTCTGCACCCAAGCTTTTGAAGTAACCTAGAAATGTTTATTGTAAGACACCCTGTCCATGAGAAACGTTAAACATTTTTACATGATTAGTTGGTGAGGATCAAAAATAACAACTACAAAAAAATATATCTCTTAGTCATACCAAGCCTAGATCAGTGTGGTAATACTATTTTACTGTTACTGTCAGTCTGTATCATGACACTGCTGGGCAAAGGCCTAATATTATACTATGAGTTAGATAATTTATATGTTATTATTAGTACATCTACTCAAAATACTCGCCCAGAGCTGAAAGTTGGCAAAATCAGCCTGCTTTACTAATAATATTATCTTTTAATTGTTGTTAGACATTTATAGGCACCTGCTAACTTGTGAGTGGCTTCTTCAGGTGTCAACTTGTAACGGGCGGCCAGGGAGAGTGTTGGTTGTGGTGACAGAGATATCACTATGAGGCTCACATCTTTGATCAACCCCTTGTTGTCTGTATACTTCCTCTCAGAGAATACCCTGAAAATGGTATGATAAAAATAAGAAATAATTAGTAATAAAAGTTTCACAAGAATCAGTATACCAAGGTACTTTTTCATTTTCCTTTCTATCAAACATTGAATTTGGTATCACAACCTTTTAAACAAGCAATGTAGTTGCCATGCAACATTTCTCCATATTTGCTCAGATGTTTGTTATTAAAACACTTCATGCATAACACTTGTGAACTCCATAAAGTTTACCTTAACAGTTCCTCTTGGCTCTGCTTGGTGACCAGCACACTTTCAGCAGACGTGATGCATCCACTGCACGCCAGGCAGTCTGCTAAAGTAATCTCCACTTTCTGCAGCTTTTGCTCTCTACCACTTGACACATCAAAATATCCATCTTCACCAATTTTTATCTTGGCACCAGTTTTTGACTTTGTTTTATCAATTTTCACAGGTTTTATACATTCCTATAGATTGTATAAGGTTGTACATGTTATAATATCATGTTGAAGTCGTATCTAGTGTATCAGCAAAACTAATAAGTATTCAAGATCTACTTTTATGTTTTTTTTTATACTATAATATTTTTTTTTTATCTATATCACTGTTTTGAAGCAGTAAAAGAGAAATTAATAGAATTTGATTGTAAATAGGTTATGTTTTGTTACTCACTTGTGAAGGTGTTATAAAATCATCTAGATCGGTTAGCTGCAGTGCACCACTAAAACGAGAAGCCATTATTTCTATTGCTTTATAATCACAATAGAAATTCTAAAAACACAAGATTTTTAAAATTCAGCGTCACAAAAGCAAGGACCACAATACAAACACAGCCACAGCTGATTTTGACATTGACATTTGATATATAATAAAATGTTAACAAGATTTTAATTTATATTCTACCACGGAACGTTTGTTGGTAGTTTATGACTTATCTCTTTAGTGTTTATCCCATCTTGTTACCTTGTGAGTTGTCATTATTATTATTATTATTAAATTCTTTATTTAGACTACAAATGGGGTCCACTGTGTTAGTAACAAATTACTTAGCCTATGTTAGTACTTAATGACTAGGACAAATCGAGTTCGCTTTATAAGCGACCATACAAGTGGGCTATCTGCCCGGCTGGCTATTGCATTACTTCAATCATTACTTCAGCGTTGATATTAATTTATCGCATACTGTTAAATGGCCTTTAAGTCCACACACTCACATTAAGCCCACTATTATTTGAGGAACGTATAATTTTAAGACAAATTAATATTATACAACAGTAATTAAAATATATATTTCTTGATATACTTATATAAAGTTACAATATTAAATGGAAAAAGATGTTAGAGTTCGCTAAGCATGCGTTAATGCTTTTTCAAAGACATATCTTGAATTACTTATATAACTAATAATTTTAATGTCAACTCGTTTACTCACAGCTCACGTGCAAATCAATGAATCGACTGAGGACGGCTGAATCTTATCTATCTGCTATCATCTTCAGAATCCCGTTGCCGCTCCCCCGCATAGCCTACATGGCCAAGGCTGTTTTCTTACTCATGTTCGCATATAAATCGTCTACATGCGCGTCTGCAAAACGTGCCTGAAGCACTTCAGTAACGGAGCCTTTTGGGGGCTGAGTAGCCCGCGTCCGTAGGAGTGGACCTTTAAAATGGACTCCCTTCATAACTCTGGTGGCAGGCTTCGGCCGCGGCTGGTTACCACCCACCGGACGAAGCCATGCCGTGAAGCGACCTAGTCGTGTTTCGGAATGTAGTCCGGTGCAACTCTTGTGGGAGACGGGTCTGAGCAGTTGCATCAACTCCTCAACTGTCGTTCTCCCCAAATCTATTTACTCTACTTAGAGAGATTTATTCTGGATCTACGTGCTCCATCCTCGGCCACACCGTCGCTTATCATAAGGCGAGTTGGTGGCCAAACATAGACCATTTCGGATAAAAAAATAAAAAACAAGCCTCAACAGTGCACTGAAAATTTTATCCTGCCTGAGGGAATTGTAGGCCTTTTGCGTAAAATAGAACATTTGTGTAAAAAACTTTGGCAGTATGCCTTACATAGTGTAATACACCTACTTCAGAAACTCAAAATATGTCTGCGGGTGATCTGACTGTAATTTTGAATGATATGACCAACATTAAGATGCTGTCATAAGACTCCGCAGCGAACCCAAAATAAAGATGAAGATTAAGTACATCATAAAGGTCTCGTGCAACATACATTAGATTACCTAAACTTAAATTTGTTCATGGACAAATATTAGGATTTAGTAACAAAAATGAAACCTTATAAACATTGCAGAATTATGGATGTGATAATTCCATGATGATTATGACATCATAATCATTTCTATACTAAAGGATGGAGATGAATGTCGACCGAACTTGCAATAAGCTCCCACGCGCAACCTTGGAGGACATACTCATTATTTACTACTATTAGTAGTTTAGTGACCAGCGGCGCTGGCTGGTGCCACAGTGCACCGCGTTGAGAAAAATCAATCAAAATCTTCCCGCCTCTGTCGGTTTCCAAGGCAACGGGTAAACAGTGGGGAGACGTTGCATTGCACGGTCCATGGAAAGACGTGTCGCGTTTCGACAGTTTTGTTTTACGAAGTGATTGTTTCAAGTAGAACTAAATATTTGTGAGTTTTATGGACGATGGCTGACGAAGTCGCGGCACCGGGAGCAGCGCCCGAGAAAGTGATACATACCTATCCTCTTGTTAGGGTAAATAATTGCATTACACACATTGATTATGTTAATATTTGTAATATTTTACGTTGTTGTGCTATTGCTGCTCAATGTGTGCCTTTTTTACACGACGTCCGAAAAACAGGAGTGTTATGTTGTAAGGGTTTATGTATGTAGGTACCTATGTATATACTACGATTGCGATATCTTTAAATATAATGCATAGGATTAATGGGACACAAACTGACTTACTCATAGTTATTCTCGTTTAGCTCATATATACCAACAGTTTGCTATATTTTATCCCTAAGGTTATGGAGGCTCGATTAGATACCTACATATTCTTGATAGCTACTTACTTCTATCCCGTAGACTTAATATACTAACTTTAAATTGATAATTTTAGTAATTTATCATCATACGAACTCAAAGAACAACAGGAATTAGCCCAAGCTCTGTTTCATTACGGGTAGGCAGAACTTTAGGTTTTAAGTCCGGCCATACACATGATCCATCGTAACTTCTCGTGTGTCAGTTAAAATTAAATTAAGTAGAAGCAATTACTAGAAGGTAGGTACTAATAATTAGTATCAACAATAATATCGAGGTGTATTTAATAGATACGAGTACCTATATTCCAAGGGCACTTTTGTTGACATCGCCCATTTATCTTAAAGCTAAGTTTATTTATTGTGAGAACTATATAATTTATTTCAAATTAAGCAGATAGATTGCTAATTAGGTGTATTCTTATTAATATATTATTTGGGGCTGCATAAACGCATACACCTGATACACCTAGTTTCTCCTTACAACACCCACGCCAAAAGATAAAGTGGATTAATTACCTGAGTATAGCTACTGAAACCATCTTACTTAATTATACGTTACGAAATATTAAATAAGTAGTAGGTGTTTATTCTGATCTTTAAATCCCTGAAAAACATCTAAGATTTACTTAAAGCACGTTAAAGAGTATTAGGGCTTTCTCAAAACCGCTTTCGCTCTAAAGGAATACGTAAGATTGTTTTTATGTGTGCTGTATAACATCTATTTAATTACATAGGCTTTGTTATACACGAGATAATACATTGATCAAACGGGTATAGATATTGAATTTCGGCGGAGTCAAGGCCCGGGAGTGGCACGACTTGGCTCGTTGCAACGCATCACTCGACCGGAACACTTGGCTATAGAGTTACGTACACCACATGAGTAGCTTACACCTTATCATTGATATTGTGGATCGGTCCCATACTGATCTCTATAAAATAGGTACCTAGGTACTTATTATTAAAACAATATCTCGTCTCACGCAATTACCTAGGTACTTACAACTGCGATCAACAGCTTATAGGTTCGCTGCAACCGTTTACCTTCTCTAACCAGTCACTCCAAATTTTCTCAGCTTTTGATAACGGCTAAAAAGTTATGTATTACTTTACATTATCACCGACACTTAATTCAGTAAGTAAGAGAAATCTATCTTCTCTGTAAGTCCAAATTTACGGGTAGTTTATAACCACTCTACAAATAGGTGCTGGGAAAGTATTTCGCAAGTCAACGTACGGTAACAAATTTCTCCCATCCAAATATCGCTATAAATTACCGGATGGCGGTAAGTAAACACATTTGTTTGTTCGCCGACAGCTCTCAAGTCTTCGATCGCGATGCTTCATCTGTTTGTTTTGGCAGGTGGACGCAAGCTTGTACTATCTGTTATAATATGTGTTTGGTTATGTAAAGTGTGGGCACCTAGTTTAGTAATGGATTTGCGTGGGGTGAGACTGATTAGACGATAAAATTTCATTTACGCACCTTTATTATAGGAATATTTTGGTAGGCACCCGAATGATCCAAAAACAACGAAGTAGGTACTTATAGATCAATGGTTTCGAGGGCCCGTGTTGAGGATACGACATTTCAGTAGATCACTTAGGCACATACGGTAAAGTAATTGACACACTCACCCACAAGTCAACTTTAGGACTCAATAAAATATGACACGAACACTCACCTTAGGTACTTACTTAAATGAACCTGGTGTTATAAATGTTTTCGATATCCGAGTGAATACCTATGTTGCGGCAATCTCGCAACAGATGAAATAAAAATGCTCTAAAGGCTTTAGTGCAGAGCAAATAATGATGAATTGCATAAATCTAATAAAATTAAATAAAGTGTTAAAAATGAAATTTTAACAATCCCATTTCTCCACAGCATTCAGACATGTCAGAGGAGATGCGCCTTGAAGCTGTAGAGTTATCCGTCACAGCCTGTGAGAAGTTCTCGGCAAACAACGAGTTGGCCGCTCGTATGGTCAAGGAAGCTATGGACAAAAAGTTTGGCCCATCCTTTCATGTAGTCGTCGGGGAGAGCTACGGCTTTGAAATCACCTATGAATGCACCAATATGTGCTACATATACTTCGGAGGGAACCAGGCCATCTGTATATGGAAGTGTTCTTGAAAATCTAAGTACTTTTAGTTAGTATTACCAAATGATATGCCGAAGAACTAGTTTTAGTTTGATTTGAGGATGTGAAATAGTTATGTTTTATAGATGTAATACAACCAAATATTGGGAATATGAGAATGGTTCCGATAGAAATTAATCAAGTACGTAAACAATAAATCTAGATATACTTATATAATGTCACTGTGTGTCCTTTGACTTAAATAAGAGACTGTCAAGTCTGTTTTTCTGAATGGTCTGTTACGGTAATTCGTTTTAGTGGGTTCTGCTTATGTCTTCGTTTTTTAAATAATTTAACTTGTATATGAATGTTTCACTATAATTGTATGGAGCATTTCTTCCGATGGTAAAAACGTTACACATTCAGTTCAGAGTTAAAAGTGTTTTAAAATAAAACAATGGCGCTGACGTCTCGTCGCAATTCATATGTAAAACTGTTCTAGACACGCGAGCGAAGTTTTATTTTATAAATATTTCAAAGAAACGATTTGCATAAACGCGGAAAACATTCTATACGGTTCTAGGACTTTACGTTTGAATTGTAGCTTTGTCCTACTTAATTGCGATCGCACGGGTTTGCTTTTACTGATTTGCTTTATTTCAAGAAGGGCAAAATAATCCGTGTCGTTACTTGCTATAGGTATACATACAAATGTTGAATGAGCTCTCACTTTATTATGGGTGAAAGAGGCTCGTCAAATCGTAGACGCGAGTGCCTCGCTCCAGTCACACTAGAGCCAGACAGTGACTGCGTAATTATACGAGTACTGATTAGTAATTTGCCCTCTACACAGTTCATTTGTTAGGGAGATTTGGAAGGGCTATGCTCTGTCAAACTAGACAGATTAATCTTTAAGACATAGCTACATGTCCAAACTTTATAAAAACAAGTTTCATGTTATCTACACAAGTCGTTGCGTAGGTATAAATATGTACCTATTTATGTCACACATACACGAGTAGGTAATATGTAGGTACTTATTGGGCTGGGTAAGCGATACGGGTGTTAAAGAAAATTATCGGCTACCTAATAAAACATAGTCCCTACCAGTTGCTTAAAACTAACACATCCCCATAACAACAGACGCATAATCTTATTAAATTGAAAAGTGAGTTCTAACGGTCGAAGTCCTACGGATATATTAAATTGTTACAATACGCAGCTACTAGTCCTACACGCGCAGTTATCATGTAATAAATTATATATATCTTCAACTAACTATTCCATATGGAACACCCTTTCCTATAAAAAGTGTGAAATGATTGATGCCACAATATACTCCCGCACATGTTGTCACACCGCCTACTTCCTAACTCCGGACTTGCACTGAAAATTTCGTAATAGAAAAACCCATTAACACTTAGTCCGACCCGGGAATTGAACCCAAGACCTAATGCTGAGCAGCCACGCTTGCGGTTACTAGACCACTGAGGTTGATACGATACTGCTAAGTTCAATGATCAATAAATTTTGACTACAACTAACTATATAGTGTTTTTAGAGAAAACATTTGATGTATTCTCGACTTCTTAGTCATAGGCGTGCCTGTGACTGACAAATAGTGTTGGGTGTTGCAAAACAAAGGGCAAATTGATTCAATGTCATTAGGAACAGGAGCCAAAATACTCGCTTGTATTATGACAACGCCATAAGTTTAATCATTTAACTTTTTGGACTTATTTTTTTGGTGTAATTATTTTTTACTTGTATCTATCTATCTGTCTATAGATATATATTTCTAAAGTTACGCAAGTATTCAATTACCTATGTAGAATACGTTTTCACATACGTAGGTTCTACTATAAAATGCTAATTAATTGATACAGTGCGCTGGTAGGTTGCTAGAGTAATAAAACAGTACCTAATATACAGTGGGATTTCAACGTAGGTTGATTGATAGTTTAATTATATGCTTTGGCATTTGAATGAAGTAGGTATATCTACCGAGAAAGTAAGTACCAAATACATTTTATTTTTTATATTCTAGCTGGCCCACTACGTAGATCTACATACTTCATCCAGTTAATTTTATTATATATAGTATTTTATATAATCAACATAATTCCGTTATAAATCACGTGTTAACAAATTAATATTCGTTACAATTAAGTATGCAGATCCTGCTTACTCATGAAAACAAAATCCTTTGAAGTAATAGGTATAAATTTCAGGCTGTATTAATATAAGTTCTTTTAAACATTTATTATTTAAATCTCAGTGAGTTTGACTTAACAAAATTTAAGATGCTGAAATATATGGAGAAGTTAAGTTCTGATGTAGGTAAGATTAGTTTATTGATAGGATCCATACATTAAATAATATCTAATATATAAAAATCTCGTGTCAGTGTTTGTTATCGAACTCCTCCGAAACGGCTTGACCGCATTTTATGAAATGTTTTGTGTATATTCGATAGGTTGTAGGTTATTTTTTATACCCCTAGATGATAAGGGTGGCCCTATCCAGAAAATTTATATGGCAGAACAATGTTTCCGGGGCACAGCTAGTAATTATAATATCATCAGCTAGTCAGGATCAGATCGTGGCTTCATTAACCTATGTACCTCAGTATTTTTTATATAGGAGATACAAAGCTTGGTCATACATTTAATATGGGTTTATGGTCGATGCATGAGTCAGTCCATAACGCTCATATTGCGATATAAAGTTGGTAATGTAACAAATAGGATAGGCCTATCTACCCTACCTTAGGTACTGGTAGATGATAGAAAAAACTGTTTAATTGAAACGTGACAGTGGAGACCACTTTTTGGTGGCCGCCATACACAGTCACTTATTACTAAGTCAAGGTTAAACATGGTACTTATCTAATAACGTATTTATATCTGCTTGGCCTTTTCCCAATTACATTGGGGTCGGCTTTCCAGTCAAACCGGATGCAGGTTAATGCCAGTATTTTATATGAAGAGTCTGCCTATCTGACCTCCACAACCCAGTTACTAGGTAGCTCAATATCTAGTGGTATGACTGGTTGTCAGACTTTCAGGCCTCTGACTACCCGTAACAGCTGTCATAGATTTTAATTTGAAAACCGGGACCGACGGCTTAACGTGCTCTCCGAGGCACGGAGGGGTCTCGGTATGAAATTATGGTCACCTATCTACAGACCGACCACGGCAAGCGCAGATTAATCTCGATGGATCGATCAGTGCGGCTGTTGCTTTGCTACGAGCCCTTCACTTATCTCATAATGTATATTGCAATAATTTATATCGTTATTGTAAAATTCTAACGCTAGGATTTGTTGATGACGTCGGAAAATTATGTAACGTTTTTGTTATTTATTCAGCATTGAGTCTATACTGCATGGCCGTAGCCAGGAAAACATTTCGGGGAACAATTTTTCATGTATGGTACGGTACACGTAAACATTATAATTTGAAAGATGGCGTTTTTATTTTCGCGCGTCTATTTTATTAATTTCACTTCTTGTCTAGGATTTCGGGGGGGATTTGAACCCACAGCCCTGCCCTGGCTACAGCCATGCTGTACTGTAACTATTTGTAAGCACCAAAAATCTTTTTTTTCACTAATCTTCCACTTAATGAGAACAGCAATCAGAGAAGCTATTTTAAAGAATAATTTTGTACCAGGTTTTGCTATAATTACACGCTATTTGAAATGTAACGTACAAAATCGAGGCCATACTTACCTACCTGTATTGAATATAAAATATGTATGTATGTAATAATTATTTAAAAAATACACTATTACGAGCGTGAGAAAATTTTATAATGGAGTAAAGTATATTTTACATTTTTGGTTGTTTCATTTGTGAAGTAATTTAACGCAGCCGTAATTGTGTTGTGTTGCAATGTAATCTTACTGATTAATATATTATGCCACTACATTTTTTTATTTGAAATGGTTTTGTTCTTGACTCTAAGATAGTTTAGGTCAGAGGAGACAGAGACAAAGTCGACGATGGAGCAAAAATAAATCAATTTTCGCAACAGCAATGACGTCAACGGGTGGCAGTCAGTTTTGCGTAGGTATTTATACTAATTCTGAATAAATGAATGAATAGTGACGTAGAGGAATATTTTACGCCATAAGTAATTTTTCGTCTTATACAAGTTTTTTTTTATAGTTTCACGTGTAAGTTTAATTTGACCCACTTCTTCTTATCCTACGGAGTTAAATTGTCGAGGGCTATAAGTACGATTATTGTGTTGTCAGTCAGAGTAACTGTTTTCGGTAAATACTCTTAATTTATTATGAGCTATCATTTCCCATGTTTACCACAGACGGCTGTGGTAAATATGGGAATTGATAGCTCATAATAATTCCTGCATACCCACCCGCGATTAACAGTATACATAAAACATAATACGTTGATGCGACACGCATTATGCGGGGTTAAGGTGAGTTGGATCAACGGTGCAGTTGCGACGCAGTGGCCGACGTCATCGGATGTGCGGCCAAAGGTCGCGCACGCCCACCGCGACGCGAATACGATCGCCGATGACTGTGCATGTATTAAGTAAAGCCAAACGTTCATGCATTACATTACGATTCACCATCAGGTATCCTATATTTCAACCACGACATTCCTGCGAGCCAATGCAGTCAAAATTCTTTTGAAAATAAACCAACATTGGGAAAAGTCTATTGATGGCTCAGCAGACTGTGGTACAGACATGATCAAAGTAGCAGCTAAAAGCTACCGCTAATTCTTTTCCATTGTCAGTGGGATTATGTCAGTTTGTACAATTATGTACCGAGTTGGCTAAGTAATGAAATAAACGTGTTTATGAAATAAACACGTTTCTACTATGAAAGCGTGCATTTAAATTGAGATAATCGTGACGTATAGAAATTCACTTCAAAAGTCGTATTGTTTTTTGGCGTAGCATGACATTGGAATTGAAACAAGTTTCAAAAGTAATAGGGTTACTACTGATCTGATAACATTAAATTATTAATTTAAATTAAACAAATACTGGTTTCAAAATTAATAATATAATAAATTTTAATATGTTAAACGTTATAAATTTCAATAAATTTCATACGAATCAGCGTGAGATCATGTTTCCGTAGCTAGTTGAATTTCTTTATCCATTCAGTGATTAGTACAAATATCTATATAAGTAATTGTGAATTTACATAATTACTATTTCTTAGTATATAACTAAGAAAATAGTTTTTAATTTATTATTGTGATTCAGCGTGTTGCTCGAGTGCTGCATGAGTACGTAATACATACAACAACAAAAACTACTTCACGCAATAATTATGACATTAGCGATTCCGTCAAGGTTGTTGTTTTACATTATCAACTCTAAATGAGACATGGCTAGTACGTTATTAGGCGCGAATAATTATATGTATGTAGTGTCCGCCATGGCCGCGCACGATGTCGTACGCTCTCACACATACGCACCGGAGTAGTTAATATAATCTAAAGCTATGTAGTGTTGGTGGGACATTGTAAATATGTACAAAAATACAGAAACAGGATCCCATATAGTGCTATATCACTTACTATTCTACGTCTTTTACATAAACATTGGCACATAAAGTGATCACATAATACTCATACGTATATTAAACATACCTATACAATTACATAATACGAAAGCTATTATTGTTATTCATAATATAATAACCACAATATTAATTCCACCTTGTTCACTATACAAATACCTATCTAACAACGTAATATAGATTATTATGAAACGCTCATATAAAATCTACGAACCGATAAACTTATCTAGGTAGTTCTAACAAATGTATGAATATAACATTTTTAGGCACAATTTGTTATCAAATATTCAGTGTGTACTGGGTACCAAGGAGCACTGGGATGGAGAAACTATTACGTATCGAGCACCTCTATGTAGCTATAGGGTAGGAAACACCACGCTTCAGGATACACATATGTAACAAGATAACAAGAATATATATACCACACCTCAAGCATTATGGAGAACCCTGTAAAACCTTGCTATGTAATATGATATTGAGTGATTGAGATTATAAAATCTTATGTAGGCATTGATATTTTTTTAACAGTGTAACAATAAAACTATTCTTGATCTTGACATATGTGTCGTCCTGCAGCCAGTCAATAATTCTTATAAAGAACAAAATACTGTAATCAGATAAAGTTAATATAAAGAAGTTGAAGTTATTAAGAATATATCTAGAAACACTACAATATACGATAGAACACATCGAATGGAATGACACAGTGTAAGTTGAGAAATGCAGATTTGTGACAGTAGAGTAACAAAGTATTAACATAGGTCAATTGAAGTATAAGAGAAAAGCTTTGGTCACACCAATATGAAACGAGTAGAAATGTCTAATACCCCAGTGGGCATGGCACTTGGGTTCACCACTTAAATAATCACATCGCGGTTTATTCTACAACAAATAACTCGACTGCGCATTTCCAGACACTACAGAAATTATAAAGATTAATTATTAAGCATGTTTAGCATTAAAGTAATAAGCATGACATTGAAAAGTCATGCTTATTACTTTTGTGTATTCCGAATGTTTTGTATGATATTAAATTATTGAAATCTGTGCGTATTTAAGTTTATAAAACAATGCAGCGCAGACGCAGTCGAGCAATCCCAATTTAACAATAATAGTCTACTTGCTCAATCATTAAATTACAAAAAACTTAAACAAAAATGCTAGAACTCTCGCTTTAACTTCTTTGATGAATAATGCGATCCTTATAATTCACTTAAATACATCACTAACTCCATTTATTTCCTAGCTAGCGTTACATCACTAGACCTAATATAATTTTCGACCTTCAACCGAAGCTATAAGGTTTAAAATTATTACATTTTCCCTTCAATTAGGGTTGACCATGATTGTACATATTTGAACTTAATATTTGTATACATTTTCCCTAGCTAATAAGCGCCACACCAAAAGCGTTAAGCATTTTGTAATAATCCAATATTATTTAAATTTAATATAAAATTACAACGATTTTGTGAACATTGATTAGGTATCGATTTTGCTACCATTTATTATAATATGGTGAACAAATGGTAACAATAGAGAATTTTCTCCACTTGCATACTCGTACAGTAGTTGTCAATTCAGTGATTGTGTTGTTTTTGTAGCATTTGAGCAGACGCAGATGTCTTGAAGTTTTCTAGTGAACAATAGACCCGAACCGAATAGCTCTTGTTAATTATGCGGAGACTCTTATTATTTCTATTATTTTGTCAGTTCTCGAGATCATATAATTACTTATTTTATACTATATTCTGTGATAATGTCCAACTTCTTGTGTATATGAAGTGATATATAAAATTGTTATATAATTGATTATTTAAATTATTTTGTCTCGCCCGTTTAAGGGAAGGGGAAACAAAATCTCCCGAATGATATATTAATCTCATTTATGGAAATTGGAACACTTAAACGGTAATGTGCGAATATGATAAGCTAGAATGGATAGCATCTGAAAATGTGTCGCACAAAGAAATGCTAAAGTGTAATATTGAATAACAAAGAAATCAAAGCTCCAAATTTTACCAGTTTATTATTACGGCCTTAGATAGCAATACACGATCAGTCTCAATGTTATAATTTCTTTAAGCATGGTGGACGACACGTTTTTTTTTTGTTATCAAGACCCTTGGATTGTTTGCCCTTGCGTGTATTGTGTAGATATTTGTTAAAACCTGATGAAACTACTAGTAATTCAATTTATACATATTTTACACGACTCCCACAAAAAAAGGTTACATTCATGTATGTATGTTTGTGAGTTTATTTTCCACCATAACATTTAAATGCCGGAACCGATTTTGATGTATGGGGTATCGTTAGAATCCTTACATTGTCCCGGGTGACATAGCTCATAAGATTTTTATAATGGTAGATACGCTTTTTATTATTTTGATTAATTTCATTATTAATGTCAGTTACACAATTGTGTCTAATGTGACATTATTTTCTTACTTTTAGGACTTTAGTAATCTCAAAAGACCCGTATATGATAGTCGTGTTTTAGCCATGACATTGATAGGTAACACGAGCAATTATCAGTCACAACAATAATTCAGTCACCTTTATCATCATACATCTAATCTCTAAACCCATTTTTAATAGATATACTGCAACAACATGTTATTATGAACAAAACTGCAACAATTCACAGATTGTGTGACCTTTAATGCAAGTTTGACATGAAAACAATACGAAAATATCAACCATCGATTTAGTCATTTGTCATTATTTAGTTAAATTTCTATCTTGTTCTTATAAATCTCGCTTGTATTTATAAATTTGAACTCCCTTATAATTATAGTTAAATACAATTAAATAGAGAATATTCTTAGCTGCGGTGACGTTGAGCTGTGATATACATTTATTCAACAGACATAAAGGAAGACAACCGCCCAAAGTAGCGGATTACTTTTAACATCCTAAAAAACTAGACATTCGTTTTATTTGTATACTTTTGTATGTCAAAAAAATTTATGCGTCCTTTTTTCTTAGCTCTTCATACACTTTCAATAATTTGAACAGTTTAAACTATGGGCTAAATCAAGATTTCCTTCAAAAATCTATTATTGACAGTTCTTTATTGTTTCTTTTACGTTAATTCTGCTTGAGCCCATAGTATAAACAGTGTCTTACTTTCATAATTGTTACACTTCCTTGCCAAAGCACAGGTAATTGCAAACTATTGAACAATATATATTTCTTTCATTATCATTTATATCTATTTCTTTTTGCATTTTTCTGCAGTCTTAATTAAAGTTCACTTATTTCTTGGCTTGTACAATGTACAGTCTTTTAATGACTGCGCTTTAACTAATAATAATACGAACACTCGAGTCACATTATTTATCGAGTCTGACAAAAACTTGGTTAGTCAAACCTTTACGTTGGGAGCCCTACACGGTGGTGTAGTAGGCGAGAGGCGATCGCTATGAGTCCGGCTGGAAGTGCGTGACGAGCAGCTTGGTGGCCTTGGCGAGGTCGTACGCGGCCGCGCGCACCTCGTTGAGCGGCGACGGCGCCGAGCACGCCAGCGACACCTCCGAGCACGCCGCGCGCAGCTCGCCCAGCACCAGCGACAACTCGCGGTCTGAACTCGTCTGCTGGAAGTGCACAGCTTCATTATATATGGGACAATGGGAAATAGGCGTGATTGTGTGTGTGTATGTATTTATTTAATTTACATGGAAGACTTACAGCAAGATATAACAAAATAAATGTTAGTAAAGTAAACAGAAAGCCAATAATAAATCTTCACTTATAGGAACACAAAAAGAAAGTACAAGTATATTTTTTATTCAACATCGATAAATTATAAAATAATGGCACCCAAGTGGGACGGCTATAATATGCTCCCACTTGGGCGACATTATTGCTGATAAAGCGATAGTAATTAAACAATACAATATTTTAACCGACGAAACTTTGACGATCAACAACCTAATTCTCCATATGAAAGGGCGCAACCGACCATAGAACAAAACTTTTAGTTAGCCATTATGAGAGGTTGGATAATTTAAGGGTTATTCGGAAATGTTACGTATGTTCTCGCCCCGCTGCTGCAGGCGCGGGTGCTGGTCGCTTACATGCGGGAACAGCGCCAGCAGCGCCCGCACCGCATGCCGTATGTCCTCGCCCCGCTGCTGCAGGCGCGGGTGCTGGTCGTTTACCTGCGGGAACAGCGCCAGCAGCGCCCGCACCGCATGCCGTATGTCGTCGCCCCGCTGCTGCAGGCGCGGGTGCTGGTCGCTTACATGCGGGAACAGCGCCAGCAGCGCCCGCACCGCATGCCGTATGTCCTCGCCCCGCTGCTGCAGGCGCGGGTGCTGGTCGTTTACCTGCGGGAACAGCGCCAGCAGCGCCCGCACCGCATGCCGTATGTCGTCGCCCCGCTGCTGCAGGCGCGGGTGCTGGTCGCGCGCGGCGGCCCACAGCTCGGCGATGGCGCGCGTCACGGCCTCGGCCCGCCGCTGCACCAGCTCGGCCCCCGGGAGGGCCGCGCCCGGCAGGCTCGACAGTGTCGTCAACTGCCGAACACGCTTCGATTAGTGTGGATTGTATACGCTACTGACACTTTTCGGCATCCTCCAGGGAAACTAGGAACCGGGGTATGGATAACGGGTCTGGGTTGTGTGTGCGTGTGTCTTTAAACGCACCAACGATACAGGAAGAAAATCCTATATTGGGGCAGCATTTAAAAAATAAATCCTGTCGTAAACATCTCAGGGTTCAGATTTCGATGAGAATGATGGGGTTACCTCATCATTTTATGGAAGAACATGCAGTTTAACTGTAAAATACCAGCTTTAACGCTCAAACGAACTTTTGTTAGTTGTTAGTAAGAGCTAACAACTAACAGAAGTTCGTTTAAATCACAATTTACGTTTTTCATTCAGACTAGACCTACCACCTTTTGCATTAACTATTTTTGTAGTTCTCTCAATAGTTATTTATGCCCTAGACTACTCGCCAGATAAGTCTGCACGCAGCAGTTTGTTTTGTCACGACAATTAGCTTAATTTAGTTATGTTTCAATTAAAAATGAATATTATTTTAATTGTTAGTAAGCATTTTAAAGAATTCAAGATTTCCTATAATTAATGGATAACTTTTAACTGACTATTACTTATGACCGTTAAAAAATATTTAAGGATACCTATTAATTATTTTATTAACCGGACAACCTTTATAAATCAGCTCAATAACGCATATTCCACAAAAGAGTGCTTGTCAATGGGGTTGAGGGCTACAGGGCTAGGGCCCGTGGTTCATGAATGTAAAATACAATATATGGTACGCCTTACGACATCTAGATAGATTAATTCAAAACTTGATATAGTATAGAATAACATTCCCGTCCTTCCTCACTTTCGTATTAATAAATTATGATCTACATAAGTTAACAAAGTTAAACTGATATTTATTAAACTAGAGTCTACTCTGGCCACCTTAATTCTACTCGATTAGTAATGAGCGCTATAATAATTAGTATAATTAACGATTAGTACCTGGTGTTTAGTAACCTGCCAATTATTCTTTGGTCCCTCCCTAGTCTCATACATACTGACCGGTCGCTGCGCGGATTTCAACGACAATTTAGCGTCGACCTCCTCCGAGTGAGTGAAATGGTCTGTCTCGAGACTTTTCCCTCTCTCTTGAGCTTTGGAAGCTTCTAGAACATTAATAGAACTATCATTTATGGACATTTGTGACGTCATGCTCTGATCATCGTCAACGCTACTGGTTGTTTTTAAGACACTGTTCTCTTTCGTCAGTTGTTCGACAATTGTCTGTAGATTCTTCAATTGGTTCTTTAGTTCGGTGATGGTGGAGTCTTTAGTGTGTATTTCCTGCTTCAATGTTTCGATTTCGGTTTTTTGTTCGGGTATGGCGCTCTGTGCTAAGGTGCTGGGCGACTGTGTGCGTCGCATGTCTATGACTGACGAATGCTCGATGGGTAGTGAGGGATTGTAGGTGGAAGATACCGTCTCGCCAGCACGAGGCACTACGGTCGATAACTGTCGATGAAAATAGTAACGTAAATTTAGCTAGTGACTTATAATTATAATGGTTTTAAGAAAGAACCGTTGTCTATTACGTAAGAGAGGCTCAAAGTTATTAGCGATCATCAATAAAGAATGAGTAAACATATTTCCAGAAACCAATAGACTCAAACATTATTGAAATCTTTGCGAATCCATTGGATTTGCACTGTCTTCATATTTCAAAAATTCTATATGTATACACTCACATCTAAATCTATGGGAGCTAAAGCAGCGTAGTCCTCGTCGGACGCGACCGAGTCGTACAGCGGCTCGTCGTCCGACATCTGAGAGAAGTGCTTCAGGTGGCTCGCTGACAGCAGCGGGTTCATCAGAGATGTGGGCGCTGAAATAACCTCTTGCATTTACCAAACTCTCTTTACTGACGACGTGGTAATAGGTGGTAGGATAAACAGAGAGTCATTTTCAAAGTCTAAATTGTCTTTAAAAAAAAAACATTAATACGGACATATGATATAAATTCTGATGTCGAAGAAACACCAAATTTTTTATGGATTTCTTAATTATTGACTAACTCTAAAAACAGTGTAATATAGCAATTTACTTGACTTCACTTGTGTTTAATTGATCTACCATGAAAATATGGTTGGAAAACTGAAACTATTATCAAAAAGATTTGATATTTCTGTCATCAAACTTGGGCGTTACCTCTAGGTTGTAGCGTAGCAATGTGTTGCCTCCTCGTAGCATCGACCAGTACGTCTCGTAGCAGCGTAGCCATCTCCGCAGTGGACAGGCGCGCCAACTTCTGTCGCCCTTGGTTACGAGGCGCAGACAACGCAGGGTTCACCGGCAGGAATACTACTCCTGAACGTTCTAAACCTGTGGCGCTGGTTTGCCAAACTATATAAAAGTAATAAAAACACGATAATGTATAAGTGATTTGTAGTTGGCTAAATAAAATCAAATCGAGTACCGACATCATTTGAACGTATTATATTTTTAGTTTTTTTTTCGTACCATCGTGGTGGTCATTAAAAATGGGGTGCAAGAAAGGAGCCTCCACGAGCGACGTAACAATAGCGCTACCGAACCCCCAAACGTCCGGCGCACCCTGGGCACCTAGCACTCGGTAACGCAGAGTCTAGGTGACTAATCCTTTCGCCACGATGGTACAAAATAATATTTCTAGTATATAGTTGGTACTTACTTGCTTCGGTTTCCCTGCGGTCTATTTCGTCATAAATATCCATAACAAGCTCTTCGAACAGATGATTGGGCAGCTGAAACAAGAACAGAAATTATAGCCCACTTTATACATAGCAACACGAAAACAAAACAATACGCGATGGAATTGAGCATAGATCAATAAATGTGTAACTCGAAATTATTTTTTAAACAATTTTATTTATTTTCGAAAAAATGTATAAGGCTCTCGTGGCTTATCAAACCACACACATCGATCGATCGAAGCTATCCTGGGTTTGGTCTGTGGATACCCATCCACCATTCCCCGACCATAATTTCAAATAGGGACCCAATCGTATCTCACTTTGAAAGCATGTTTATACGTCAGTCTGGTTAGTCATATAAATTCAAAGTCAAAAGTTTTTATCTTAGGTTTGCGCGATCACTACACATTATAATAAAACAACTTTTAACCGGATTAGTCCTCCTGAGACCACGAACGCTGCAAAGTGTTCGAAACGTCAGGAAAAACAAAAAACCAATATTACACGCGATTAATCCGGTTAAAAGTTGTTTTATTATAATCAAAAGTTATTATTTCACATAAATCTATATAAAAGGCACTTTATGAAACTACAGAATTTAGTTGCACGGTTCGAAAATTGTTGTTTTCTATGGAGAAGAACCGGCAAAACTCCATGGTTACTCTTTTAAACATCATATTTTTTACAGTATTTGTATATACAATTTAGAAAGAGGAATGCGAGAACAGTAAATGTGTAATCTTCGATACAAAGAAATTAATTTTAAAAGTATTTAGCTATATCGTAATAAACACAACGAATTTGGCAAGATAACTGAGTTCTCACATTTACAGAAGCTATACAAAACAAACTGAAATTAAACAGAATTTAGTCAAGCAAGAGAAATAAAATTGGATGAAGTTGTTATGCTAAACTAAAAAGGATATTAATGGAACTTTAAAGGAAATGTAAAAGAACAAATTTTCTTCTAATAAAGATTTATGATAACCGTTATACATAGTAAGATGCCTGAAAATCTGACAACCTGGTTTGCTACGAGATATTAAGTTTCCCAGTAAATGTAATATTGTCGAGGTCAGTGAGGCAGTTGCTCCATGTAAAATTATGTTACTAAGGTATCCAAGCCGGCGTAGTTCGGAAAAGGTTAGGCTGATGTGATTTACTGAAAATATTCAGGATAAAAGAGAGTTTACGGAAATTAAAAACACTATAAACGGACCAATGGAGTGACATACCAACTGCAATTTCCCCCTGGCAGCCTTAGCGACATCGGTCATTTCATGCGTGTCGTGCGCGCGCGGCACGATATAATGGCGGCCGGACGCGTGGTCGGGCCGGTCGCCCGTCAGGAAGTAGATCATGCGGTCCGTGGCCTCGTACACCAGCTCCGTCAGCCGGTCCGCCAGTTCAGAGTGACCGCCCTGTCTGGAGAAACAGAGAGAATACATGGTCGTTTTTTGTTTTTTTGCGCCACACTGTGATTTTTTTGTATATCGTGGGTATGTTGAATGAACAAAAATCTCACATACACACACCCGAAACAATTATCTGAGAGCACAATCTCTGTGAAAGAAGAAAATTAATAATGTTCGAGTTGGCACTCAAAACGACTTTGTATGAAATGGATATTTTTGTTGTGTCTTATAACCGAACAATGCACGTCGCATCAAAAGATGGAAAGAAAGAGATGCAAGGGGCATTTCCGCTCTTCATCTATTATTTTCTGAATCGAATGTGTCGATGAATGATTCGCTGATCTTGAAATTTTTTCTGAATACAATACATTCTACTTTATGATAGATACATATATGTATCTATCATAAAGTGTCCGCGTCCTGTGCCGCAGCACCAGATCGAAAATGTCAGATGCAATATCTCATTCGTCTGCCTACACAAATGCCGTTTTTTTGTGAAAATATCATTCTGAACGACCAAATAATTTAATACAAGGTTATTTAATGCAAACTTTTTATTAATAGTGTATCACATTAGCGTCTCCAAACGAAGACTGTGAGATTTGATAATATTAACATAATACTAACATTGTAGGTGTTAAACTGCAGGTGAGACCTTGTCCTCACCATATTCATAAACAAAGCGAAAGGTTACGTCCATTCAAACGTATTGATCGTGTAGGCTGACATTAATGATCTACAAAGAGAGAACCCTTGCTGTCTTCACTAAATATACTTTGGTGTATTGTGAGCGGCGATATGTAAGCGCTATGAATACTTATTATCTTGTGTATCTTGTTCAATGCTAAGATTCTCTAATTTATTAAGACAGCCTCTTCCCCGATTTGATTGTATGTTTGGATAATGCCCAAATACATCGGGATGATTCTACCATAATTATATAAATAAATACTTAAGACACTTTAGATACTTCCGCAATAGTGAGGGTACTCATGCTGCAGTACCTGTGCACCGCCCGCCCGCACGCAAGTATATGCACATACGCAACCGATGACTAATTGCAACTACCAACAACTGCCCACCCACGGGGCATCATCAGGAGCTGTTAGACCGTGCAGTGACCGAGAGCCCTCGGTAGCGGACACGTACACGAGTACATTACGGCGACTTGCGTATGTGCATACATTTGTGGGGTAGCTAGATATTGTTTTTGCTTGCATCCAATGTATTTCCGCAAGATAACTTATGAATATTTTCAATAAATAAAATAATATACAATAAGCTTGGAATTAAAAACAAAAAAGGAATCTACATTCTATACTAAGCTAGTTGAACTGTACCTGGCACACTCTGCGGGTGTGTTCCCGGAGTGGTCGCGCGCCGTGGGCTCTGCGCCCCACGCCACCAGCAGCTCGGCTTGCGCCGGCTGTCCCGCGCGGCACGCCACGTGCAGGCATGTGGAGCCCTTCTCCTGTTATTATACGGAAATTATAAAAAAAATAAAAGGTTGTTTAATTACATTGATTTTTCGGAAATGCGCCTCAATCCGACTAATTTCGAACTCAAACCTAGGTCTCCCTTAATCGTGAGCTGAACAAGCGGCGTGGTCCGAAGCTAAAAACCCCTTGGGCAGATCCCGATAATGGTTATCTATTGTATATTTAAAAGAATATTTATCTATTCATATAATGTTGTTGACAAATAATTTACGAAATATAGAAAACTAGCGGCTCGCACCGGTTTTGCATGGGTAGCACTACTTATTATTACATATTATAAAACAAAGTCCCCCGCCGCGTTTATCTGCCTGTCTGTTCGCGATAAACCAAAAAGCTACTGGTCGGATTTTCATGCGGTTGCACCTATAGAGAGAGTGAGTCACGAGGAAGGTTTAGGTGTATAATTAGTTAAGGTTTTGTGTAAATTGATTGAAATAACACGATGATTGTTGAAGATGTCGGAAAAAATCAAGCCGACTGGGAGCTTTCATCGAAAACTGATTAATCCCTTTGAGATACATATAACAAAACAATGTATGGTGGGATTGTTCCTCTTTTAAAGGTCTACAGAAAAATCCGCGCTGGCATGTCTATCTCTTAAGCATAAGTTACTATACCGATTCTAATTTCTAAACATATCACACACACAAATGATCGTCACATATCATTTGATAATTGGAAAGCTAGTTAGACGGATACAGTATTAATCCTTATCAAATTAAATACATTAGTTAGCTTAGTCACCTTAAGCATTTCATGCACTTTTGGCTTATGCAACATTAATGCACTACCCGTGCGAAGCCGGGGCGGGTTGCTAGTGAAATACAGCTTATGTTACTTCTGGCTAAAGTAGCTTTTAAATGGTGAAAGAATTATCAAAATCGGTTCAGTAATTCCAGTTTATTGATTAAAAACAAATAAATCTTTCCTCTTTATAATATGAATTAATAATAAAATATATAGGCTAACAAGTTATAAATGTTTGTGGAAACTGTAGTCATGAGCAGGTTTTGAATCTGTGCTTCCCTAATGAAGTTATCAATATATGTTAAGGTAATCGCATCTGCACAACATTGAATAAATTGCAAAGTAGGTAGTGTTGATTTATTCACTGTAAAGAGACTGAAAATTGACGATGACATCACCTTCAGACGTATTCATGTAGAGGATGAATTCAGCTTAGTCATCCAGGAGGTGTAGGTTCAAATCTTGCTCACAACCATATTTTTCCTACCCCAAACATTAATACCTATAGAGTTTGCCTTGCATGTTTTAATGTGTTTCAAAAATATATTAGTATTCATCGATTTTACTGACAAACAAAACATTTTACTGTACAAATCAAAGGTTTATTACCCAGGTGCTATACTTTAAGTGTAGGCCTGGTTTGTATTTTATAGTCTTTTTTTTTTTCTTATAGCCTTGCCAAGATTATATGTGCACAGTTATTTAAGCTTTCCACTGAAATGATTTTTTCTTACTCTGTAAACTTGTAGGTGTTATATCTGATTGCTTTAGAGAAAATATCCAAAAAATACTGGTAAATTAATCTAATATACAAGATTAATTTACCAGTTTTTTAAAGTATCAAAGTTCTGTAAAGAAGTTTAACAAAATTGGAACAATAGCAAATATTTCCATTTACATCATGAAGTTATGAATAATAGTAATTAGGAAATAAATTTAATCATATTTATTTAACAGAGGAAGGAAGTACATAATAATCATGCCTAAATGTGAACATAAAACTAACTAAATTTAATAATATTCTAAAATATATTACTATAAAAATATTGTACTAACCTGATTATAATAGTTGGGATCAGCTCCTTGTGCTAGGAGTCTCATAGCAGTGTCCAGGGAGGAGCTTCTGACAGCACTGTGCAGCTGTCGGCCCAGCTCACTAGGGGGCTCATCCCTCCGGGCTCTCAGTACATATGCTAGCCTCAGGTGCTTGGCCAGAATGAACTCTGACTTTACTGGGCTACAAAACATACATAACATAACATAGCATCACGCCTGTATTCCCTGAAGGGGTAGGCAGAGGTGTACACAATTGTACACCCGCATTTCACCAATGGTGTTATTAAGTCCCATGTAATAGGTGGTGAACCTATTGGCATCAACCGGGCACAGTTCCAAACTCCGGGCTGCTATTGAGAATTTTCTAACAGAAAACCACAATAACACTTTGCCCAACCCGGTAATTGAACACGAGACCTCCTGCTCGGCAGTCTAGCTTGGGACCACTAGACCAAGGAGACAGTTGGCTTGGGGATTGGGACTACAAAAGTGTTCTAAATTAGGTCTGTTTTCTTATCTGATTAGTATTCTTTGATATTCCTCTATATACATACAGAAAATTTATGTATATAGAGGAAAAACATACTAATAGCTATTTTAAGCTAGAATGAGCCCACACTTTAAATATAATTTATTGCTCTAAATCAGAGTACACAATTTTGCAGCATTATTATGCTATCAAAGCATACTTCCTTGACACATTTGATAAGGTATCAGATAGTAAACAGTTTGACTGATGTAAATAACACATTTATTAACATTGTTCTTACTGTAGAGGGTCTTTAGGTTGTGGTTTCTTGCGGAGATGCTTTGGTGCAGATGTGTCCAGTAAGGAATGTTCCCAAATGCTGTTAACATTTTGAGCAGTCAGTGCTTGCACCATCTAAACAATTTTAAACACTCAACAGTTTATTAATGTAACATATTAAATATCCAGTTTTTTTATTATCATAGCCAATCTGGTATTTTCTGTTATAACTGTTTTAATTAAATGCAGACATAAATTAAGATCATAAGTTAAATAGGAGAACAACAAGTGTTTCTATATGTAGCTTGGAACTATGCAGAGGATTGTTACTAAAGTCATTAATTAATTAAAGTCACTGTATACCAGATGACTAAACTCTAAATTAATACAACAGCTATTAATACAATTTGGTGGCATAATTATGGCAAGTGGATGACCGCCGCCTTTGTTAATATTACGTTTTATTTAAATTGAACGCATACATACAGCCAATAACGATGGTGGCCAAGATCCTTGCCGTAAAGATTTAACGTGTGAGATATGTCGTCCCATGCTACGGTGAACACTACAGCACTCTGCACACAGTAGCAACCCACGGTTGATCGATGCCCATGACGGATCTACGACCATGAAATAACACAATAATCACTTAGCAATCAGCACCGGAACAATTAAAACTAAATCTAAAACTGGAACATCGCCCGGACCTGATGCACCGCAGTCCGCGCACATATCCACCGATGAGCGGTGCTTAGACCGCGATATGATCATTTTATAAACACTTATGGAAGACTTTTTGATGAAACGTCCACTCAATGCGTCTAACTTTACTTATTTAGCTAATTTCACGAGCAGGTTTTCGATACAAAAATAAATCATTTTACGAAACGTCAATCAAAATAAATTTATTTGACAGATAAATTGAAATATTCCAATGCCGCCAACTTCAGCAACAAAATATCTATGATCTGGTGAGGTCCACTCACTATTTCTTTTTTGTTTAGAGGTTAATAGTAGGGTGGGGTGTTTATAGAATAGCTTGCAGCTTGATTGGTTTTCAAAAGTCTATAATCTACTCTATACTTGTCTATGGTGATTTGCGTACACGTCATTGATTTAATTTTGTCCGGCTCACTAAAACAAAGCTAAAAATGAAGATTTCATTAATTTTAGGAATTATAGCTAGCTTTTCACTAGCATGGGCTGAACAAGAAACATTAGTTCTTGTGGATAATCTTAATATAAGAGAGACTCATTCACAGTTCTTCAAATCTTTGCAGGGTAAGTTACACTTGAAAGCGCTGGAATGCCCGGCATTTTATTCTGATATAAATGTATATTATTTTTATGATTATCCAAAAGCGGCTTTATGATTACACACTTGATAAAATGTCATATATTCGTTTCTCACCATCGATGTACCTACACGTTTCAGACAGGGGCTACACCCTAACATTCAAACTAGCTGACGATCCTAACCTAGTATTATCGAAGTATGGAGAGTACATATACAAGAACTTGGTCGTGTTCGCGCCATCGGTACTGGAATTCGGCGGCCAGATTGACACGGAGGCTATCACAAAGTTTATTGATGATGGCGGTAATCTTCTCATGGCTGGAAACGCTGCTGCCGGCGATGTGTACAGGGAAATCGCGTCTGAATGTGGATTTGAGGTACACTACATTCTTTGTGCTAAATTTTACTAGCTGTGCCTATCAAGCTATGCAAGACAACATCCAAACTATGCAATTGGGTATTAATACAGTGCTAAGTTATAACTAGCAAGTGGGCTATGTGGGATGTTAATAAATAAGTACAGTGTAGTTGTAATTACTTATGATTACTTTGTAATATATGTTCCCTTACATGTTTTTATTCCCATTCTAGTATACTAGTCTGTTTTTTCTGAAGCATGAAACAAGGTTTTATAAATTCTTATTTACATTTACATCTCAACTATTTAGATGGATGAAGAATCGGCTGCAGTGATTGACCACTTCAACTATGATGTGTCTGATGATGGTGAGCACACCAGGATTGTGGTGTCTCCCAAGAATCTTATTTCCTCACCTACCATTGTGGGAGATCAAAACACACAGCCTCTGCTGTTTGAAGGCACTGGGCTTATCCTCGATAAAGACAACAGCTTGGTCCTCCCCATCTTGACTGCTGACTCTACTGCATACAGCTACAATCCTAAGAGCCAGGTAAATCATATTGTGTTTGCTATCCTTATACCTGCCCTACTGTATTTTATACTTTATTATCACTGTTGAGTTCAGTAAATGAGAAATACAGATGGTTGTAATTTAGACTACTAAGCTTTACTACAAAAGTAAGCTTTATCAATTATTGATAAAGCTATTTGTATTGTATACAATAAATTGTTGTATAATATACATGTTATTAGAAGTTGAAAATTTTTACACAACTGCCCTTAAAAAGGAGTGTCATTTACGTTCAATATTAACAACATCCTAACCGGTTTATTACACTCAATGCAGTAATGTTATCATAAGTTATAATGAAGAACCAAAATAATAAAATATTATTAAGTGAGTTTCTTTATTCCACTATAACTTCTAAATGCCTGAATTGATTCACATGTATGGACTAACATAGGCTAGTAAGATATAAAAAAATAGTAATGTAGTGGCTATGGTACACAAAAAGGTGTGAAATAAAAAATAAAAAATCACAAATGGCAGGCATAATTATTTTTTTGTAATTATTACAATAAATACCCACACAGGTGAAAGAATACCCACATGCAGTTGGCCGCAAAACAGTGCTGATTGCTGCCCTGCAGGCCAGGAACAATGCACGCATTGTCTTTAGTGGCTCTCTGTTCTTCTTCTCTGATGAAGCTTTCAACTCTGCCATCGCTA
This sequence comes from Xylocampa areola, assembly GCA_935421205.1. Taxonomy (NCBI): domain Eukaryota; kingdom Metazoa; phylum Arthropoda; class Insecta; order Lepidoptera; family Noctuidae; genus Xylocampa; species Xylocampa areola. The sequence continues at coordinate 19,121,409 of OW285206.1, forward strand.
AAGTTCATGTAAGTATTAAACTTAGTTCAGAAATTACACACAAGGCTGCCTGGATGAGCAGCCAGGTGAGGGCATAATTCGGTCGAATTTCTATTGACCAAAGCACGTTTAATACGACATTCTTCAACACATTTATGAGAAAGAAAAATATTGAATTTTATTATCTTGTCTGCAACCCTATGTTTTATGTGCAGGTGGAAGGAGAGGCATTGACAAAGTTGCATAATATTAAAATATATATAATAAAGTGAATATTCTACTACATATTTATAACACAAATTTTAATGTTAATATGGACAAACAAATAATTTGACGAATAGACATGTTTCCCGGGTCGGGCAGTGTTATTGAGTGTTCTGTCTTGTCGTGGTGGGGGGGCTCTAGTAGCCGTGGCTTGGTCACCCACGGTGAAGCTAACGGAACCCGAGGAGGGCCGCTCCTCAGGGCTTTGCCTTCAAGCCTATGTTGGAGCGGCGCCGGCGTAGGTTGCGGGCCTTATGGGGGGTGTCGCAACTGAGGTGGGCTGCGGCGTCGTATGGGCGGCACCGCAGCTGAGGGATGGGGGCCGCGGTGGGAGAGGAGTGCCGGTATGTCGATGCGCCGCTCTCCCTACCTACCGCGGCCTTAACGGGGCCGCCACCGTTGGATGGCGGACGCGGTGGGGCCGCAGGGGAAGAGGAGTGCCGGTATTGCGAGGCGCCGCTCTCCCTATCCTCTGCGGCCGTAGTGGCAGGCGGCGGGGCCACAGACCTGACCCGTCGCAGGGGACCTTGGGCGTCCAGACACGGGGTCGTCTGGCGCCCATTGCACATGGTCTCCGAGGTGGTTGCGGAACGCCATTAGTCTGGTGTGCCGTAGCGGGGGGGTGCAGTACCCAACCCCGTGAGGGAGTCCGGCAACGGACGGCTGCGGGCGGGTTCGCGGTTGTGTGCGAGAGCGTTCCCGCGTCCCGCCCTCAAGCAGCTGAGGAGGTATACTGTGGAGTTTTAGTGGGTTCGAGTCCCACATAACCGCTCTGTCTCCCCGTGTCAGAGCGGTATGCGAGGGCATTTCTCCACATACAAAAAAAAAAAGGTAAATCTCAGTAGCAGCCCAGAGTTTGGAATTGTGCCTGCTTGATGGCTATATGGCAATAGGTTCACCCCCTATTACATGGAACCTAATAACAGCATCTGCCTACCCATTCGGGAAATACAGGCGTGATACTATGTTGTAGATGCAATGAGATTTTTTCAGTTTTCAGTAGTATTCATTTTCTGATACAGGGTGACAAAGTGAGCTCCGCTCAGTCTGGAAACAAGGCTCTGGCAGCACGTCTTAGCGAGTGGTCTTTCGGCGAACGGGGCCGTCTGCGTGTGCGTAACGTTAACCATCACCGCAAGGGGGAGAAGGATTCTTCCAACACTTATACCATCACTGACACTGTTGTGAGTAGAACACTTGCATCTTCTTCGAAATATATTAAATTGGGCTTACATATTTCCACAAAAAAAAAATATAACTTCATATCGTTTAGTTCCCGATTTTGCTACAAGGGACAAGTAATAAGATTGAGTGTTGTTTTTGTTAACATAAAAAGGGCTTTTTTGCATGACTATAGAATTAACATCTTTGGGCTTAAGTGAAAATATTCCCATCTCTTGAATGTTATTGAATTAAAACTGATATATGATTATGATATTTACAGGTATACAGAATCGAAATTGAAGAGCTGAAGAATGGCAAATGGCAGCCATTCGACGCCAACGATGTTCAGCTCGAGTTTGTGCGTATTGATCCATTCATCCGCACCACATTACAAAAGAAGCCTAATGGAGTCTATGAGGCTATATTCAAGGTTCCAGACGTTTGGGGCGTCTACCAATTCAAGGTTGACTATGACAGAATTGGATACACAAGGCTGTATCACTCAACACAGGTCAGTTTGATTATTTATCTTGTAATATGGTTTTAGAAACTTGTAGTACTTCAAAAGTACTATCTATTAACATCATAAGGTTTATTTTATTATCTGTCTACATTTACTAAATATTAGTGTTCAAATTGGCCAAACACCCTAAACTGTGAGGAATGGAACGAAGATAGAGAGTCCTTTGCCCTGCAGTGGGACATACTGGGCTGAAAATAAAAGTATACTAAATAGGCCCTAGTGTGATATTAATTGTTAAAATGAAAATAGGTATACATATTTTATTTGTACAATTCATCATCATCGTTTCCTACAATAGCAGATCAACAGAAAACTTTACAAGATAAAGTATACATTGATATTTTACAGGTATCAGTTCGTCCGCTGCAGCATATCCAGTATGAGCGCTTCATCCCAAGCGCTTACCCATACTACGTGAGCGCCTTCTCTATGATGCTAGGCGTATTTCTGTTCTCCTTCGTCTTCCTCTACTACAAGGAAGACTCGCCTAAGACTAAGAGTGAATAAATTAAATAAATTTTAATGTTCTATTCACATAGAGTGTGTAGTGACTAAAGGTCAGCAGGTCGTAAGAATGTAAGAAAATGGATGCATTATGTTTGAAGTGAGAATTATAATAAATTTTGTTATATAATTTAAACATGTTTAATTTACATTATTATAGTATGGTAACGTTTATAATTCTCTATGCCGCGGCATGCCCAGAAGGAGATGGCGGAATGAGCAGCACTCCTCACCTAAAGGTACCTAACTGGACTGGTCGCAAGTGAGCATAGACCAAGATAAGTAGAAAAAGGGAAGGGAGGCCTTTACCCTGCAGTGGAACTCTACTCTCTTATTATTATGTATTCTTTCGAATAAAAAAAACGGACAAGTGCGAGTCGGACTCGCCCACCGAACACGCTTCCGTACAAATTTGTAAGTACATATTATAAATAGTTCAGGAATCGAGCCTCGCAGTTTTTCAGAGCTTTCCGAAATTCAGTTTCCAAAACCTATAAAGGCTATATTTTTTATGATTTCATTACAAATGTATAGTTTTTAGATTGTTCCCTGTACTTGTAGTATAAGATGATATAGGTCAACGGCAAGTACCCTATACATTTTGATTCCCTTGAGAGTGTCGAAATAAACGTATTTTGCTGTATAAACGGCCGTATCTTATTTACTTTTATAATAAAACAACTTTTAACCGGATTAATCGCGTGTATTATTGGTTTTTTGTTTTTCCTGACGTTTCGAACACTTTGCAGCGTTCGTGGTCGCAGGAGGACTTATTTACTTTTGCTTAGATTTTTTTTTTCACAGCTTCGAGGTACTGTAGGCCTGAGTACATGGTTTTAATTTCAACTCGATACCTCCAAGCGTTCCCGAGATAAAGGGTCTTGACAGACAGGCGGACAACAAAGTGATCCTGTAAGGGTTCCGTTTGAGGTACGGAACCAAAAAGTTACTTTAGGCCCTGTCCAAATTCCGTAGGTGAAACTGTGCGGCGCAGCTAACAGAACAATAAATGGCATAACTTAGCAGCATCATCCTGTGATGGTGATCTGCTACTGAAAATATCATAACAGAAAAACCCAATAAAACTACCTGACCTGGGAATCGACCCCAGAACCTCACGCATAGTAGTCGCGCATGGGAGCACTAGACGAACGAGGCAGTTATGATATAATAAATTCCTACTCTAATATAGTTTAATTAAAAAAATATTAGAAGTAAATCTGTATCTGATAAGTAAGTGGAGTCAAAGAGTATATAATCACTACTACGGCTGATAAGTGATAACTGTAGAGCTTGAAGGAATTACTGAAGTAGTTTTAGCGGCCGTACCCCTCCCGCCACTAGCTTAAGATTCCCAATCAAACCTTTATACCTTTTACATGTACGGTTACAATTAAAGCACTATTTTAATCGTGTGTGACACAATTTTTGTATGTGTTAAATTGTTAATAATAAGATAATGTAATGACGAGAGCTATTCTTGCTTTAGTGCTAGTTGTTTTGTGTATTGCCTCCCCCCCTCGCCCTTCTAATGTGGCGAGCAAATTTGTTCGATATTTAATCAGAAGCTGTCTCTCGTCTGATCCTCTAAACTGTAGAGTGTAGGTTGATGGGTGATGAATTGATAGATCTGTAAAAAAATTACTTACTCAACTCTGAGAAAAGCATAATTATGTTAACGGCAAAGACGGCAACACTGTAAAAATATTTACTTTCCGTTTAAGTACAAAACTGAATTAGTCTTCTTTTTATTATGATCACAATCAAAATTCTTCAAAACTGATCAACAAACTAATCATTTAAGTGAGTTTGAGATTTGGTTATAGTACAAAACACTGAACGCTTCCATAAATTTTGGTGACATCTGAACGGGTTCATCTCGAACGCAACGATTTTAAATGGCAATGGCATGCATGTCATACATGGCTTTTATAAAAAATAAATTTAGTAAAAATGGCATAATTCTTTATTTTAACGATAAATAAACTATTCAATTGACCGTAGTTATTTTAAACCTGTGTCAATAATCTATAACTTTTCGTGTAAAGTGTGAATTTACCGCTTAATCAATGTGATTCGTGTAGGCAGTGAATTGGTGTCGCCGTATTTCTTAAAAATTGCAAATTTTTTACGTTTCTTTTGCTCTTTGGTGTTAATTTGCATAGTCGTGAGATCGTGTCGGGACTGGTGACCGATAAGTAGGTGATAGTGAGCGTCGCAGTGATGTGTTTACATCTGTAACTGTCCAAGTAAGTATGCAATGATGTCATTGTAGGCACTACCATAAAAAAACTGTGTTGGCTTTGTGCCCACCCGTTTTCCTGGTGATCGTGACTCCAATACGGTTTTGAGGGAACAGCCATGTGGGATAAGCGCAATGAAACCCTTAGGTTATAGCCAACCTGTTATTAAATTTATGTTAATTAGTTTGTGATTGTGGTCAGGAAGTTGACACACTCTTGTTGAATATATTTCCAAAATACATGCACGGTGACTATTGTTTTAGGTCATACATTATGTGATACCTGAGTGTAACAATATTTATAAGATTATATCAAAGCAGTGGTTTCCATATAAATAGAATTAGGTGAGGCTCCAGTAGGTCACTGGTTCTGGTGCATGTGTTACTATTTCTATATTATTGTGTAAAACTTATTTATTAGCCTTTGAACAGTATTGTAAGTTTATTTGTGTAAGCACAGTTCTAATTACTTTTTCATATGGTTCAGTTCTTATTATATAGTTAGTTCTATCCACAATAAGATTTCAGACAAGTTTTATATATAAGTGCAAATACATAATCTAGTAACTAAATAACTACAATGCATCAACTTAATTATAAATATCAATATATGATTAAAAATATTTTAAATTGTGTTAATGCTAACTGTAAATGAAGAATATTATAAACATATTTTATCAAATTTAAACAATGTTGTTTGTTGAATTTTGCATTGAATGCTCTTTTTGATATTGTTCTGTAACTGAATATATTATTGCATTACAAAAACAGTTTAGTGCATTTGAAAGAACCAATAAGTTAGTACAACAAACCAGGGACATAAGGAAAATACATGAAAAATGTTTTTGTACACACATACATAGTTTTAAATCATATAAACAAGTGATTTTTTTACATATGTTTTTATAAGACTAATTTTAATTATGTTTCTTTGTATCTTTGTATCAAATTGTGTAAAATAAAACAGATTCAGCCCTTGTCTGAAGGAAGTAATTAGCAATTAAAACATTATTAGGAACAATATGTGTGGAGTGATAACCTTGTTGTGGTGCTCTTGTAGATAAGGCATGCAGCTGACACATTGGTGTCGCTGCCATCCATTAATCCAAGGTTACGTCAGCATGTGACACATTGTTACTTATCGGCAGGCAGCAGCATAATTAGTAGTTTTACAGTTTAAAATATCTACTTATTTAAACCATTATTAGTCATACTCGTAAAGGTACAACATTATATAACTAACAATACTATTTATTTTTTGTCTGGTATTGGCGAGTCAACAGGTTAAGTAAAGGGTTTCATACAAATTTAGTCAGTTGGCTCTCCTGATATGTTGAGATTCCTAAAGAATTATTAACAGAAACATTTTTAATTAACTTTTTGAATGGGAGAAGTACAAAATTAAAGTTCAGAACAATAAAAATGTATTGTGTCTAGTAATTAGCGAGCCAACATATAGAGATAAAACTAAAATAGATTTCCTGTTTGTATTTACCTTAACATGGTTGAAATTAAAAGATTTTTAATCAAAATTGTCTTCTAAATTGGTAATTAATTAATAATGCCAGCGCGGTTGGCGCAGTGGTCGATAGACCGACTGCTGCGCTGCGTGTCGCAGGTTCGATTCCTGCATGGAGCAAATATTTGTACGATCTATAGATATTTGCTCCGGGTCTGGGTGTGTGTGTGCTTGTGAGATTATATGTCTGTAAACGCACCCACGATACATGAAGAAATTCCTAGGGTGGGGCAACGTTTTTACTTAAAAAAAAAAAAAAAAATATCTAAAGTTAAAAAAAATTGTGGAACGAAAATATGGTCATGAGCAGGATTTGAATCGGTGCCTCCCGCATAAATATTTCAGGTGCTCTGACCACTAAGCCATCTCAACCCCTGCTCACTTTGCTATGCGTGTGGTAATGCATTTGAAAGATTTATATGCATTTGGTAAATATTTAACTGATTTGGTAGATTTAAAATACAGCTCCATGCTTTAAATTACAAGAAAAAGTTAACTATCTCATCAGTATAGGTAATATTTGGCTTGTAGGCTATTACAAATACAACTAATTTTTTTTATTTTTTTATTACAACCTTTGCCTTAGAACCAGTGGGTGAAAACAATATGTTTGTGTGCAGAGTGTGAAACTGTCGTGTGGAAATGGATCCGTCGCGGCGCCAGCGCACGCAGACCAAGGCCACGGCCGAGGAGCAGGCCCTCGACCAGATTGCCAGAGAGGTGAGCACAAATATTAGTGATAATAAATTTTAAGTAAGTAGTATGTATGGTCTAGACATCCCTTGTAGGTACCTGAAAATATTATGTAATTTAGGATACAATAATATGATTGGGTATCTGAATGTAGTGTACAATGTATTAGCTAAATTACAAATAATACTGAATGTACAACCACTAACAGATAGACCAGGGCTTCCCAAAGTTATTTTTATTGTGACGCCCTTGGGAGTTTGCGTCGCCCCCCTCTGGCCAAAAAATACCAGTGTGTATTTCAAGCCTAGTAACAAGTTATCAAAAAAGCTTAAAAATAACATTTGTAATCTTTATATATTGTGTACTAACTTGCTTGGACACAGACAGGCAACCTATGTAGATCGCCTCGCGACGCCCCGGGGATAATGTAGCGACGCCCCATGGCCTCGCGACGCACAGTTAGGAAGCCCTGAGATAGACAATAGATAGGTGCTAAGAGACTGCAAACAACAATACGACATAGGTTACCTTACTGGTAGCAGCAGACAAATAGTGAAATCCTTATGAACAAGATTAGTGTCTGTACTTGTTTTACTTATGTTCTAGTAAATGGATTAGCCTGTTATAGACAGTTAATCATATTAATAAACGTGTGTAGTGCCACGTGACTGAATATTCCTTCTCCTCTCTGCCTCCTTGAGCAAATTACAATGCCTAAGTCTTTTGAAATAATGTCTAGAGGTCAAATGTATCAACATATTTGGCTAATTTTACATAAAAGAAACAAAGCTGCTATAGAAAATAAAACTTAACAAGTGTTGTCAGGTTAATTCAATAGATGGCAGTTCGAATAGTCTTGAAATTTAAAACTACCTTTTCGACTTTCCCTTCTTCTGGTCGCACATAATCTGTAAGAAAGAAGAAAAGTGACTTACTTGGTCTATAGTATACATGATGTTCACAGAATTTGATCTGCCATTGTAACACTTTAGATTTCGTTGATCACATAACATTAAGAATAACAACAATGCACAATTCTGCATACGTGTTTTCATGCAGGACTCAAGTGCCAATAACGTACATAATGACGAACAAGACTTGACTATCTCGCGCTGATAAGACAAGAGGTATTAATCGATAGCACACACTTCACTAAGATTGTCTTGCATAAGTGCAATACTGTATAGGAACAATGTTAAACCGGGCGTCGAATATAATCCGCAATGATGACTGGCAGACTATTCGCCCTGCAACGACGATCCAAAACTACGCACATTGTGCCAACTACGTGCTACACTTGAGAAGAATACGCGAGACGCTATAATTGTTATGATGGCATTGATTTGTCGTTATAGTTTGTGTAAGTGTGAAAATTGTAGTCAATTTCATTTATATTTATTGGATTCCGTTAGTCCGTGTTATGTCGATTTTTATTAGAAGACAACATAAAAGAGCAATACATAATTTTATTTTGCGCCAACTGGCTGTGAATGAAGTAGTTATATTTATATTCACATATCATAACTCTCTAAATGAGAGTGAATCCAAAATTGATGTTTGACGGTGCGGTTGGCGCAGTGGTCTAGAGATCGGCTGCTGAACCGCGTTCTCAGATTGATTCCCGCACGGAGCGAATATTTGTATGATCTACAGATAATTGATCCGGGTTTGGGTATCTGTGCATGTGAGATTATGTTTCTGTAAGCTCACTTACGTTACACGAAGAAATTGCTAGTGTGGAGTAACGTTAAAAAAATGTACTGAGATGACATCCTAAAACACCTTTTTCATCACCAAATGTTGGGTCTAATAAAGCTGGAATCAGCTTGAGTTGACTCCGTTTTGCAGTAAAAAGACACGCTCGGGTTTTAGCTGCGTTAAACCTGACCATGTTAGCATCACCCGACTCGAGACAGCTTTTAGGGACAAGTTCAAGAGTTCAACCATCGCCACTCGTAGACTGGATTTACGCATATTTTGAACAAGTAAAATTTTAGCACTTTGGAAATGTGAACTGTAACGTTCTTTATAATCAATTACATTATGTAACATAAGAAAGCAGACACCAAAAAATCGTTTTACTATTTATCTTTAAATGGTGCTGTGAATGTGGCTGCATAGAGAAGATTCCTAGTCATCCTTGTTCCAGTGTGAGAAAGAAATATAGTAAATATAGGTCGAATAGCTCTATGTCTTTTTCATATTGGAACACAACATTACTCGTATTCGTACTTTGAAGACTTCCTGTTACGGTAAGTCATTCATTCACCATAATTCAAATACCTGAACAGTGGTAGGTCTTCTCCATAGCACTTTTTTATCTTTTTGGGCTTTCCTCATACAGTTTATTTCCTGCTACGTTGATCAGTTCGACGGTCCACCTCGCGCAATGCTCGTACTTCTAAGGCTAGTTCTACTCCACCCTAAGACTCTCCTACCCGATTTATTGTCTGACATATATAGAGGTGTATTACTAAAGCCTATCTAGAAGATTAGATTTCACAAAACTTTAAAATACGTATTATTTCAAAAAGTCGACAATTTTTGTATAAATGTCTCGTACCGTCTGAGCACTGTGTAATTTGCCACCTGTTAATGGTGGTAGTAAAATAAGTCGCGATCGAAATAGACTTCCGCGTGCGACACCTCAGCGACCGACTGACTCTACTGATGCCGCCTTTGATATCAAACTCAGGAATTAGCTGCAGAGAACACACTAACGAACCTTTATTTACGATTTTATAACAGCATTTTCTGCATGAAGTACGGCCCTTTGTAAACCCGTATATTAGACTGATATATTCAGAGTTAATTGATTGATGCATCGCCATGCTCTATATATTTAGTATAGATTAGATAAAAGTGATAGAACTGAATGGTTGGTCTGTCGAGGATAGATGCATTGCCACATTGGATTTAAAATAAACAACATAAGTGACATATTAATAGGACAGGGCTATATAACTGTGAGGAACCCGTTATTTAAAAAAAAAACTTTATTTCGGTCAACAAAATCCACTGTGTTAGTAATTACAGAATGCCTTATATATCCTTTATAGATTAAAATTACTTAACTAAGAAGCCTGTTGCACATAGAGGATATGCGAGCGAGGTATGAGTTTCCTACCTTGACATGCTCCCTGCAAAATGCCTAAGAATGGGAGAATAAAAACTCTCAGCTACCGTTTTTAGAATGCTGTTTTTACTAGCCCGTAATCTAACTATTATTGATGCGATTTTTTTCGAATAACCGGTTGAAAGCCGTCTGTTCGATTCTGCGCATTGGAGAAACGAGGCAGTCTCAACAGCATCCTGAAAATATGATTATATTGGATGCGTAAGACATCAAGCGATCGTTTAGTGTAGCTGACCCGTAGACTTCCCGTGTACAGACCCTGGCAATACGTCCTGGTCTGTACAACGGGAGAATTTACGCGCCATCATATTACCTCGAACCAGCAGTGCCCTACGCTCTCTCTCAATATCTACATTATCCTTAATGTCGGTGACTATGTGTCCCAGATATTTGAATGTATTCACACTTTTTATGTTCAAACCATTCAGGGTAAAATTTGGTGTGTAATTGAGCCATTTACCGGCTGCCTTAAAGATCATGTATTTACATTTTTTTACATTGTATACAAGACCATATGCAGAGGCATAGCTTTCGCATATTTTCAACATCTCCACAATAGACCCTGCTATCGGGCCTAGCAGCACCATTGTGTCCGCGTAGCTGATGCTGTTAATATTAACACCACCAACCCGACAGCCAACACGCATTCTGCTGAGCTCGACTATGAGATACATTGACATATACGTTGAAGAGTCTTGGAGACGTCCAACCTCCTAGTCTTACACCGTACTCCAACCCATATGTTTCAGAGAGTGCCTTAGACCATTTTACATTATTATTTTGGTTCGCATACCAGTACTGCAAAATTTTTAGAACTTCTGACTGCACACTGGACCTGTCATTTAAGTTTCTCCAGAGCACATTATACGACACTAGGTCAATAGCTCTGGAGAGATCCAGGAAGCAGGCGTACACCGGTGTTTTACGATCTGTGTAATTTTAAGATTTCAAATTGAAATTTCTGTTGAAAGTTCGGATCAAGTTTCTGTTGAAAGTGCACTTTCTGTTGAAACCCGAATTGTGCGTCGTGTAAATACAAGTATTTTTGCAAGCAAGAATCAATCATACTGTCTTATACTTTAGCAGCAGTAGTACTCGCTTGAGCGATTGGTCACTACTATAGTTTTCATTCTTTCAGCTGGTAAGTATGAGTGACTAATAAGTATACATTGAATACAACAAGGACAGGAGTCTCGGTAGGTGAACACCCGCATACTTAAAATGCTCGTCCATCTGAGTCCATCGTGTCCAGGAGATTAGCCTCTCAATTAGCTCATAATTTTATTCATACATTACGATATTACTTATATATTAATTATAATTTTTTTTGGATATTACCTTAGCATTAACAGCACGTACACTAAAAATAAAGCGCAATATATTTACGATGATATCCCTAACAGAACTGAAAATTAAATAAACAGACATTCATGATATAAAATAACCTCAGCTGTTGGTGGTCAATAACATCTATACGTACCGTAATATTATTGAATCCATAGATCCCATGTAAGTATTCGCAAATTGAACTGAATGTGTGCGCGAAATAGCGACGAACTGATCGACTGTATCGAGGATCCATCTAATCCGGTGATTATTGCTTTGTGAGCTGTGAGTTCAATAGGGTTACTAGTAGAAACCAGACGAGAAGTTATTAATATTCCATTTCACATAAACATGTTTTGTTGGGTACTCAGATGCGGGCGAATTCATATATACAGGAAGGCATAAGTCGTCAACTTCAGTTACTTAATTTTCAATTCATCACGGTATTGGTTGCCAATACACTCGCGAGTTGTTCTACGAGAATTACCCAGCTTTTTCATAGATAGATCTTGTTTTATTAATAGAATTGAATCGATCTACTATAAATTGAAATAATCACCGAGTCGAAACATTCACTGCAAGTATATTTGTTTTAAGTTATTGAATCAACGCGTGCTTCTTGTCTGTGTCATACAATATGATTATTATGTCAATATTTAATTTGGTTTGTCACGTGCAGATTTTGTAAGATATTTTATCCGTTCAAACTAGGCTTAATAAAAAAGACTAATAGCCGAAATTGTAAATTTTTTTTCGGCACAATTAAAACAGCAATACTGACTTAGATAAACAGGCATGGCAGGGTACCATCACCTCAAGGTAAGTTAGGTTGTACCAACCCTAAGTGACAACGTGAATATACAATATTTATGCGCAAACGCATACACCGTGCACCGGAACGCGGTGCGAAACAAAACGAAGCGTGGCCGAAATAGATGCAGCCCGGTTGCTCGCGCTATTTACGAATATTCAGAGTATAGGAGTTGGGACCCTTCGCGACATTAACTAGTGCAGCTTTGCAAGTGGCGCTCTAGCTACTGATGCTAATTATGGTCGCTATGTCCGAGGAATGCTCTGTAGCAGGGCTATATTTATTACCGTTAATACTCGTAAGCATCCGCAAAAACGTTCTAAGCGCTAGTTCTAATTTCTACATAATGATCCTGCACTGCAGATAATAGATGTAGGTGGTCACTTTGTGTATATCACGTCCCGTCGTATGTTTTATAATATTTTTGCTCTCATCATTTCGATGTCAACCGAAATGCCCAATACTACACCTGTCCTTCTTGCGCTGTTTCCTCGCGCCTTTCAGGATTATTGCACGTCAACGATTTCTAATCCATGTTCCACTTTGGAATTCTTGTCTTATCTGCTCGTTATTGGTTTTGAGTATTTCAAGATTAATATTATTCATTCAAAGTCAAACCAACACATTATTATTTTTAGTAACTTAATATAATATTAAACTGTATATTACTGAAATTATCCCAGTCTTATAGCTAACAAGAGAGGTTCTGGGCTCCAATATTATCCATTTTACAGGTACCCATTTTGGAACCTAGGCCCACTCTTGAACTTCTCTTGCGAACCCACCTGCTTATTTAAGACATTCAGGCTTATAAATATAAACCTACCCAGTAAAACTTGCAACATTATAAAGGTCTAAGTGTGAAGGAATGACAGAACTCAAAACAACACTTGATTAATTACACTATTCTTACCGAAAAAAGTCGGTTCTTTGCACATATAAAAACACGTATAAAAAAATATTAAGTGTCGTTCTCAGGTGGAGAATGATACCCTGGTATAGAGGAAAGCAACCCCTATCTGTTTCGACCCTCAGCCCTCAGCCACCCCAAATTCGAATTTAATGCCAACCTCCCCAATACAGGAGTCGATTTGTTTGGAACTAAAATATAAAAATTTGAAAAGGTCGGCAATGCCAAAGCAGCACGCGAGATGGAAGCACGCGCCAACTAAATCCGCTAGTTCGCGGAAACCACTGACCTACTGCAACGTTTCCTACAGCACGCGAGCTTGGGATTGTATGCGATTGCCAAGCATCGTAAAGCTAAGTTTATGATCAATACTTATTCAGATTTTTTATTGGTATCAGGCAAAATGGTGTACTTGTCAATAAATATAAAAATAACATAATAAAATTACGCAATTCGATACAGACTTATTTCTGAAAAATGTTCATTATCGTTTCTTCGACTTGAAGAAGTCGAAAGTGATTTAAGCAAATATTTAAGTTTCTAGTAGAGCATACGTCCAATTTATACTTGTAAAGTTTAAAAATATAATGACGACAAACTATTCCAACAAACTTCTAACGTTATCTGGTGATTTAGATTTATGTTAAAAATTGGCTGCAGTTTTATAATTATATCAAAACAACACACTGAGCGTTGCATTCACGTAAAATGGGAATAGCAAATATAGGTCACTTGGCACCTGATCGTAGGGGTCGACGTCCTGCGCCTCATCGATCCAACGTCCCAGTTCCGCACAGCCTCGCGGAAACGGCCTACCCTCCTCTTAGTTACATTATGTAAGGACTACGGTAGCCCTATTTAAATAACCGCATAAAATATGCCTCGTCATTCATTATTCTGTGATTTAAATGCTTTTCCTTAGTATCGAATAACTTTGTGAAAAGTATAGGTTAAATGGCACAGGATTGTACATCTTGGCAGTAAGAGTGCATGCTAAGGCATTCCTTAAATTGCGGTCACGCTAATCAGGAAGATTGAGAACAATGAACATAAATACTAAGGGCGTTTATGGTTGCGTCAATAAAATACTTCTAAAGCCTGTTTTTGTAAACTAATAGCAAGGCACTCATAGCCGTTTCGATCTCTGATCCGTAAACGATTGTTGAGGTCAAGCAATGCTTGACGCGGTCAGTATGTAGATGGATGATATGCTAGGAGCATTTCCATTGAACGTCTTGGTGCTTTGGGGGCAACTGATATCCCCGTTGTTGTTAATTAATAGCAGTTGCTAAGCAAATTCAGAGGCTTAAGAGCAGTTTGACTAACTCTGAGACTAGATTTGATCTTAAACCTTCGATGACTAATATTTTATTAGTGTCGAAATCTTAACCTTATGAAATAATGAAATTCATTAAAAAATAACGCCTGTCATGTGTGAATTATATTTTTTTAGCCACTATAATTATATATTTTTAACACGCTTTTATTAGCTTCACCTGTAACTAACTATGTAAGAAAATCTTGGAAGTTAAATTTGACCCACTACCCGGTTTCCGATTGAGCTGAAATTTTGCATACACGTTTGTTTGGATGACAATGCATGGTGAACTAAGTGACGTCATTCTAAATCCAATATGGCTCCCAAAGATGGCGGACTAGTGATTTTTTATGCACTCCCGCGGTATTGGTATCAAATGAAAGGGTTTGCTGAGAAGAATACGAAAACTGAAATGACGTCACCCTAAATCCAACATGGCGGACTTCCAAAGATGGTCAGCGATATGGGTATCAAATGAAAGGGATTGCTGAGAAGAATACGAAAAATTAAATGACGTCACTCTAAATCCAATATGGCGGAATTCCAAAGATGGCGGACTAGTTATTTTTTATGCACTCCCGCGATATGTGTATCAAATGAAAGGGTTTGCTGAGAAAAATACGAAAAATAAAATGTCGTCACCCTAAATCCAACATGGCGGACTTCCAAAGATGGCGGACTAGGCATTTTTTATGCACTCCCGCGATATGGGTATCAAATGAAAGAGCTTGCTGAGAAGAATACGAAAACTTAAATGTTGTCACACTAAATTCAATATGGTGGACGCTCCAAAAGCGTGTTTTTTAGTTTTGTAAACTATTATTTTTAATTCTTACTAGCCTATTTTAGTGACAAACATATTGCGCCCACCCCAAATAGCTTGGGACCAAGGTAGGAAGATGATGATGATGAATGAAAGGATTCTATCAGTACCGCATACATCCAAATCGGTTCAGGCGTTTAAAAGTTATGGTGGAATAAAGTTAATCACAAACATTCATACATACTGAAATGTACTCTAAAACAACACCTTTTTTTGGACAGTCGTGTAAAAGGAAACTTATCTCTAATTTGGAACATCTACCCATTTCAAAATGGCGTCTACCCAAAAAATTTCGTTTTCTTACATTTCAGCATCTCAAGTCATATCAGATCGACACTTAGGACAAGCTCACATATCACATAATTAGTTTTGATTTATTATTAAAGTCCTAAAATAATCGCACAGGGTAGGGGGACAGTACTGTTGAACATTTTCTTGCAGGTCCCCCATCTGCGTTGAAAAATGTTCACTACCTTCTTTTCCGTTTCTAGTAGTTGCAAATAAAACTGAAACTTAGTATCCGTTTAGTTGTTTATTGGAGAAGCACCCAAATTGAAAATGTCTACGTTATTCCGCATTTATGAGTCCCTTTAGCCTACAACGCAAGCTTTCTTTGTTTGCATTTTGAGCGGTTTTATCCGGATGTTACGGTGTACGCGGATGAAACCGCTGAAATTACACTTACGCAACAACTATAGTCGAGGTAATCAACATTTTCTACAAAGTAAACATGATCATTCGTATCCAGGACTTTGGGTAAACGAGTCACGGACCACAGGCACGGCAGGAACTTATCTTTATTCTGATATAAAATATTTAATTCTAAGATAGCATAAACGGCAAGACCATTTAAGGTATAAATAGGTACGGCTTTATGGTGTGACTAACAGTAGCAGTTTGTACTGTACGGATATTTCCTCATGTCCGCTAAAGTTCTTGGTGCATACAACTTAACTTCCTACTTATAAATCTACTGTCGAAAAGTATACATACTTTGTTTTAAATACAATATTGTGTCGAAAAATATACTCCTACCGGAAACCTATTATCTGTAAATGCTCTGTTTTATCAAGACACTTACGAATACAAACTACGAAGGATAAAAACTTAATACAAATGTATTTAGCTAGATAGGATTTGTATCAGCCCACCCCTAGTCTGGGCTTTGCTGACGTCAGTACCAGCATCGATCTGTCTGAGCTCCATCCCCCACTGCCTCGTGCCCCGGGGCTGATGCAATGCACAAAATTATTGCGAATAAAATTTCAAAATCTGCAGTTAACATTATTGTTAGTCTTTTGGTTCGGGGTAATCCATGATCAGAGGAATAGCAGTTATATTAATATAGGTACATTATCATTATATTACATTCCGTTACTTTTTTTGCGAATGTGTTACGGTTTAAATTTTGAGTATAAATATTCAGGAACACTAATACTACATAATATTTTAGCTGTGTGCTACTTTCATCTCATTGACTTAGCAAATTGGAAATATAAGTATGTAGGTATAATTTATAAACATATATTTATTAACTTTATGTGAGCTAAATCAGCTTTACATTAAGTTTCGAGTAGAGAGTAAACATTATGGTGTCATTTTATCTTTTTTGATTTTCTTTTGATACCTTGTCTATGTAAATATGGAGATTTTATAGCGTTGTTTTATGAAGTTACAATGTTCCTTAATAAATTGTTTATTAGGTATTACGAGTATTTCATACATGTCTGACCTAGTTTACGACATCAGATTACGCTGACGGTACTGCAAGTCGATCATTTTGTGGTATTCCAGCAGCGAGGAAAAACATGAGCAGTTTCCATATTTTATTTCTATGAAGCCCTTTCAACGAGCCTAGTCATTTCGCGCGACATTCTCTTGCATAGGGCTAGGAGGGTTGTTCCTTTTGGGCGGGCGGCTGGAGGGGCGCCCTAGGCGGCTAGGCGGAGGGGGGCTCCAGCGTCAACGACCGCCACTCGTCTGTGGGCTGGCGCGAGGGAACACCGTCCCATACTGCATCCGGCCGATTCAACTTTCAACTTACGATAATTTCAATACAATTTACGGAGCGTTAAATTTTGCACGATGCGCATTGCTCCGGGCGCCTAGTGAAGCAATAGCCGGATGTCTGTGAAAATTACCGATTTGATTGCGAACACTCACTCGCTTGGCATGATGTGTTTCGTGGCGGTTGTGCCTGTGTGTCGGTGTTACCTGGCTTTTGGCACGTTCAACAACTAAGTTCATCATGTTTGTGTAAAATATTAACTTAAAAGTTTGGCGTGCACATGGGTGATCTACATCTGGTGATGACACGTTGATGGATAATCCGTGGCGTCCGCTCTCCGGTTTGGTGACACATTGCATGTGTGAAAGTGTGTGAGACTGCATTAATCTAAAATAGACGTTTTTATTTATGAACAATGCGGTAGATGAACGTTAAGGTACTATTTCCTAGTGTGGTGACGGAGCTAACTATGTTTTAGTGAGACTTTAGTTGTTGTTTTGTGATTAAGTGGTTTTTATTATCTTGGCATGATGGTTCGGTTGGGACTGGCGATGGTGGTGGGTGTAGCGCCGGCGCTGGTGTCGTGGTGGCGCGGCCAGGGCACATGGCTGCCTCAGCCACTGGTTTTGTCACCGTGCTCGGATAAGCCTCCCAAGTCGTGGCCGCCTCAACGTTCGCCGTCTCTATCGGACTGTCTGGAGAGTAGCAGCGACGAGGATTCGTCGGCTCGCTCTATTGTGTGTCTAGTTAGACCTAAATTAGTGAGTACTCTTATTCATGGGTAATTATTATGAAATAAATATTTGTTTACTGTTTATCGTTGTATCGTGTTGTTGTCTCCAATGATTGCGTCACATCCTTATTTCTTTTTGCAATAACATTCGGTACTGAATAAAGAAGACATCACATTATAACTTGGGTTTATTTATTTTAGCAATTCTAAATAATTAGATGCTCATCGTTGTTAGTAAGTTAGCAAACATTTGTTAATGAGGTACTCTTATTAAGTTAATTGCAGACGTAGTCGGAATAGCTGCTATTAATGCTATTATCATCTGGAAGTATTACAACATCGAGTCAGGACTTGAATCGGGTTTACACAATTTTAGACTTCACGACTACCACATAAAGGTTTTAATAATTCGCAGATATACTCACAAATAATTTCGACCGGTTCGCGGACTGCGGTGAAAGCAGAATATTTGCATAATGCAAGATTTTGTTAACAATATGGCTTCGCTAAATATTAAAGGCGACAGACGCGTGTGGTCCCCACAACAAGGGCGTCTCACCCATGAATCACTCAAGACACTACAATAATTTTAAAAATAACTTCGTCTCGTAAAACTCCCCCATCGCTTCTTTTGATTTAGAGGGAAATAATCGTTATATTAATGGACTACGCATGTCCTCGTTGTAAAATTTTACTAATAAAACATCGTTATATTACAGTTTAACCTTTTGTAGATTTTCGTTTCCTTGCCTTCCTTAAAAAAAGATATGCTCCAGTTTATAAAGGTGGGAATATGCATATTATTATCGAAACTTGTCGTATATAAATAAATGAGACATCGATCATTCACCTTTGCTATTACGAAAGCGCATCTCACGTGCGTTGGCGACAGCCCCATAGCAGTGGATGCGTCGCAAATGTCACGATATTTACGTACCGTCGCATGCGCACCTCGCCGTCCATCGATCCCGTTCGATCTCCTAACAGTTAATCGCCCGCAATTGGTTTTTGCGTAGCTCTCTGCAACAGTCGCGAGTCGCGTGTCATCTCATTTATTTTTCCTGCGTGCGGACAAGTTGCGTTTGCGCAGTTTTTGCGTGCATTTCTTACGTCTGGATCTCGCCAATCAGTGGTTATTGGTTTGTGGTTCGGTCTAGTGCGGTTTGTTGATTTGTGCGCTTGCGATAACTGTATTAAACGGTTTTAATATCAAATAATGATGTCCTCGTCGTTAGTGTATTGACGCATTTCTATTAATTATTTTTAGTTATGTATGGCTTATGATTTTAATCCAAACTTAATAAATAATATCGATAAATCTTATAAATGTAACGTTTCTAATTAATACTTTCAATCATTTTGTAAAATTACGTCGTGGACATGATGATTATAACATTAACTGTGATCGAAAACACTTGATAGTCGTTATATAATTTATGAACAATTGATAATATAGTGGAGTTTTCTTTAATTTTATATGAACTCTCTACGTATTCGGTTGGATTTATTTTCAGTCAACGACAGTGACATCTATTTATCTAATCATTATATTATTGCTGTTTAAATAATCGGTATCCATAATTTTACACTTGGTTAATCCTTAATTATTCTTTACCTTTCTATGTGCCACCTCTCTACTATTATCTTATCAATGACAAATATTGAGTTGGTTATTAATAAATACACCATATGTAAAGGGAATAAGGCTTAAAAGCTAGCAATGTCTAGTTTTAGCGTATGTATATTAGAAGATGTATAGGGAGGGTATTGTGTAGGATAGTGTAGCCGTGACGTCCTTGCACCATTGTCCGAGGTCCGTTGTGTGGCAGAGAAACGAGAGCAGGTCCACGCAACGTATTATACTGGAAATTGTAATGATTTATATTAATAGCAAACTGAGCCTAAAGACTATACTCCCCGATATCTTCAAAGTGATCAGTATAATCTTAATAATGTTGTAGTTACAATAGATTTAAAAAGTTTTGGTCCTTTTAACCGAATCCCCAAAACTCTGATAGAACGTTCACATAATTTAATAATTTTGTTTTAAAACTAAATATTACTATCAGACTTATTTACAGTTAGTTGAAGGTTATTGTGGCATACTTTTAACTTCATAATTCATGACCTCTCGGGTGGCGGGATAACTATAAAGATGGATATTGTATTTTTTATTAACCTCAAGACTGCAACATACTCACTACTTGGTTAATCAGCCCGCAACGATATTATAGGCAAACGCAATCGTATTGCAGCATTTTAACTTTATTGCTAACTACCCATAGCTTACCCAACCTTGTTTCGTTTAGGTGCTATGTACTGTCGTGGTCTGGCGTAATCAGCACTAGTTTTACCAACAGCTTTACCCATTTTATAGCTACGGCGCAAACAGGGGCGTCCCGCAAAATCTATGACTAATTTGCGTTCCTTTTAATTGCTTTCGTAATCAAAAGTCGACATCGATATGTTTCGTAAACGAACTAGATACGCATTCTTTGTTATGTTGTGCTTTTGACCAAAAATTTAAAATAGGCTGGCAGAACCAATAAATTCTGATGACTATTTTGTTGTTTTAACAAATAATTCTCATAAAAAAGGTTGTTTGATTTGTTAATAAACATTTTTAGCATTCATTAACTTCTTAGAGAATAGACCATGAAAAATGCGTGATTTACTTGGGAAAATGACATACTTGATCGCTTGCCATCTGAAGCCAGCCCATCTCTTCGTACTCCGGTTTTGTTAGTTTTGAGGTAGTTAACACTTATCACATGCATAATTTTGTAATTTCCCATATAAAATTGATGTGATACCCTTATCGGCACATAATGTAATGTGGTATGTGATATGTTCATCCTGTGATAAATTCAATGTCACTATTAATAGAGCTGTTTTGCTGTCCATGTCATTAAACTTTTGAATTGTCATTTCTTTATTTAAAATCTCTTTAGGTAATGTCTTTTGATAATTATAGAAAATATTGCGTCAGAATTCCCCTTCGAAAATATAATTATAATTAAGCAGCAATTGAACGCCACTATTATAATTTTTATTTACTGCTAGCCGGAAACGAAACCTGAGTGCTTATGCTCCATAATAGTATTTCCTCACTGGTTCATGTCTAGTTGACTAAAATAATGGTCAATTAATCAATGCGCAACTCACATGGCTAAACAGAAAATTTTAAAGTTATTCGAGAATATAAGTAGAACATAACTAATTAGTTATTACGATTATGAATATAAAGCATTTTTGAAACCCATGAGTGCGGTATATTTGATCTGTTGCTGTCAAGTAGAAGTCAGTAAAATATCTAGTTTGTCTTTAGCTCTGTTCCTAATTGGCAGAAACCTTAACTAATTATGTAAATGTCTCTTGTTTTGCTGATACAGTTGTTCCTCACTAAATCTTTTTAAGTGTGTTTTCTGCGTCCCTGTAATTTTCGACATTTAGAGTAACGATGCGATTTATAACAAAAGCATATAGATTGCGGCACAGTGTGACGTGCGGCCGAAGCCTTACTGATGGCAGTCACTCGCAGTCGGTCGCAGATGTCGCCGCAACCACACGTGTGGTGCTGGTTGTCCCAACGTGGCAATTATAATCACGATTGCGTTCATATCTCATTAATGACTCAATTCTATTGTTCGAAGATTCGTAAACATACACAAACAATCACTGTGACAAGTGCTTTTCAAGAAACTATTTATTGTTATCAAAATAATCAGCAGAAGTTTTGTTGACGCTTAAATAAAGAATGTTGGTCAAGGAGCGTTTAATAAAGTGGAAAACATCGCCGATAAGATAAAGCTACACCGCTACAATAAATGTTATCGCGATTCGTTAAAGAGTGCAGTTCGAGAAGAGCACAGTGCAAAAATTGCGTCCTTCCTTTCTATTCAAGCGGTAGAGACGATGCTGCAAGGTAGTCGTCTGCGTACACACAACGTTTGTTGACGCATGCTGCAGATGTGGGTATTTGAAACAGTGCGCGCCTTCGTTTGTTTGTTTCTGTGAATAAGTGCAACAGTACCTGACAGTTGATTAGTGGCGGTTAATCAGTGACAATCATGGGACAACGCTCTGAATTGGCCACGCCTGATAATAGCGATGAGGAGAGCGGCGATGCCTTCACTGACGGAGATTTTGATGACTCCGATGATGAAAAGATGGTTGAACGCCATGATGAGGCTAAGCCGTCACAAATACCTATAAATGAGACTGTGAATGCAGATATAAAGAAAAATGCAGCTACTAATGGTCACTCTAATAGTAGTAGTGTAGAAGAGCATCCCAGAATGAATGGTCGTAAGGACAGTGAGAATCAATCGAGTGATATAGAAAACCAAAGCTTAGTATTATCAGATTTGCGCAGAGATTCACACGGTGATCAAAATCCTTCAATAGTTGGCATTCTTGGCGATCAGCAAAACCATGTACGTATATAGCAAATTGTTTAGTGTTGATCTCATTCCTAACCTTGTTTAAATTTTGTTTTGTGTCCGCATCCCAAAACCATTTATGAGTCACTCACGCCTATCTCATGTGATTTACTTTTTCTTTACTTACCTTATGAACGTGTACTTGTAGTATTTTAAAGGTTTATTTAATGGTTCGAAACACGTCTAGTTGGAAATTATCTTATCTCAGTATATTTCGTTACGTTCTGTACGATTTGAAGGTCGCAGTCTAATATAAAATTGTTTCAGGTGAATAAGGTTTGCTTTGGTCACCATTTTGCAATTAAAATACGTAATTATCAAACTTGAAGTTATTTTGTAGGAAATACGTACTATTCCCTACATTTTGTGTATCTTAATATACAATATTGTTGAGACATTCGTATTGTTGTGAGATTCTAGTGGTTAGATAGTGCTGTTTGTAATCGCGCCGATGTTGCGGTGAGATGACCTCGTACTGCTAGATTGCATCGATATGACGTTTCCGGAGAGCTTGTTAACACTCGGCTGCAAACTCTTGATCCTTTATGTAAGTCACCTTTTCACCTCTAGACCAATGAACTGGATAAAGATAACATAAATTTTCAATATAGTTTTCTGTTATCCTTCTAAAGTCGTGGATATAGTATATTATTATTATAATGTATGTTTCTTTAATGTTCAGTATTCATGTGATATCAGTTATGAGCACTTGTGTGATGGTATTGTCACGCCCGGTGACCTCATAGTCGCTAACTTAGCCTCGCCATGTCGCCACTACAGCTGTTGGTTAGTCTGGCTACTCGTATTTTGATCCTGTATGTAAGTAACTAAGACCTGATTATAATACCCAATGTCCCTAACGAGTTTTCGTCGATGTATTAATTACACAGATCTTGTAACAGTTCGGTCAACCACAACCGTATTATTTATGCTCTTGTTGTCCTTAGTCCTTACACTCGTAATAACGTTACTTCAATGATTATGATTCTTTCTCAGCTGTTAATGAAACCGCAGTCTCTTTCAACCTTAGTTATAAGTTAGAATATAATATGCTAAATATACCGCGTAGGTCTTTATTTAAACTATAAATGTATTGTGTCATCGACTAGTATCTTTGAATAGAATAACTGGGATGTTTTCATTCAAAACGTGTGCTATGATTTAGCTAATATGTTGACGATATGTGTGTTCGCTCACTGCTCGCTTCCAAGTTTCAAGGCAGTCTTGAATGTTGTTTATATGACAATATAAACAATTAACGTTAAACTAAGCAACAGTCACGATTTGTAACGCATTGTTCACTCGTCGTCTCGACAAGTATTACAATAATTCTTGATTCTTCACAGTCAAATGTTTACAATTCCTAACACATAATCTAAATTGCTAAACCAAACCAAAGCTATATACAACATTCTGTCAACTTAGCCGTCATATTCTTTTTTTGGAACTGCTTAAAGAAAAACAAAATCTTCCAATTAAATAGCTGGTGATTGATATGAATAAGGCAGTTAACTTCGTTCAGTACGCAAATAATTACCGGAAATGGATACTCTATCAAATGAAGCAACAAATGTTAATTATTATAGCCAGCTTCGTGCCACGCTGTTCAGACAAAGAATTAAAAAGGTTCCCAACTTGGTAATAGGCTATTAGAGACTTATGGAATTGAAACATTTATCTCTGAATCAGTTTGAAGTACGTATACATTAGGAATAAAAATATCGACGGATTGGTAAACACGGGTGACGGGCGACTTACCACCACGCGCTCGAGATTATCGCCCTTTAACTAGAACGCCTCTGTTTATCCTTGCTTGTCTCTTGCTGTAATTTTAATTATATTTACAATTAGTCAATAGTCAATTTACTTTAATAGAGCAATACTCTTACAATATCACCCATATCGGTAAAGCTATTCTGTCGTTAACAGCCTCAAACTCTTTGTTAATTGATGTGATCATTTGGTGCGATGGCTTCATCAATTTGTGTCCACGAGGACCGGCGACTGCGGGGAATGTCCTCCATATCCTTAAGGCATTGTGTTCAAGTATGATGTCACCACCGGCGGCAAACACATTTTATTTGCTTTGCGCAATGTGGTGTGAATCACATTTTTGATGAATATTTTGAATTGTAAATATATAATGGCAGGTGGTAATGTTGATGACGTAATATTTAACGAATCTTTGTTAATGATTTTCAAGATACTAGGTCTTGTTCGGGATATTTTATCACATTTTCTCTTATCACGCACACCGGTTAATCCATTCTGTAATTGACTCGTGCATTAACCTCTTGTGATATACGTTTGTTTTTAGGTTTTTTTGTATCGTCATCCTGGTCTTGTTGTTTGTGTTACATATTTTGTATTCTTAGTTGGTCCTATACATGGAGCCTTATTATTAACCGATTTATTATTATATTTTCTAGTTTTCGTCATACATATAGTATTTTAAAAAACCTCATTTTATTTTCAAGATCATTTGATTCGTTCATTTGATTCTTAGTATGTCGACTATATTCCGTTCGGAAGCGATGGTTGGAGTACAAAAGATAAGGTTATAATAATAGTCTAGTTTGCTTATGAACTAAGGAAGGACCGTGTTATCGTACGCTTATGCCACCCGCATGTTACTTTATTAAACAATGTTTTTCTTTTTTTTTAAACCTTGCCCCGCACTATGAAGTTCTTCCTGTATCGTGGGTGCGTTTACAGACATATAATCTCACAAGCACACACACACCCAGACCCGGAGCAATTATCTATAGATCGTACAAATATTTGCTCCGTACACGAATCGAACCTGCGACACGCAGCGCAGCAGTCGGTCTCTCGACCACTGCGCCAACCGTGCTGTCATATTATGCATACTTGCGTTATGCTGTTCATATTTTTGTGATCATTGTGATTCTGTATTACATTATAAATTACAATTTATAATTAATCTGTTGACTCAATAATTACCAGACACAAAATTATTGTTGAATTTTTTTTATTGTTGATTTACATAAACTGAAAATCCATTGCTACTTTTTAATTTAATGTGTGTTCAAGCGAGGGCTTCCCCAATTCCGCGGTCACATGTTCCGTGAGTAATGTGATGATGCGGGGCTATTAGACTCTGTGGACAGACCGAATGGAGCGAGTCCACGAACCCGCGCCGAGCCAAGCTTTATGACACCATCAATGTCTCACACAACCAAACACACTAATGATTAGGTCCATTACTCGTATCTTATACTATTCATCTAATGAATCTCTTGGACGAGGATTTGAAAGTGTTCGCCCGAGCCATTTTAATTGCTTTAATTTGGCACACCTTTAAGCCCAATTGTAATAATGCCAATTTTGCGTAACACGTTGTTTTAACAGGTTTGTCTACGTCGACTGAGTTAGGTATGTTGACCGTATTAAAAACTAGGTCATACGTATCAAAAGGATTGTACTAAATTGCCTACAATAATTTACAAATGGTATTATCATAAGGTATTATTATAAGAACTTTTGTAACCATATTTATTTGCAATAAATCTTTTGACTTTTGACTTTGACTTTGATCACGTCGTTTGCGAATTATAGGATAGGCGAATTGTGTTTATGGACTGAATAAAACTATTCATACGTTTTAATGCCAATATGCTACTTTTTCTAGTAGAGATTTGGATCTCAGTGACAGAAACATTACTTACTATTTTTTCTCAGAAAAGAATATTTGTTTAGAGGAAACCTCCCCGTCGCAGCATAATTTAAAGAAATATATTTTTACGTTAATGGTAAAAAAAAAAAATTGTCATTCTAATTTTCCGCTGCCACCGTTGGGTTTCCCCATAACAAATATTCTTTTCTGAGTGACGGCATGACAAGCTAATCTTCATGAAATAATGTTCACTGTTTTCTGTCTTACTACAAAGAGGCGTAATCAATGGCTCGCTTCCGACTATTTTCAACGCCTATCTTTTGTAGTTATGACATAAGCCTGTTAGAGCATTTCTTGCAAGCGCGGTTGTCTTTAACTTTTACTATTAGAATCTAAATTTCTCTCGGCCCTGCACTGATTGGTAACATATGCGTTTCAGATAAGTAGGTAATTGTGCAATAACTGATATCATCGGATATTTATAGTCTCAAACGGTTTGTTAATCATCCGGTAATTATTTTCAAACATGTGCTAAACTATCAATATGATAGATACGTCTAAATAACAATAGAGGGGTTTTATAACAATGATCACACGTTAACGTTTAACTTGAATTCTCAATTGTGCATACAATTGCACCTCTCATACTTCTTATTGGTTATAATAAAACAACTTTTAACCGGATTAATCGCGTGTATTATTGGTTTTTTGTTTTTCCTGACGTTTCGAACACTTTGCAGCGTTCGTGGTCAGTCCTCCTGCGACGTTAAAAGTTGTTTTATTATAATGTGTAGTGATCGCGCAAACCTAAGATATTCTTATTGGTTTATAGGAAACCGCATAATATGTTCGGAACTAAGTAGTTCACTTTTTTGGCTGAAACTTTGGCAAAATTTTAAATATACTCACTAACACGTTGATTGAAAGCCTATATGAACTCGAAGTGAAAAAAATATAGGTAAAAAAAAAACTGAGCTTTGGTTTATTATAAGACAACACTTCATTTCATATTTTACCATAAACTGGCAATAAACAATTAATTAAATAGACAAAAACAGTAGTATATTGAAGTACAAGAAGAGTGTCTAATGTGTGCATGAGTTTTTTTATTGTTTATAATTTTTGATGCTGCAGGTACCTAGTCACTGTTCATGGCAAAGGAAAGAAAAGGCAACAGATTTTAAAGTTAATAATAGTGCAAGATAAATCTTTGAAAATCATTAACGCATGCTTAGCGAACTCTAAAGTTACAATATTTAACAGTACTCGAACCTGCGCCTCCCGGATAAATACTCCAGGCGCTCTGACCACTAAGCCATCTCGACCTCTGCTCACCACCGCGAATCCTTCTCCCATATGTCGTCCTAAAAATTAGGGGGCTACATTTTAAAATACGTGTCCCAGTGATAATCATAATTTATAGCTAAGACTTAGTTTAGTAAATGACCCGCTACGATATTCAGTCTACTAAGATTACACTAACCGGTACGGCTTGCTAATTGGAGATGCGTAACTTCGATATTCCGCCCACTTGTTAGTTTGCGCAAGCGCAGCCTCACCGCACTGTTGGCAACACTTTGAAATATCAGATATTAATTAATCAGCCGTTAAGAACTACACTTGTATAGTTCCCGTCGATGTTTGCTGCCAACTGAGATAGTCTGGACCATCGATGATTTGAATCTCTGTTATTCAGTCTGCTAGACGAGTTGTCTGCCTGAAACAGATTTTGGAGTCGCGAATCTCGGTCGTGTATATAAATAATAATAATACACTTTTATATTAAGAAATTATAGTACGGTGGGCGTGCTCTGGCGATTTATGACATAAGATAGTTCGCGAGTGTGTTTAAAGTATAAAGCTAAGAACAGCAGTATTGATCTGCGATCTCCTTCTTTGTGCACCTTTTTTTAGAATAATTTTGCTCAGTCCGAGCCACTGGAATCCAGCTCCTAAATCCTCTCTTCAAACATATTACAACTCTTTCCAAGGACGTGTCCAATCAAGTATGTGTTCGTTTCAGGCGGAACAGAGATTAGCAGCACGTCGAGCGGCGCGTGCGGAGGCGCGCGAGATCCGCATGCGCGAGCTGGAGCGACAGCAGCGCGAACAGGAGGACCATGCCGACAAGGCGTACGATATGTATGCGGGCAAGACACCAGGTATTTAGGAGTTTTTCTTTAATTTTCATTATTTTCTACTCAACGATTATTACCCACGTACGTTTTCTGGATAGCCCAACTAGTTTCAAACTCGAACGGAGCCCATGAACATGAGCTGAGCTGGCGCTGATGTCTCTAGTCGACTTTTCGTAATTTTTTGACATAATCCGGAGATCGCTGGGCTTTGCATATTCTCATATCATGAACTAAAGTTTTTATCGGGTAGGTAGTCAACGTTATATTATTGTAGCCGGAGCAGTATGATGCACTGATGCTCGAAATCCTGATCCTGAGGTTTGCAAACGCAAAAGCTGATATCAGGAATTGAAATGACAAAATACATAGGAGGAATTAAAAGAACTGCGTATAAATATGAAATCACATATAACTTTGATATAATCAATCATGTAATCGGATTTAAATGCATCAGTTTTCTTGTAAGAAAAGCCGTAGACTTCAACATAAAAACTCTATGTATTTTATATATGTATTTTTACAGAGGCGGTGGTTCGCCGCGGCGGCACGCGATTGGCGGCGCTTAGTCCCGCCGGAGTTCATTCGCCACGACGCAGTTCTGAAGACTCCATCGATGATGGCTTCAGTATCAAGGACCTTAGGGTACATATAACGTGTTACGGTTATCATTATGCTTTATAAAGCAAAGTAACATACATCGCAATTTTTTTAATAATCTTACAAGTCTTGAATTATTTATCAAGTTGTTTTACTATTCTAGCACGAGTTGAAGGAAGTTGAGGAGAAGTTCCGGAAGGCGATGATCTTGAACGCTCAGCTGGACAACGACAAGGCCGCGCTAGGCTACCAGCTGGAACTGCTCAAGGACAGGATAGAAGAGCTACATGAGGAGTACGCGCAGTTGCAGGTAACAATCATCTGTAATGCGTTTCCAATACGTAAGATTCGAAAACACGTGAAGTATATAGCTTTTTGTCTCGTTATTTGAATTCGTTCGATGAACTGGTAAACAGTTCTTTTACCTACTTAAGTAATAAAAATTCAATAAATGCTTAAGAAATAAAAATTTGTCTCCAAGTTTTGTATTGTGCCTGTTAGATTCTAAGAGGTTCATCAGTCTCTACCCATTACATGGACATAACGGACTCGGTGTAGTACACTGCTGCTTAATGTGATGCTATGTAATACTTTTCTAGCGTGAACATAGAGAAAAATGCTCATCATTCGAGCGTCTAAAGCGGGAACACGAGTCGGTAACCCGCGAACTGTCGGCGGCTCGTGACGCAGTGCGCGCGCGGGACGCCGCAGCGTCGGCCGCCGGGTTCGCGTTCGTGGACGCGGCCACGCTGGACGCGGGCGCGGGCGGCCCGGCCGGCGGTGCCGTGGGCGCCGTGCCCTCGCTCGCGCTCGTCAGCCACGACGCCGAGCAGCTGCTCAATGACGCCGGGGAAGGCACGCTCGGTATGTATGCACGCACCTTTAATTATCGACTCGTACCATTTACAATGTGATTTTTATTATTTTCGACTTATAAGGTATTGGCGATATTTATGTTATCATTTGACTTAGCAGTGTTATTAATAATACCTAACGCCTCGTCTTTTCAGTTAGATTTGCTTGAAATCCGCTAATTAACATTACATGATAACGATAAAAACTAACGCATGAAAAAAAAATTATAGATGTGCGGTTGCAAAAACTTCTGAGCTCGAAGCAGGGATTAGAATCCGAAGTGCGCAAACTGAAGTTACAGTTGAACGAGGAGCGCGCCGCGCGGCAGAACGGAGTCACCAACCACCACGAACAGGAGTACGAGAACGAACGTAAGTACACCCACTTTACTCAAAAATCTTTGAAAAACTTTACGCCAAACTAACACAATAAAATACCGAAATAAATACAACATACTTTCTGATAACTAGATTGGGTCCCGGATCCACAAGACGTAGTACTGAAACTTACAAATACCTACGATTATAGATCACGATTATTGATTGGGAAACTAAACAGAAAACACTGGCTATCTTTTTAGACCTACCCAAAACTTTTGAAACTGTCTCGGTTCCCATACTTCTTTCGAAACTGGAGAATATTGGTATCAGCGGTAAGGCCCATGATATTTTTAGTACGTGATAGACCGTAGACTGCTTGTAAAACTCGAAATCTTCGAAATCTTAGCAAGCAAGATTCTGTTACTATTGGTGTGCCCAAGGGTAGCGTGCTGGGACCACTTCTACAAAATTGTAACTTACGCAACAATACAGCTATAATTGTTAATGGACACGACTGGAAGTA
The DNA here is from genome assembly GCA_935421205.1 of Xylocampa areola. Taxonomy (NCBI): domain Eukaryota; kingdom Metazoa; phylum Arthropoda; class Insecta; order Lepidoptera; family Noctuidae; genus Xylocampa; species Xylocampa areola. The sequence goes on from OW285206.1 coordinate 19,151,874, forward strand.
AACTTGCAAGGAGTTCGCTCTGAACTCTGTTATGTGGTAGTTAACTATTCATTAACTCTTAATGTAAATAAAACCAGTCAAGCTAACATCCATATTGATTCACGCCTCACACGAACTGCCGTTACACAAACAGAAAATCCCTATCTATCTGCCTAGCCTTTTTCCAAATATATTGGGGTCGGCTTCCAGTCAAACCGGATGCAGTTTAATACCAGTTTTTTACATGGCGCGACTGCCTATCTGACTTCCACAACCTAGTTACTGCATAACACGATATCTCGTGTGACCTGAAAGTCTGACAACCAGTCATACGGTTTCAGGTACGGACTTTCAGGTCCCTGACTACCCATAAACGGCTGTAATAGATCTTAATATGACAACCGGGTCCGACGGCTTAACGTGCTCTCCGAGGTACGCAGGGGTCTTGTTATGAAAATATGGTCTTCCACAGACCGACCGCGGCAAGCGCAGCTTAACCTCGATATATCGATCAGTCGCCCTAAAACTTAACATCTAGGCATCATTTAGCATCTAGCTAGGACGCTGCTTAACTGAGGAGGTGCTTATAAAACAACGATTCATCTAAACACATACACACACCAGCATCGAATCACATCCAAAAACACACACACACAAGCATCCACTCACATCCGAACACTCAAACACAAGCATCTAAATCCAAACACGCGCACAAGCATCCACTCACATCTAAACACACACCAGCAGTCACTCACAAATTACCTAAAATTAAATGGAGAATGTCATTGGTAGTTGGGCTATAGTTTAAACTTTTGCGGCTATGATCGTTTTTAATTAAATTCTAGTTGTGTTTTTGTTCCAAAACTTGTATTTATCGTGAGGATGGATAAGTCAATTTTTGTCTAAATGAATACGAATTAAAATTTGAATATAACGTAAACATTTTACATGTTACACTATACGCAGTAAATATTTATAAGTTGACATAGTTGGGTTTATAACAGTATATTACGGTTAACAGTGGAGACGGTCCGCAAGTCAGTGTCGGAGGCGAAGGGGCGCGCGGCGCGGGCCGAGGCCGAGGCGGCGCTACAGGCGGCGCATGTGGCGCGCCTAGAGGCGCAGCTAGCACGCATGCGCGCGCGCCAGGACCACCAGGACGAGCACGAGGAGCAGCTCAAGCAGGAGCGCCGCAAGCTGCAGCGGGAGGTACGTACCACTACACCGCACTGTTATATCTGTCGCAGCTAGCACGCATGCGCGCGCGCCAGGACCACCAGGACGAGCACGAGGAGCAGCTCAAGCAGGAGCGCCGCAAGCTGCAGCGGGAGGTACGTACCACTACACCGCACTGTTATATCTGTCGCAGCTAGCACGCATGCGCGCGCGCCAGGACCACCAGGACGAGCACGAGGAGCAGCTCAAGCAGGAGCGCCGCAAGCTGCAGCGGGAGGTACGTACCACTACACCGCACTGTTATATCTGTCGCAGCTAGCACGCATGCGCGCGCGCCAGGACCACCAGGACGAGCACGAGGAGCAGCTCAAGCAGGAGCGCCGCAAGCTGCAGCGGGAGGTACGTACCACTACACCGCACTGTTATATCTGTCGCAGCTAGCACGCATGCGCGCGCGCCAGGACCACCAGGACGAGCACGAGGAGCAGCTCAAGCAGGAGCGCCGCAAGCTGCAGCGGGAGGTACGTACCACTACACCGCACTGTTATATCTGTCGCAGCTAGCACGCATGCGCGCGCGCCAGGACCACCAGGACGAGCACGAGGAGCAGCTCAAGCAGGAGCGCCGCAAGCTGCAGCGGGAGGTACGTACCACTACACCGCACTGTTATATCTGTCGCAGCTAGCACGCATGCGCGCGCGCCAGGACCACCAGGACGAGCACGAGGAGCAGCTCAAGCAGGAGCGCCGCAAGCTGCAGCGGGAGGTACGTACCACTACACCGCACTGTTATATCTGTCGCAGCTAGCACGCATGCGCGCGCGCCAGGACCACCAGGACGAGCACGAGGAGCAGCTCAAGCAGGAGCGCCGCAAGCTGCAGCGGGAGGTACGTACCACTACACCGCACTGTTATATCTGTCGCAGCTAGCACGCATGCGCGCGCGCCAGGACCACCAGGACGAGCACGAGGAGCAGCTCAAGCAGGAGCGCCGCAAGCTGCAGCGGGAGGTACGTACCACTACACCGCACTGTTATATCTGTCGTAGCACAAGATAGACCATCACTCTACGTATAAAATACCTCATAGAGTGGATCGATGAAGGCGTTTAGATATCCGAAAATAATCGTGAGGGATACAAAGGGTGCGACACAGGAGGCGATCAGACAAACGACAGATCGCAAACAGACGTCACTCTGCAGTGACGGACCGACTATAAAGGAATAGTGTGAGTGTCATTTGATTCTAACTGGACTGACCTGTGCCTGCATCGTCATGTCCTAGCCTATATAATGATCATTATAATCTTAAAATATCTCAACTATGTTGAGGCAAGTTCTGTTTCCAAGTCTCCAATTAGCACTATGCAAGCTCATGAAATAAGTTTATGAAAATGTTGAGATACTTGAATAGAAAATATACATGTCATGATTTAATTTTCAGGAAGTCGTTGACTTCTGGGCCGTTATCAATAATGACGACAGTTAACGGTACAGTTGCGTATACCTTACTCACGGAGTGTGCGACCCCTAAACACGCAACCGATTACCAACATAATGCTCTGTGCAACGTAATATAATGTACCCGTCACTCCTACTGTGTGCTCTATGTAAATGAAATGCTAAACGTTAACAAAATATGTAAATATAACTTCTTGCCAATGTTATCCTTGCTGCATGTCATTTGTAAAACCTCTACCTGATTAATAAAAGCGTTGTAAACAATATAAATAAAACGCGCTATAACCTATGTGCTATCCCGTTAATAGACTGATGTATTTTTTTAAAGACTACATTACTACCAATACCGATTGCGCAATTGTGACCGCATTAAAATTTACTAAGATTCAATATCAATTTGCAGGCTCGAGAAGCACTCAACCGGGTTGAAGAGTTGGAGACTGAGAACAGCCACCTAACAAAACGATTAGACAAGCTCAAGAACGCCAAGTCTGCACTCCTAAAAGACCTGTGACAGAATTAAACAACGCAAATATACAATGAGGGGTTACTGTGCGACAAACGCAAGGAGATCGAAGACACCCAGCAATTAATAGGAAGTATGTAAATCCATTCCGATACGTATTTACCGAGGCGAGTGCACGAAGCATTTTTTTACGGCGCAGTGAATTTATATAATTTGGCAAAATGTTTAAATGTCATATACATAACGTTTTTAACCGCCAGTCACCAATATAACATTCAGTCAATAATAATTTTAACATTCATGTTCTTGGCATAATAATTTGAGTATTATTTTTATTTCTTGTTATTCTAACAACTTATCATTTGAACCTGTGTTATGTTGATCATCACATAATAATGTTACGGTATTCTTGATATCTTATAAAGTCAGACATGCTTGATACTTTTTCTGGCAAATTGGTCATACCTGCGTGAATTTGCCAAAAAGCTATCGCGAATGGAATTTTGAGATTCAGATATTACAGGGTGAGTTTTTTAAGTGGGCTATGATGCAATTCCGAAACTTTATGGAATACCGAAAAATACTCAAAGGAGCCTTGGGCCCGATTTTGATGGAAAATTAAATCTGCATCATTGGATTTCTGGAAATATAAGGATATGGCCATCCACACCTACTTGAAAAATTCAAATATATCCGAAAAGTAAGAAGGACATGTGGCGTGTATGTTATGAGTAAAAAAGTAGATTAATTCATGAAGTAATTCACCATTTATGTAACCCTTAAACAAGGAAGTAATATTCAAGACTTTCATGTCTTTTTGACTTGGTGAATTTAGTACTAATTTGTAAAAATAATGCTATTTCCACTTGGAATGAATGGAGTCATTTAGATGAAAGCTCGGCGAAGTTTTCATCGCCTGTAAGATATTGATGTTAAGTTGGCTAAGACGGCGCAACAACAGGGGGTCTAAAATGACCACTGAGCATTTCTCCTAAACATTAATGATTATTTGAATTGAGTAACTTCATAAGATTCTAATCTTTGACTTATTAGCAATTCCTATTTTCTGAGCCATTTTGCGAATCTCCATAGAAAACTGTCAAATAGATGAATTAGAATTTGCATGCAAATCATATTAGGATTTGTCCATGAAGTGACCATTTTACGATTTGTTATATGAATCATATTAGGATCCTATTATGATTCCGCCAAAGTGGCCTGTTTAGACCCCCTGATTAGCTTCACGTTTGGAATTGTTTGTCTTAAGTCTGTAAACAGTTTATTTGTTAGAAATTACATAGAAAATGATTCCGACTAAATGCAACTGTTGTTCCGTCTGAACCAACGCTTATGGTGACCTATAACATTTTTGTACAGGCAATTAACAAATACAGGAACACCATCCATTATTACAGCACATCATGTTAATGCCAAAATGTTATAGGTAATCCTATGTAATGCAAATAATATGGTTGTATTATGTATAACCGCTATATAACTATTGTAAATCGCTTTTATAACTGAATATTTTCTGTAATATAATTTGTAAAATGAGAATAATGTGTAAAATTCATATTTTGTTTAATTTTAATAAATAATTATTTATTTTAACTACGTTCGTATTTTTCTGTATAGGTAATTATGTATAAGTTTTATTTAGCTTGCCGATTTCATTCGCTTTATACTAATAATATAATTGCAGTGATCAATTTGTTACTTGCCATTGGTATCACAAATTTAATTAAACATATAGATAAGTTCTGATGCAAATTTTTATTACTTCAAACTTCGTCCTTCATGCGATTTTAAGTTATAATGCTTTTATCTGTAATATAATTGCTCAAAATTGTATCCCATGAATTATGTGATAGTCTATTGAGAAGATAAAACGTCCAATAGGATTAGGGACTCGAAGACGGGAGTTTTCGTAGGACTGACCATTGTATTTTTTAAATTTCGAGATTTTTTATTCACGATTCTACAAAGTTACCATGCTGTTTTAATTAACTGATATCATTGTAAATTATATTTATCTTGTTAATGTGGCATTCTTTTTTTATAATTGTTTTTGAACATTTCGATTAGATCTCGTAGCAGTTTGAGTAATGAAGAAGAAAACACGAAAACGCGTAGTATATATGTAACGATGTACAGGAGATTATCGAACTTGTCGCTTATACATTTTATATAAATATAGTTGTTAGTGATGCTCACTTAACGTACAGTGCCATGGCGCACCAAAATGTATTAGTAATACAATAAAACTATGTGTATTGTAGTTACGAGTAGTAATGAATTGGAGATGCGGGTAGCGGTAGAGAAGCGCGCTTGTCAGGTGTTTATATGTACAACGTATGGGTGTAACATGTATGTATATCTGTAGATTTTGTATTAAAATGTTACTCTTACAAAAGACGCGTTTAATTACAACTTTATAGTTTTTTTTTTTTATGAAACACTCAGATCTTTTTTCACACTGTAGTCTTATACTAATTAATATACAAATTGGTGCCAATATAAAAAGTTGACTGTTGTCAGATAAGATTCTAAGAAGAGACTTCTACACCACCGACTTACCAATTACTCTGACTATAGTCAGCCGTCAATTTGTATTGAAATTCCGATGTCAAGACAAAGTTGTGCGTGTTAGATCGATAAAACTCAGAATTATATTTGCGTCGATACCTTTGATTTATATGTAGACAGTATGGTAGTATTTTAGCTGTCATCTGTATAGGAATGTGTATGGTCTACATATAATCTTTGAGTCAATGTCTAATGGGCCAGACTGTCAGAGTTTCTTCCTTGTCGGCCTGCTAGTAAAGATCAATGTCAGTATAATTTATAAGTAGGAACGTATTTCTTTTTAAGTACGGTGTATGTATTTTGGTGCTGCATTACTAATTTATTTGTTTCACAATAACAATTAATGACCAACTGTCTTTTTATATGAAGCGAAAACTGAATATTGTATAAATTTGAATATTTTTAATAAATTTCGCTCTGAAAGTGTTTTTTTATTTTAATTTGTAGAAGTTTAGAACGCGATTCCGTTATGAAGAAAGTATTAATCTATCTAATTAATTATAGGGAATCATTACTGCCGATTCATTCAGTCCCTATGCTAACGTCGCTTATTAGCTGAGATACCGACGTCTTGTGCTATCTACTTTATACATACATACATACAATGACGCGATAGGCAGAGATTATCGATTTCCATTTCATACTTCATACTGATACTAATTTATAGAAAAACTAGCTGACCCGGCAAACGTTGTTTTGCCATATAAATAAAAAAAATTGGGGTGGACTACCCCTAACATTTAGGGGGATGAAAAATAGATGTTGGCCGATTCTCATAGATACCGGATAAGCACAAAAAATTTCATCAAAATCGGTCAAGCCGTTTCGGAGGAGTATGGCAACGAAAACTGTGACACGAGAATTTTATATATTAGATATCGATATGATTCTTATACATGTTAAGGGCATTTGATGCCTTTATTCATTATTATTTTCTAAGGGAACATTGAAAAATAATAGACATGAGCAGAAATCGACCCTTGACGTATCGTGCCATGTAAAATGATTTTTATATATACCACAATGGCCTCAATATGTATAAAAAAACATTTAAAAATCAATATAGGATTGGCATATCGTTCGGCGCCTTACAACTGTAAAGTGGTAGTGCTGATTTCTATTTAACAATCATTTAAGACTTAATCTTAAATGATTGTTAAATAGAAATCGCCAAGCGTCTCCTTAAGACGAGAAGGGAACTTGAAATTTAATGGATGCTAGCCAGACACGTTAGCTCAGTGGGAGAACCATGACACGGTACGTCAAGAGTCGCGGGTTCGAGTCCTGCTCGTGTCGCAATATTGCCTGCTATATATGAAGATGTAATATATTTGAACTTGGTCCTCATTGCATAATTTAGATATTTGTTTGAAATGGTAAATAAATTATTTCTCGTTGTGCGCTTTCCGATGCGTGGCGTCGTGGGTCCAAGGGGTTAAATACGCGACGACGCGACGCTTGGATCAAAATATTACTACCAATATGGCCAATATTTAGGGTGAATTTTTGAAGTGAGCGTGGATGGCCATATCCGAAACTATAACGAATAGCGAAAAATACTCAAAGGAGCCCTCTCGGGCCCGATTTTAATGAAAACTATAACTGTAAAATTGGATTTTTGAAATACCTATCAATATTCCTAGCCAGGAGTCGGTCGAGTCGTCGAAAATTCGTAATAATGTACCATTTGACAGTGTTGATACAAGGATCAAATTCTGAGAAGTTATGACAGTTCAGAAATGTATATTCTCTTAAAAAAGTATCTTTCTTTCACAAGGAACTCTTTTTTTTTATTTATCTTTAATCTCGGGGATAAACCCGTTCCTTTGGAGGGCTTGCCTGAAGACACAGGTCTAACACACAGAGGTCCCTGTGAGAGTTTTAATCTAAATTGAGTTAGGACATCAACCGGAGACTCCATGATTGCACTATAGGAATACAGCCATGGCGAGTTCCCGACAGGTGCAGATCTATTGAGATTGGAATATTTACATAAAAAATGGTATATTGCTGTGTAGTCCTATATGGACATTTAAAATTCGGTTGCCGAAATTAAAAACGGCGTCTGCCTTTCAACGCTTAAAAATTGGAATGTGTTGGCAAACGGTGACTCGCCATTCACTGCATGGGCCCCTCAAATGAGGCCTTGATCAAAGACTACAATATATATTTGGACAGCCTTGATAAAGGCAGAAGGGGGCTCACACATGGGTGTGAGCGGTTAGGAGTCTTGAGAGGAGCGGCCCCGTTTTCACCATCGCGGGTCTCTAAAACCCGGAGCGGGTTTCCCCGTTGTTACGCCATTAAAAAGTATATTTATTATAACAGTTCTCAAACCAGTAACACTAGCACATACAAGTAATAGCATCACAGTTAAAGTTAGTTAATTAACTGCCTCATGAATTTAACTTCGCAAGCGCGGCTTCTTAGAATGAGGTCCTGAGTTCGATTCCCCGGTCGGGACTGCAACCCGGAGACGTTTGCCTGGTAGATAGCCTCATCAACGGATTAGAACCAGAGTTAACAATTCGATACATAACAGTTTCGTATGTTATTTAGCCATTAATTTTGTAAATGAAACAACTTATTAATGTTCTATCAAATTTATTACGTCTAAGGGAGTGGTACTTCTTAATCACTAATTTAATCAGAAACATGTAAGACTATTTACAACCGATTTTGGAAAATTGAAAAAGGAATCTAACAAAATGATAAAACGAAATGATAATTATTAAATATGTATACCTATGCAAGGTGCATGAATATTTACAGTGAATCTTGGTTTATTCAAAACATGGAAGGGAACCTAACAAAATGGTAAAACGAAACATTTATTTTTGTATAATTATGTATATTACTTAATACTTAATTTCATGAGAGTCAAGCCCAAAGAGATGACGAGTTTTACATTATATTTTATCTAACTAAAGAATTACAAGTATGCACACTGTTTTCAGTCTGCTTACATAGCATTAAGAGCAGTATAAAAATCGATTAAGTGTGTGTGAAAAGTAGAAATAGGTACATGATATAAATTATTAAGGAAGAAACATTTTACATTGTTCAGAAATCAGGCATTTACCTTACTCTCTAAATTACATAAAATAAATCATGTAAACAAGAAACCACAGCTTTTTAAAATCATTTAAAATAAATAGATCTACTGTTACAGAAAATAAAGATTTTTTTGCCATTTAGCCCATTATTTTATCTAACATCCATCACCATCTATTATAAAGCACTCCCGACAATTTCAGTCATTACATTATCATCAGTATGGAATTTTTGTAACTAACACGTTAACTGTCCTGTCTCCAATGAACTTCTTTAATTGAATATATCCTATAACATAAACATCATAAATATTGATTGTCATCTTCGTTTTTTTAAAACAACTGATAAGTGAGACTCATCAAGTTTTAAATATGGAAGAATATTAAAGATTGCTACTATTTACAATATCTGTATTTTTTGCCAAAACCAATGAACACATACCAGCTGAGCAAGTACATTGAGAATTATTTTTTTGGTTCTAGCACATGTTGGTGCATTACTGAGTTTTAAGACTATTTGCAGTCTCTTTGGGCTCAATAGCTTCAACTTACATATTAGCTTAAGGAATGGGGTGCTGACTGGGTGTAAGACCTCCATGTTCTGGACTGTGCTTTTGCTTTTTCCTCTTCTTCTCTTTTTTCCGTTTCTTACGTTCCTTGTCGTCATCATGTCGTTTCTGCTTTTTGTGTTTCTTCTCATATGTGTCTGGGTTTGAGGAATCTGCAGATAATTAAAAAAAAAAAAAAATTAGTTTTGTCTTGCGACTTTCCTCTGCCTGGATTACATAATTGGGTCCAGTGGGATAAAAAGTATCCTTTGTGTTAATCCAGGTTATAAGCTTTTTGTGTGCGAAAATTCATCCAAATCTGTTAAGTAGTTATTATGTGAAAGAGTAAACAACATACATCCATCAATCCTCACAAAATTTCGCATTTATAATATGCACTGTTATCAGTTCTGTTACTGTATGTCGTATGATTTACACACTTTAATAAATACATCCAAAAATTACTCTCAACCAGATATGTTAACTATTAAAACATGTTTTACTGCCATTGGTATTACTGTGGCACAATGCTTTAGTGTTACTTATGCAATATTTTGATAATGAGTTTTAATTCTTATGACAAATAAATGATTTAAACCAGTGTCCTGAGAATTGCTTAACAAACAAGATACATAATTATTGAATACAAGTGGGACTTAATCACGTAAAAAGATAATATTTATCTACCTCAACGTTTCAATCAATGCAATACGAGTTCGAATCATGAAAGCTTAAAAAAAAAACAAGATACTATAGTCATAGTATGGTCTCACATGAATGCAGCTACATACCTTAGCTTTAACTTGTGTATGTTTATCACTGATAACAAAAGTAAGTATTTGTCAAAGGAAAATGGTTTGATATTATTATGAACAGACTAAGATTAACATAAAAGTGGCTAAATTGTAAATGTACATTCCCAACACATTACTTAATTGCACTATTACATAGCAAACAAGACCATGTACTTATTATTTATTTAAAAAGAGTGTCTATGGAGTTTCTTGCCGGCTCTTCTCCATAAGATCAATTTTTTGGAACCAAGCAACTAAAATCATTTGACGTTTCTTAAGTGCATGTAATTTGCCTATTTGAAATAAAAACCTTTTGACTTTGACTCAAAAAATTTTTGAATCTGCAGATTTCAATAGTGACCTTTAACAACTTTCATTAGATAATCAGAAATTAGGAATATAATATAGAAGTGTACACATAATAAATAACATCAATGTATTATAATAACAAAGCTTACCTTGCAGTGGTGTCTCCTGTCCAGGTGGAACTCCATCCTTATGCTTATGTTTCTTATGTTTCGTTTTATGACGCTTTGGTGGGGTTGCACTCACATAGCGGTACTGTTCAGGCAATGGGCCTGGATGCAACCGGAACCCAGCTAGCTGGGCACTTGTCAGGGGCAACAATTCTTTACCACCAATTGGTCTCTTAGCTATTACTGATCCTAAAGTGCTATTATCTTCTTGGCCAGGCCCATCAAGAATACCAGGGAGATTAGGTAGGAAAGAGGACAATGATTCCTTCAGTTTCTTGCCATTAAATTTACTATATGAGTGCTCGAGCCCATAATAAGCCATTAAATTAGTAGCTCCTGTAAGTTCACATTCTCCTGTAAGTAATATTTACATTATTGTTATTGCTTGTAAATAAATCGTTACAACAGTACTGGCAACAAGTAAAACTTCACCTGGAGGTTCTTTCATCAAATAGAATGGTCCACTATGCACTATAGACGGGTTTTTGCCAAGTGAGATGGTAGTTTTGAGTGTTCCAGAGGAATCCTGGCGAGAAACCACTGGTGACCTCGCGCCTCGCGGCGAGGACTTTGGAGAATATGGTTCTACTTTTCTAAACTGATCAGACATCATCTTGCATCAGCATTGTCTACATAACAAACGTAAAGAAAATAAATTCCACTAAAGAAAACGACAAAAACTCAAGCAAAACCTGCTCACTTCGAAGAGCTTTTTGACAAATTTGCAAAAAAATATGTAGCAGTGTTACCATAGTCTAATTTTCAGTTGCCGTGTTAGGTAAGCGAAATTGCCGTGTTTGTATGAAATATGGGATTTTGATTGCCGTAGCATGAAAAAGGCAATTAAGTCGAAAGTTCCAAAATCGTTTAATATAAAAAAAACTCTCTACAAATATTCTGTAAATCAATAAATTTCTAATATTATATATTTATATTATTCTCAATATTAATCTCGACCTTATGCGAATAGGCGATTGAAGTACGAGTTTTGGACTACATATTAATCCTGTGAAGACGCAAGCTGCTTTAGTGGGCAGTTCCAGGTTGATTTCTCGAATAGACTGTTTGAAACTTCCGCAAGTTTCTTTTGATGGTACTATAATTCCTTACATGAGTAAAGTTAAGAACTTGGGGATTTTCATCGATGGAGACTTTTCATGGGCTGCGCAGCTAAAAGAAGTTAGTCGCAAGGTGTTTGCTTCGGCAGCTTCTTTGAGACGGCTTCGTAACTTTCATCCGATAACCACCAAAGCTGCGCTTGCGCAATCTCTTCTTCTACCTATCCTCGATTATGCTGATGCCAGTTATCTTGATCTTACGGTAGACCAATTCGAAATACTTGAGCGGCTTCAAAATTTTTGCATAAGATTTATATTTGATCTGCGCAAATATGATCACATATCACAGTACCGCCAGAAGCTCAAGTGACTACCTATTCGTCATCGCCGAAATGCTCATATTATTTCACTTCTATACAGTATACTGTTTAATCCGACAACTCCTCCATACCTTAAAAATCGTTTCATGTTCCTTGGAGACACACACACGAGATTCCTTCGGTCATCAGAAAATCTCAAGTTAAAAATGCCTATCCACTCAACAACCTTCTTCGACAGATCTTTTACCTACCGTGCAAGCTGCCCGACCATGGAATGCGTTGCCGGTAGAAATTAGACGTGCTCAGTCATTGCCAATATTTTAAAAAATGGTGAAGGATTGTTATTTGACTGTAATTTAATATTTGTACAGTCCGTAATTGCTCTAAGTCCGCTCATTTGGTTATTGTATTATTAATATAAGTAATATTTATTCATACGTCATAGAATATTTATTGTATATATACATATACTAGCAGTGCCCGCAACCAAGTCCGCGTGGATGTCGGAAACTAACACTCAGCCTGTGGAACCGTAATCCGGATTCATCGTCAAATCGTCGAAAAACTTAATAACATTTTCAGTAGGTATTTTTCAGTAGGTATTTTTCTCAAACTACCCGTTAGTTTGAGAAAAATACCTACTAAAATATATCCCCCCTCCCGTCATGACCGCGCCTACGACCTGCCTCATTGGTCTAGTGGTCCCTAGCGCGACTGCTGAATATAAGGTCTCGGGATCGATTCCCGGGTCGGGCAAAATGTTATTAAGTTTTTCTGTTACAAAATTCTCAGTAGCAGCCTGGATTTTGGATTGTGCCTGGTAGATGGCAATAGGCTCACAACCTATTACATTGGACTTACTCGTAATAACAGCATTGGTGAAATGTGGGGGTACGACTGTGTACACCTCTGCCTAACCCTTCGGGGAATACAGGCGTGATAATATTATGTTATAAATGCGCGCGTGGTACTTGATCATTATTTTGTTGCCGAGTTATTTTAATACTACGATATCTCCGAAGATATTTATTGGAATCAAATGATGTAAAGGGCTATTTTGTTCAAAATTAAATACTTGTGATGAATAACGTATTTATTTGGATAAGGATTAATATCATGTTTATAAAAACACCTTCGCAAATAATTCATTATTTTAGAACCAATTCGATAACCATAAAAAAGGTTATAGTGAGTCAACCTTAAAAGATAGATATATGCTGTCCCGCACTTTTTTTGAATTTTTAGAGAGGACCAATTCTGTTATACATGATTTTTGCGTAACTTTAACCGTTTACGCAGCGTTCCCAACGGAAGCCCTTAAAAGGAATATTATTTCCCGTTTTTGCAACATTGTTCATTGATGCTCCGCTCCTATTGGTTGTAGCGTGATGTTATATATCCTCAATAACTGGACTAACCTCTCGTAGAGAGTATTATGTTCCTTGGGACTAACCAACACAAAAATACATTTTTAATTTGAACCAGTAGCTCTCGAGATTAGCGCGTTCAACCAAACAAACAAACTCTTCAGCTTTATAATATTAGTATAGATATTAAATATTTATGTTGTATTTATAGTATGTATGTTTATAAGTAGTGTAGGCCACCACCAACCTCAACAATAATTTCTTCTTCTCCATCCTAAGGTTGCCTGGAAGAGATCGCGGTAAGCGATAAGGCCGCCCATTTTACATTAATATTAAGTTAGTTTCCTTTGTTACACGCTTTATATTAGCTTCACTTGTGTATGTTTGTTTGTTTGTATGTTTGTAACCGACTCCTTGGGTCGCTATTTTGAGCCACTTCCCGGTTTCCGATTGAGCTGAAATTTTGCATAAACGTTTTGGATGACAATGCATGGTGAGTTAAGAGACGTCATTCTAAATCCAATATGGCGAACTCCCAAAGATGGTGGACTAGTAATTTTTATGCACTCCCGCGATGTGGGTATCAAATGAAAGGATTTGCTGAGAAGAATACGAAAAATAAAATGACGTCACCCTAAATCCAATATGGCGGACTTCCAAAGATGGCGGACTAGTAATTTTTTATGCACTCCCGCGATATGAGTATCAAATGAAAGGGTTTGCTGAGAAGAATATGAAAAATAAAATAACGACACTCTAAATCCAACATGGTGGACTCCCAAAGATGGCGGACTCGTCATTTTAATGGAATCGTGTGATATGGGTATCAAATGAAAGGGTTTGCTGAGAAGAATACGAAAAATAAAATGTTGTCACACTAAATTCAATATGGTGGACGCTCCAAAATGGCGAGCGAATTCTTATTATTTAGAGAAATCTTCGAAAAGCACTAAACAAGCAACTAAAAAAGCAAAAATAAATAATAGTTTAAAAAAGTAAAAAACACGCTTTTGTAACTACTCGAACTAAAAAGTAAAAAATATTTTTTTATAAATGCAAAAACAAAATAGAGTGATTATGAAAAAAACATTTTATCGTAAAAATCGTGGGGTGCTCGATGCCAAGCGTGTTTTTTAGTTTTCTAAACTATTATTTATTATTTATTTGGTGTACAGTGAAGAATATGTAAATAAATAAATAAATAATATTAGAATTAATTCTATTTTTCAAAGAAACATTGAAAAAATAATAGACAAGAACGGGGCTTGAACTCGCGACCTTTGACGTTCCGTGTCAACACTCTACCAACTGAGCTACCTTGTCGTGTTCAATCCTATTGAATTTTCTATCCTCTTTGTATACGTCTTAAGGAGACGCCTGGTGATATTTATCTAGTAATCATTTACAGATTTACTAAACTCAGCGTTACCACTTTGCAGTTGAAATCGCCGAACAACATCCCAATCCTTTATAAATCATATATAATTATATTTTTTTAATACATGTTGAGGCCATGTAATGCCTATATTAATTCTATTTTTCAAAGAAACATTGAAAAAATAATAGACAAGAACGGGGCTTGAACCCGCGACCTTTGACGTTCCGTGTCATCACTCTACCAACTGAGCTACCTTGTCGTGTTCAAACCTATTGAATTTTCAATCCTCTTTGTATACGTCTTAAGGAGACGCCTGGTGATATTTATCTAGTAATCATTTACAGATTTACTAAACTCAGCGTTACCACTTTGCAGTTGTAAATCGCTGAACAACATCCCAATCCTTTATAAATCATATATAATTATATTTTTTTAATACATGTTGAGGCCATGTAATGCCTATATTAATTCTATTTTTCAAAGAAACATTGAAAAAATATAATCTATGTAATCTGTAAATGATTACTAGATAAATATCACCAGGCGTCTCCTTAAGACGTATACAAAGAGGATTGAAAATTCAATAGGTTTGAACACGACAAGGTAGCTCAGTTGGTAGAGAGATGACACGGAACGTCAAAGGTCGCGGGTTCAAGCCCCGTTCTTGTCTATTATTTTTTCAATGTTTCTTTGAAAAATAGAATTAATATAGGCATTACATGGCCTCAACATGTATTAAAAAAATATAATTATATATGATTTATAAAGGATTGGGATGTTGTTCAGCGATTTACAACTGCAAAGTGGTAACGCTGAGTTTAGTAAATCTGTAAATGATTACTAGATAAATATCACCAGGCGTCTCCTTAAGACGTATACAAAGAGGATTGAAAATTCAATAGGTTTGAACACGACAAGGTAGCTCAGTTGGTAGAGTGATGACACGGAACGTCAAAGGTCGCGGGTTCAAGCCCCGTTCTTGTCTATTATTTTTTCAATGTTTCTTTGAAAAATAGAATTAATATAGGCATTACATGGCCTCAACATGTATTAAAAAAATATAATTATATATGAATATTAGAATTATTACATAATTCCTCTTTGATGGTTACGGGAGTTCATTAATTGCGAACATATAACTTCCGTGATCATTTTACAATTATCTTGATTTCTTATGCATTTATTTATACCGAACCGATTTTAGATTGGTAGCATCCTACAAATAAAATAATAAAAACCTACCATTAAAGGCATGCAAGTAAATTGCCGTAGATTCTGCTACGGCAATGAAGTCGCTGCATGCCGTAGACCGTAGACCGTAGATTTATAGTAATATTAGCCACCGTAGTACACATCAATAGCCGAAGGAATGGCAGCACTGATATCACAGATTAGTAATATATGTATCTACTGATATGATGTGGTAGTAGGTAAACTAAACTAAATGAAGAGGAACTATAGCTGTATTTAGTCGATTAGTTTCTTGCCTTTCTATTCTATTAATCCTATAGAGATGGGGAACATTGATCTCATTAAATGCTGTAAATGATTTATTCTTTTGAATCATTAGAAACGTTTGCGTAGTTTAAATGTATTTTAAAATGCAATATGAATAAATTAAAATTTAAAATTAATAAATAACATATAATCATTAAAAAAAAAAAAAAAAAACTCTTTTCCTACTAAATAATACAAAGTAAATCACTAGCAAGTGAAAGGAGAACACGCCGTTGTTCGGATACACCCTGATCACCTTCTCTTTTACATTAATATGGCTATAATCATTTGTGTAGATAATCTAATTGTTTTTATTTAGCGTGACAGTGAGTACAATTTTCTTTAGAAAACGTGAACATTACTAATATTTTGTAAAAAATTTTTCTCTGTCTATGGTTAAAAACCACGTGTTCACGATTAGCATCGAAATTTAAAAAAATAAAATTTAAGAAGTAAAACTTCAGTCTATGGTTCATGAATTAGCTTCTCGTAATACGCTACGATTTTCGATAATGTGTTTGGAAATAAACAATTTAACAGTGATAATTTAGTTGTGTTTGTGTTCATTTGTGTAATATAAAACCTGAAAAATGTTCGTGAACTGTGATTTGAGTGGTACAAATAAAGAGCAACGCTTTTGATATCACGATTCCTCGCTGTGCGGAGTGACGCCATTTTACGGGAATGATCAGCCCGCGGCTGCCTCATACTAAGCCTGATGTAAGGATTGCTCTGTTCAAACGGATGCATGAAAACGAATCTTTATTCTTGCACTCGTGCTGGACGGACGAATTCCGAGGTAAAGATCGTATATTTATATTATTGTTGATACGATGATAATTCAAATCATGTTTCGATTTCCTCTTGTTTGAGCGTCTTTTGTTTCCTAGTAGTCAAAAGCACGTGTTTGTATTTTTCCAGAAAATTATGGAAGATGGTAATATTGTCAATACGAAAGACGATAAAAACACAACAGCGTCATTGACAAACTTATACGGTGAACGCGCAGCGAAATTAACCGCCAATGGACATGAATGCGCTGGCGAGCCATCCAGCCCTCCTGACGAGCCTTATGAGAAGTGCCGGCAGCCCGCCGATACTTCGAACGACGACAAGTTCAAGAAACGTATTAATCCTCTTAGAATACATCTTGGAAAAAGACCTTTTGTAGACAACTCTCTTCAATATTACAGCACATGCAAGAAAAGAAAGCCTTCCTCAAATAAGACTTGTGATAGCAGCACACCTGCCAACTCTGTGCCCAGAGTGCCCAAACTTATACCTAAGCACATAGACCGTAGTCAATTTCACAATGTTTCATCACAACCTGATAGTGATGCAATTAGCGAAAGGGACAAACCAGTGCCTCGGCTTGTGCCTAAAAGCCAACTGTTACAGTTCAAAAAGGGTAAAGTTGAAAAGGGAGCACAGCTGAAAGAATATGCCCAAAGCTTGGGGCTGCAACCAATGGTGAAATTTAAATGCCGCAAGTGTTGTTCTATGTCATTCAAAACCTTAGCCATGTTAAAGGAACATCAATTGGTTTGTCGCGCTCAAGCAAAGGAACCAGCACTGAGCCCCGAGGCAGCCCCTTGTCAAGAACCCAATACCAGTGGACCATCTAGAGTTACAAGAAAAGTATATTTGTGCTCAGCTTGTGGAACTTACTATGAGAACTGGAATCTCTTCCTTCACATGAGAGAGGTACACAATAGACATATTTGCCTATTTTGTTTGGGCATGTTTTCAAAAGCAGAAAAACTATCATCTCATCTTACAAATAAACACAATGTTAAAGAGTTTAGCTATGATAGTAAAGAAGAATTTTTCAATGTTTACAGTGGTACTTTATATTTGATGTGTTGTGCATGTGATGAAATCTGCAGTGAACAAGATGATTTTTTCAACCATGATTGTAATAATGTTAAGCCAAAACCTGTGCCTGTTCTTGTAAGCAAAAATGCTGTCAAATCAAACAACATAAAGAATGCTAAAAGTTTCAATGAAGTTTCAAGTAATGGACCCACAAGTATAACAAAAGAATTGATAAAACCCATTTCTGATAGGAAAGATAATAGTGATGGTAAACTTGAGACTATCACTTCTCAAACACCCAAAGTTGCAGCTATGATACCAGAAACAAATGCTACTGAACCAGTAATTAGTGATACAAGTGTTAGCTCTGACAGTTCCATTACAACTTTTAAGGATAACGCAGTTGACTCAGGAATGGAACTTGAGAGCACCAATGCAAAACCTGTCTCCAGTCCAGTTCATCATAATACCTATAGCCCTGAGAGAATGAAACAAATGCTTCCAAATGGTGATGAGTGCTTAGATCATTCAGATGAAAGTGATTCACCTGTATCTGATGATATTAATGAATCAATAAGAGAGGCTTCACCTATTAAAAATGATGATCCTGATTCTGCTCCTGTTGAAAAAGATAAAGAATGTGGTATAAAGTTGAAATTAAGTTTAAATAATGCCAACTCACCTGTTATTATTAATTCAACAGTTGATCCCTCTATTGGGCTGCAAAAAGTACACAAACCCCCAACACGTGTAAGAAGACCTCCAAAGAGATATGAAAAAGATATGAATATTGAGCCAGCAACAGCACCAGGACCACCAAAAACACCCTCAATAAGAATGACAATATGTGATAGAGCTGACAGTCCTTTTGTTAAAACAACTATATTTGAAAACAATAAAGAGACTACACTGAAAACATTGTTGAATAATAACTCTGAAACTGCATCTAAAACAAGTGAAACTAAATTGGAGAATACAGTTAAAACCACAATTTATGATAATAAACTGGAAGACATCAATACATTAAACAGGGTCCCCAAGTTGACAGTGAGGGTGCCTAAAGAGCTTTTAGATAAGGATTCGTCAAGTGATTACTCATCTGATAGTGATGTTAGTGATAAACTGACTGTAGATGAAAATAGCACCATTCCAGAGGAAGTGCAAGACAAAACTATTGATGAGTCGCTAAATGAGCAACCACAAATTGAACCTTTGACACCACCTGCAGAGGTGAAAGTAGAAGAATCATTGCAAGCTAATGAAGATATACAAATAGAAGATGAGAATGTAGACATTAAGCCAGAGCCTAAAATAGAACCAGAAATGGAACCGGAGCCATTCGTTGAACCAGTGGCTGAAGAACCTTCAATCCCTGTAACAGAGCTGTCTCTAAATAGACCATTAGATAAATATCCTCTTAAGGATCTATTGAAAGTGTTCTTGGCATCAACAGTTTATAGTTGTATATATTGTAATCATGTGCGTAAGATTGCAGTAAATTGTGAGCAGCTTGCTTTACACATGGTAGCACAACATCGCTTTGCAGCAACTGTGGACAGCATTACTGCTGAGGAGTTGATGCCTGAGACTATAACTGCCAAACTGAGGACAGGTGCATCAGAACTTGGTTTGGTCTACATAAATTTGGACTCCTATGACAGTGTAGATAAGTGTGATGATGTAGAATATGACTATATGTTTGAATGTTTTCAGTGTTATTTTAAAACTGCTGTCCATAAAGATCTCTATTTACATAATCGTAAAATGCATCAAAAAACTATCTTACTGTGTGTTATGTGTAAATCAAATTTTTATAGTTATAGTGAATTAATATGTCATTTATGTCCTGGAACCTATGATTCTGAGTATGAAATTAAGTTTAGATGCTGTTTGTGCAATGTTGATGCAATCCCATCACCATTCAGATTGATGGTACATCTGCGAAAAATTCATCATACTTGTGATGTATGTTTGGAACTTTGTCACAACCAAGCTCGCCTATCTAATCATGTTTGGAAACATAAATTGCATCACTTGTGCTACCGATGTGGCATTGCATATAGAAATAAACCAGACATAACAAATCACTTATTTTGGAAACATGGCACTGAAAGTGTGCTGTGTAAAAAATGTTTACAAAAAAAATGGCCTCATGTCTATCACTTCTGCACACCACCAGCTGTATTTGTTTGTGAAGAATGTAGTTTGCAATTTACTAGAGCTGTATACTTAAAAGTACACAAAAGATTTCATTCTAATGAGTATCCCCATATTTGTACAGAAGATGGCTGTACTGAGAAGTTTGTTTCAAAGAAACTCCTTAATAAACATTTAGATGAGCATAAGAAGAAATTATTGTCAGAAGAATTGAATGAACTGAAGCCAGTTGTGCCAAGTGAAGTATTACAAGAAGCATCTAAAGAACCCATCCCTATAATTGATTTGGTTGATATTAAACCAAAAGAAGAAGCTGGCACTTCCGAGGTAAAAGCTGAGTCTGGAACTGAGCAGCGAACCAAAAAAGAGAAGAAAAAGAAATTAAAAGATAAGGATGCCTTACTGCTTGATGTCAATTTGCCAGCACTAAATCTATCAGAAAGCGATAGCAGTGACGAATCAGACAGTGGATTGCCGCCAATAATTAAAGATGAGAAACCAGAAGAGAAGGTGAAAGAAGAAGAAGACTCTAAAGTGGACTCAACAGAACCAAATCATCCTGTTATTGAAGTGATTCCTAAAACTGAGGAGAAAACAGAGCCACTCGACGATAAACCAAATGACCAGCAGGTACTAGACATATGGGATAACTTTAAAAAGTATCAAGCAAAGGTTGAAAAACAAAAAGAGAAAACTCCTCCATTAGTACCTATCCGAAAACATGTATGCGAATCTGACCACGATTATTGTTTAGTTCCAACTGATATGAATGGTGATGAAGATTTATTTAATAGTAGTGATACTAAAAAGAAGAGTAAAAAATCTCCAAAGAAACAACGTGGTGACTTATCATCAACTAGTAGCAGTAGCAGTGATACTGATTCAAGCTGTTCATGTGGCTCCAACTGTAGTTGTTCATCTAGTAGTGGCTCTTCATCATCAAGTTCCTCCGATTCTGATTCGTCTGAAGATTCAGGAAACGAGAAAGTGAAGAAAAAGACAAAACGTGCCAAAAAGACGTTACCCAATAGAAGATACAGCACCGGCTCTAATGTGGATGTGATGGGTATGTCTGAGACTCCAATATTAATTCCTGAAAAAACCGAGCCTCCTATCGCTGAAACAGATCTCGAAACTGATGAAAGTGAAACTGATGAAGAATTTTATGATGAACACCCGCAACGGATAGCCAACAAGTTACATGAAGAAAAACGTAATCAGTTGATGCAACATTCTGGCGTGGTACGGTCAGATGGCGGTTCTATTTCTGGTGAAACTAGTCGTCCCACAACACCTATAAAAGAAGAAGTAAAAGAAGAAAAAGAACCCAAAGAGGAGCCTGAAACGAAAGTAAAATCAGCCAATAGTAAAAAGAAAAGCAAAAAGAAGAAGAAATCTAAGAATTCCAAAAAGCATGGGCCCATTAAAATAAACATTCCTAAAGATGTAATAGCAGAATCCGAAATAGAGGCACCACTGCCTTTAATTCCCAATAAGATAACCATATCTTTACAATCCAATACAGTACAAATCCCAGAAGCACCAAAACCAAACCCAACCATATCGGACGTGAGCTCTTCAGCGTCATCTGCCGAAAAAAAGCGTGCGTCGAAAAGGAGACGAGTTCCTAATAAATTTTATGGCTATTCTAGTGACGAGGATGCTCCACAAACGCCAGTAACAGCATTAAAACCGCAACAACCCCCTAAGCTTGAGTGGAGAAAGGAAGATTTACCTTCGCCAGTGACGCACAAGGCTAAGAAGGAAGTACCATCAACTGTAATTTCTAGCAGACTGTATAATTATACAGACCCTATAAGATTGACCGCTCCCATACCAGATCCCGAGCCGCCGCGTATCTTAATGAATTCTGAATCTATGGAGTCTAGCGACTCCGATTCCAGTGACGAAGGAAACTTGGAAATATATCAACCTAACAGTCAGAGTTCCGTGCCGCCGCCTCCGACATATTTAAATTCGGGCACTTCGAGTTTGCCTTACGCGTTCCAGCGTCCTGCGGTGCGGGAGGCGCGAGAGGGCGAAAGCGTATACTGTTACTGTCGCTGTCCATACGACGAGGTGTCAGAGATGATCGCGTGTGACGCTGAAGGCTGTCCCATCGAATGGTTCCATTTCGAATGCGTCGGTATCATGGTACCGCCTAAAGGCAAATGGTACTGTCCCGAATGTAGGAAAAATCAAAGTTTCTCAGGTTACAGATAATTATAATTTAAATTAAGTGTATATAACATTTCTGTATTGTTATTATATCTGTATATAACTTATTGACGATTGTAGATAATTAGGCTTTACCTGTATATCTTTGTAGGTAGTTTCTGTAAGTTTTAGGTTATTAGGTCTGAAAAAAATGTATCATTGTTATAAAAAGTACACGTTATGCTTGATACTGGCTGTGCAGCCACATCTGTAACCTGGCAAATTGTTAATGACATTAACCTACTGCAGCAAGCGGAAATATAAATCCGATTTTTGATACCAACTCAAGCAGTTTTATTTTCCTGAGGAAGTAGAGTCGCTATCATGAGAGGGTAGCAATTTTTAAATATCTCAAAAATATACAAGCTATCATAACCTTTCTGGAATAAAACCACGAAATTGATAGCGCAGTTTGCGCAGTGGTCGAGAGACCGGCTACTGCGTTGGATGTCCAGGTTCGATGCCTACCGGAACAAATATTTATATGATCTACAGATAATTGTTCCGGGTCTGGGCGTGTGTGTGCATGTGAGATAACGTGTTTATAAATGCACCCACAATATAGGAATAAATTCTTGAGTAGGCAGAAGTGAACAAAAAACTAGGTATGGACCTTTTATCCTTGAAAAGTTTAAGCTCATGTAAAAGTTGGTTTTATACAAAAGTAGTGAAACCTTACAACTAGTAACAAAATTAGTAACCTAAGTAGAACATAAACAAAACGTTATCACGCCTGTATTCCCCAAAGAGCTAGGCAGAGGTGTACACAGTTGTTAACCCACATTTCGCCAATGCTGTTATTAAGTCCCATGTAATAGTGGTTAGCCTGTGGCCACAGTTCCAAACTCCGAGCTGCAACTGAGAATTCCCTAACAGAAAAACTCAATAACAGTGCCCGACCCTGGAATCAAACTGGGACCTTATGCTTAGCAGTCACGCTTGGCACCACTAGACCAACGAGCCAGATAGGATACAAGTAGGTTAGGGATATAAAGTTTCTTGGTGTTTTATTCGATTAGAAGTACGGGTTTTATTGCCACTAGTGATGTGATGTTAAATCGACTCCAGTACAATGTGAGATGACCATTTTGTATACCTCCTTAAAATATGGACACTTCAGACTCCACAAGGTTGTATTTTGTATTGCAGAGCAAGTTGTTGGATGATTCTGGCTACTAGATTGTACCAGTGCAAGTACTCGGCGTTAACAAGAAGTTATGTCCAAGGCTTTGAGTATATAAAACAAAATACAGGTCAATGGTCTACGGGTAACCCGGACCATGCTATGACATTCCTGACATATGTTAGAATATGGAACAGTAGTTCGTTATAATAACTTCCGTCCTTAATTGTACAGCAAATCCTTCAGTTTCTCTAAAGTGGTCACCGTGATGCGAGGAGGAATGAATGTCCCGGAAAAATTGTTATTGTAGCTCCTACTCTGCCATACCTCCTTGCGATCATCGGTGCCAACTACCGTAGGTGGTCAATGCTATACCTATATTTATTAACTGAGTACTTGATTATGTATAGGTTTATTTTTGTATATCTATTTTTGTGGAAAAAATCTGCCCCTCGCGGATAGTGGTCAGAGCACCGGGAGTATTTTTTTAGGCGCAGGTTCAAATCCTGCTCACGACCGTATTTTTCTTACTACTAAAATTTAAAACTTATAGTTGTGCATTTTAAATATTTAAATATAAATTCATTAATTGAATTAAATCGTTGTTGCGTAATTGGAGGTACCTATGTCCTACATACAGGGAGGAAAATATAGGTACGTAAAATAAATACCAGTCGTATTCCGTCAATTCTGATGGCGTTTTTAGATGTCAAGGAAACAATTTTATTTCAACACACTTTCTCCTATAGTCGTTTTGGACCACGATTGTGGCTGAAAGGTATATCGTTCGTAACTGCCAAGCAAACACTAAAAATGTTTGTATTTAATTACCCCTTAGTTGCGTAGCCAAAGTAGGTAGGTGTAATGTTGATAATACGAGTAGGTACGGTATAAAGCGCTGCACGGCTCCTGAGAGTGATAGCGTGGTGATACATATTTACTTTATAAGGGTATTGCTGCTCTGAAAATTCCGTTCGTAAATCGGTTTATTTTTCAACTGTGATGTGTATCTAATAGTAGCGTGGTGAATGAAAGATTACCGATATGGTGTTCAGTGCCTGTGCTTAAATAAGTTTTTCGATACCTGTCAATCCTGGCGTCCGAGCACGGATCATTTCAACAAACTTGTCGACTCGATAAAAGTTTTTATGTATTTAATTTTATCGTTTTGTCTTTTACCAACACTTTATTTCCGTTTAAAATCGACAATCGTGTTGACAAAAAGAACGCTCGCACCGCTGGTCAAATTCGAATGCAGCAAACATTAACTTTTGTAAATAATTTTGAATTGTTCGATACGATGATGTGTTCATATACATTTTTTTTTCTGATATCCACGCGGACTGTGCATAGCTAATAGGTATCATCGCTTACACGAGCTCGAGACGTATCCCAGCAGCATCCAAACAAATCTTCATAAAAACTGCTTAATTAGACTTTTATAGCTGCTCTCTGTTGGGCTGAGTTCATACACACAATTTAATGATGTTTTAAAGTTAGCGACTTCCACGGACATACTCATACATACCACGACATAATATAATAGGAGCTCCTATATGTCCCGATGCAACCAAATAAATTACCTAATTTTTTTCTGTCTTTCTGATAGTAGAAAAGTTATGAAGACTGATCAATAGGTAGCTTTTATTTTTATGGCGTATTTCCATATTAAGGTACTGCAGCAAAAACTTACATATCTTACTGTAACCCAGGCTATCGCAGCGGCGGCAGCGGAAAGTGGTCATTCGTAATCGCACGGGGATACTGAACTGTATCCTTCGAGGCGGCAACACTCGTGGCCCGCTTTCCGTCGCTGGACATTCGGACGGATAGGGACTTAGGGTCTATTATGACCGCATCCGTGTTATCCGCGAAAGCGGCAACAGTGTCCCAGGACACGCGTTTGCAAGGCTGAGGAAGTGAGAACGGTGGCACACGCGAAAGGCTAACACAGCCGCAATATTCACGCAAGCGCGTTGTCGAAGTTATTCTGCCACACTCACTCAGGTGCTGAGCGGGCACGGTGGCTTCGGTGAGTACTTGAACAGGATTGGCCGAGAGGCCACAGCGAATTTCCACCATTGTGACCTGGATACCTGACAGCCCACGCTCGAAGAGTGCCGAGTGGTCACGGGCGTTCAGAGTGCGAACTCTGGCACGTGCGGCCGCGTACAGCGAGGTTTAGTAGAGACACTGTTAAAATCTCTCCAGAGATGTGCTTTATCAGACGTTGCACATGGGAGTTTCCGGAGCTGGTCCCTTATAGGACCCGAAGCTTCCCTTCAAGTGCAGACGGTGACAAATAGTTTTAGTGAGGTAAAAATCCAACACTTCCCGGTGTTCTCCCCAAAGACTGGGTGCCTTTTGAAGGTTTTAAATTATTATGAGGCAAACCTTTCATACTCCATTGAGGTTGGATTATTAATAAGTATAAAAGGTCTTTTACACAAAAGTTATATCTATGATTGATATTTAATGTCACTTAGACAGCGACAGGTTAATCAGGTTTGTAGGTGGTGTATCACTTGTATACAAAATTTGCAGAAACAATTATTAAAAAGTTGCAGTAAAAATGGATCTATCTCATTTCTGCCCACATAAAGATCATTGCAGCAAGTTCAGTAAGATTCAGAATTTTTAACTTGTATTAAGTAGGTAGTTGTAATAAATACATCATAGATTTTTACATTTTGGATATAAAAGCTCATACTATCCCGCAATATAAAGGGATAGATACTGTACCTATCCATTTATATTGTGTGATAGTACAGCAAGTAGGTAAGTATTTATAGTTACTTATATCATAAATCCGGAAATATGTCAGAATTTTTTGTAATCCTAAAATTTAGTACAAATAGGTATATCTCATAAATTGGGGTTCCTCAACAGAACTTTTAAATGAAGAAGTAAAATAGCACTAGATGGCGCATATATTTGTAGGTACGATAATTACATCCGTAGCTTTTATTAAAAACGACATAGGTAGAGTAACTACACCAAGTCTAAGTTTGTATTGTGTCAGCACCTAATACGAATAAAGTAGGTAGGTACTTAACGTGCCACTGACATGACACAGAAGGGGCACTGGTTTGGTCACTCGATTTATCGGTGCCCCTTCCGTACCTGCGCCCGAGCACGGATCTTTGCTGACAGACTTGTCGAGTTGATTATTAAATAGTATCTGGAGGTAGGGTAGTGTCCCTGCCAAGACGAGCCAAAGGAAGCGGGGCACTACCTACCTTTTCTGCAAGCGCTTCGTCGTATTTTCGACTGAATAATACTAGAAAGTTAAAATTTTCAGGGTAAGATGTTCTCTCCAGATTTATCAAAGACATTAAGAATCAATTATCTAGTTTTTGCTTTCAGAT
This sequence comes from Xylocampa areola, assembly GCA_935421205.1. Taxonomy (NCBI): domain Eukaryota; kingdom Metazoa; phylum Arthropoda; class Insecta; order Lepidoptera; family Noctuidae; genus Xylocampa; species Xylocampa areola. Next base: position 19,178,711 of record OW285206.1, read on the forward strand.
TTATTGATATCTGGAATAGGTACCTACGGCAATTTCGTGACTCACAAACTGATGACCATCAAACCTCTACTTAGGTTGCTTCCTGGAGTCCTAGAAAGCTAAAATTTGGTATGTAGGATAGGCTTTGCTTGTAAAAAACAAGAGAAGGAAAAATTAAGAAATGGTAAACTTTTCTCTTCCAAGCCCCCGTGGGGGGCGGGAGGTTCTATCTGAATCTGAAATTTTAAGGATAATATGTCCTCAGCAGGCTTATTAAATACACTGAGTATCAATTATCTAGCTTTTATGGTTACAGATTTTGACATCTGAAATACGTCTCTAGGTTACTTCCAGAAGTCCTAGAAGGCTAAAATTTGGTAAGCTATGATTTATAAACAATGCAAAAATTATGAAAATAGAAACTCTCCCTCCAGCCCCTCATATGGGGGTGCATTATGTATTTATATAAAAATCTGTTGTTATGCGTAGGATAGGCGATGCAAAGAATGTGGGAGAGAGGGGGCAGGGGGGCCTTTTATCCTAATAGTCTAGGTATGTGTCTTGTCATGTTTGTTCTCATTCTAGAAAATACCAATAGTTGAAAAAAAAAAAAACCTTAAAACGTTGTACCGCCCTGTTTTACCGTTTATATATGGCAAACCAACAAAGAAAAGAGGCAATGATAGAGAGTGGGCTATGAAAAAACAAATACCTCAAGAAATAGAGCCAAGTAAATATCTAAGGAGCCTGCTAAAAAGAAATGAAATCACACCAAAAACATTGCTTGTAAAGTTGGTTGCCAAGACTTCAAGCTATATATAACTATTTCATTGTTCAAAAGATAAGAAATCTCTAGTAGAGCCAAACTCATGGCTGTGCTCGGATTTGTATTACGCATCACAGTCTACGGGGCCTATCCAAAGTCCAAACTATACAGCTCGACGCTCTACGTGCTCTTGACTGTACCTAATTTATAATGTGAAGGGTGGGCGTTTTGGGGGACTGTCTTATTGTTATGCGTTCAAAAAGTACCATTTCTAATGGTCTAATTTGAATAAAGATATTTTTGATTTTTGTTTTTTTTTTAACAATGAGTAACGGTAACGCTACCTATAAGGCCGGAATTTACAAACTCTACATCTTATTAAAAAACAAACTTGGCCGTTTAATGATCGTGGAACTATGACGTGACATGACATAACATTTTAAGTCCATATGGAACAGTCCAAAATCAAAATATTAACGCTTTTTGAACGTCAAACATTAAGACAGCCCCAAAAAATACCACCCTTCACCGCTTCCTAGTGTTTTAGCTGGGATGAAGTAGCGGCGAATTTATATAAAATAATTTTATCTATTGAGTTAAAAAAAAATAAGCTAGCACGAGCATATGTACCAACTACCAACGCATAGAAATATTAAATTCATCAAGAAGTTTGTGCGACAATGACAAAACGATCAAGCCATACTTTTTAACCAAGAGTTTGTAAAGTCAGGGCTTATAGGTAGAGTTATTTGGCGAGATGAATGTTTACGGGTTACCAAGCAAATCACTTCTTTTTCCGAGAATCAGTTTTACCTACGTCTTCGTTATCCATAAAGCCAAACGCTAGAGAAGCAAGCTATACTATTGCCAAAAAAAACCTTTAATGTGATTAAATAAATTGCATTCATTCCAGTACCTTTATAATCGATGTAAAATTTATTAGGTCCATATTGTTTTCCTAAGTCTAATATTAAACAATCAACAGTTTTGGGTAAATTAAATAGGATCGCTTATCACTGATCTTTTTTTATTCGTTATTATCGCTATAATAATTGAACTAATATTTCCTTATTTGAAATGTCCATTAACTTAAGGGTCTAATAATAATTGCGCTACCTAATAGATTACGGTGACCAACTCGTTTACAAACGTAAACAGTAACCGTCAATGATTTCAAAAGAAAGTAATATATATGTCAATGGTAACCGTATTTAATTAAATCCTTTGGCTGACTGCGAATGCTGATAGTGGATAATTATGGGGCAAAGTTAAATTGCAGTGACTAGTGATGGACAGTTTACCCCCTGTAGGGGCGCACAACTCCAGTAATTGTGTTCCTCCATAAGATGCCAGAATGTGCGTGCGAGTATCTATCAATTTTATGATCCTATATTATTTATTATTTACTTATTTCCCCCACCCAGCAACACATCGTTACTAACTAAAGGATTCAAATAAATAAAAGATACCAGTACCGTAACGTATCTATTACAAAAATAATAGGTAATTATGCTAGTTTTAGGTAGCAAGGTTTAATGAAATTTTACGAGTCACACATAATAATGTATTCTACAACGTCTTCCATTCAAGTCAATTTACACAATTTTAATACACTTCTTTGACCTACCTGTGAGCCGAGCAACGAACGTGCGCGCTTTGTCACCAACAAGCTAAGTACGGTGCTACGATGCCTTCTAATAAGAAACAACAGATACGACGACGATTCACACAAAATAGCTCATCATGTTATTCTACGACAATAAAACAAAGAACGTAGGGGCACAGTAGCGTACAGGATAGACTTCATAATATATAAGTAAGTAATTCATGTAGCTAGCTAATTATGTAAGTAATATTGCGACATGTCGTAAGTCTTCCTGTCGACTAAATATTGTTTAATTACTCTTACATACGAGCAGCACGTTGTCGACAACAGCACAACGCAGCTGTCAACGCGCGTCGACGACGTTCGGCGGCAGTCTAATTATCAAATTCCTAATTAATGAACAATGAAAAAAAAAATTTAACTCCTGACACTCGTTGAACAGCTCTTACCAATTGAACCATCGCATCGCTGATCGCACGTCACGTTGAAAGCAACGTCGTTGATAAGTGTCGACAGCTGCCGCTATTCGTTTCGTCTTGCTTAGGGCTCCTAAATACGAGCAGCACCTTACACAATTAAAATCAATAATAATTATGTCTCGAAAAATATAGGCCACTCTTGCGCTCACGGCCTCATTTACATGACATTAAGAATTTAAGAATACTCCCGACCAAATTTTCGGAGATAAGCAAAATACGCAGGAGATATTATAGTGCACAAATGTATGCGTAAACACAGGTGCACTCCTTCATCCTTCACTCTCATAGTCCGATGTGACGGCAATTCGAAACGACTGGAGAGAGAGAGGCGCAAGAGCGACGGCTTTACGTGCTCTCTGAAGGACGAGGGTGTCAAACCGCCAACTTCGTAACTCCAGTCTGCTACTGAGCATTTCCAATCAGAAAACTTTGCCCGACCTGGAAATCGAACCCACCTCACGTTCAGCAGCATCGCTTGCGGTCACTAGACTAATACAAAAAGACATTCATACGCTCGTCTCGCTGTATTCCATACATACTAATAAGAGTAGGTACCTTCCATTCGTCCGCAAACACATCGCATTCAGGCTTGGCCTGCAAGAGAGCGTTGAGTGCAGTGAGAACGCGCGGGACAGGTGAATGAGCTAGTGCAACTGTGCGACAAGCGGGTACTGCAACACCGTAGATTAATGAGGCAGTTAAATCATCATGACAATAAGCTTTCAGGTTCTTTTTTAGTTACATGTTTTACAGTAACAGTGTTAATTCGAGTCTTTTAATTTTAATTGCAGCTTCACCAAAAGGAGCCAGCAAAGTGATACCAGATTCTTTAAGCAAAAACTTAAATAAGCGATCTGGATGGGAAGGTAAGTTAAAATCTAACTGAAACTATAGGTGTTAGTTAGACATCTATTCTGTGCTACAAGAGTTATCAGAGCCCGAAATTATTTATTCGTCTGTCAGTTGTGCGTTGTTGACTAAATTTGCCACAAATTTTCTATAATATCTTAATATAACTGTTAAGGTACAGTAGGCTGCGCTTACGTTGTAACTTTGACTTTGAGCTGGTCTATCGTAGTAGGCACTTTAGGAAGAGTTCAATAGTAGGATAGCTTATACTGATTTTGTTACCACTGATGTGCAGCAGCCTACCGTATTGTTTCTGTACCTACATTGAATATTTTTAATTAATCGTAGTCTATCAAGCTTAGTATTCGTACACTATAATTCAACAAACCGAAACCATAATTTTTGGATACATTGTCTGTCAGTCTATCCGTACCAGTGATTTTAACGGGGTGTCAGTTGTTTATAGCTAATTAAATACATCATCATTACATAAAAAAAATCAACTCGGCACACTTCACTCCGTTTATAACCGCTAAATTCATATCATTTCCTACAAGACCTTTCTCCTTACATCTACCATAACCATGTCCGAATTATCCAACACCCACGCAGTCGGAGTCACAGGCACAGTTTAAATAAAATTCAAGTACTTATACAAAAAGTAATCTGTAATTCTTTTGAATCGACATTTTTATTTCAATTTATTACCACGGCAGTTCAGAACCATCGTAATTCAAGAATTTTCCGGTGTCACCTTCATTAAGCTTGTCTATTGTTTTGAATAAACCAGTGATGCTAGATTCTACATCAAGTGGCGCATTTTTGCCACCCATGTCGGTCTTCACCCAGCCCGGGTGCAAAGCCGCTACCAGAATATTATCTTTTTTCAAATCAATACTCATTGACTTTGTTGCTGCATTCAATGCTGCCTGAAATGTACGATTAATTATTTTTATCATTTTAATTAATTCATAAAGAAATAATAACTAATCGAACCGTATTGTACCTACCTTGGAACATCTGTAAGGATAGAAGCCACCTTGATCATTTTGTGAAATTGACCCGAGAATAGAGCTCATGTTGATGACAGCAGCACGATGCCCTCCCATGGGTTTCTCATCGTTGGCATCCGCGGCTTGTTTGAGGATAGGCAGTAAGAACTGGAAAGTAACATGTATTTTTGGAGATACGACTGGAGTTAATAGCTCATGATTAGCTTTATCCATATCAGAATATGGGAAAAATGGTATAACACAACTCGCGCATAAGCGAGCGAAGCGTGCGGTGTTGCGGCCGGCAATTACTAGCAGGAGAGTGCTTGATGTAATTGAAACTAAAAAAACAAAATATCTTGCACACGGTGTAGCACACACATTGTTAGGACAACTTGAACAGCAGTTCCCGGTAAGTGCCATCGGCAGAGAATATGAAGTATCCACAACACGAAACAAAATTATTGGTAAGTGGAATGGCCGTACCTGCGCTTGTACTGCGATTATCGACTCACCTGTATAATCAACTCAGTCATCACTAAATGAAAGATTATTTGGAATGGCCAGAAATAATTTCTAAATTACTTATAATTATTTAGATTGGTTTACGAACCTTAGTAAGCATAATTGGTGCAACCGTATTGACGGTTAGATTATCCAACAACTGCTCAGTTTTCACGAGTGCTAATTTGGTGTATTTGGTAGAAACACCAGCATTGTTTATTAACAAGTTAAGTCCTTGATCACCAACAACTTTGCTTACTTGTGTAGATAAATCTCCAAAGGTTGATGTTTTCTTAACGTCTAAAACATATAATTTTCAAATAAAAATTGACAAGGTTAAACAATATTGTGAGAGTAGTCATCCAACCAAGTGCGGTAATCACTAAGGGTTCCGTATCACCACAGATTTATGGAAAATACCTTATTTTATAATCAGTTTGACGCTGTGTATTATTCAAACTAATATTATAGATGCGAAAATAGCTCAGTCTGTTGGCTTGTTACGTTTTCACGCTTAAACCACTGAACCAATTTTGATGATCTTTGGTACAGAGATATGTATATTGAACCTAGGCGGAGATAGAGACGGATATACCATACTTTTTGCTGGGCAGGTGAAGTCGCGGGCACTAGCTAGTCGTTCATAAATATAGCTGGAACAGAAAACCTTGAACATATGCAATTTTAACGGTTTCCTGAGTTTGGATTTCTTATTTTTATGTGCCCGATTGCGGCCGTAGTAAACCGCATTTTATTAAAAAAATAACAGGCTAGCTATCACGAATCAAAAGATACGGCCTTAACAGTTGGACGGACAGACAGACGGCGCGCGGGCGTAGGATTAATAAGGGCCCGTTGCATCATTTGGTTACGGAACCCTAAAAATTTCATAGAAAACAAAATAATATCAATAATTACCTAGATTCAAGATAACCAGATTTTTATTTTCAGCTGATAATGTTTGGAGTTCCTGAAAAGTAATATAATGTGGTGCATAGATGAAATGTATCTCCCTTTTCATATTAATACAAATTATGTAATTCCGAAATATTTGAGTTTATGACGAGAGTGGGATTATTTAGGGTGGCACTACTAGGTAGTGGATTGTATTCGAACGTAGGTACACATGGCTGCATCAATAGGTTACCCTCTCACAACGCAGACTCGCGTAAGGAATATATATATATACAACCAAGTGGTATAGCTCACTATACGTATGACATGACATATAGCGTAGGTACAGGTTTATGATACATTAAAATATTTATCTTGCTTCTTCCGGAATGATCTCGATTCTCGATAGAACTAGACATCATAAAAAATGTGAACGTCACCACAATTCACCATCTTAATCACAGCACTATTTGAATTGCTCATGTCAGTGATGTCAGTGACGTCATCACTTCACCAACTGTCAAACTGAAACCGAACGAGGCGGATCCAAATGTGGCGCTATCTCTTTCGCACGCTCCTGTTGTACGCTACAAAAAGCACTTTACGTTTCTAAAATAATAGTTTAAAATCGTATTTGACTGGGACACATCGCGCAGTTTCTGTGCGCTATCAAAAATAACCAGTATTGTTATAAATCGTTTTAAAAACAACATTTGGAGTAATGGCACCTATAGGTAAGTGAGAAATATCATACCTCAGACACTGTCCGACAAGTCGCGATTATTGTCTTTGCGGTATTCTGTTTAGTGAGATATTTCACCATCCCGAGGCCGAGGCCCCTGTTGGCACCGGTGATCAGCACGGTCTTCATCTCTTCAACTGAACTATAGAAGTATAGCGTAACACCTTGACATCTGCGGAAAATAATCTTTTACAACCCCCAAAGCAGGTCCGCGATGTATATTTTCTTGTCTCTGTCACAATAACGTCAAAATGACAATCCTAAGTAATTTTATAAGGATAAATAATTTAATAAAACCGCAAATTTATACGGAAAGAGTAATAATATTGGCACAACGAACATTTAGTTCTTGTAAGTAATTCGTGATTGTCGATGTTTTAACCTTGAAGCGCAGATAATTGTCTAACCTCACTCTTGATTGGGCAACTCATACTTGACAACCCAGTTTTTGTAACTTTAGAATTTATAAGTATTTTCTTAAAAACTTGTTATGCACGTCCAAATTTTCAAATAGATACTATTGCTAATATAGTGATGATAGTTATTTTTGGTCATTGGGTCTTCTTAGAGACTTTTTTAAAGTAAATAACTGCATCCTTGGGATGGTGGACTCAATACTTTTATTCAATTAGGAATTGCCTAATGTGCACTTTAAATCACACTAAATTTTATGATGTGGTACTCATATTTCAATTAAGAGTTATATAGGTACATTTAGGTGATATTATAAACCCACAAAATGCATTTATTTACTATAATATTATGCTACAGTTTTTAAATTTGTTTGGTGATATCAGGAGGCTGGCTGTGTTGTAGCCGTAAAGCCAAGTTGGTTGCGCCAATAGACAATACTGCTGAAGGTATGAATATTGTCAAACCTCGCAGTAATAATTTGCACATGTCATATTTTTGGGAAGGAATATTCAGTGATTACAAGCTGGGTTGCTAAGTGTATATGTTAACATTATAAATTGAAATTGTCTGCACTTTAAATGTGAATGTTAATGCTATTCACAGGGAATGGTTTATGGTTATCACAATTGCTAAGAAAAAGAGCTTTTTTGTATCCATTCTTCAGTCGAGTTAAATCATTTGCATACATAATATTTGGAAAGTTAAAATTTAAAATATGTTAGTTTAACCAAATTTTTTTTTCAAAGTTTAATTGATATGAATGAATTATTGTTCTTGATTTTTATTTTTAGACACCATAGACATTGTATTGTATTTTTTTATAATAGTATACTTAAATTATGACATAGAAACCATTTGAAAATTTGACTGTACATAATAATAAGGATACTTTATTATATACTGTATTGGCATTTGGCAGGGATAATTTTGTTATAAATTGCTTGATTCCAAATATTATGTTATTATTAAAATAATCAATACATGAAGTCATAAAATGCAAAATTAATATTATTTACTAAAAATTAAGGTTAAATCTAATTATATCCAAACTGACAGGATTGTGATACTCATTGTAGATGGAAATTTCGACTATGATTTGGCCGTCATTGGTGGTGGTTCAGGCGGACTTGCGTGTGCGAAGGAGGCGGTGAATCTGGGCGCCAAGGTTGCAGTCCTAGATTTTGTAACACCATCACCTCAAGGTACCAAGTGGGGGCTTGGAGGCACATGTGTCAATGTAGGATGTATTCCTAAGAAGCTGATGCATCAGGCTGCTTTGTTAGGAGAAAGCATTCATGTAAGTGTTTTTGTATGTTATGTTTCTTAAGTCTAAGAAATTTGCTTTTTTTGTGACTTATATGATTTAAGAGTTTCAAAACACAATGATACATGGTTAATTTTATTTTTTGTAGGCGGTAAGTTTCCTGGCTCTCAATCTTTCCTACCCACATCCCACTCCTAATACTGAAACTTGGATTATTTCTGACTGGATATGGTTATATATTCTTTTTATTTATCCGTTATGTAGTTGCTTAGAATTATATTTTTTTTAGTATATCCAGATTTGTAGTAATAAAGAAGAAATCAATAGTATAGATGGATGCTGATACGCAATAGTGTGTCGACCCACAAAAAGTAAAATTTGGAAATATTGAAATAAATAATTAAATACGTAACACACTATGAGAATACATCAATATTTCCAAATTTTACTTTTTGCGGGTTGACACACTATTGCGTATCAGCATCCAGATAAAGGTAAATATATATACACATGTTGTGTTCATAGTGCAGTAGGTAATCAAAATAAAACAATTATATGGGAATAACCCATATAATTGTTTTTTAGAATGTAGTTTTAACTTTATTATTTAAAAAGAATAGAGTATTATTCACTATCTGTTCTGCATAGTTTTACCAAATAAATGGTATAAGTTATTTTTACACACAAGTTTTGTTCTGCATATAATATTAATGTTTGTAACATTTAAAATGCAAGAAAACATGTTCTAGTGCCGACATTTGGCGCCAAACTGTGGCAAGAAGTGTTCTTGCTTTTAACCTTACAATACTGATGGATTTGGGGACCATAATAATCTTAATAAATTTTTTATGTTAGTATGGTTCACAAATTCACAATCCTTAGCAGTGAGGGAAAATAGACTTCTAACTAATAAGAAGGTTGGTAGTGCCACACAAATAGGCATAATGACAGATTTTGATATATCCTTTTATAATACACGTCTATTATATCCGAAAAACACATTATTTTAGCAATAACCTAAGTTTTAATGCAAATTATTGCATTTTAATTTATCTAATTTGATTTAACCGCGAAAACGCTACTGGGTGTCATGGCGCTGTTTTGACGTTATGCCTCAGCATATTTGACATAAGTTGAAGCCATAATGTACGGCGATGAATGACATTTGACTGAGGCGTGACGTCATTCGCTGTCCTTGACGTTTCAGTTAACATAGCCGATTGCAGCATTTCATACTTATATTTTATTGAAAATCTTATTAATCTTAATGTTTATAATAAAACTAGGTAATTTTTTAGAATCCTTTTTGCCTATATTTACCTCTAAACCATTTATTATTGGGTTCTTTAATACTGTCATCATGACTATTGCCTTGTCATTTGCTTTTCAGATGCTTAGTTTTATGTATGTATGGGTTAAGTATGTAAAGGAAAAAAAGACCGACCGACTTCACTACATATTATTAACGAAGTCCCCTGCCGCGTCTGTCTGTCTGTCTGTTTGCGATAAATTCAAAAACTACTAATCGGATTTTTGTGGTTTTCACCAAGAGACAGTGATTCATGACGAAGGTTTAGGTGTTTAATTAGTTATGGTTTTGTGTAAATTTATTGAAATATGTCGATGATTGTTAAGATGTCGGAAAAAATCAAGCCGACTGGGAGCTTTCATCGAAAACTCTTTCTACTCATTGAGATACATATATCAAAACAATGTATGGTGGGATTGTTCCTCTTTTATAGGTCTACAGAAAAATCCGCGCTGGCATATGTCTATGCTGCTTACTATAACCATTTTAACTTCTAAAAAAATGTTAATGTTTAATGAGGTAATTGGGACCTATTTAGACAGTTGCAGTATTAATTCTTATCAAATTAAATACGTTAGTTATCTTAAGCATTTCATGCACATTATGATAGCCCTTTACATTGTAAAGTTTACACCATATAATATGAATGAATATCTTAGGAGTTATCACAAAATAAAAACTAACGAGAAACTAAAATTATAATAAGTGCGACCACGAACGCTGCAAAGTGTTCGAAACGTCAGGAAAAACAAAAAACCTCTTTATACACGCGATTAATCCGGTTAAAAGTTGTTTTATTATAATGTGTAGTGATCGCGCAAACCTAAGATATTACTATGAGAAACTAAAATTCCGGACTCCCCTGATGCAACTACCCTCGCGCCGACAGGTGTCGCGTCCGCTGTTGCTACAATGAGCCGATCGATAAAGTGTAAGTTTCCCTATAATAAAGACTTTCGAGAATCGAATGGTCATAATTGTTAGTTTTTGGCTGATGCGAAACTGATGCTCTACTACCCGTGCGAAGCTTGGGGGCGGGTAGCTAAATACAAATAAAATAGAAAATAGTACACCATAATTTCACGAATATTTTCCACAACGAATTCTTCATCCATATTTTAACACGTCGTCACGGTTCGAATCCTGTTCGCGACCGTGTTCTTTCTTCCATTTAATATAATAACTTTAGAGTTCGCTAAGCATGCGTTAATGCTTTTCAAAGATTTATCTTAAATAATTTTCCACAAGTCATTGTTGACTCATGTATTGGTCATTGGTGGATGCGACAGTCCAACTGATGCGCAACGGTGTAAAGTCACTAGTTGACTACTACCTATAACCGAATCGAGACAATTTTCTACAGAATAAAACTTGTATTATCATGGAATATAAAACATAACAGCCAGCGACAGTCCGTAGACGGCGCTTCGCTTGGCATGCATTGATGCGTACCTCTCCAGTATTTATGCAGGTCATCTGTGGCTGGACTGAGCATTACCTTCGACATGGTCATTATGTGCCTTCACGCGCCTTCTGCGGTAGGGGTGACAGGGATTCGCCTTTCCCTTTTCGCTGCCTTCACGAGCATAATTTCCTCGGAACAGCTCTTCAGCTCTGCCTAACCCTTCAGGTAATATAAAAAAATAGTCAACAATTTTTTTTTTCTTAATTTTACACAATTCTTTTTTTTGTTAAACCATTTTGATGGTTAGTTTAACTAGTGACTTTACACCAGCGATACTCAACCTTTTCTATAAAGAGGCCACAACATAAATCGATTTAGGGATTATTAGAATATGTAATTTGAATTTAATAGTTGATTGATTTTACGAGAAAAAGAATAATGTGTTTACAATTAATAAGGCTGTATGAATGCTTGAGTTAAATAAAATAAGGTTATAAAAACGTTTTCGTAAGATTACTGAAATTGTGAATAGTTTTTCAAAACTTTGTCAAGTTCTGGCCCGTTGCTGCATGCTAACCTTAATACGTCCTCCAGATGGGGCGTGCCTGAGTTTGTTTCTACTACAAAAAATTTTGCGTATTTCATTCGCGAAAACTACGATTCGCAAACGTCTGTAAAACCAATATTTTTGGGGGACATTTTTTTCATTTGATTTGCATACCCCCCTTTTTTCTTTAAACAGAATTTCTAGATTGGTAGATATAGATCTCCGGATCTGCACGTTTAAAATGGTAGAAAAAATAATTTAACTTCTACGCCACACACGAAAGCCAGGCGGGCCGCAGGACTGTCGCACCAATGACCCGTCGAACTTATGACATGTATGTAGCATTAACAACCTTCCGAGTAAATGACCTGTCGCACGAACGTCCCGTCGCGTCGTCGTTGCGGCGGCGTTGAGCTTACGAGTATGTCGCACGTAAAACCCGTCGAGGTTATGACATTCATTGTTTAGTTGATTGTATCATTTACAACTGTATTGTAATGCGGTGAGGACCCCGAACAATTAAGTATGTGCGAGCGCATGTATATGTAAGTACGCTTGGAAATAATCCTGCTCACGGGAATACTTCTGGCGGAAAAGTTTTGAAGTTATAGATGTTTCGCCTCGCGCCTTGGTGTATTTATCCTGGAGGCGCAGGTTCGAATCCTGCTCACGACCATATTTTTCTTTCCACAAAAATTTACTACTTCAGAGTTCGCTATACATGTGTCAATTCATTTCAAAGATTTCTAAATATTTCTGAAGTATACCAAGCTTCCAGCATTGTCACCATAATTCCAAAAATCATTTTATATGTTCAGACTTCACCTTGCGCAAATTTATCACAATGGATCTAAATAAATACATTATCTACGTCTACGTCCAACTCCACACTATTAAGAGCAGTGCAGTCAAATTGCTTATAAACTGTAACTAATTGCAAGTCACTTAGATTCTTCTGTTCCGTGTGGTTTAACAGGGCGGGGGTAAAACAAAACGCACGTAAACCAAAGTAAGTCACTTGTTTTAATGCTCTGTGTAGTGCTAAAAAATAAGTTGAAATCCTAATAGGTATGTAGTAAAATTAAATCCCTAAATATTTCATAGAAAACTAGGATGATGACGACTGTACAACTTGTATATTTCGTACAGTCGTCATCGTCCTGGTTTTATTTTTAGTTTGCCGTATGTAATTAGTTCTTAAGTGATAGTATTTTTTTTTTCAAAATCAACGTGTAGATTCCTAGCCATGTGGATTATTGTCTAGGAATATTATTTAAAAAAAAAATTAATGATGCAGTTTATGTTTTCATCAAAATCGGGCACGAGACTCCTTTGAGTGTTTTTCGCTATTCCTAATATGTAGTTTCGGATTTAGCCATACACGCCAATTTCAAAAAATCACTCTGTAAATATTATGTCTTGTTTTTGTGTTATATGCGATTCAGTTTATGGAAAAAGAAAATGAATCTATCTGAGCAAAATTCCCCTTATATTTCCCACGTTTGAGGAATATTTCCGGGCATGGAACATCCCTAGCCAGTTCGCGCCTGCACCGGTATCATGAGTGTTTGAGAATTTTGTATGAATAGTAACATTGTTGAGACTATTTGGACGACTATCGAAAACGTTAATTATAACTAGATTTGTTAAAAGCCTACTCTGAGTGCAGTCTAATAATTTCATATTTTTTATCCTGTTTCCGTTCGTCATTTTTTCCAGACATTTTTATATGCGTATGTTTCAGCAGAATATGTAAAATTTATTATGGATACTAAGTAATAATTCCTAGAACTATCTATTGGTTTTGAACGGAACAATCGAAGCCACTGTACAACGAAGTTACGAAGCGTTAAATTAAGACTAAAGTCAATAAAAACCGGTAAAATAAGAGCACATGGCGTGAATCAATGAATACAGATCGGGGCAATCTGGACAGAAATGTGTAAATCGATATAATCAGTGCCAATAAAATTATCTTTTATAATAAAACAACTTTTAACCGGATTAATCGCGTGTATTATTGGTTTTTGATTTTCCTGGCGTTTTGAACACTTTGCAGCGTTCGTGGTCGCAGGAAGAAAGTTGTTTTATTATTATGTGTAGTGATCGCGAAAACCTAAGAAAATTATCTTTTGTACTGACTGACCTAGGATACCGTCATTTTTGATGATTGTAATAGTTATTGTGAGTTCCAGTTGCATGTAGGTCATGAGTCATCTTCACCAGTATTTATGCGTCATTAGGTTTCCTTTATTTTTCGGGTTTTTCTGTCCGGCCACGTTTTATTGTAGAAAAGGTTTTGTAATTGGTCAAAGGCTTTTTTATATACATTAATTGTCAAAACCAAAGTGACACAGTAACCAACACAGTACTGATTGAATTGTGTCCCAAATGAGAGTCGGGCAATAAATATTCAAATCCTGTCCTGGGCTTGTAAGATCCAACAGGGTTCACCTTGGGCAAACGAAATTATAATGGCGTTAACAAATTTTGTGCGAATCAAGACTTAAGAAAGGTTTTAAAACTGCTATTGCTATCGCTGGAGTCTACGTCTACCCAATACCAAGTTTCAAGGTTGTAGTTCTGTAGTATTTATCCGGGCGCAGGTTCGAATCCTGCTCACGACTTTCCATGTTCTAGTCTGCGTGCTTTCTCTGTATGAAAAGTGGCCCTTGCCCTGCGGTGGGACAGATATGGGCTAGTAATATATATGTCGCAGATGGATTGTAGAATCAGCTGTTTTACAAAACTGCTAGCTGATTTACAAAACAGTGCTGTTATGTGAAACATGTCACTCAGTAGCAGGCAAAATGTACCACATAGGTACGAGTACTGTTACTTATAGCGAGATTGAACAAGTGCCACTCATGGTGCGTAATATCAACGGAATATATACGGAGTAAGAGCAAAAGGTACGATTGATGATTAATAGCGGATGTAATACCGAGTTGCACCAATCACTCCTATAGGTATATTACATATTTCTTATATGCATAAATTATACAACACACGGACGTAAACGATTGTGTATTAATGCATGTATAGTGCAGTAAACTGACAACAAATCTGAACTGAGGCGGGACCCAGTACGAAACCAGAAAACTACTGGATGGATACAGATAAATCTTTCAAACGCATTAACGCATGCGTAGCGAACTCTTTAAAGTTTTTTTTTGTCGAAAGTAAAATACGATCGTGGGCAGGATTCAAACCTGCGACTCTCGGATTAATACTCCAGGCGCTCTGACCATCACGACCTGTGCTCACTATTCCGAATTATTTTTCCACATTTTAATACGTCTTTTGGTGACATCATCGCTATCAGAGATCAGTGATGATTAGTCATGTCGGTTCAGTCACCTGTACCTAAGTGAATTGAATAGATAGCGATCTTCTTCCTATCGTGTGGTTGATGAACCTAGTGTCAGAGTTTAAGCCACCCGTAGGTCTCTGAAATGGCTTTACATACCATCGAGAACATCTCTCACGTGTGCCGGTTTCCTCACGATGTTTTTCTTCGCCGTTTTAAGCAACTGATCATTAATTTATAATACATACATGACTCGGAAAAGACAGTCGTGCTTTGTATTTGAACTTGCGACTTTTGCCTTGCCATTCCAACGGTCATACCGCTAGCCTATCACTGCTCACAATTTTTACTATCAAGCTTGCTAAATGTAGAACCTTAAATTATATAACTGCTTATATATAAATTAACCATAATATTTGACCACGACACGAAGTAAACGAAATAAAGTGTACTCTACTTCTTAACCATTTTCATCAAAGACATTTTTCTCGTCTTAAAACATACGTCTCTCACATTAACGATTTAAATTTGCGTTGCCTAGGTTTCGTTTCAGCAAATGGTTGCAAATAAGATAGTGTTTCATACCATTAACGTTATGTGGAATACTGTAGTGGCTTCATGGTATAACACCCGTAACGAATAGGTTCCAATAGCATTCTACAAGCCTACAAGACAAATTGCCATATTATAGGTGACAATTTGTCGAAATAGTGTCTCTACATTGGACCACCTACACTAAATTGTTACTAGATAGGTAATATTCTGCCAGCATGACTTGAGAGTCATGTCATGTCGCTGATATTCTAACAGCTAGTACGGTGCCATGATAATAGAAAATTTATAAAATAAGGGAACGTCACCGCCGTCAAAAATATGTAAAGTGAGCCACTCTATGCATTTTTTTTGCTGATTTCGTGGTCGATTTTCAAAATACCCATAAAATCTATAAAAAAAATGCCCACCCACAAATTATATAAGTACCTAAATCTATCTCTTGAAGCACTGTTCATTTATAAAATCCGAAATAAAATTGTTTCAGTACGTAGGTACATACTTAAATCGTGGTTACGGATATAATCGTTCACGGACAGATAGACGCGGTGGGTCCTTTGTTTCTTTAAACTAATTGAGAAATTTCTCAATAATTAGTTGAGTATCTTTTTTATTCGCGATTGGCATGAGCCGACGATACTTAATGCATATGGTCATAACGTCTTAGGTGCCGGTACGCGGTGACCTTAGTTGGTCAAGGTCGCCAACCGGTCGATCATAACCGCTAAGTTATAAATTCCCCATGGCAAATAGGCGTACACGGCACCATAGCATAGGTCCGCCAATCAATACTTTAGAATAATGTTTTCAGGTAAACTGACTACAAACATAGTTTCCTATCAACAGGCTAGAGATAAAACAAAGAATCATTACTTATGTAAATAAAATAAGTATTATTTTTAATTAATTTTTGTAATGTTGGTAAAGTTAGTCACGTTTTGTGTAGGTGCAAATGTGTGTTTAGAGTTCATACGTTTATAGCTGTGGTGGGATTTTACGTTAGTCGTAGTAACTGTGGCATATTGTTATGTACAGTAATATTATCCTCTTTTAACTGGTCCAACTTTGGTGTACCAGCGATCAAAGTGTCGCTGTAGAAACCGTGTTGATGATACTTGCTAAGTAATCAATTGTTTAGGTATACCTAATTAATTATAAATTTTATTGTAACAATGTAAAGTATTCAATCTGTGGGCTCACTTATTAGGCACCAGACAATAGAAATATTGTTATCAATCAATAGAAATTTTGTACTATTCGCGAGTACACAGATTAAACGAGATTTACGATGAATTTAGAATAAAAAAGAATGATTGAATTTAAACGGGACTTCGCGCTAAAAGGATAATATTTAAGATAAATCTTTGAAAATCATTAACGCATGCTTAGCGAACTCTAAAGTTACAATATAAAATGGAAAAAGAATACGGTCGCGAACAGGCTTCGAACCTGCGACTCCCGGATAAATACTCCAGGCGCTCTGACCACTAAGCCATCTCGACCTCTGTTCACTAATTCGTCATCCATATTTTTAACACCTCTTTTTGGCGACGTCATTGCTATCCATTCAGTACCTATACAGGTGACCGAACCGACACGACTAACTTTGCAATTAATACAATGTCGTATATATTCTGCCTAGCCTTTTCCCAATTAAATTGGGGTCGGCTTCCAGTCAAACCGGATGCAGCTTAATACCAGTATTTTACATGGAGCGACTGCCTATCTGACCTCCACAACCCAGTAACTGGGTAATACGATATCCCGTGGTATGACTGGTTGTCAGTCTTTCAGGCCTCTGACTACCCGTAACGGTTGTCATAGATCTTAATTTGACAACCGGGACCGACGGCTTAACGTGCTCTCCGAGGCACGGAGGGGTCTCGGTATGAAATTATGGTCACCCATCCACAGACCGACCGCGGCAAGCGCAGCTTAACCTTGATGGATCGATTTGTGCGGCTGTACTTAGCCACGAGCCCCTCTAATTAATACAATGTCGTAAAGAATGCAATTACCTTAATAATTCAAGATAAATCTTTGAAAATCATTAACGCATGCTTAGCGAACTCTAAAGTTAAATGGAAAAAGAATTTGAAAAAACCATTCGCTCTTCCCGCCGATGACACCCGCATTCTCCAGTCTACTCGTGACCACGATCAATGCAACTTAATCGAAACGTCAAGGTAAATAAATATTATCCTTTCAGCGCGATTAAGTCACGATTGAATTCAATAATTATGTGTTCGAATCGCGAAAGTTTAAAAAGAACTAAAAATTTGTAATTTTAAAATTCCGACATACCCATCAACTTCTGATGCTAAGTATATTATGTCGTACATATTTCTCACTTATTCATAGGTATCTCTCGAATAGGTCATTTGGATATTTATTTTTATGAACAATAGATCGTAAAATATACTTTTGACAGAATTTAGTTTCAACATATAATATCCGTACCAATATCAACTGTTTAAACGAATAATAATAAAGTAATTCAAGTTATGTCTTTGAAAAAGCATTAACGCATGCTTAGCGAACTCTAAAGTTACAATATTAAATGGAAAAAGAATACGGTCGCGAACAGGATTCGAACCTGCGCCTCCCGGATAGATACTCCAGGCGCTCTGACCACTAAGCCATCTCGACCTCGGGTCGACCAGAGGTCGAGATGGCTTAGTGGTCAGAGCGCCTGGAGTATCTATCCGGGAGGCGCAGGTTCGAATCCTGTTCGCGACCGTATTCTTTTTCCATTTAATATTGTAACTTAATAATAAAGTACTGATTAATTATCTAAATAATACGCCGATCTAAAAATACCTTAAAATTAAAGTTACGAATAGATACTCCAGGCGCTCTGACCTTAGTTGGTCAGAGCGCCTGGAGTATCTATCCGGGAAGCGCAGGTTCGAATCCTGTTCGCGACCGTATTCTTTTTCCATTTAATATTGTAACTTTAGAGTTCGCTAAGCATGCGTTAATGCTTTTTCAAAGACATATCTTGAACCTTAAAATTAGTTTATAATTTTTTTTGCACATTTTATCCGCGATAGTCAGCGAAGGTGACGACCCCTAAACTACTGCTGCGCCAATCGCGCCCTCAAAGTTACTGGTTGTCTTGTAACTTCTTAATTTCGAAGCAGACTCGAGACTGGATATAAGATTTTATTTTAGCTGTTTGACCATTCCCTGGTCGGCTAAATATAATTATAAGCGCAAACGAATTTTTCATTCATATTTTTGTATCAATCACATTCACCATTAGATATACTTAATGAAGTGACGGACATTTCCTGTTATTGTTATTGAAGATAATTAGATTTAGACATGACTCCGTTAATAGATAGAACGCTTGCAGAACATCTACTATCGTATAGGTATGTATTTTATACAAATAGAACGTAACTATGTAATATTGCGCCCTGTTTTAGAAACGGAATTTAGCGCCATGTGTCAAATTTAATTCACTTTCGGTATCACCCGTGAAGAATGGACGCATCATCATACTTCATAATATTATCTACCTGTACTTATTTTTCTTTTATTTATGATTTCTCAATCACAACAATTGGATGTTTTAATAAACGCCGCAATTAGCGGTCTTTGCCAGACAATCTGAATAAAATATGTGTGTGGCCGATAACTTAATCATAAGCTGAAAATACCTTTTATGTGACATTATCTAACATTCAAACATCTGTACTATATATTCAGCTTTAAAAAGTTCTTGGGTCGGAACTCAATGTTACGTTAACTTTCTATGATTATTGAATCTTTCTGAAGGTGATTTATACAAGGTGCGCTAAGAATAATCCCAGTTCAAATATGCTATGTATCATTGTGCACTGAAGCTAATGTTTTTATTATTATTATGTACCTAACTTTTCTAATTACCTAATATAATATTTCTAATCTCAATGTAAAGTTTGAATAAATAATAATTCAAGCATTATTTAATGTTTTTTACTTACATAACGTTCGTTATAACGCGTCAAATTTTTAAGTCTCGCCATGAAAATTTTCAGGAAGCTGTATCATATGGTTGGGAAATACCTGCACTAAGTGAAATTAAAATCAACTGGCCCGCGCTCACAGAGTCGGTACAGAACCACATAAAATCTGTTAACTGGGTGACAAGGGTTGATCTGCGGGATAAGAAGATCGAGTATATCAATGGCTTGGGAGAGTTTAAGGATGCGCACACGGTCATTGCGACTATGAAAAATGGAACGAAGAAGGAGTTGACGGCGAAGAACGTAGTCATAGCAGTGGGGGGTAGGCCGCACTACCCCGAAATACCCGGCGCTGTAGAGTATTGCATTAGCAGTGATGATATCTTCAGTTTAAGCCACCCACCGGGGAAGACTCTCGTCGTTGGCGCTGGATGTATCCTTTTCCCATAGTTACAAAGTTTCTTGCGTCTGACTATGTAATCTCATTCATTTTACTTACTAAGCTTTTCCAAGTATCGTATTTCTTAACTCCTTCGAATAGACATCGGCCTTGAGTGTGCCGGTTTCCTCAACTCCATGGGCTACCCGGCCACCGTGCTGGTTCGCTCTGTGCCGCTGCGTGGCTTCGACCAGCAGATGGCGCGCATGGTCACCAACGAGATGGAGGAGAAGGGCGTCACCTTCCACCATAAGTGTGTCCCGCTGTCTGTCGAGAAACTTGAATCAGGACAGCTCAAGGCGCGCTGGTTGAACACAGAGCTTCAAGAACAGTATGTATCGTAATTATACCGTTTGATCATAACTTTTAATAATTTCTAGTTTCGAATGATTGACGTGTTGAAATTTTACTCTTAACTCACAAACTTTTCCAGTGATCCGAAGTGAGTTTTGACCTCCAAAACGAAGAACCAGAACTTTCCATTTTGCACGATCTTGAGCGATATCTGAACATTGGTTTATAATGTTACTGGTATGTGCTTTTGGCATTATCCACCAAAGCTACCGATTTCGAAATATTGTAGGAAAGACTCCACACCTCGTAAAAAAAAAGAACATTAACCTCAGTAACGATGTTAATAAGTTAAACTTTACTTTGTGTTCTAGATCTGAAGACGTTTTCGACACAGTTCTCATAGCGACCGGCCGTTATGCGCTTACCAAGGCACTCAACTTGGACGCCGCCGGAGTCAATGTGAGTTTTGACAATACGTACCCTAAAGTATAAGGTGGCCAAATCACTATTTTACTGCATTGTATTAGCGTCAGTGGCTGTAGCGACCAAGAATCCTGGCTATTGTGACGTGGCCGTGTGTTCTCTTCGGTAAAGACGTAATAGAGCTACAATTTAAATAAAATTATATTCAAAGAATTAGCACAATAAAACTGGTGCATTAAGTGTTAATCATTTATATTAGACATTTAACCAAACCATAATACAGTTTGTAATACAAACTTTGTATAGTCTATTTTGACGGATGGCATTAAAAGCAAAACCGTGTTTACGATACCAACTGTTTACTGCACCTTCCATCAACGTAATAGCACAGATTACTTATTAGTTACTACGCTACGTAAACGTAAGCAATATGAGTCAAAATAGATTGGTGGCATTTAAATAATTGTTTATTTAAATGTCTGATGTGTTTATGTATTATATTAATGAAGAATGGGCATAATGTAGTTCGAGGTGTGGCCTGAACCTAATCAGTCTTTCATCAGGCGTGACCATTATCCCCAAGGACAATGTCATAATTAACCACCAGGGAGTTTTAATGGTCACACACAAAAATAAACAATAAATTGTTTTTTAATGTTATTCTTTGTTTATTCGTAACTACCGACAATACAGTGACGCAACAATGTTACAGACAGAAATTTGATAATATGATAATGTTAGATTACGTTGTTATCGAATTAGTTAATTCTTAGCATCATGTGATAACGAGTATATTACTATACTATCACGTGTAACGCACCTTAAAAAGGTAATTAAGGAGCCTGAATTTTACTCAAGTAAATGTTTGTTAATAATAGTTTTCGGTTTATTATAGTCGTAGTAGCGTATGTTCAGCACTAATTACCACTCCAGTTGTTTGATAATTTCTACATAATGCGAGTCTAATAAAAATGGAATCTCAATTTATGCTAATCATAAAATGCGTGAAAACATGACGTATGCTTCTCTTATCATTAGTTTCTATGAGTCAACTAATAGGTTAGTTATTAGTATTTTATGGGTATTACACACAATGACGATGCAATATTTAATGTTAATGGCAAGGGGCCGTTCTTCCTACAGTAGTACGTATTTTGTGTGGTGGGTTCGTAAACTTGGACAGGAGCTGACACGATGAATAAAATGAGTAATGATGATTACTGTTTCTTTAATGTCTGCAATATCTCGTGCTCTAACTCAATGCAGAATGAAGTCACTTGTGTGGGTACATGTAGATTCAAAGTAGATTATTTTTGGGCAAACAGTTTGGGAGGATGATTAGGAGACTGCTAACCCTTTTATAATCGGGCTACAAATACCTTTTAACTAAAATGTCTTTTGATGCCTGCCTCATTTCCATTGACATCTAAGTGACCAGAACAGATTATTATTCGTATAATAACTTTCGTGAGACACATTCATATTAATTATAGTTTAACAGTTATTACTCACGCGGATTCTTCGGGGTTGCCCGACTAGTTTCGAACTCGAACGGAGCTCTTATTCATGAGCTGAGCCCGCGGCGATGTCGCGAGTCAAACATCGCCGCGGACGGGTTTTTTAACCGACTTCCAAAAAGGAGGAGGTTATCAATTCGGTTGTATTTTTTTTTAATTTTTTTGTAATTGTGAAGTGTTATGAGATCGTCATATTTTTAATACCGCCCTAAGCCTTGGCGTCACTAACCGATAGTTGTATTTTACCCTGCTCACAACCAAAAAGTACACAATTTTTTAATCGACTCCCCAAAAAAAAGATGTGTTATGTTTTTAGGGATAATATATCATGTATGTATGTTTGTGAGTTTCTTTATTCCACCATAACTTCTCAACGCCTGAACTAATTTAGATTTATGAGGTAGCATGAGAATCGTAAGATTAAAAAAAAAAACGCACATGGCAGGCGCGCTGTTTATTATTTTAATTAGTTCATCTTGTTAACTTGCTAACCAATCTATTCTTCTTAGAGGAAGTCAGATATGAAATACTTTCTACATTATTAAAAACAGCATCACGCCCAGAGTGGTAGGCAGAGTGTGCCTACCCCCGTCACCGTTAGACACTATTGTATGCCTACATTTACCACCGATGCCACGTAATAGGTAATGACCTTATTGCCATCAACCGGGCACAGTTATAAACTCCGGGCTGCTAATGAGATTTTATAAACAGAATATCTCAATTACTCTTTGTTTGACCCGGGTATCGAACCCAGGATCTCATGCTCAACAGTCGCACTTGTGACCACAATGAGGCAGCAGATCACATGTATAAGTTTATAAACAATTTCTTTGTTAACTTTAATTCCAGTGCGTAACATCAAGTGGTAAGATCGCAGCGCAGACCGAGCAGACCAACGTGTCCAACATCTACGCCGTGGGCGACGTGCTGGAGGCCCGGCCTGAGCTGACGCCCGTGGCCATCCACGCCGGCCGCCTGCTGGCGCGCCGCATGTTCGCCGGCGCCACGCAGCACATGGACTACGACAATGTCGCCACCACCATCTTCACGCCGCTGGAGTACGGATGCGTTGGACTCAGCGAAGAGACCGCCACTGAGAGGTATGTATTTTTAACACCGATGTGTGTATTTGTAAACTAAGTGGTCGTATCTGTTCTGCAAATGTATGTCATTCTGAACCTGGACTTGATGGTCTGAAATCGCCAACCCGCAGTGAGCTAGCGTGGTGATTAATGCTCGTGCCTTTTCTGTATGAGACGAGGCCCTTACCTTGCAGTGGGTCAGATATTGAGCTGGTTATGTTATGATAATACAATAATATGATACAATCAAGCTGGTGGGTGCTGGAAGCTGGGTAACGGAACACTTAAACGGCTAATAGTAAACTCATCGTGTTTGGACTCATTTGCCTTAATAAGTCCCATTCATTGAACCTGATAATGAAGCTGGACGCTGGGCATCTGAACCTTACTTTCGTTTTTTTTTTTTCAGATACTAAATATATTGTACTTATTTCGTGGTAGCGCAAAACTAAAGATAGTAAATACTACTATTCAATAGAAACATAATGCAAAATACTCGTATAAGTATCATAGTTTTACGCGATTTATTTATCTGCAATACGTGATGTGACATAGTGTCATTTATAATCAATACTAATATTATAATGCTGATGAGTTTGTCTGTTTATTTGTTTGGTTGAACGCGCTAATCTCAGGTTCTAATAGAAAAATTCTGTGTTGGATAGTCTATCGTGGAAGGCTATAGGCTATATAACATCTCGCTATAACCAATAGGTGCGGAGCATCAATGAAAAATGTTGCAAAAACGGGAAAAAATATTACTTTTGAGAGATTTCGTTGCGTGCGCTGCGTAAACGGTTAAAGTTACGCAAGAATCATGTATGACAGAATTGTTCCCCTTTAAAAGTTCTAAGAAAAAGTCCACGACAGCATATGTGTTATCTTTTAAGGTTGACTCATAGTAACCTTTTTTTAATCAAATGGTCCTAAAATAATTCATTATTTGCGATGGTGTTTTTAGAAACATGATATTAATCCTTATTCCAAATAAATACGTTATTCATCACAAGTATTTAATTTTGAACAAAATTGCCCTTGACATCATATTTTGATTTCAATGAATATCTGAGTATATAATATAACTTCGCAATAAAATAATTATCAAGTAGCACGTGCGCACTTATGATGTGTAAGGCGGGCTGTCATGACGGGGGGAGGACGCAGGCGGAATATATTTTAGTAGGAATTTTGCTCAAATTAACGCGGGTGAAACCGCGGGACACAGCTAGTATCTTTATGGTTCCTGTTGAAGATTTTCCACTGTCACAGGCGTCAATCAATAGTTTATTGTTCAAATAAGTTTCTAATACTATAGCAATATTCCCCGAACGGGTAGGCAGAGATATACACAGTTGTACACTCACATTTTACCAACGCTGTTATAAAATCCATGTCCATCTACCGGGATCAATTTCAAACTCCGAGATATTTTCCTACCAGAAAAACCCAAGAATACTGCCGGACCCGGGAATCGCATCCAGTAAGTCACGCACAGCAGTCGCGCTTGGAATCACTAGGCTAATGAGAGTATTATGTCGAAGTGCCCGAGTACACTAATTGCTCGTAAAAATGTACGCTGTTTGATAAATGGCGTCACTGATGACTTTACTTCGCTCTATGTGGCTCACAAATTGAGAATTTATTGATAATTTTCAAGGTTATTAGCGTAGCTTAATAGATAGATAGTTGAGGATTATACGATTGTACTGATAAGTAAATCGCATGCACTATATTCAGTCGAGTGTGCTAATGTAGAACTATGTTTATCATTTTTATTTCCAATTGTAAACTAAACTTGCTGTAATGAAAATATGTATATTGTGTGATGGAATATCCAAAGGATGTACCACACATCTCAAACTCTCACCGAGCTTATAGACTAGAGACTTGTTCAAATTCAAGCTCCTATATAATTGGAACTTTTTATAAAATTAGATTTTCGTTTAGTCTCGTTCGCGTATTTCATTTGATGGACCCAAGAGAGTAATTTAATTTCTAAGCAGTAATTTGCTGAGTATCAACCCCAACTATCGTCACCAGGTAGAAATATATAAAATGTTCACTTGGTAAGTGTCTAATACGTTAATATTTTTTCTTGCTCTTATTGGGTTATTGGTTAAACTATACATGGATTTAACACGGTAGGAGACGTTTTCAGTGGCAGGTGTGACGTAGTGCAGATAATGGACGCAATGTTTCTATTTGATATATTTAAGTTGGGCACAGTAAATAAAATTAGATAGCTCACAAGTACTAAAGTGCCTCGTTGGTCTAGTGGTCCCAAGCGCGACAGCTGACCATGAGCTCTCGGGTTCGATTACCGGGTCCGGCAGTGTTATTGAGTTTTTCTGTTTGAAAATTTCAGTAGCAGCCCAGAGTTTGGAATTGTGCCCGGTAGATGGCAATAGGCTCACCACCTATTACATGGGACTTAATAACAGCATTGGGGAAATTTGGGTGTACAACTGTGTACACCTCTGCCTACCCCTTTGGGGGATACAGGCGTGATGCTATGTTATGTTATGTGACAAGTACAACAAGTTGAAGTTTTATATTGCTCCTCAGAATTACAACAGCCATCGTGCCGCGCAATATTTGTACACCAGTCATAGATACTTTCCATAGATCAATTAATGTGCCTAGCCTTTTCCCAATTACATTGGGGTCGGCTTCAAGTTAAACCGGATGCAGCTTAACACCAGTATTTTACGTGCACCGACTGCCTATCTGACCTCCAGAACCCAGTTACTGGGTAAAACAATATCTCGTGGTATGACTGGTTGTCAGCCTTTCAGGCCTCTCTGACTACCCGTAACGGCTGTCATAGATCACAATTTGTCACCTGGGAACGACGGCTTAACATACTTTCCAAGGCACGGAGGGGTCTCGATGTGAAGTGATGGTCACCCATCCATAGACCGACCGCGGCAAGCGCAACTTAACCTCGATCTATCGATCAGTGCAGCTGTTACTTAGTCACGAGCTCCTATATATATATTATGATATAAATGTGGATTATTTATATCATAATATATATGGAGGGGCACAGATAAAACATATAAAACTTATATAGCAAAATAAAATGAAGTACGCAGTTATATCTTAGGTTTTCACGATCACTACACAACTTTTAACCGGATTAATCGTGTGGTTTTTGTTTTTCCTGAAGTTTCGAATACTGCAGCGTTCGTGGTCGCAGGAGGACAGCTATCAGACAGTCCTCCTGCGACCACGAACAAAAAAAGTTAACGTTAAAAGTTGTTTTATTATAAGTACGCAGTTGTTGCTTGTGTCAGTGATGGTACAACACAAGGTTGAATTACAATGGGCACTTGGGTCATTGTAGTAAGACTAGCATTATTTATTCAAACCCGCACTCTCTTATCACTTGCTGATGGGTTGATGGCTGTGATACGCCATTTTACCAAGTTTTCTTTGCAGCGGCCTCGTTGTGTGCGCTGTAGTTTGTGCGCGAGAGATGTTCTTAGGGTTTAATGAAGTCCGCTGGTGGAAGTTGTCTTATTGAGATTAATATAATCAAGTATAACTCGCCCACTTCAGATTCGGCGCGGACAACCTGGAAGTGTACCACGCGTACTACAAGCCGACGGAGTTCTTCATCCCGCAGCGTAACATTAAGAATTGCTACCTGAAGGCCGTGGCACTCCGCGAGGCGCCGCAGAAGATCCTCGGCCTGCACTTCGTTGGGCCTGTCGCTGGAGAAGTCATTCAGGGCTTCGCCGCTGCTGTTAAGTATGTGTTTCATTTTTGATGATGGGTATGAAGCAGCAATGAATTTGGAAATTGCTTATTTCCTCCGCTTGAAAACATTATTTTTATCAACTTATAGTAACCCGCTCCATTGCTGGAGATATCTCTTTTTCTAATCTACCCATTCGTACACTAAATTTTCTAAAGAAAATTTCTCTAAAGAGCTGTCTCTGATATAAACTACAATAATTAATATTTTAAAATATTCCTCCGTCAGATGCGGCATCACAATGGAGAACCTGATCAACACGGTGGGCATCCACCCGACGGTGGCGGAGGAGTTCACGCGTCTCAACATCACCAAGCGCTCCGGCCGCGACCCCAACCCCGCGTCCTGCTGCAGCTAAACTACACACACTACGCACTAGCACCTCACAGCGAATCACGTCACCATAACCGACTATTACAATCTCTACCTCCTCAAGCAGTACTTTGAATTTGTTCCAGCGATCCTGCTCAGATCATCAGTCCGCTTAATCACAAAGATACACTAACTAAATGTACTATATACGCACATTTTTACTTCAAATCTAACCCTGAATGGGTATGTCTATTGAGATCCCAGTTTGCTTGCGACTTGCGACTAAATTGTTATTATACCAGTTTTAATGATTACTTCACCAATGGTCGTGATAAGTTATTGTATAATTAGCTATCTGAATTTTTATACAAATCAACGTCATTAGTCGAATTTATAGGTATTAAATAATTTGTCGTTATGGTGTCGCGTTCGTAGTTTACTCCACTGATTTTGTTACTAATTAAATCTGTTTAGAAAGTCGCCCTTTCAATATATTACTACCGATCGTTTCGATGTTTTTATGGCAGAATTTCAGCATTTATGAATTTATTTGTAGTTGAAGTGTGAAGGTGATGGGAATATTCGGTTTAAATAATAATGTTTCAATGGAAAGTTTAGTTCCGGTATTGTTTTCAAAAATAACCTGTCTTTAGATTTTTCTTATTATATTTTGTTGGGATTAAATCCTGCGTCAGTAGCTTTTTGTCCTTTTTTTACTTTTAGTGACATCACGATTTTTGTGGTTTACGAAAACCTTCCCTTCAGCTACTTATTTGATTATTATGTTTACTCTTTTGCAATCATTTGTGTAACTGATCTTTGTTGTTTGATCAGTTCAAATACTATGTGATAGGACATACAATGTCAAAGTAACTAACTGTTCGGTGCTTATCGTCTACATACACTTCTAGACACATTTAATTTCAATTGTATAGTACAAAACCTTTGAAAATTATGTATTGTTGTTTCAACATATGTACGAACAAAATGTATTAAAAATATTGTTACTGTGGTGAAAATAAATGGTTCAGTATTATTGTTATTGTCAGTTATGCTCTTCTTTACAACAGATGTTATACAACATTCCGGACATTTCGTTTAACAGTCAAATAAATCAGGTTTTACTACTATTGTGTAATTTTAATTTATGTGATTTTGAACTTAAATAAAGTGATATATTTTTAATGAAAAACTATAAGATTTGTTTTGGTTTTATTGCTTTGAACGGAAATAGTTTTGAGATTCCGGATTAAATTTCAACTCAGTTTTAATGAGATAGAGTACTCTAATTATATTACTTACTTAATGATCGGTCCTAGTTATTTGAAATAAATGATTGAATAATAATAATTGAAGTAGGAAAGAGATGGGACAAATTTGTGATGTATTAAGATGACACTAAACATACGCTTAGCCATATCTTTTACAGACTTCTAAGTATAATAAAGCAAAGGCACACATTCGTCCTTAGTCGATAGTCCTTTAGTTCTATTCAGGGTCCATCATTAGTGATGTACCGGTCCATGTCGGTAGTGGAGTGGCAGTTGAACCACACCTGCGCGGTCGGCAGCGGATAGTACTCGTGCGCCTGCACTAGCCTGTTGTCGAACCGCCAAAATCGAGGACCTTGGAAGAAGTACGTGTCTGAAAAAAACAAAGGTGGATTGAAAACTGCACCAAATAAGCATATGCTACAAAATTGCCGTCTGCCGGGCACAATTCCAAACTCCAGGCTGCTACTGAAAATTTTCTTCACTACCCGACCCGCTAATCGAACCCGAGACTTCATGCTCAGCAGTCGCGCTTGGGACCACAAGACCTACGAGAAGTTCTGGTGTTAAAAAAATAAGAGGGGAGAATAACGACGAGCATTACGTGTTATAGTAGGTACCTACTTTATTTGACTATAGATAAGTACATGAATTTAGCATATATTAACTAACCTCCTCTCCAAACAATTGCAGCATCGACCGGATAAGGCACCTGTCTCCACATGGACATCTCCTTCGGGTACCGTGGGTCCATAATTCTGGTCCCCTCGTCATACCGCCAGTAATGTTCCTCCTCAATGAGGTACGTCTTGTCGTTGAAATTGGAGAGGAACACCGTGGTTAGTTCGGGAACCTCGTCAGGTATGGAGTAATCGGAAATCGTGCCTTCTTTGATAGCACGGAACGTGGTGTCGAATTCCCAGTAATTACGGCCTGTAATAAAGAGCAGGTAGTCGTTGTTTTTTTGAAATGCTTATTGTTTTCTAAATAAATAATCCCATTAGAGCTTCTTTTGTTAACATGCCTGAAAATATTACGACATTTCCGTTTTGTTTCTGGTAAATAGTTTTGATGATGTTGATATGAGCGGGCAGGCCTTGGAACACGTCATGGAACCGCTGCGGGTAGCCTGCCTCCATCTCGTTTCTGTCGCGGAGTACCCACACCCACTGTAAAGAATGATAGATTTCATAAATTTGTCACCATAATAAATGTTTATTCAGAAGCAGAAGTGAATCGGTAACGTCTTCGGTACGGTGAGCACAGGTCAGGATAGCTTGATAGGCGGAGGGCCTTTTTTTGTGTGTGGAATTGGGGTATTCGGGATATCCGGGACGCGCTTCCCCAGGTTTCACGGTTATTTACCACACCCGCTATAAACATTTAGTTGCAGATTTATAGATCCTAGCTAAGAGTTTCAAGGGTAAACCGAGTACGTCTGTACCTTTTCCTCTTGTGATCGGTAGGTAGTAGGCTGCACGTGCGCGGTACTACTTTGACCTTGAGCTGGCCGTAGACGGTATTAGTAGGCGATGCTAACTTAAATCTACTGGTTTTGTTAGCACTGCACGTCAGTGCTAACAAAACCAGTCGTGCAGCTTACCGTGCCTACCTATTGTGACAGTTTAACGTAATCTATTAACCTTTGATTTCGTTTATCTTTACTTCTACCTGTATATTCAAATAGCTCGTAGGTAAGGGTAGATACTTACCTCCTCTTCAAACACAAAGATCTTGTCGTGTATGACCTGTAGCGTGTCGTAGTTGGTCATACAGAGATCAGGTATGTAGTTCTCGTCTTCGTCGCTTCCCGCCTTCGTGAAGCGTGGAACCACCGAGGAATGCGACAATGGGTTCTCCGTGCTCTCTGGTGGCTCCTCCTGATCTTTATATGAGATTATGTTTAGGGGGCTTAAAATCAATGAGATTCATTTTCTTTTAGATTCTGGAAGCGTTAACTTAGGGCGATAAAAATGCTTTATGAATATTGGGAGAATACCGTCACTTGTTCACGAATATAAACCTTCTCGTCGCCTGCATTTGATTGGCTCGTTTATTGAGCAGCTTGTTCGCCTTAATGTTCTACGCCGGATGAGGCAAAGCCGACCTCGTACCGGCTTTACCGTAATATTGAATAAGCGAAATACATCTTTTGTCAGTCAAATTCTAAAGATTAAAGGATTGCAAGCAGCATTACCTATACTGTCCTAAACAACTTACAATACAACTCCTGCATGCCCAAGATATCGTCCATGTGCAGCCGTTCTACGGGTACTTGGTAATAGGGGTACATGACGGACGCCTTTACATTAGAGTGCGACAACCCTAGCGCGTGTCCGATCTCGTGTATGGCAACCGCGAAGAAGTCCGTGACGTCCTCGTCGTCCTCCTCTGGGTTGTCACCCCACAGCTCTTCGTCATCAAAGTGCATAGCGCCGTGCGGTGGAGGAAATGCATGCGCTACGACGCTTCCGGGACCGTCGAATGGGAATCTACGGAAGAATAAGTTTTAAATGAATTGGGAAAGCTTGTCACAATTTTCCAGCCCATGCAACTTTTGGACAACGGGGTATTATATATAAATATTCAACCAAAAAAATATAATGTTAAAACAAGTGCAACGTGTCTCAGAACCATCACCTATTACCTACATCGGACTTATAAACACCATTGGATATAGTTTATCAATAAAAGTTAACGTTCAGACAGTATTGACGGCATACCATAGCCTAGTTGTTTCGGTATTGAGGTTTGGTATAATTTTCTGGGGCAACTGTAGCGAAAGAGAACATATTTTTAAAGCGCAAAAACCCTGTACCTATTAGATCTATTTTTAATCTTAAAGTGACAGAGAGCTGTGTACCTTTTTTCAAAAAATATAATCTCTTACCTTTTCCTAGCCTATATATATTGGAAATAGCCATTTTTGTAAGAACTAATCCTCATTTATTCCCGACTTTGAAGAATACTAGAATTAGGAATACAAGTTTAAGAACGCAATACGAAGATAAGCTATGCACAGGTGGATACAAAACTGCATTATTGAAAAAGAGTGTTATGTGTATGGCTCCTCTTATTTATAACCATGTACCAAAATTCATTAAAGACCAACCTTTACAAAGACTTAAAATGTCCCTTATAAAATTGCTACTTCAAAAATGCTATTACTCTGTATCAGATTTTTTTAATGATAAGACAATTTAGTTAAAGTTGCCATATATTAAGTACCTAACCAATGTTAAGTTTAAGTATTTAGAAGTATTTGTAGCATATGTAACCAAAATTTTGCATGCCATGACGCAGAATGTATAAGGATCGAATATATTGTAACACAACATTTATTCCTGTATCGTGGGTGCGTTTACAGATATATAATCTCACAAGCACAAGCACACCCAGACCCGGAGCAATTATCTATATCGTACAAATATTTGCTCCGTGCAGGAATCGAACCTGCGACACGCAGCGCAGCAGTCGGCCTCTCGACCACTGCGTCAACCGCGCTGTCAAAATTACCTACCTACATTCTAAGCAATTAAATAAATCTATTCTATTCTATTGGAGAAAAGTATATATATGTTGGAGATGGCAGCACCGAGCGCTACGGACAGTCGGCGACTAAAGCGAGAGGACGCTAGTCTATTGTAGCTAGCTACTAATATAGTAATCTGTGGTCTATTGCGAGCCGCCGTGGCGAACTGACCTCTACACCCTGACTTATCTAGCCTACCTCTGATTTTATGATATTTGATTACCTACATTGTACATTGTAATATGAAGTGACTCACTACTAATAACTAACCCAAAGTAAACGTGCTCTCAGTGGCGGAGAGCCTTAATATTGGTTTTATTAACGATTACCTTTGAAATCCTGACAGACATAGAGACCTCCGATCCTATTATTCAAACCTTTCTCCTACATATAATAAATGTACAACTGTGTACACCTCTGCCTACCCCTTCGGGGAATACAGGCGTGATGCTATGTTAAGTGTCCTCGAAAATTGAGCAGTAGGTATGAATGTGTTTTTAAGGCTTGGTTGTTTTAAGGTTGTTTTAAGGTTGGGGATAGCCGAATCAGTTTTCCTCACGATGTTTTCTTTCACCATCGTCTGTGTTATGAGTTATTGTTCACCGGTTACTACCCACGTGCATTTTTTCGGAATTGCCCGACTAGTTTCAAACTGGAACGGAGCCCGCGGATATGTCGTGAGGCAAAACTGTCTGTGATATCTTGGATTAGGTACTTAATTAAGTACATAAATAGCGAAGGTTATATTTTTTGTGGAAAGATAAATTATAACTTTATTATTTTCGAAGATTTATCTGAAAGTACATACATATTAAGGAGGTATAAGTATTATAACAGGTTACATACCTTTGCACAACCTGATTCGCAAAAAGCGGGCCCAACAACACTCGGCCACGGCGACACTTTTGTTCGTTGTTGTCGATAAAGCGATACTTATACAAATTATAATAAAACATCGGTAAAATCGTACCCGTCTCCATGGTCCCCGGTGACGAAGGTGACCTGTATATCTGCGCGACCCTCATCAATAGGGCTAAAGCTGAGTCCACCGTGTGGGGCCCACACCGCTAGCCCCACCGCAATCAGCTCCTCTACGCGAGATTTATCTAACGTGCTGGAGCCGTTCACTACTCTGAAACAACAAAATCTCATTTTATTAGTTTTTTTAACAACATTCCGATTTTATAAAAGCTTGTAAAAACACCAGCAACAACATAAGACGAGCTCTCCAGTGGAATCCGGAACGCACTTTGTACTATAACTATTCTGTGGTAGGGGTCAGACCTTTAAACAATCTAGGGCAAAGACGCATGGGTACATCCGCGCCGAACTATTTGGTTTGTTCATATCGAGGTAGGTAGGTATATACCTACATACCTGTAGGTAATGCTTTTCTTGTTCCATGCTTGCTGTAGGATGTACCTCCGACTCCTCGCAGAAGTGGTAGACGATTCGATATCTTTCACTCCACACCGCTTTTTCTTGAAAAGCTGAAATTGAAGGTAGGTATGTGTTGTAGTTTGGCAAAAAAATATAGACGGCATAGTTCGCGTAATGGCCGTTTCGCCGATTGTAGCGGATTCGATTCTCACGTGGAATAAATATTTGTATTATAGGTATTACAGATACGAGTAGTTCTTCCGGGTCTGAGTGGTTCCGGGTTTGTATGTATGTATGTGTGTTATGTAAATGTAGGTACCCACGATTCAGGAGACATATCTAGTGTGGGCCTTAATAAAATACATTGTACGAGTTTGTTTCGGCTGTGACATACAAAAGATGTCCATTACGTAGAAACCCAAGGCACTTTTGATACATTTATAACCGTGGTTTATAAATGTTGGAAGTTTTTATTCTACGACACTGATAAGAGGACCCATGGTTGTTTATAATTTCACGACATTGCGTAAGTAACAACGTCGAAAGGAGGTCATCAACTAAAAGATACCGTGCATATGCCGGTTGCCGTTTGTGGAACATCGTCATCATAAGAATATATTATGTACGAAGATTTGTCGTCATACTCCTCTACTGAACAAAATAATGGTAGCCGCTGTTTTTAACCGACTTCCAAAAAGGAGGAGGTTATCAATTCGGTTGTATTTTTTTTTTGTTATTTAGCAAACACTTGACTGTGGGATGGAATCCAATCATTGTGAATCTATATACATGCGTTGCAGCCTAATTTTTTTCCAAAGAGTTCCCAATGAGAACCATATACCATCGTCTGCTTATCTGTCCGTCACATGGGTGTAGTTACTTCGAATTATTTGGCCAGTTTAATTTTCACAGAATACGCGTTATTATGGCCTATTTAATAATAAAATAAATAAAAGAAGATCCAAGCAACCCTAAAGTGCACGAGTCAGACTCGCACTTGGCAGGTATTTCAACATAATAATAAAAAAATGCGTTTTGGACTCGATCACTGGGAGGGAGTTGATATAGAGGCCACCATTTTGGGAATGACTGCAGTAGGTTTTAATTGTTTAACATAATACCTGCTTCGTCTGACCATCCAGTATACCAGTTTCAGGAAGACCGGCGAATGCTTGCATCTTCTTCAACGCTTCGGAAATGGAGTGTGGCGTGTACGCGTACTCTGTGTCACCTTGCTCCTCCGGCAAGTAGCCATATTTCTTCAGAAATGTCAGCTGTAAATAAATTCAATATATATATTCACATAATTGAGGGAGGTTTAATCATCAAAACAATTGTTGTTGTGTCTGTTACGTGACGATTGAAGCAATGTCTACTTGCGAATGACACCTTTTATGGTGGCTGAAGACATGAAAAGACCGGCGCAAAATTTTAACGTGATGAGTCCAGAATCGTGTTCTGATTTCATGGTATCAGTTTTCGTTACGATGTTCTTGCAGTATATGACAATTGGACTGGTAATTAAGTCACAGGTCCCGGGTTCAAATCCAACCACCGACTTTTCGAAATCATGGGCGTATTATATTATAAATTACACTAAAGGTATCGCAACGGCGATAGGTATCACTTGCTTAATAACGGTGAACGAAAACATCGTGAGGAAACTAGCACATCTGATAGATGTTCACAGTGGTGTGTAAAGTCATGTTAGAGTCTCAGAAAGGACTAACGGTGCCATAAACCCTGAAACTAGGTTGTTCATCAACCATAGGCGCTTTATGAAGGAGAAAAACACACCTCATAAGCTTTGAATTAAAACGGGAACTGAGAAATAAATCATTAAAAGCATAACGAAAAATTTAAGCTAGGTATGAAATCGGAAAACTTGAACTCGCTTTTATTTAGCTTGCTGATCAGTGCTCGTGTCTTAATAGTATGTGGTCCACGGCCCTGGTGTGGGACAGTTATGATAACCTTGATATCATACCATCATTGAGTCAGGGTATGAACATTAGTTTCTTGGTTAAATTTGAGTTTAAAACTTACGCGAGTATCAACCACAGAGATTTTATTTTAGCAGTCTATAGGTATTTTTTTCTTCCAAATATATGTTATAGATTAGATACATAAGTAGACATAAATACTATTTGTAAAATGTAAGAATTAATGTGATTGTTAGTACTTTTGTTCCAATATACTTTTAATAAATGTGCAATAGTTAGTGCAATAAATGTGTTGAGTAGGTAGGTATTACATTAGAGTACAAAAACATCCGACCACATAAAAATATAGGTAATCACTAAACACTTTTATTTGACGATGCTGAAGTCGATGATGAACTGACCTCTTCTATGGTTGGCGAGTTTAGCTCCACGAAAATAGTCCTGCATGTCACCGCACCAATACAAACTACACTAAGTAAACACAAAACACTGTTGCAGTACATGGCAGTAGTGAAGGAATGAAGGAAAACTGGAGATAATGTTCAATGTTTCGTTCTGAGATGACTTTTGACCTCAGATAGTGAATCATGATGCTCGGTGATCTGGTTAACGCCCTTCGGCGGAAGATCATTTGTACATACAAAGTTACAAACATGTTGATCACACAAAACAATATCGGTATTGTATTTATTTATGAAATAATCTGCCTACGGAAATGAATATCCTGTGAAACGTGAATCAAATTAAGTTCATTAAAACAGGACCAAGTCTATAGAGACTAGGGATAGCCCCGATGGGGTATGCAGAGGAGTAGGGACTGTTGTACAACAGTACCTACTATTGTACACCAATATTTCCCCGATGCAGTTAGTAAGTTCCACTTGGTCCCATGTAGTAAGTAATGAGCCTACTGTCATCAACCGGGCACAATTCCAAACTTCAAACTGCTAGTGAAAATGTTCTAATTTATTAACCCAAAGCAGTGCCGGACCTGGGAATTGAACTGAGGACCTACTCTGCTCAGCCGCAGTGCTTGCGACCACAATCTACTGCTGACTCGATTATGATATGCTAAAAGAGTATTTAATATTACAAATTAGTTATAAAAACTTTATGGTTTCCAGTTTAAACTTATAAAAAACATATCAAAATTATAATGTCAGTTGATGTCGGTTAATATTGGTAATTCTAAGCGGATGATACCGATACGATAATATTTATTATTAATTTATTTTATAAGTTTATATTATTTAATTACTACAATGAGTCAAAGTCAGTTATTCCGGTCAAGAGAGAGGTTTACTGTTTCTATGCAGAATTTGAGTATGGCTAAAGAAATGGACACCAAAGCCGCTCTCAAGAGATTCCAAAGTCTCTCTCAACAATACTTTGCTGAAAGTGGTGATTTTAAACCTGTACATAAACCTGCACCTTTTGTAAGTGTTCTATATACCAATTTTTCTTTAGATAATATAAAAAAAATAATATGATCGTAAGATGTCGTAGCCGAGCCATTAGAAGGTAAGTATTCGAATATCGATAAAATTGTCTTAGTATCAATTTCAGTGAGGTTACTACGGAGGATTACTAGATGATCCCAAAACACATCATCCAGCTTTTTCTGACTGAAATTTTAAGCATACCTATGGTCGGCGAGATCCCTATTTATATAAGGAAGACCTCCAAAAACTACAGATGGTCTCCCTGTAAGTCTTGTGGTGCAAGGGTGATTTAGCTGCCCCATCATCTCACATACGGCTAATAAGTAGGTATTTGGTTTTAGACGATATTTGGTAGGTATATTAAAAGTCAATAAGTATTCATAAGATCATTGGTTTCACATTCCATCGCCCCTTCGCATTTCACATTCTCGCAAAATATAATTGCTAATCAAGTACTAGCCAAAATTACAAATATAAATTAAATAAATTAGATGAACTTTCCAGCTTATTGCCTCACTATTTTTTTAAGATTACGTCCTATGTAATACCAGCTGTTTTTCAGCTTCAATTGATAGTACTGATCATAACGCTTTAATAACGCAGATAGTTTTCTTGCTTCTCAAATTGATCTTAATTTATTAAACAAATACGGATAACAAAAATTTTATCATCTTGAATATCTTTTTTACGACTGTCGCCGACGACTAACGCCGCCACGTATGC
This sequence comes from Xylocampa areola, assembly GCA_935421205.1. NCBI lineage: Eukaryota > Metazoa > Arthropoda > Insecta > Lepidoptera > Noctuidae > Xylocampa > Xylocampa areola. The sequence continues at coordinate 19,216,397 of OW285206.1, forward strand.
CGTTACCGCTGTAGTTCTGCATACTAATTACTGGTAGGTAACGAAATAATGGGCATTGATTGTGGCTCTGTTGCGGAGAATACTCTCCTCTTTGTACACGTATTCAGGAAAGATATTACACATAAAAAAGGACATCTCAAAATAGGTCGTACGTAATATATACGACAATGAAAATATTTTGTTCATAATTATTTTAGTTACCTATTGTCAAAATTGCCATCTAATTGTCATACGGTGTCGTATGAGTAACAATAATATTTTTATAAGATAACACGATCGCATTGATTTTTGTCGTATATTAGTTAATGTACTATTAATATTGGTATTTATTTATGTTTGGATAATAATATATTTAAGAAAAACAAGGAATGACATACAATATGAATAATCTCATGTACATCGAACGTAAAATGTCTCTTAAAAGAGACCAAAGCATTATAAAACAGTTCTCTGACCTACATCCTGAGATTGAGAATTTGCGGAAACCTGCGCCTTTTGTAAATATATATTTTGTCTATTATATAAATGATGCTTTTTGTCTTTAGCTAAGTATTAGTAAAACCATCTATGGGACATTGAAGTTAATATGAAGTTAGTAAACGCAAGCGGAGCTATTTAGTGCCTCATCAGGAACAAGCTGCAGGCTGTCATAGCATGTTATGGTAAACCCATAGACAGGTCCGCTTTTTTGGGCGTTAAACGACTATGTTGGGCGTTGTACAAAATGCTGTAGCGATTAGTTAAACAACTTAAACTTGACATACGGATATAGGACATAAGGATGCGTTAGGAATTTAGGATTAATTTAGCTAATCACCGTGAAACAAGGCGAATGTCAGGAAAAAGCGTGAGGTCTCCAACGATAAGCTCTCCTTAGATCACAGACCTTGGGTTTGACAAATATAGTTCTTTATTATGCAGAAAATGCGCTGGATCAACGGATACAACCACAAGGTGGGAGTGATCAACCTGAACAACAAGGGCAGCACATTAATGTTCTACTCAGCCTCCAACTGCGGCGTCATATACAACTGGAGCTCGCATCACATGTGGATTCTGCAAGGACATGTGAGACGCTTGATCTACCTACTTATTAATAACGTTTGTCCCACAACCTTCTTCAAACATTAACATTAAGGTCATTCCATAATTATGACATTTATTATTATTTTGCGTCCTATGAATTATTTCTTTATTGTTTTTCAATCAAATTTATACTTCATCTATTGGTAAGCGTTAGTCTGGTTTACTATGGTAGGTACACGCTTAAACCCAATAAATCGAACCAGATTATACTAATTCAGCAAACACAAATAAAAAAATACAATCTTTTAACGCTTTTTAAAAGCTTTTATTTATCTTGCAATGTACATGTATGTAACTATGTATGTTTGTTCTGGTGGAATCTTGCTACTCAATTTTGAAGCAGATATCTTCAACTGATTGAGCTGAAATTTTGTATACATGTTTAGATCGGATGACAATTCACGAAGCTGTGACGTCATTCTAAATCTAATATGGCGGACCATACAAGACGGCGGAATAGTTATTTTTAATGCATTTCTACAATATGGGTATCAAATGAAAGGGCTTGAGAGTAACTCGAAAAATAATGTGTCATCATTCTAAATCCAATATGGCGGAACATCCAAGATAGCAGAGTAGTTATTTTTTATGCACTTCTGCAATATAGGTATCAAATGAAAGGGCTTGCCGAGAATAATTAGAAAATAAATTAAAAATAATAAGTAAAAAAAAATTTTAAGCAAAAATTTATTTTAAAATAAAAGCTATTATATTAAATGGAAAAAGAATACGGTCGCGAACAGGATTCGAACCTGCGCCTCCCGGATGAATAATCTAGGCGCTCTGACCACTAAGCCATCTCGACCTCTGTTCACGACCGCGAATTCTTCTTCCATATTTTAACACGTCTAATGGTGACGTTATTGCTATCAATTCAGTCCCTATACAAGTGACCGAACCGACACGACTAACTTTGCAGTTAAGGTTACCAGTAGTATAGGGACTGAATTGATTGTAATGACGTCGCCATAAGACGTGTTGAAATATGGAAGAAGAATTCGCGGTGGTGAGCAGAGGTCGAGATGGCTTAGTGGTCAGAGCGCCTGGAGTATTCATCCGGGAGGCGCAGGTTCGAATCCTGTTCGCGACCGTATTCTTTTTCCATTTAATATAATAACTTTAGAGTTCGCTAAGCATGCGTTAATGCTTTTCAAAGATTTATCTTGAATTAAAAGCTATTAATTCAATAAAAAAAAAACACTTTTTAGAGCATTTATTTATTTAAAGATAGGCACGTGACCAGTATCGTAGTTGCTTTAATAAGCATAAGTACATCACGCACACACACACACACAGATCCGGAACAGTGATCAGTTTGTCACGGAACAAATATTTCTATGATGTACAAATATTTATTCCGTGTGTTGGAACCGCGATACACGGCGCAGCAGCCGATGTCTTAACCACTGCGCCAACTGCGACGTTGTTTTAAAGCCATGCTTTTGTTGGTAGAGTCCAGTCCAGTCGCTATCAGACAGTGGATGCTTTATTCTCTGACTTCGTCGTTTCTTCAATTCAAAGACAGAGAGAATAGCTATAGCTATAGCTGCATTCGTCCATATAAATGTATAAATATATTATAAACTAGCTGTGCCCCGCGGTTTCACCGGCGTATAATTATATTTTAATAAGCCAAAGTTACTCCTTATATAGTCACCTGCCAGTAAAATCTTCGGTCCAGCCGTTTCGAAGATTAGCCGGAACAGACAGATGGATAAAAATTAAAAAAACTGTTTGAATGCATAAGTATCGTGGAAATAACAGTATGAGCTTACAAACAGACACTTCAATTTTATTTATTTGTAGTGATCACAAAATACATTGATTTTTAAAAAAGTCGAAGCGGGCGTATGCTGTGTGTCACAACTCCACCAGAAAAAAAATACGGTATCATATATGTTGATTACATTTCCGTCTATCTAAGCATTATTATTTTCACATCTATTTACAAACAATATTTACAGCGACACATGGTCACATGCATAGCAGCAGACGCATTAGGCAAATGGCTTGTGACAGCCGACTCGGGCCCCGAAAACGTTCTCATAATCTGGGATGCCTCGGACCTGTTCCCCCAGAGAACATTCTTTGCGCCACACGGGGCCGCGAAGATCGCCAAAGTGGCTATGAGTCCTGATGCTAAGTACATGTTAACGTTGGCATACCCTGCAGAGAAGTTGTCGCTACACTGGTGGATATGGTCTTATGGATCAGAGTTTCCGCACGGTGAGTTACCCAGATGTTAGTGTAGTTACCTAGTTTTTATTATTTCATTTTTACGTTCTTTCTAAAGAAAAGAAGTTATATTTGAACAAGAAATTTTATTTTCTGACGAAGAAACCCAAAAGCTGCATGAAGTAGTAGTAGTAGTAGTTAGAATTATACACTTAGTAGGTACATAATTTACTTGTACACATGGCAACATACCTACTAGGTAGGATAAGTAATATTATCTTTAAAAAGTTTCGAAAGTGGTTCTTGAATGGAAACTTTCCAATTATTATTTATTCGTGACTAATTATGGTTATATTCTTTCATGGGGGGTTGATGCCATATTCAATGCTTCTGTTAAAGACGTCATACTTCTTAATAATTTCAGCGAAATATGAAATTGACAATTTGGTACGAGAAAGCGTCGCAGATATGGGTTTCAATCCTACCAAATCAGATCAGTTTCTTCTAATGACCAGGAACAGGATTTATATCGGCGTTTCAAGAGTAAGTTAAATTTAAACAGCAATTTGTGATCTCTAGTGCTTATTAGCTCCCATACTGACGGCTAGTAGTAAGTGGTGGTTCTATAACAATCTCATTTTGGGAGTTTGTTTCTAAGTTTCGAAATAATATTATTTGAGATGCTGTATTCAATTTCAAGATCTTAGTAGGCTATTTTGAAAGGGGGCTGATTTTATTAGTCAGCCTTAGATTGGACGAATTCCACATGTAACATTTAACGACATAACTTCACAGAAAATAATTGTTGTGGAGAGGGGAGTAGTCAAAGAGACGGACCACTGGGAACTGAAGCTCAGCTGTCAAGAGAAAGTGAACCCAGATTACGGCAAGCTCATGTGTTACACATTCGTGCGAGATACCTCACAGATACTACTGGCCACCAGTCGGGGAGCCGTCCTCGTCTATGGATACACCATCGAGTATCAAGCTAACCTCGAACCTAATGAAATAGAAAACTTAAGATACATAAAAATGGTGAAGCTAAACAAGAGGATGATTAATGTCATTAAGAATATTGATGGGTTGGTTCAATGATATTTTTAGGCAACTGTACTACAAGCACAGAAGGAGCACTACTATTAATTGGAGTTTTTATTTTATATATTATTATACTTTATTAATTGAAGTGAAAACTTCTTTAGGCGCGTTGAGCACTTTTTGGGTGAACAAAAATCATGGAACTCGCATCATCGTCACCACACGCTTCCCATGAGCTATATGTATACCTACTGTGTATATATGTGTACAACGATAATAAGAAGCAATACAATTCACAAGTTACTTAATTTTCACTTCTATCGGCAGTCCCTAAAGACAGCCCCGCATTTTTTATATAAATAGCTACCTACTCTTGCTACGACACAATAAAGTGCCAATTAGCTCGCAAAGCGATAAGTAAGTGCCTAATTTTTTATTTAATATTATTGTACGGTCAGTAGGTAGCAAAATGAAATGTCCTGACACAAATGCGTAGTTCTACGGTCACTTATGGTTATGGACCTGAAAATTTGGCTAGTTTTAATAATGTTTGTATAACAACATGGCTTTATATTTGCCCCTTCTGGGACAACCGGGGAAAATTGAAAATATTCAGAACATCCCTACTAGCAAATTATCATAAAAAAGTCAGCAGCACGTTTCTATTTCATCTATTGGTGGTGAGACGGAATTTCAAAATGTCGTGTAAATGATCTGTGCACGTTCTCTCAACGTGATTTGGGCGCAGTCTCTGCTTTAAGTAATGTAAATATCTTTAGATTATCGTCTAAATGGCCAAATAGTCGAAAGAATATAGAGTAATCGCAACTCGAATGTTACTAGTACTATAATAAACATCAGTGTGCTATTATTCCACATATTAGCTTTTCCCAAGTCGGTAGAAGCTCTTTCATTCGATTTATTATTTGTAATATAGCAGTGTGGTTGCAATCACTCGACTCTTTGATCGTATGAATGCAACCAAACAGCACTCATAGACTGATTTATTTATCTTCAAACCTTAGCGCGTTGTTCTTGTGCTTGAGGAAAAAGAAACAGTATTTTGCCATATTATTATACCATACAATTTTACAGTCATAATGACAATTCGTGACCTATTAAAGTTAGCTCATAGGTCTTACTTTAATATGCGGAATTAAATTTTCGTCTATATTCCTTACATTTCAGTTAATATTTTCAGGGGCCGCAAGATTTCTTAGTAAATAATGAATTACGAATAATATTAATTTAATACGATTTATTTTTTACGAATAACTGATTCGCCATTAATAGGAACTCAACTTATCATCACAAAAGCATTCACTCTGCTTGGCGGTCCATTGCAGTTAGTTTAGGGTTCCTTTAATGTTTCAATCGTAGGTATTTACTTTCCGTCAGAAACCTTATTTTAATGTTTTTCCTCCGATTATAGTTTATTTTCTCAAAATACGGTTGTTATTGTAACAAAATGGCGTTATAGTGTTGTAAAAGATTTTATTGATCTTTCATACCACTATTACGCTGTAAGACAGCTTTCAAATGATGTTTAGAGCACCTTTGGGGCTGTAATAGATAATTTTAAAGCGTTTTCTCAAATTCAATAGTTAAGTTGTATGAAAGTCTTGCATCAAGCTATCATATGACAAGGCTGTTGCCTCACTCATTAGCAGACACAATAGATTACTATTGTTACAAAGTATAGTTCTGTACGTTGCTGAGCCGAAAGGTGCCAGTATAGTAACTGAAATGCTATTATGTCGAATTAACAGCGTTTACTCTACAATAATGCTATAACAATTAAATGTCGAAAGATAGTGCTATAAAAGCTAGATAAACGACAAATTAGCAATTCAGTTGCTTTCAAAGAGCTGTCATAAGACTTTTACGGTTGCATAAAGGCGATCGAGAGTTATCTATAAATAGTTAACGAGTAAATGCGATATAAATTCGTCAAGTTTACTAGACATGTTTATAGAGCCAAAAAGCGTTGAATGCAACAAAATCTAGAAAACTGCTTTTATGAGGCTTTTTGAAATAATAGGATGTATCGTACGAGTGTTTTTCAATCCATAGTCGCGAGAGTAATTGCTTATACGATCTCTTTGCTAGTTGGGATAGGTATCCAGGTACCATTTGCACGTTCTATAAAATAAATTTTAACAAAAAAAAGAACCGACTCCAAAAATCTTTCTGATAAGTAAAAATGCACTAAAAAGTAATAAAATAATTGCATTATGTATTTACTACAATTTATATAAAAATATTTTTTTAATTTTCGAGGATTCTGAATAAAATCAATTTATTAAGACAATAATATACAATTATTATTATTATTGGAGTCGGTGCCATCCAAACGTTAAAAATATTTAGGAAGTTTCCTAAAATTTGCAAAGTATATTTAAAGGTACATTAACCATCATTATTATTACGATAATGTATTATACCTAATTGAACCTATTTACAAATGAACACTATAACTGCCTAAAGCGAACGTAATACGCTACTTCATGAATGTACTTACAAGTTTATTATCCTTTACTGGCACCGACTCCAAAAATAATAATAATTGTATACCTATTATTTAATTTGGAAGTCGGTTAAAAATAGGTTTTCATTTCGCTTTGTACTACATAGTTTTTGACATATAACGATAAGGCCAGAAATAATCTAACAAATTGGTTTGTTCCCCAGTATAATAGTGACGGGTAACAGTGTCGGCGAGATCCACTTCTACGATCACCAGCTGAAGCTGATCTACTGGGTGCACGGCTTCACTGTGGACAAAGTAAAGGGAATCAGCTTCAACAGATCGCCCAGGAGCTCCATGATTCTGGACCCAGCATGTAAGACAAAGGAAGAGTTAACCAAGTTACAGCTAGCGTGCACTGTGGTGTGGTTACTGCTGCTGCGTTTTTATGTTCACCGCAAAATCTGTGAAGTACATAGTGAAACCCCATGCGGTTTTTTAATGCAGCGCGCGCGCTAACTCTGTTCTTTATTCACAGATTTTGCGAAACTAAAATGCATATAACATTACCGTTAATGATTTTTTCTTTTATTTTTGTGATCAACACTGTTACCACCTACATTTAAAAATACTTACGATACACGAACATCTATTGATTATCATCAATATGATATGATCATATTTGCCTATAAATCAGGGAGGGGCTCGTGGCTAAGTAACAGCCGCACGTATCGATCGATCGAGGGTAAGCTGCGCGTGCCGCGGTCGATCTGTGGATGGGTGACCATCACATGGGAGAGCACGTTAAGCCGTCGGTCCCGGTTTGTTAAATTAAGATATGACAGCCGTTACAGTCAGAGGCCTGAAATTGTGACAACCAATCATACCACGAGATATCGTGTTACCCAGTTACTGGGTTGTGGAGGTCAGATGGCAGTCGCTCCATGTAGAATACTGGAATTAAGCTGCATCCGGTTTGACTAGAAGCTGATCCTTATGTAATTGGGAAAAGGCTAGGCAGAGTATATAAGTCTTTAAATTACCGCAGGTAATAAGCCATGTCCCTGCTGGGAGAAAGTGGAGGTGGAGAAGGATCCAGATACGGGTGAAATCAAGCAGAAACTGATCAAGATGCGCATGCCATCCGAAGCCACTGTCACCGGCAAGCCCTTCCTTATCAGGGATTTCGTTGTTTGTAAGATTATGTTATTTTATAGAAAACACTGAGATTGACTAGAGCCTGTTCACCGTTGCTTGATGCTACGCAGTGCGTCTTGGCTACATCGCTACGCCACCCCAGTATTGCGCTGTTTTTCTTTGCTACGTCGCTGTTGTACCTGCTACGACAGATTTTCGTGCTACGCCATAATTACTTGCTACATCACTAGCACATGCTGCTGCGTAGCGTGTCCGGCTACGTCACCGTAAATAATGTTTGGACTTTCATGCTACGACGTAGCGCTTCGATGCTATGTAGCAGAGAAATAAGTAATATTAATATTAATTAATAATAACTTTCATTCTGCAATCAAACTTGTTTTTAGACATCTTACAGAGGAGCGGCACTTTGTCGACTACAGTATAAATGTGTAGGTATCACAGGTAGGTGCAGTTATCACTGCCATCGACAAAGTGTCGCTCGTTTGTAAGACCCGTTTTGTGTCGCACTTAGTTACATTTATAATTATTAGATTTATTCTGCGCTAAGGCAAGATTAAGGCTCCTCTAACAGCAAAATTTGTACGATCGTTACTCTTTGTTAGATGGAAGGAAATAATAAGTATATGTTATGACTGAAGTCAAATACGCTCTTACATACGAGCGGCATGTTGTCAACATCCTAAAAACCTTTTAGACAGCTATCCAATAATATGCCTTTTATGATTGCCATACTTTAGAGTGCCTATTATAAACTATGGTAATTGAAAAGGTTGGGGTGGTCACCGTTACAATTGCTTCATACACTACATTTCGTCACATTGTCAATCCTGTTATACAGGCACATACAACCAAGGTGTTGGGTTTGTTGACTTCGTCACGGAGAAGTTTACTACGATTCTGGATAACAACACATCCTTTATTCTTTCTATCTCCGTGCATCCCGACAAGTGAGTCGTTTTCTTTGATATCTAAAAAAACCTATTGTATTATATTATTAACTAAGTTTTCTTTCTTAATCTTAAAGTTGCCCCTAACTGCTAATCCTTATTACTGTTCTACCTCTACCTAAACTTATAGGCATGTACATAGTTAAATGGAAAATATCGATAACTATACAGATACTCAATGCGATAAAAGGTGGAGGGAAAGTAGGTGTGTGACTGAGAGCTGGGTAGTTTTAGTGGAAAGGATAATTGTAGGCACATAACAGTCTTAGTCAAACTAAGTGTGGCTGAATATAAACTGATGTGTAGTACCTACGTTAGTTTAAGAAATACTTATAAAGCTTTACTAACTTTTATTTCATTGGTATTCGCAGGCCGCTCTTGTGCTTCGGTTACATGGACGGCATGGTGGAGCTATACAACTTTTTTAAACACAAGCTATGGAAGCGGCTTGACTTGAGGAGTCGGTTCACGGTCGTCGTTCCGCCAAACGACGACTCTATCAACTGCAACTTTGAAATCACTGTGCCTCAACTGTCTGTGACCTGCCTGAAGTATTCGCCTTCAGGTTCGGAGAACTTTACTTGCTCTCATAGTACTGACATTTTAATAATATTTTAGGTAAATGCGAGATCCCTAAATCAAAACCCTTGTATGCATGATCTTGATGGACTTTGGCTAGCATGCAATTTAAGTCAAGGTTTTAACCAGTTTCACTTAGTAATTTACTGGTTTAGGTAATTAGGTGGCCAAATGGTGGAGTGTTGGTTGGGTATTAACTTACACCATTTTTGCAGGTTTGCACCTCGCTTGCGGCTTGAACACGGGCCAGCTGTTGTTCCTGGACCCAACAACCATCGAGATACTCATACCATCCCCATTCTCTGACACCAGTAGTGCCATCACTCTCATGAGTTACAGCATCGACTCTATCACTTTGGCTACTGCTGTAAGCTTAGATAATATGCATTGATAATAATTTGATCTATAATTTGAGATGTCATAGGTAATTAAAGATAAATCTTTGAAAGCATTAACACATGCTTGGCGAACTCTAAAGTTATTAAATTAAAATGGAAAAAGAATACGGTCGCGAGCAGGATTCGAACCTGCGCAGTCCGGATAAATACTCCAGGCGCTCTGACCACTAAGCCATCTCGACCTTTGCTCACCAAAGCGAATTCTTCATCTATATTTTAACACGTCTTTTGACGACGTCATTGTTATCTATTCAGTCCCTATATGACGTCGCCAAAAGACGTGTGTGCTCGCGACCGTATTCTTTTTCCATTTTAAAATAATAACTTTATGTCATAGGTATATAACTACTGCAATAATAATATATTGTTTTTTTTGCAGGATGAGGGTAGGACTGTCTGCGTTTACAAATATAAGTGTGATATATTTCAATGGGTGTTTATTGGTAAACATCGCGCTCATTACAAGCCCATTACCTGTGTAACCTTCCTGCCTTGTAAGAATCTCAACGGAGAGTACAAACTGATATCGTTGGGAATGGATCGGTGTATGGTGGAATACGACATTGGCAGCAGTTCCCAAGAGTACTTAGAGATCCTTAGCCTAGATCGCATGGAGCAGTCGGCACTTCCACTGGCGGGCATCGTGTGGCCCACGCCTAAGGATGTCGATCCTGAGGAATGTAGAACCAGTTTGCCTCTGATACTAGTCGCTAACGATGAGGTGATTAGCTTTGCATTTGATATTTTATTTTGCTCTTAGAAAAAGTTGAGGATTGTCCCAATTTGCTTTTCCATGTCATGCACTCCTTTCGTGTGTCTTACAGAAGGACAAAGCATGACATGTAAAATCATGGCTCATGTTCTTAGGGAAAGTTGTTCAGTATCGTTTGTAGAATAAAATTCACATATTTTATTGTGTAATGTATTATATATAACTATGCATATTGGACCGATTATTCAAGTCTCCATAATTTCCGTCAGTTCAAGTACAAGATAATGAACTACGAAACGACTATGACCCTCGCGACAGTGCTGGGTCCTAGATACGACTACCCTGTCAGCAAAATAGATCTCATCACTAGGATCGAGGAAGAAGAGGAGTGTCAGTACTTATTGTTTGCTGCTAAAGACGTTATAGGCTTGCAGAAGTTACCGCTCGACGGCAATCCCTGGAAACATGTCGGCCTACTGGGACATCCAATTAAGGTATACATGGTTTTTATTCGTTTCTAGAAACTGTAAAATATCCGAGGTTTAATCGTACTTGGAACTTAATGTTGTTGCACGTGATTACGTAGGACCATTTTGTTTATTTAGGTATATTGTAATTTGTAATCACCATTGGAACATCAAATCTGGTGATAATAAAAAAATCGTTTTGTTTTTATTTGTGTATGTAGGTACCTAGCTGTTTATAGAGTTTACTTTATTAACAATGCATTGGACTTCAAGGAAGAGTACTGGCAATTTTTTTATGGGATTTTATATGGTATGTATATGATTGTATATGTATATGATAGTTGCCCCCTGAGCAGACAGCTCGCCTGATGGTAAGCGATTACCGCCGCCCATGGAAACCCGCAACCCCAGAGGAGCCGCAAGTGCGCTGCCGGTCTTTTAAATGGTTTGGGCCTCAGGTACCCTCACTCACTCGGCGAAACACAATGCAAGCGTTGTTTCACGCCGGTTTTCTGTGAGGCCGTGGTATCATTCCGGTCGAGTTGGCCCATTTGTGCCGAAGCATGGCTCTCCCACGGTGACAAAGTATCTTCTCACCTGGCTATTTAACTGATTGAGTGTACCTTTTTTCACTATCACAACTACATTCACTGCAACCCTGACAGATTATAGTCCATTGAATGTATCGACGTACTCCGTCATTTGTGCAAGCTGGCCACAGTTGGCCTGCACAAACACTCCAGAGATCCGCATGCGTTAGAGCGCATCCTGCTACCGTCTCGGGCCTGTCACTGGTCAGGCGACAAACCACCCAAGTCCGCCATGTCACCTCTCCAGACACTATTCCATAACAGGGCCATACGGTGCAATCAATGCGGGCCTTGCCTGCGGTCGCGCAAGCCGCTCTTTCCTTTCCGCCACTATAACCTGCCGGAGCTCGGACCGCTTAACCTACGGCATCGGTTGTACACCCCGATCTAGCGCCTCGCCACGCCATCGATACAGTGACGCACTGATTGAGTGTACCTGTTTTCCTAATTTGTGTTGAATTGCGATGGGCCTTTCCACGAGTCAGGTTATTCATTATTTGTGTTATTGTTATACAGATCACACAAATGTGTTTCCGACAAGACCTTGGTATTCTGTTTACTATCGGCGCAAAAGACACCACTATGGCTCAATGGGCTGCTAACTACAGGTGGGTAGGTTTAACAGTTATATTACATTTGTAACGCGACCTTAATTATTAGTGTAGCGCGGCCCTAAGCTTGCGCGGAAGCCTATGCTCTTGTTGTTTTACCATTTTATGTATTTGTTTGATTTGTGTTTGTGTTTCATTATAAATATACTTAGTTCTACAGATTCGTGTTCGAATCTTATTAAATCCCTGAGAAAGAACTGTTACACATTTTGTTTTTATTTATATCGTCGACCATGTCATGTCCTCCCGCTGCCATTGAACAAATTGAATATACGATGTAATGATGTGTGAGAGAAATTAAACAAGATTATCTTTTATTTAAACAGCTCTAGTTTCATTAGCTTAGATAATATATGAACGGCAATTCGTCGTTAATATATCAACGGCGTAAATTCGTCACGCCATTTGGAGCGCTCGGTGGAGCAGTATGGCACGTAATAATTACAAAGTAACAATTAATTCTGCTTGTTTATAACTCTTAGTCATCGAAGAGAGAAATACGGATCCAGCCCCCAAAATAAGTTGTGGATACGGGCACCCAAAAATCGGCTAGTGCGAGTCGGTGTTTATTTGCACATCACAATTTATCGCATCTAGACACAAAACTACTGAACTGATTTCGACTTCAATTAGGGTTGTAGGCATGCCCACGGTGCCCACAATATTGGATCCAGGCCTGCATATGCGGAGCTTGTGATACCTATCTACTCATCGCAGCTGATTGTGGGTGATTGGACACGCTCAGGTTTGTTATTCTCAGCCCAACTCCCTTTCTGTCCTCTAGGTATAGCCTATCCAACTCAGCTCCACTACGATGGAGCTTCAACTGCAGCAGCTCGGATAAAGCTGCTGCACGCCGGTCCGCCTCAATGGATCTTTCGCTTTACATTCAGACGAGGTGGTACTCAAACGGCAAATGAAACATGATTGCAAAAATTTGTAATTTTCAGATCGGTAGAAGTGACAGCTAAACGAGGAGGAACCGACCTGGATCCTTACTATTGCCTCGTGGATAACGGCCGGCCCGGATGGCTATTCCAAGAAATACGAGACCTTTTCTACTATATTCAGATCTTGTGCCAAGGCACCTTCTCCCCGGCTAGGAGACGAGTCAAAGATTACATTCCGATAGAATCGTTGCCTGATTTGATGAGAGCTTTGGGATTCTTTCCATCAGAATACGAGGTACAGCATGATTATTTGAGTATCTTAAATGTGCCTCATGTTTAACAAAAAGTACCTCTTATGTAGTATGAATGTCTGTGGAATTAATCGATTTAACATTTTAGGTGGAAAATCTGTTAGTAGAAGCTAAGTACAAGGTATATCTTCGAAACGCAGTGACAGAGATAGACTTCGAAGAGTTTGTCAAGCTTTATTTGAACCACAGACCAGTGTTCGGAGAAAATTTCAAGCGTCTTCGATGCGCCTTCCGTAACTTTGCCAACATTAGTAACGACGGCTATGTTATGAGACGAAAGGATTTTATCGAGATGCTTACTTCGAATGGTAAGATTATGATTAGCCATATTTTGGCGTTTTACAAAGTTATTATTTCAACCAATTTGTGAGTCTAAATCCTCCAAAATCATCTGTTAACCCCGCCGTTAATTAAAATACTATTGGACGATTGCATAGACACGATTAGCGGAGTAATTCAGCTACTGGGTTCTGCGATATGTAGAGCGGGTTATATTTCGGCACCAAACAAGTGTTCGCTTATCCAGAAGATAAACAACATGAATATGTATATTCCATTTTATTTTCCTTATAATGCGAATACATAATACTTAGCCAGTATCCCAATTTCTCAGAACCAGTTAATTTTAATTACTACACCATTTCTATATGCCAAAATTCCCAGAGTCAATGACAGCTACACCCTTTTTTTCGTTGTACAGATGAAATATCGTCATGGATACAAGTATTTTGAGTCATTTACAATTTGTCAACAGCAATTATTTTATAATTGTTAACAGTCGGCCATCCTGCATCAGTGTCTGTCCCAGACACAGTATTGATTGGGCAACGGACTCTGATTCAGAAGAGACGTCTGCTCTTTTAGTACAAGCAAATTATCTTGTCAATAGATCACAAGTAGTTTATATAAATAATACTAATACTACTTTTATATCTAAGTAAAAGTTATGGAAAGCTTAGTAGTTTAATTACAAATGGTTTTAGTAAACCGTTATAGTTAATAAGACAATACAAATCCAAATTAATAAAAAAGTTGATATTATGGAGAAGTTAAATGATCATTTTAATTTTAGTGTAATTATTCTTAATCAGACTAATATGAGCAGTCTCTACAAACTCTATTAACAAATTAGATTAACAAGTGCAAAGTAACAATAAAAAATAGTACCTACTATCTTTTATAAATGAATTATATACTCATTTGTCTATCGAGTACACGGAAAAAAATAATAAAATAATTTTATAACCCTTATAAATTAACGATATAATAATTTAGTACATTTATATTATTCTCCGGCCATCCTGAAGGAGAGTAATGACCTCAGTACTTTAAAAAAATATTGAACAATTAAAGTTAAAATAATTAAAAACAAAAACAGCCTCATGTTATTAAAAAATAACTAAAAATATATTCTTCGCTGCTTCTTCGTCGTCTTCACAGGTCCATTCCTAGATGTCCAAGATGCACCCATCCATTTTAGTGACTGCTTCGCAAGAGCCTCGTCCTCATCCTCGCGGTCGTGTACTGCCTTTAACTTGACCACATCAGGATCTAGAACATTCAACAATTACATATAGATTTATACATATTATGTAGTCAAGTTCAAACTGATATACTGATTCACTTATCTCAATAGTGTTTCGGACAGAATATCAGCCCACCATTTGCCCGCACAAGGAGCATAAAATCCGCCCACCGCTTGCCCACACAAGGAGCTACGGCCTCAGAGCGTAATATCAGCCGACCGCTTGCCCATACAAGGAGCTACGGCCTCAGGGCGTAATATCAGCCCGCCGCTAGCCCACACAAGGAGCTACGACCTCAAGGCTTAATATCAGCATACCGCTTGCCCACACAAGGAGCTACGACCTCGAAGCATACGGGTCGCCGTCATGAACTGCCTTTAACTTGGCCACATCAGGATCTAGAACGTTTAACCATTACATATAGATTTATACATAATAAGTAGTCAATTTCAAACTGATATACTGATTCACTTATCTTAATTGTGTTTCGGACACAATATCAGCCAACCGTCTGCCCGCACAAGGAGC
The DNA here is from genome assembly GCA_935421205.1 of Xylocampa areola. Classification (NCBI taxonomy): domain Eukaryota; kingdom Metazoa; phylum Arthropoda; class Insecta; order Lepidoptera; family Noctuidae; genus Xylocampa; species Xylocampa areola. The sequence goes on from OW285206.1 coordinate 19,231,883, forward strand.
TACGGTATCAAGGCGTAATATCAGCCCACCGCTTGCCCACACAAGGAGCTACGGCCTCAAGGCGTAATATCAGCCCACCGCTTGCCCACACAAGGAGCTACGGCCTCAAGGCGTAATATCATCACACCGCTTGCCCACACAAGGAGCTACGGCCTCAAAGCATTAAATCAGCCCACCGCTTGCCCACACAAGGAGCTACGGCCTCAAGGCTTAATATCAGCATACCGCTTGCCCGCACAAGGAGCTACGGCCTCAAAGCATAATATCAGCCCACCGCTTGCCCACACAAGGAGCTACGGCCTCAAGGCGTAATATCAGCACACCGCTTGCCCACACAAGGAGCTACGGCCTCAAAGCATAATATCAGCCCACCGCTTGCCCACACAAGGAGCTACGGCCTCAAGGCGTAATATCAGCACACCGCTTGCCCACACAAGGAGCTACGGCCTCAAAGCATAAAAACAGCCCACCGCTTGCCCACACAAGGAGCTACGGCCTCAAGGCTTAACATCAGCACACCGCTTGTCCACACCAGGTTCTCCTGCCTTCTCCAGGAGGTAAGTGAATTTAGCTGGGTACCGCTTGCACACACCAGGTGCTTCGGGCTCCTCCAGCAGCTCAGCAGCCATCTCCATTGGGCAGTTCATGAAAGGATATGGATCAAGGTGGGAAACGGTTGCGTGCACCATAACCAACGAACATTTGAAATTATATTGCAACATACGATCATTAATAAGAGGTTTAAATTGTCAGGACTAATTAAGATCACATTAACTTTGATGGTGAACCATAAAATAAAATAGAACAGGTTTGTTGGAATTCAACAATCATCACTATCCTCTTTGATCGAATCGCTTTCAGATTCGGACTCAACAAATTTCACCCAAGATTTATGTTATCGTCTGTGAATAACTGTGTATAAAATGATTTATTTAGTAAGTAAAACCATCAGATATATCGAGACTTAGCCTTGGATCTCTAATTTAAACTGCAAAACAGTCAACTCGACTACGGAACTGTGGTTTGGATTGGTGGCTGGAATAGAGTCCCGGCTTAATGCATCCGCATGGGACAACTTGGCCTTAGGGCGATATTCAATTGAGAATGTAAATTCTTAAACCTAAAGCCACCCACGAGTTAGTCTGGGTATCATCTCAGTTAGGTTAGAACGTAAACCGTTAGAAGCTGTATCGATTTCAAAATCCATTCCAAAAATGTAAATATTAAAACGTATTAGAGCCGCGTAAATTGCTAACGTTTCAAGTTCACATGAATGGAAATGCTGTCTTTTAGCCGACATTTTCTAGCCAAGGTGAGTAACAAGGTGGAAAGCTGTCCCTGGATTTGATCTCTGAAGTAACGATTCCCTCAGTTCCATTAAGCTTGCGTCCTTTCGTAATTATGATTCCTACACCGGATTATATACAGCCAACACGCAATAAGGGCATCACGGCTGTATTTCTTGAAGGAATAGGTAAAGGCGTACACAGTTGTACACTCGGATTTACCAATGTTGTCATTAAGTCTTATTTAATAGATAGAGAGTCTATTGCCATCTATCGGGCGCAACTCAAAACTCCGGGCTGCCGTGATTCTATTGAAACTTTTTTTTTTGACAGAAAAACTCAACACTGCCCAGCCTGGGAATCGAACTCGAAACCCCATGCTCAGCAGTCGCGCTTGGGACCACTAGACCAACGAGGCAGTCTTTAAATGTAAAACCTTTCAAATCAATCTGCCTAGCCTTTTTCTAATCCCATTGGGGTCGGCTCCCAGTCAAACGAGCGATTGCCTATCCGACCTCCATAGCCCAGTTATTGGTTAACACGATATCTCTTGATATGACTGATTGTCAGACTTTCAGACCCCTGACTATCCGTAACGGAGGTAGTAGATTCAATTTGACACCCGGGAGCGACGGCTCAACGTGCTCTTCGAGGCACTGGGGGTTCTTAGGGTGAAATGATGGCAACCCATCCACAGACAGATCGCGGCAAGCGCAGCTTAACCCAGATCGATCAATTTATGCGGCTGTTACTTAGTTGCGAGTGTTTAAACTTAGGTACGTTATCTTCTTAGTGGCAACATAAACTGACTTCCGAAGTCAGTACAACGCGACATAGGTTAACCGTTTACGATTATCTGCTTAACTACTAGTAACCATGATCACTACTAGTCATATTCAGTTTAAAGGTTTAGTCATGTTCCCGTTTTGTGATGTCGTTGCAGTCGCATCACGCCCATCAGTATGTGTTATCATAGTGACTAAAACGCCGATATCTTTTATATTTTATTTTTTTATTATGTTTTGATCATAGCTATGGTGCGAGACTTTCAACAATGATATTATAAGCTATAGATGCATTATCCGCGCTCAAAAATGGCGATAGGAAATTATAGCAGGATAAATCGCCTCGCTGCGTTAATAGAGTGTCCAAATTTTTCTTTATTATTAGTACAGTCACTATATTATAAAATACGTTTTAACCGAAATATTATAATGATTATAAATTAAAACTTCATAATGTTTACTTTATTCTTGACACTACTCAGATAGCTACGTCACCCGCGCACGCGCCTATGAGCCTGCAGCAGCTTATCGCAAGTATGTGCCGAAACTAAGCGATGTCTGTTAATCTCTTTCTAACAACTGCTATGATGTACGGTTTCATTATTTTCTTTTCCCCACAGACTGTATTATTGTATGTATTGGTATGTAGCAAGCTATATTCAAGTTGCCGCTGTTTTGATTTTAATGCACCAATGTTCTGGTATGACGCGCCTATATATGTATATCTAAAACGTCATTGTTTGCCTTTAACTTTGCACCTAACATGCATGATTTTGTCATAATAGTATTCTTCTAATGCCTCATCAAGTCAAGTTTTCCGATCTGGCATATCAGAGAGGAGCTCACATGAAACAGCTGCTGTGAGTTTTATTTACTAATTCGCCCACGAATACTTAACACTAATTAATATAAACATAATAGTACATATTATTATACCAACTCATTAATTTTGGATAGCCAATACATCATCGTCTTAAAACTTATCTGACCCGAGGATAGAGATCAGTAATAACATTCTGAACACCATACATTGCTGAGTCTACTATTACTACCCTAAATTTCGATCACTCGAACATTGACCAGTTTTTCTAAAAGTATACGATGATTGATGACAACACTGGTTTCCATCGTGACGCCTAATGTTATGGCAAGATCTCACTCAAGTTCTTTATATTGGTTTACATGACTCCTATGTTAACTGTGAGAATGTGATGGTTGATATGGTGAAGTGCATTCAGGCACACTATGTTCATTGGTTCTGGTACATTAAGGGTTATGTTTTGACACAATGGTATGAAAAGGAATCAAATAATTTCTGAAACATACACACCATATAAATAAATAATACAATACAAACATTTTTGTTTCCAATTGTATAAGGAGTCACTTGAACATTTAAATAGCATATGATGTTAGTTTTTAGAGGAAGATGGAACAATTATTAATCTTATAAAAATCACTATACTGGAATATGTTAAATTCAGTATATTGACATAATGTTAGTGGCTTAAACTTTTTACTTGCACATTCCAGACACAATAAAAATATTATTGTTGTCTATAATGTTGTGTTTAATTGTAAATAGCTCAATATCCTAAAGGATATCAATAAATAATAATGAAATAAAGACAGATGAGAAAAATATGAAATAAGAATATTATTTAAAAAACATTTAAAATTACTCAGTTCATGAATACTATCAAACAAAAAAGAAGCTACAAGAATCCTCAAACTCAAACTTTTATTTGTTATCCACAATGGTATTTATATGGTAAGGAAAATAATATAGTACATTGTGGACTCTGTTGGGCACGCAAAAATTAAGAGAGGAAGAGCATTGGTAAGAGGGTACTCATAGCATTAATAATATTTTTATTTTATTTTATATTTATTAAAATATCTACTTAATAAATGATATATTATATATTGTAGTAGAACACCTAATTGGTATTCTTAATTTAATATTTATTGTAACAATAGTTTTTAATATTTATATTTATTTGTTTTAATTATAATTATGTACTTACTTTTTTTTATATTAATTATTGTTCACCGGTTACTACTTATAACAATAATTAATATGAATATGCCGCACAAAAGTTATTATACAAATATTTATTTATAGTTTAAGTATTCATTATTATAGATATAGTATGTGTAACATAGATATAACATAGTGATATTTGTGGGGTTTATTATTGTAGTTAAGTAGGCATTTAATTTATAATACTTATCAAGGCATTTATATTATCTTTAATTATTATTACTTTATGTTAGGATTATTAAAATTTACCATTTAAATATTCATTTATGTGATAATAGCTTTTTTGTAGTAATAATTTATTTAATTTGACTATGAAAGTATTATCTTCCCTTTTAATATCTTCAGATAGCTGAATAAATAATTTTATGGACATAATATATGAACTAGATGAATTCATTTTCATTTTTGAGCTAGTTAGGTTTAATCTGTTTTTATATCATAGAGTGTAGTGAGTTGATATTTCTTTTGCAGAATAAACAGATTGGGTAGTATAGTGGCAGCTATGCTGTTTCCCCATAGGGTGACACCATAATTTAGCCATGTGGAGGCATAGGCGTAATCGATTATAAGCGTGGTTTGTAAATTAGTGGTCTTTATTATTATTTCTCAGAAAGCATATGAGAATTTCGATATTTTAGTTTTAATTTTCTGTATATGAGATTTACAGTTGACATGGATATTTAATCCAAGCAGAGTGAACTCTTGAACCATTTCTATTTTTGTGTTTTATATACAAATTTTAAAGTGAGTGAAATGTCATCACAAAATCCTTTTTTATTAAAATTAATAAATTGATAAAGTAATTATATATTTCTAAAATTATACAATTAATAGAATTAAATATTCAACTTATTGAGTATTCAATTATAATGACAAAGTAATACAGTTCATCAAATCTGTATTCTCTGTTTAATGTTATAGGCTTTCCAGGGTTTATTTATGAAATATGAGTAGGTATATGTAACATCTTGTATGGGTATAGCATGAGATTAAAAATTATTTTATTAAATATTACCATATAAACTTTACTGACCATTCTTTACTTTTAGTTGACAGTTCTTTTCAAACTGTACATTGGGACATCATTATAATCTATATTACAGCTGTGATAGTACCAACTGTCATAGTGATAATAGTAATAAATACCCATACCAAAAGGATTTTAGTATCAACATTTAATTAAACACGAACTTATGTGTACTAAAATTATGACAAAAGGATGTTTTATTTAAAAATAATAATATAACCTTATTCCTTGTATGCACGTATGCCAAAACACCGATTCTACAGCATTTATAATTTTACTTCAATTATGGAAATTGTTTTTACTGATTGAAGGTTAGCATAGTTATACCTCATATGCCATTTCTTCATAATTTTAATGTCTTATCAAACATTACATTTTATCCATGACGAGATCAAGAAAAACCGTACCTTTTTTTTTTATAATGTCGTACGTTTTACCTTGTTCCATAAATCTTATAAAAATCAACTATTAGTAGTTAATATAACGATGTACTCAATAATTCAACTCAATTATATATTTTTGTTGTATTTGGCCAGTCGAATTTTATAGAATTGTGCAACTTACCGAAATACACATTAGCCAATACTACCTTCCCGCTGAAAATGCTAATGGGTTCACAAAGTCCCGTCTTCTGATATGTTCGCTTATCCAGAAGATAAACAACATGAATATGTATATTCCATTTTATTTTCCTTATAATGCGAATACATAATACTTAGCCAGTATCCCAATTTCTCAGAACCAGTTAATTTTAATTACTACACCATTTCTATATGCCAAATTTTTTTTTTTTTTTTTTTTCCTTCGCCCTAATCGGGCAGGCTAAGGTCTTAGACCATACCGCCTCGTCTTCAGTGTTCTTGAATAAAAGTAAGGCCAAAGCCTCGTCTTCAGTTACTTCCTTCTTGTTTTAATCAAGTATAAAAAGTTATTGCAGTTTTATTGCCCCAGTAAAACGGTGGAAATTTTACTGAGTCTTCGATGGAGTTTAGGAGTGAACACAAAAAGTCATGATTTTCAATTGTATACAATTTGCCCACACTCGCACACCTTCATGAACACATAATGGTTAATTATCCACCATAATTACACATTATACTTCGGAGAAACACAAGTTTTGGAAAACAATATAAAATCGACAACGTGCACTTTACATTTTCCCGCCTAAACTCCCTATATGCCAAAATTCCCAGAGTCAATGACAGCTACACCCTTTTTTTCGTTGTACAGATGAAATATCGTCATGGATACAAGTATTTTGAGTCATTTACAATTTGTCAACAGCAATTATTTTATAATTGTTAACACAAGTGTATGTAAGACCTAGATATGGCGGACTCACGAATCAGCAGGGCTCGATCCAGCTGTTTTGCCGTTCCGGGCCATTACGATATGTGCCGCCCTTACCTAGCACATTTAAATATACCTAATAGGTTGTTATGTTATTCTTAATAAACAAGAAAATATTACACACATGCGATGCGTATAAAGTGATCAGTTCAGGAGTGGCCGTTGCAAAATCCACCGTTCTTGGCGAATCGTGCCTATTTGATATCTAAAAATATACCTACTCTACAGGTGAATTTTTCTCTCGAGAATTGTGCTGGTACTTGCTAACCATACTTTGCGGCCACAGCTTCGAGGATAGAGCACTAATGAATGAAGATGACTTCTCATTCTTACCAGAGGTTGGCTATCATTCCATATTTATTATCTTGGTAACAAATTTGGATTTTATGATAAACAAAAATAGGAGTATAAAAAATAGAATATAATTTTTCACATAAGATTGCTTCTTGGAGTTTCTTGCCCATTCTTCTTCATAGGAATCTACACTTTGGGACGTGGCAATTAGCTTCTGACAACTCAAGGGTGCCTGTAAATGGTCTCATTGAAATAAATTATTTGACTTCACGCACGCGTTATCGCACCGTTGATGCAAGGAAACAGAATAATCGTAAGCAGCCACAGCTGCTGACACCAGCACTTCTAATAAGAGTACGGCTTCCTGACTTCCCCACATTATATTCCATTTATTATTTATGCGTTAGGAGAATTCTCCTTACCTGGCCAAGTGTATCTAATTGAAATAATGTTTCATTTACAGAAAATAACATTCAGCCACTTCCTGAATGAAATAATTGGCATACAAGAAATGGATAATGTATCAGACACATATTCAGGTGTAGAATCATGGGCTTCCTTACACACCATCACCTCGGGCGACTCTGATGATAAATTGAATTAATAAGTTATATCTCTTTATTTTTACCTCACTGTAATATTATATTACATTAAATTTACATTTACAATAATTTGTCACATTATTTAAACAAAAATAAAATTATTTGAAACTACTTATTACCTACATATTGGTGATTTAACAAAATAAATATGCAAGCAGAATAATTCTTCATTAATTAAAACATTAATGGCATCAGTCTGATGCATGTAAATTAATCTCATATGATATAATAATTGTGGCTTATAAAAATACATATATTTGAACACAGCATTGTATTATGATGTATGTACATATCGAGAATTATTGTCTTTAAAATTATATGACCAGTATGCTTACTCTTGAAAATAAATCCAGTTGATTGAAATAGAGAATATGTTAGTTTGTACTTTAAAATACAAAAATGTCTTTAAGAAGATAACGCTTTATAATTGAGTTATCTATGATGTCAGTAAATCTATTTTAACATTACATATTGTTTTACAGCATTGATTTAATATTGGATTGGTATTCATTAAAAGAGTTTTTGACTGTCCATGTTGACTGTCCTATTCAAGCATAATAGTTAGGTGTGAATGAGATGTGCACTTGTACTGTTGTCACTGGGGAGATTGACCATTGACAGCCCACATATTGTTGTTTAGGGACTGTTCCTTATTAGTACACAGGTAATATGAACTAGCTGAATATTAGAATGAATTATAAGAATTTCTATAGACAGCGAACATGTTAAAATACAATGTTTAACTAGATTTTTTTATCAGCAGAGTAAAGCCAGAAATATATAACCCTCTTATTACAAAATGAGATCTATCTTTAATTTTTCTAGTCAGTTTTTGTAATAAAAGATCTATGCGTAAACTTCTCATACAATACTGATATTAGTAATTGTCTTGCTCTCAAGAAAAACCTTGTTTTGTAATAAGACTAAAATATGAGTTTGGAGTATTCAGAATTCTCAACACAACCAACTATTAGGTTTTGTACTGTCTGAAGTCACATAGAGGATTATACTTTTGTACAACAATTAACACGTTCACAGTCCAGTGTTCTGTATTCTGTACAGAGCGATTGTTTTATTATTGTGTCTTCTTTGTGGACAGCAAACATGTAATTATATTCTTTTAGATGTGAATACAATCTTGTGCTCACTTTCTGCAGACTCCAATTCCCAATCCATTTTTTAAACTTAGAAAATAAGTTAAATATCTAAAATTAAATCTAATTAAGTCACATTTTATGAAACTGAAATTATATTTACAATAGAAAGATTAGAAGACCTTGACCTAGCAGAAAAATAAAATGGTAAATTCAAATAAAATTACATCACTCTAGGTCTTATTGACCAAAATTAATTCAGAACACATTATATTATAGGTCATAACCTTATTATGAATATATAAACTAAAACACTTCTACGCATTTGTGGCGGCAAGTGGTAAATTGATGCTAACTTCTTGAATGCACTCATTATAAAATGAACTCACAGCACATATGAGAAAGTCCAGTGTCTGTTTATATTTAAGCAGTCTCTAAGTTCAGGCTTGCACCCTGGAGGTATTACGTCTTGAGCAAGCCTCAGTCAGTTTTTAACCGCTTAGCTGGTGTTGTAGTACCACTACTCTGAGAGTTTGAGTCTTCAGAAAAATTCATTGTTGTTGATGTGAACTCAGTGGGCCCTTGAGAGTCACTTACTGTTGAAAAGCCTGGAAAATGGAATGATAAGTTGAGTGACCATGATCAGCTGTCTTATTTTTAAGTACAGTTACATATTTCAAATAATATTTTACCTTTGCTGCAGATTTCATAACAACAGAGCTACATGAGAACCCTGACCTAGTTGCTTATACCCAAATTCTACCATCTTTAAAAAACTTTATAAAACTGTGACTATAAGAGTTAGTCTGTCATATTGTTCACTTACATGTATTCGAATCTTCAGCCATGCCGAAGTTAGAGTTCGAGGAGTCGTGCACCTTCTTTGGTGTCAATGTGTTCTCCTTATTCTCACGTTTAGCCGCGTGTTTCTTCTTTTGCTCGTTTGTAGATATTGGAACCCATTTATAAATTTTCATAGTTGTTTCACCAATAGTCACCCATTTTTTCTCCCTAAATGAAAAGAAGTATTATTTCATAATCTATGACATAAAAATCAGAAAAATATCTTCGAAAATTTTTTACTCACCAATGGCGAACTTTTTCCACAGCTTGCATGACTCTTTTGATATCATCTTTAACACGATTTCTAGTTTCAGCACGGACAGAACGAGACATATTAGAAATACAAATGTGTTTTTAATACCTCTAGAAAGCCCTAGGTAACAAGTTTTTGTTTATGAATAAACTCAACTGAGTTAACTTCACTATGCGGCGTTTTTCCTATTCATTCATCCGCCATTGACTTTATGAATTACAACTCTACAAGCAAAGCAAAGCAAGGTAGTAGTTTGACGTTTGAAAGTACGTTTCGTTGTTCATTAATAATTACCTTTTAATAATCTTATAACACTAATTATGTACTTATTCCCAGTACGAAATAAAAAATAAAGAGCAAATTCACTAAGAAAAAAAATAAAAACATGTCAAAGTAATATTTTATTAAATAACCATATAATAGAAAACTTTATTTTTATTCCAACAACGCCACAGTAAACAACAAAACGTACCATACACATGTGGGCTTTACGTTTTGATGTTCCAACAAATTATGTTGAGGTCTATCGAATTAGTAAATGAACGTTGGGCTTTAGAATTTCAAAAACAAATAATTCACTCGCATTTATTCTAATTTATTTAGAATACCAAAATTCATTTGAAGAGGTACGTTAAGAATCAATAGGTAATGTGTAGTAATCAATAGGTAAAAATAACAATAAGATAGAGAGCGCTAACTGCTTACTAAACGTTTTTACTTGCATTATCACACTTACGTTTGATTGGTTACAAATGTATAACCGTATATCTTAACCAATGGCAGAGCAAGAAAGTGAATCGGGAACAGACTAATTTTAAGGACAAGAAAAATCGAATTATGAAAACAGGGAAAAAAATCTATGAAAAATTTTATTGGTAATAATCTGCCGAAAATAATTTTAAAATAGGGAGTAACATGTCCAATATGATGCTTTAATGCACAGGTAAGTTATTTAATTTGTTTTCGCTATGTATAAGTGGAATACTTTTGCGGTGAGCTCAATTTGTGAATATTATCATGAATCAATTCTGACTTATATTTAGCGGCTGTCAGTTGTTTTACGTCTCATCATACGTATTTTTTTCTTATTTATTTCTATTATTATCGCTAAAGTGTATACAAATTTTCACGCTGCTTGGACTTCAGGGATGCGCATCGATTGCGATGATGCAACGAGATGATAAGGTGCAAATCACATGCATTCGATTTATGCTTCTTGGTGTTTTGCTTTTTTAACAATTTCTTCCTATTTACCTTCAAGGTTTCGTCTGTAATTGTATTTGTTTTACTCAGTTTGATCACAAACATAACCTCATAATGAGTATGCACTTGGCACTTAGTTAAATGGCACCAGTGCCACTCTCATTACTTGAAATACAACTTGTCATAGATACAGCTTGAGCAAAACTTACACTGATACATAAGGTTTTCTCAACTAATTCCTCTTTTAACAAAAAAAGAAAAATAATTGGGTTCTCATTTCTGATTGTAAATATATAAACTGATCAGAATTATCAGTACCTAATCATTGACAATTATGTGTTGTAAAACATATTTTGTCAAGTTATAAATTTACTGATCTTACTTCAGTTTAAGAAAAGCATAATAATTATGATGTTATGCCAGAAAAGATTAAGATTATTTTAGTATTTAGTAAAAAATATTATATAAATACTTGTCTTGCCAGAATGTGGACAAATCAGGTTAAGGCTTTATAAGTTTTTAACTATTTATCTCTATGTAGAGCTAATATTTCACAAACCCATGTAGGTAAGCACTGTTCAGTGATTTTGTTTTCTTTGCACTTCTTTATGCCTTGGTATGTTTTGTTGCAGTTTTACCGTGCATGCATTGTTAAAAGTGTAGAAGTGATACAGTGATTATATTGTTGGCTTGTCCGGCATAAGGTCCACCTAACGACAACCGTGAATATTTCCTTCCCGTATGGCTGCGTATGTTAACCGTACGATATCAATGATGGCTGGCGACGGGCCCCACAACGTTGCAATGCTGAACAATGGTGCGGTCCGTGTGAATATGTCCAATGTGGACTCACCACTACAGATATTTGTGAGAGCCAAGAAGAAGATCAATGATATATTTGTTGAGATTGATGATTATGTCAAGGATGCTGTCACTTTCATGCATGGTAAGAAACCTTTAGTGGCTAATACATAAAATATACCATATCTTTATTTTAAATTAGCTTCAATATTGCCACAGCTGATACTGCTTCCATTAAAGTAAAAATATTTATATATTAAGGCAGTAAGAGTATATTATTTAAATAAAAATTGGCAGAATCAAACAAAAATTCAAGTTGCTTTGAATTTTTACTTGATTCTGCCTAATGTTATTTAATATTTAATATTCTCTAGTACTATTCCTTTTAAGAATATGAAAATTCTGTATGAAGATGATGATAATTTTATTCAAAAATAGCTGTGCCCCGCGGTTTCACCTGCATATAATTATAATTAGCCTTACTTACTTCTACCAGTAAAATCTTATCAGAATCAGTTCAGCCGTTTGAAAGATTAGCCAGAACAAACAGACAGACAAACAAAAATTTTAAAAACATATTTTGAAATACATATTATGCAAATAACTGAATGAGCTTAAAAAAACTATTATTTTGACATTACAAATGGACACTCTTATCAGAATCAGTTCAGCCGTTTGAAAGATTAGCCAGAACAAACAGACAGACAAACAAAAATTTTAAAAACATATTTTGAAATACATATTATGCAAATAACTGAATGAGCTTAAAAAAACTATTATTTTGACATTACAAATGGACACTTCAATTTTATTTATTTGTATTTATGTCAAGATCAGCCTGAAATGTTATCTTCCAGATCTTATTATTTTGTTCCTTTTGAATGGCATTAGAAGTAGAATACTTACTATAGTGGCATAGTGATCGCAAAGTTGACCATTAGGGAAATAATTACACATTATTTTCTCCATCAAGTTGCCAGGTTGAGTCTGGCCAAAGTCAATAGATTTTATTCCAAATAGACCACTTAGGCACTTATGAAATATAAAAATAGTTGCATGTCCAGCCTGTCTGGCTTTTGTAAGAACAGATTATCGGACTCCCGATTATGATTCATCATATAGACAGGTGTACTAGGTAATAACAAAACAAGCTAGCAACCTTAAAAAAAATATGGCTAGCATTGAGGCCCAAATGTCTGTCATATTGAAGTGCCAAGTCCAGTTCAAAATTTATTGGATCTATGTAACCCTTTGGCTCAGCCACATACAAATACGTACTTCATAACAATAAAAATCTATTGTGTCTGCTAATTAGCGAACCAACAGATTTATTAATTATATAATTACTTTAGTATTACATTGTTCCGAAGTAAAAAAAATAATAATAATGCCTGTATTAAACCAAAATATTGAGATTCAAAAATTAAAATGGCACACACTATTGTAAATAAAAATCACTTTATCAGAAGTTTCAATGTATTTATTCAGGTACTCACAAAATGCCACTACTGATAAACTGATAGTATAGTGAGTAACATTATTGATGAATCGGATCTCTTTTATCTATACTAGTTTAATCTACAAACACCTAGCTGTGGTCGCGTGCGATTTAGCGGCTTGTTTGGATAAAGGTCATTGTCATTAATGTTATCATGAATAGTACTATACGCGCCATTACAGCGCGTGTGTTTTGTGCCTAAGAAATACGCGACATAACTAATATTCTGAAGCGCCGCGGCGCGTGTTTTATAACAATGGTATAATTTGGCTTTACGGTATAATTTAACTATACATTAGTCCTTGTTCATCCCGTTTTCATTCGTACTTGTATGTTGCAAGGAAATAACTGGATCTAAGAAAGTAGGCTGTGCAATATGATGATAATCTTCGTAAGCCCCTTAATCGCCTTCTTAACCTTCCACTGTCTGAGGATTATTAAATATTTAATGCATTCAGAAAGCAATGTACAAGTACATAGTAATATTATAATATTGATATTCGTTATAATGTATATTAATCCTCAATGTTTCAATATTTTTAAATAATGGCTGGTATAATTACGTAGCTTGAGTAATTGAGAACTGATTGAGAAAGTACGACATTTCTTATTAGATTTATATTTATAATCATCATCATGTTTTATTAATTGATTAATTAATCTGATATTTTGGAATATTTTATATTTATTAACATAACAATATAAAACTATGTTTTGCTAATGCAAACGAATACCGGACGCCACGCCAGGCGGAAATAATCGATTAATACGCTCGGAACTTCTTCACCCCTTTTAAAGCCGCTAAAGGTTTGCCTACGATAGTATTATGTCACACTTATTCATTGACATTTACAGTGAGCCGTTTTTTACGTTTACAGCCCTTATTCGAAGGAAACATTTGGTTTTAGAAGTTCAACTGAGCTTATCGTCTGTATTTTTATGTATTTAAGGTTAAAAATACCCATACAGAAATAGCTAAGTCATACATCATTCTATTATAACCAAATCTAAATGTAGAGACTTGGCAGCTTCGGTCGTGCTCCCTGTACGGTCTGAATACTACACCTGCTGGCCAGGAGTTAGTGCTCAGAAAAACTGATTACGTGTCTACATAAAACTTAACCACTCTCTTACACTTGCATACAGATGATCATTCATCATAGCTCGTAATACATCCGAAAGGAACAGAATATAAAGTATCGATCATTCGTATTTTCAATGACTCATAAGTCTGTATTAATATTTACACAACAAGTGACTGTATCTGAAAGGAGGTCTATCTAAAAACAATATTTTAAATAGCTTCATAAATAGCTCTAGCGCCTAATCAATAATGTCGCGTCAACTAATTACATTACTTTCGGTGCTACCTTGCTACCTATAATAAAGAATTACCTAGTACACGTAAGCCGTTGGAGCAAATAATCGTGTCTCACACATAAACATTTATAACTAGCTGATGCCCGCGTCTTCGCCCGCGTGAATGTCGGATATCGCGACTAAAAGTAATCATGAAATTTTGATGCCGGACGCAATTTCCAATTTTTCAATTTAATAAAAAAAATTAAAGTATTATAAGGAACTAGCTGATGCCCGCGTCTGCGCCCGCGTAGATGTCGGTTATCGCGACGAAAAGTAATCATGAAATTTTGATCCCGGTCCCGCTTTCCAATGACCGCGTTATAATTGCCCATTTTTTTAAGTATTTAAATGGATAGAGTATGTTATCCTTAAGAGATAGACATATGCCATCGCAGACTTTTCTATAGACCTATATAAGATACACAATTCCACCATACATCATTTAGTTATATCTCAAAGGGTTTAGGCAGCGTTATCGTTGAAAGCTCCCAGACGGCTTATTTTTTTCCGACACTTCCAACAAATATCGTTATATTTTAGCCAATGTATACAAAAGCTTGCCAAATTATATACTAAAACCCTTCTCTTGAATCACTCTATCTATTAAAAAAAACCGCATCAAAATCCGTTGCGTAGTTTCAAAGATTTAAGCATACAAAGGGACATAGGGACAGAGAAAGCGACTTTGTTTTTAACCGACTTCCAAAAAGGAGGAGGTTATCAATTCGGTTGTATTTTTTTTTTTTTTTTTTTTTTTTTTTTTTTTAATGTTTGTTACCTCAGAACTCCGTCATTTATGAACCGATTTGGAAAATTATTTTTTTATTTGAAAGGATTTACTTTCAGATTGGTCCCATTTAATTTTTATGAAAATTGGTTCAGTTGTTTGGTATTTAAATCAAAATAACTGAAAAATAATACGTCGTCGAAGTAAACGAAATGGTGTATTTTGCTTTCTTGTGACTTTCCGGTGGTGTTTACGGTCTCTAGAATAGTTCTAATGAACTGCCTAACTGTCAGATTGTTGATTTTAGTTCGAAATTTTGTCGGCTCTGTATGTCCTAACAATAATAACCTAACTTTATTTTACTTGTCAATAGCAAAAAAATTATGAAAATTTTTTATGACGTAAATACTAAACCACTATAATAGTCGACAATATATCGGGATTATGAAAGAAAATAAATTAAATTGATCCATGAGCGAGCGAAGCGAGCTCGGGAGTTTCGTGTATCCCGACACGGACAGGTTAGGTTCGAAGAGGATGACGGGGGCCCGTGAGCGAGCGTAGCGAGCGAACAGCCCCCGTCATCCTCTTCGTGTTTAGGTTTTTTCTAACCTTACGGACACAAAAATAGGAGCCCCGCTAAGCGGGGCTCCGTCGACCCAGCCACGGAAAGTCAAATCAGAATACAGTAAAGTAAATCAGAGTACGCTTTTTTACTTGAATGGTGACTATCCATTTGATATACCTAAACAATAAACAAACCTGTCCCACTGTAGATATGTCATTCTGCATTACGTCTAAAGGTGGGTAGCAGTTTTGTTAAACGTATCGCAATGGCAATCCAGCTGAACGTTGTTAAGCTGTTTTATAAAACAGTACTGTTTTGTAAAGCAGCTAGAGATTTTGTAAAACAGCGGATTCTACAATCCATCTGCGACAGATATATATGGACAGCGCGTTGAGTAGGTCTACCCATATTCACTTCCGATAAATCAGTTATGGTACGCAAGATTCACTAAAAAGTAAGAAATAAAATAATTTTTAACAAAAAAAAGAACCGACTCCAAAAATCTTTCTGTGTAAAATTGCACTAAAAAGTTATAAAATAATTGCATTATTTACTTACTACAATTTATATAAAAATATTTTTTTAATTTTAGAGGATTCTGAATAAATCAATTTATTAGGACAATAATATACAAATATTATTATTTTTGGAGTCGGTGCCAGTAAAGGATAATAAACGTGTAAGTACATTCATGAAGTAGCGTATTACGTTCGCTTTAGGCAGTTGTTGTGTTCATTTGTAAATAGGTTCAATTAGGTATAATACATTGTCGTAAAAATAATGATGGTTAATGTACCTTTAAATATACTTTGCAAACTTTAGGAAACTTCCTAAATATTTTTAAAGTTTGTCTGGCACCGACTCCAAAAATAATAATATTTGTATATTATTGTCCTAATAAATTGATTTATTCAGAATCCTCTAAAATTAAAAAAATATTTTTATATAAATTGTAGTAAGTAAATAATGCAATTATTTTATAACTTTTTAGTGCAATTTTACACAGAAAGATTTTTGGAGTCGGTTCTTTTTTTTGTTAAAAATTATTTTATATACTATGTAGTGATGTAGTATGTTATCCTTAAGAGATACGACATATGCCATAGCGGACTTTTCTGTAGACCTATATAAGATTCACAATTCCACCATCCATCATTTTGTTATATCTCAAAGGGTTTAACTGCCTCGTCGGTCTAGTGGTCCCAAGCGTGACTGCTGAGCACGAGGTCTCGGGTTCGATTCCCGGGTCGGGCAAAGTGTTATTGAGTTTTTCTGTTAGGAAATTCTCAGTAGCAGCCCGGAGTTTGGAAATGTGCCCGGTTGATGGCAATAGGCTCACCACCTATTACATGGGACTTAATAACAGCATTGGTGAAATGTGGGTGTACAATTGTGCAATTGAACACCTCTGCCTACCCCTTCGGGGAATACAGGTGTGATGCTATGTTATGTTGTTATGTTATGTCAAAGGGTTTAGGCAGCACACGCCAGAATAGCTCACAGATGGTAGATTTTTTCCTACTTACTTGAAACTTATCGTCATATTTTGGACAATTCACACAATATCTTTATAAATTGTAACCTATGTGTTATTCTGATGTATAAGCTATATTATTGTAAAGTTTCATTAAAATCCATTCAGTAGTTTTTACGTGAAAGAGTAACAAACATCCATCCATCCATCCATACTTACAAACTTTCGCGTTTAAAAACATATAGGCAGGTAGGGTCTTCGCTAGTTCGTCTTCATTTATTTAACACCTATAAGTGTCGATAAAATAAGCTTGATGTATTCCATAAGCCAGTAATAGTCCTATCATTACATACATGAAAAAACGGAAATAATGGCCGGATACCATCTGAATGTGTAAGCATAACGAACTTACTATTTTCAATTAATAATCTTGAACTCGTTACTTACTTTTCTTCTCACACACACAGCCACGAAATAGACATGAATGCAAAACACAAATTACTTAATTATTTCACAGTACTTCCAAACCAGACATGTCAAAGTCAAAGTCAAAGTCAAAGGTTTTTATTTCATATAAACCATACAAAGGCACTTATGAAAAGTCAGAATTTACGTGCACGGTTCCAAAAAGTCGCTTCCTATGGAGAAGAACCGGCTAGAAACTCCATGGTTACTCTTTTAAACTGTATATCTTTTACAATTTCTGTAGATACAATTTTGGGCGGGATATAAAAACAACGTAATCTTGGATGCAGTCACTAATATAAAAGATAATTACATAAGCCTTATTAAATGAATAGCGCATTTGACAAGTTTACGGCGTTCTCACATTTACAAAATGTTGAAGCTAAAGAAGTTATATAAAACAATGCATAATATCCGTCAAAGTAAGTTTAACAAAAGGTAAAAACAAAAAAGAAAGCAAAGATTGAAAGAGGTATATTATGCAAAAAACAAAGCAAAAATTTCATTAGAACTGTGATAGAAACGTACATTGTCAGTGAGTAGCCAAGGAAGCCACATGTGCAAAAGGTGTTATAGCCAAACATCCCTATCGGCAACGTAGTCTTTGGTCTTATAATAGGCATGGCCTGGGAGATATAGTACTGTTTCTTGGTTTTCGCCTACGATTCCTGTAAAGCTGCCCAGTCCCGCCAGTCCGCCGTGTGTTAGGACAGGTTCTAGCTTTATCTTATACCCTTAATTTACGGAAGAAATGAGGCCGACTATCCCCCCCTATCGGTCCCTATATCTAGCATGAGTCTAACCTTGTGATTGTATTACAGCGGTAACAGGTGAAAATGGGATCGCGACACCTCAAGACCTTGCTAATGTGGAGGCCTACGTGTCCAAGGTGCAGGCCATACGGGAAGTGCTCAAGCGAGATCACATGAAAGTTGCCTTCTTTGGTCGGTAAGCAGCTTTATAATAGTTCAATCATTGTCCGTCTTATATATGTATTACCAACACCCGTTTATCTTATGAACTGACAACAGAAATATATATCTACGTGTAAAAATAATTAGCACTCATGGTTTAATAGTAATCACAACATTTTACTCGATAAAATTGGTAAATGTTAGTAGCCGATTGACGCTACGCGAGGCTCTATACTCAGCAGTGGGTTGAACTAAGCTATCAATGAAGATGAATAGGCAAGCTATTTCGTGATTCGAAAAGATACGTGGACAATGTAATAAGGCGCTTGTCTGTCTATACAGCCCCGTTTTATAAACCTTTATTTTTCTATTAAATTCAGGACGAGCAATGGCAAAAGCACAGTGATCAACGCAATGTTGCACGACAAAATTTTACCGAGTGGTATTGGACACACAACCAACTGCTTCCTGCAGGTGGAGGGCTCCGACACTGACGAGTCGTTCTTACGTACCGAGGGCTCTGAGGAGAAGCTAAATGTGCAGGTGAATTATCAATTAAACTTGTATCTATGTGTAGTATCCGTCATTAGTATTGTGAGGAACACGCCGGCTGTAACCCTTTATTCTGAACCAAGACCATACTGACTTACAGCTTGAAAAATATAGTGGCACTGAAAGGCTCAAACTAATCAAAGCATTAGATAAAAATAAACCGTAGATCTATCTTATTAAGGTGCACTTTGAATCGAAACTGATATTCGTTTATAAACTATTGAAAATTTAACCTAGGCTTAATTATTATGAGATTCATTTTTATCAAAATGTTATAACTATTTGTTGATGCTGACTATACTGATTCAGAATAAAAGCCGTATCTCGCTATATTCCATATAATTTGTGGTCAACCCTTACATGCTCATTGTTACGTTAAAAGTCCAAGTATGACGTGTTTTGTTATTGTTTCCCAGTCTGTCAGCCAGTTGGGACACGCGTTGTGCGCATCGCGTCTTCAGGAGTGTTCCCTGGTCCACGTATACTGGCCTCGCGAACTGTGCGCACTGCTCCGAGATGACGTCGTACTGGTGGACAGCCCCGGCGTCGACGTCACGCCTAACCTCGACGAGTGGATCGACAAGTACTGCCTCGACGCGGACGTGTTCGTGCTGGTCGCGAACGCCGAGTCCACCCTCATGGTCACTGTGAGTATCATGTGACGTAACACACAAACTCGACTGAATGCTGAATCGAACACTACCAGCAATATCTTTCCTCCAACCGAAGCTACATCTTCCCTTATGTCGATATGATATATTTCCTCCAACCGAACCTACATCTTCCCTCATGTCGATGTGATATCTTTCCTCCAACCGAAGCTACACTTGTTCGACCGACGCGACATTTTCCTTTCGAGCGACAAAACATATTCACTTTGACTATTCGCCATCTTCCCTTGGACCGACGCAACATCTTCCTTTCGACCGGCACCCTATCTTTCCATTCAACGATGCAACTTCTTCCCTCCGAACAACGGGACATCTTCCCTTCAGTCACTAAACTTTTGACTAGTTTAAAGTAAACGTCTTACATAGTTACATTGTACATTATTTATGTTACAGGAGAAAAACTTCTTTCATAAAGTATCGACAAAAATATCGCAACCGAACATATTCATACTGAATAACCGATGGGATGCTTCTGCTTCGGAGCCCGAGTATTTGGATCAAGTGAGTTCAATTTTTCTTTGTGTCTTAACGTGTAATTTTTTAACACTATTGTAAATAATACTGCCTCGTTGGTCTAGTGGTCCCAAGGGCAACTGCTGAGCAGGAAGTCTCGGGTTCGTTTCCAGGGTCGGGCAAAATGTTATTGAGTTTTTCTGTTAGGAAATTCTCAGTAGCAGCCCTGAGTTTGAAATTGTGCCCATTTGATGGCATTAGGCTCACCACCTATTACATGGGCCTTAATAACAGCACAGTGTACACCTCTGCCTACCCCTTCGGAGAATACAGGCATGATGCTATGCTATGTTATGTTAGTAAATAATAAATACATAATTTTTTGTAAAGAAAGACCATGTACACATTGTCACAATATGTAAGTGTCCCATGAAAGGTGTAGACATGATGAAATCTTTAGGAAGTCGAGTCCATGTAAATTGCATTTTTATTCGTACCAAAATAATAATTATTCATTCCGAAATCATATCTTAGTTCCACAGTTGTAATAATGTAATCTGTCCCCACACGTGTAGGTGCGCACGCAGCACGCGAACCGTTGCGTGGACTTCCTGTCGCGTGAACTGCGCGTGTGCTCGCCCAAGGAGGCTGAGGAGCGCATCTTCTTCATCTCCGCCAAGGAAGCGCTGCTGACGCGCATGAGGGAGAGGGAGAAGCCTGTATCTTGTAAGTATAAAGAAGGAAACTGCATTTAAATATTATTTTGCGTACAGAAAGCTAACCTAAAGATAAATACTCCAGGCGTACCAACTAAGCCATCTGGACCTTTACTCACTCATCCACATTTTAATACGTCTTCACTTTTTGGTGACTGAGCCGACACAGACTAATTTTGCAGTTAATAAAATGTCGTACTGCCTCGTTGGTCTAATGGTCCCAAGTGCGACCGCTGAGCATGGGGTCTCGGGTTCGATTCGATTGGGTCGGGCAGTGTTATTGAGATTTTCTATTAGGAATTTTTTAGTAGCAGCCTGGAGTTTGGAATTGTGTCCAGTTGATGGCACTAGGCTCACCACCTATTACATGGGACTTAATAACAGCATTGGTGGAATGTGGTGTACAATTTTGTACACCTCTGCCTACCCCTTCGGGGAATACAGGCGTTATCCTGTTATGTTAAAATATCGTACAGATGCTACTACCTTAACATAGTGGTTGGTTTTCTGCCAATAACCTTCTATTGAACGCTAAAAAGACGAAATGTATTAGGTTCTCTATACCTAACGTGCCCAATGTAGTTTCTAATGTAAAACTTGCTGGTAAAGTACTAGATTTGGTTGCTTCAACTGTATTCCTCGGTGTCACAGTGGACTCTAAACTCCAGTGGGGACCTCATATTGAGGCACTTGCAGGAAAACTGAGCTCTGCTGCGTTTGCTGTTAGGAAAATAAGACAGATGACTGATGTGTCTACGGCTAGGCTGGTCTATTTTGCATACTTCCATAGTATTATGTCTTACGGCATTCTACTCTGGGGATCAGCTGCTGATATCGAGACCATTTTTATATTACAGAAAAGAGCAGTCCGAGCTATTTATAACTTTAGCTGCCGTGAGTCACTCCGTGAATTATTCAAGAAAATAAATATACTCACCTTACCATCCTTGTACATATTTAGTAACATAATGTATATTCGTAAAAATATGGTCGAATTTAATAAAAAGAGTGATTACCACAATTTAAATACGCGTAATAAGCACAAGCTTATAGTACCTGGCTTTCGGCTTAGAAAGACAAGCAAGTCATTTATGGGTAATAGTGTGAGGTTCTACAATAAGATCCCCTCTAATATAACTGAACTGCCGGATTTCAAGTTTAAGATTGTTATTAAACGCATATTAATGTCCAAAGCGTACTATAGTACTAATCATTATATGGCAGATAGGGATGCCTGGCTCACGATTCCTTCCTGCACACTGCGACCCACTGGCACCTTGCCTACTTGATTATGGCGACATTTTGTTTGCTTTCAGTTTAAATATTTCTATGTTTTTTCCTTTATTTTGACATTTTTGATTTTTGTTATTTTTTTTTAATTTATACAATTTATTTTATTGACGTACAATTAATCCAATTGTATTATTATTTTATTTGACTCTTGGGTATGTAAATTTACATATCGATTGTATAACAGCTAGTATCGAACCTACTAGTTTTAAATTTACATTATTATTTCTTTATGAAATTTTCCATAATATATAACTTTGTAAAAGGTGAGCATCATGTGGATATTAATGTTAGTTTTAATCTCATATTACATACATACTGCCTATTGTCAGGCATTACGAGTTTGTCATGCTCGCTAAAATGTCCTGCTGATGGTGGCGTCGTACATCGGGTCGTCGAGTTCCCTACAAAATGGTTGAGCTAAGCGAGGCTGATGTGCGCGTCATGCTCGTGAACGGGTGCTGTCTGTCGGGACTGGTCGGCTCCTAACTGCCTTGGCAATCATTTTAAAAGGCTATATAAGTTTACTTTCCTTTCTTAGTCTGCTCATTAACCTGCATTAATCTCACATTACCTTATTTATTGTTAAACCAATTTATTTTAAAAAGAGTGTC
This sequence comes from Xylocampa areola, assembly GCA_935421205.1. Classification (NCBI taxonomy): domain Eukaryota; kingdom Metazoa; phylum Arthropoda; class Insecta; order Lepidoptera; family Noctuidae; genus Xylocampa; species Xylocampa areola. Next base: position 19,254,769 of record OW285206.1, read on the forward strand.
TATGGAGTTTCTTGCCGGCTCTTCTCCATAAGATCAACGCCTTGGAACCGTGCACCTAGTTTTGACTTTTCATAAGTGCCTGTAATATGGTTTATTTGAAATAAAAATATTTGAATTTGAATTTGAATTTGAATAGTGAACTCTAAAGACCAGTTGTGCCCCGCGGATTCACCCGCTTTTTCTTTTTGCTGAGCTCCTAAAGGTCCGTGATGTTAAATAGCCTATACCATTCCCCAGGAAACTAGCTATCACATAAAAATATTGACATAATTTTTCGAATCCGACTGGAACTTCCAGAGATTAGCGTGTTTACACAAACAAAAATCTCCTCATCTTTATTATATTATTACAGATGACAATCTAAAAAGAATATACAAAAAAAAGGTTGTAACAATTTAAGTTTACACGTTACAAAAGAAAACGAAGATAGCTACAAAAGTAAAATACTGTGGCGCAGCTATCAACGGCCAACTAAAATAATGTTATTGTAATTCCCCAGCCCCGATCCTGGCCGAGGGCCACCAGGTGCGCTACTTCGAGTTCGTGGACTTCGAGCGCAAGTTCGAGGAGTGCATCAGCAAGTCGGCCGTGCGCACCAAGTTCGCGCAACACTCGCGCCGCGGGAAGAACATCGCCGCCGAGGTCATGGCCGCGCTCGAACTGGTCAGTCACTTTACATTCATATAAAAAACATCACAGAGAACGATATTTTTTACTGGTTTTCGTAATTTTTATGGACATGGTTGGTGGTACAAAAGTTTTTTTTTGGAATATTCACCGCAAAAGTTGGCAATTTGCCCAAATGAAGGAGTGTTATGTTTTTAGGGTTCATGTATGTATGTATGTTTGTGAGTTTCTTTATTTCAGCATAACTTCTAAATGCCTGAACCGATTTCGATGTAAGGTAGGTAAAATAGGCTAGTAAGATTTAAAAAATATTTTTTAAATCTTACTAGCCTATGTTACCCGGGACAATGTAAGGATTCTAACGATACCTCCTTACATTGTCCCGGGTAACATAGGCTAGTAAGATTTAAAAAATATTTTTTTTTGATTAATTTCATCTTGTTGCATACATTACACTCGTGTGCAGCCGGGCCTGTTCGCTAGTGTTATCTATATGTCGCAGATGGATTGTAGAATAAGCTGTTTTACAAAACTGCTAGCTGATTTACAAAACAGTACTGTTATGAAAAACAGCTGAACGACGTTTAGCGGTTTTACATAATTACTGAACTATAACACGCAGAATTGAATGAACGTTTTGCGTTTATCAATGCAACGGGTCAACGATCAGAGATTATATTGTAAAACAGTGTGAAATGAACTGTCAGATTGTTGATTTTAGTTCGAAATGTTGTCGCATATGGCTCTGTACGTCTTAACAATAATAACCTAATAAAAAAAAATTTTATGACGTAAATACTAAACCACTATAATAGTCGACAATATATCGGGATTTGAAAGAAAATAAACGAAATTGATCCATGAGCGAGCGAAGCGAGCTCGGAAGTTTCGTGTATCCCGACACGGACAGGTTAGGTGCGCGGGGCCAGTAAGCGAGCGTAGCGAGCGAACAGTCCCCCGTCATTCTCTTCGTGTTTAGGTTTTTTCTAACCTTACAGACACAAAAATAGGAGCCACGCGAAGCGGGGCTCCGTCGACCCAGCCACGAAAAGTCAAATCAGAATACAGTATCGCTTTTTTACTTGAATGGTGACTATCCATTTAATATATCTATACAATAAACAAACCTGTCCCACTGTAGATATGTCATTCTGCATTGCGTCTAAAGGTGGGTAGCAGTTTTGTTAAACGTATCGCAATAGCAATCCAACTCAACGTTGTTCAGCTGTTTTATAAAACAGTACTGTTTTGTAAAACAGCTAGAGATTTTGTAAAACAGCGGATTCTACAATCCATCTGCGACATATACATTGGATATTCCAAACAGATTATTTGGACAGTAGAACAGCTGAATAAAAACAAAAGCTCGGAAGTAGCAAAACTAAACTGACTTTATTCCAATTATAATAAAACAACTTTTAACCGGATTAATCGCGTGTGTTATTGGTTTTTTTCCCCTTCGAACAGTACAGCGTCACAGATAGTCAAATGAAACCCGCCCAGTTGTAGCGCACGAATTAAAAATAGATTGTTTCCAGGTGAATGGACTATATTCACCTGGAAACAATCTATTTTTAATTCGTGCGCTACAACTGGGCTGGGTTCCACACAGAAATAACTAAGTTGAACTGAATATTGCAGATATACAACACAGCGACGGACCAGAAGGCCGCTAAGGTAGAGAAGCAGCGCGTTCTGCACGAACAGCTGTCCGCCATCGAGGAGCAACTCACCACCATCACGCGGCAGATGAAGGACAAGATCAACCGCATGGTCGAGAGCGTCGAGCACAAGGTACGGGAACTATCACTACAGTTCTACTATAACTGTCATGTCTCAAGTGTCTTATCTTGTGGTTGATGACTAAACTCGTGACACAGTTCGAACTGCCCGTAGGTCTCTCACATGGTAGTTTTTTTATGAGATAGAAGAAAGAAAAATATATTTATTGGGGGCAAACGAGCAGGCGGATCGCCTGATGTTAATCGATTACCGCCGCCCATGGTCACTCGCAACCCCAGAGGAGTCGCAAGTGCGTTGCCGGCCTTTTAAAAGGTTTGGGTCTCCGGTACCCTCACTCACTCGGCGAAACTCAACGCAAGCGTTATGTCACGCCGGTTTTCTGTGAGGCTGTGGTATCACTCCGGTCGAGCCGACCCATTCGTGCCGAAGCGGTGGCTTAACACACCATCAAGAACATCTCTCAGGTGTACTGGTTTCCTCACGATGTTTTCCTTCACCATTTTAAGCAAGTGATAATTCATTTATATTACGCACATAACATCGAAAAGTCAGTGGTGCGTGTCGTGGATTCGAACTTGTGACCTTTGACTTTTTAGTCCAACGGTCATACCACTTGGCTATCACTGCTCTTTTGTCTAACGTTGCACGTTAATATGGTGCGTGGTACTAAATTTTAGGATAATATCGGCAGGGCGCATGCGTGATGCGTGGGAACCCAGTAACAGCGTGCTGGGTCACTCACTCCTCTAAATTCCGTCAATACATCTATCTCGTTCGCTCAGGGGCCGAGAACATTATGTGCCATAAATGTTTCTGGTCGTGTTGATTTACCTATCAAGTATAAATACATTAGCACGATAACACACGTTTTCTATACAGTCATCATGTCATTCAAGCAAGTGTGGACCTGTGTGCTAGTTTACAGGCCTTTCCTGAATATTTAAGCGTAACTGGATGATTAATCTGCTAATAGTTGAAGTTAGTAATACCATGAACTTTTTTAGTTTTTGTATAAAACTGTTTTACATATTTTACGCTATCGACCCTTTTACCCCATATGACAAATATTCACCCTTTATCAGGTATCCCAGATTCTAAACCAAGAGATCCATCACCTGTCAACATTGCTTGAAGAGTATGATACTCCATTTCGGCGTGTACGATCACAATACTTACATAATATAAATTGTATCTGTGTTTAGAAACATTACCAAGTCTTTGTATAATAACTTTCGTGAGGCATATTCATATTAGTTATTGTTCACCGGTTACTACTATCTGACTCGCGACATTGCCGCGGACTCAGCTCATGACTAAGGGCTCCGTTCGAGTTCGAAACTAGTCGGGCAAACCCGAAGAATTTACGTGAGTAGTAACCGGTGAACAATAACTAATATTACCTAGTCTATCAAAGTACCTTAGACTATTTATTTATCAGGCTGAATACTCCTTTGGAAATTATAGTACGGTTATTTAGTATTTTCGACGTCGGATCTTAATCAAATTTTTTTTTAGATTACACCTTTCTTCCGTACGTAGTATGTTTTGCCGCATTACGGACATATCCGTCAGCCTAATGTGGTTTATGGTTTTAGAACTGTAGATAACCATGTCGTGTCGCGCAGGTATCGCTAACGCTAAGCCAAGAGATCCGGCGGCTGTCGGCGCTGGTGGACGAGTACGACACGCCGTTCCGCACGGAGCGCGCCCAGCTGGAGCAGTACAAGCGCGCGCTGCACCGACACGTGGAGTGCGGGCTCGGCTCCCGCCTCAAGAAGCGCCTGTCCGCCGACATCGGCAACGAGATGGACCAGGCGCAGAAGGAGATGGCCGGTATGTGACAGGATATAATTATTGCTTTTTTCTATATGTGGACAATTCATCATGGACGCTGTGCTGGACTCCGACGAACTAAAACCCGCACGGTCCTTGTTTGACGGGGGCCGCAGATCGCAGCTGCATCGGTAGGAGTCCGTCGGCATAGCGCAGATGGGGAATTTTACACACATAAAAAACGTGAACAAAGCTGTATTCACCGTGATGATACAGTATCCAACAATGGGGCAATATTTCTTTGTTATAAATTGCTGTGGTCAAATCAATTTAGTTTTTTGGAGAAAATTCTAAACTTGTGCATGTCTGAACTTGCACGCAAATGCGCTGCGCAATAAACTTGACTATAAAATCGACAGGATGCAACAGCATGGTGTTTCTCTCACTTCTTTACATTCCTTTAATACACCTGTTTCGCTCGCTCAGGAGCCGAGATTTTCTTAATAATTTGAAATGTTTTAAGCCTAACTTCAGCCATGTTATAATACGACAAGTTTAGTCTTGATAACCCAGTATGTTCGGTATTCCGTATTCCAGAGCGCATGTACAACATCCTGCCGGTGCACAAGCGCGCGGCGGCCGCCAGCTACATCATCCCGCACCAGCAGCCCTTCGAGGTGCTGTACCGCCTCAACTGCGACAACCTGTGCGCAGACTTCCAGGAGGACCTCGCCTTCCGCTTCTCGTACGGCATCACCGCGCTCATACAGCGCTTCCAGGGGAAGAACACCAACAAAATTGCGCTCAAAAACCCACCACAATATACACAGGTTCGTAAATTATAATTTTTCGTTTTCGATTTGTTGATGTCCAAATAAAACTGCACGTAAATATGTATTACAGTTACTTCCCTGGAAAAAGGAGGGTAATTAATAAATTCATATCATTTAAAATCTCGTGAAGTTACAAATAAGGTGGAGAGTGTTTGTGTCGTAGGTACGTTTACTTAGAATCCGATGCATATAAACCATTTAAGTAGTAAATAGTGCCGTTACATACATAAACTCACGCCTTTTTCTCATGTGGATAGAACTACAGCACGCCACCTGCTACGATTTTACATACGTACTCTTTTTAATTCGTCCATATTATATATAAGGTCTTAATTTATTAGGTAATTTCCTTTCAAAGGGGTAATATATAAGTCAAATACATTATGTTAAGCTAACATTGCAACAATAGGTAAGCCGAGGCAATTTGATGCTCCAGATAGCACTAAGGGCGTCCCCTGCGGGACAAGAGCCTCGGCTTAGAGCGTTGCTCGGGGGACAACTAGGGACTAGCAGGATCAGATCAGTTTCACTTATTATTAGGTGACGAATTTAAAACTACTGGCTCAGCGCGTGCTCAAACAAGGATAAGGGGGGCAATATTTAGTATCTTACTCTGTTTGTTTATTATATTGATATATAATTTTAAAATTATAAATATAAATTTAAAATTTGTGCTGCGGTTCCGCAAACAACAAGAAGACAAGATTTCGCCGTATTAGAGTATCGTTTGTGGTTCCAGATCCCGGCGTCAGTGAGTTCGATCCCTTCGACCATGGAGGTGGTGCGCAGCAGTAACGGGCCGAGCCTGGCGGCACACGTGGGGCACGTGGGGCTGTCGGCGGAGGAGTGGGGGCTCGTGTCCAAGTTCGCGCTCGGGGCACTCACCTCGCAGGGGACCATGGGCGGACTACTGCTCTCTGGACTCGTAACCATAATTTATTAATGCCCTAATAATACCCCCACTTTTCGTATAGCTATCGAATTGTCTATATCCCGCAAACTTGCTGCAGCCCGTCTCCCACAACGGTTGCACCGGACTACATCCCAAAACACGACTAGATCGCTTCACGACATAGCTTCGTCCGGTGGGTGGTAACCAGCCGCGGCCGAAGCCTCCCACCAGAGTTGAGTTGCCTGTTTTGCACTATCCAGGGGCCACGTGTAGCGATTCCATTTTAAGGGTGCATTCGTATGGACTCGGGCAGCTCAGTCCCCAGCTATAACATCTCGGAGATATTGCTACCAAGATGCAATTTTTATACCCTATTTACGAGCTAGGGTTAGGCTATAGGAAAACATATATTTCTCCTTTATTATGGGAGTGAGACAACTTTTGCATCATCTAAAGAGTTCGGAATAGACAGAAAATAATATACCTACACTTTACAGAAGTAATGCCCATAGAATGGATAATTACTCTGTCTGAAATCCCGCAATCAAACAGTCTTAGATCAAAATATATATTGTAATGTGAACGAGTCTATTATGCCGTGTTTTATAAAAATAAAACGTACTTTTTATTTTATTTTTATATAAAAACTTTTAATAAACAGCTCATGTACGTATTCAAATTACTAATTCATATTTAAAAAAAGTTCAGTCAAAACATTAATCCTATAAAATCCTTACTCCATCAATATAATAATAAAATCTACTTTATTAGTAGGTATTTCAAATGCAAAATGGTTTTCCAGCTACTAAAAACCGTCGGATGGCGAATCGTAGCAGTGACGGGCGTGTTATACGGAGCACTATACGCGTACGAGCGCCTGACGTGGACGGCGAAGGCGCAGGAGAGAGTGTTCAAGAAGCAGTACGTCGCGCACGCCAGCAAGAAGCTGCGCCTCATCGTAGATCTCACCTCCGCCAACTGCAGCCATCAAGTGCAACAGTCAGTATACACTATACAATACACAACCACTAAGTGGAAAATTATAGTGGACCAGATGCTTTACTTACCAATCGTTTGAAAAAAAATTTTTCGGCATCTGGTGTTCTCTTTCTAAATTTATCAGACTTATTTAGCGTTAACGCATATGTAGTGAACTCTAAAGTTATAAATTTTTGTTGAAAGAAATATAGGGTAGATTGAATCCTTGCGCCGAAAAAAGATCATTGCTTTTTGTAACGAATTTTTGAGTCAGCGCCAATTCCATGTTGCATTTGATTATAACTTTAATGATATTCTAAAGTTATAAATTTTCGTGGAAAGAAAAATACGGCCGTGAGCAGGATTCGAATCTGCTTTAAGATGCTTAGTGATCAAAGAGCCAGGCGCTTTCACCACTAAGCCATCTGGACCTCTGGTTTACTCAGAATTCTTCTTACACGTTTTTAATACGTTTTTTGGTGATGTTATCGCTATCTATTCAGTGTCCCTAAGCAGGTAACAGAACCGACACGCACTAACGTTGCAGTTAATATAATGTCGTAAAGATGCGATTACCTTAAAAAATACAGATAATTCATTTTGAACACCTAACTTGAAACATTAATATAGAGCATTGTACAAGGCTATTTGTTATTTACTTTTCAGGGAACTATCGACAATGTTCGCACGGCTGTGCCGGCTCATCGACGAGGCCACCACGGAGATGGACGCGGAGCTGTCCGAGGTGAAGGAGGCCACCAAGATGCTCGACAGCGCCTCCACCTCCGCCAAGAAGCTGCGCAACAAGGCCAACTACCTCTCGCATGAACTAGAACTCTTTGACGACGCCTTCCTCAAGCACAACTAGGACAGGCCCGTTTAGGTAAATCATCGTATTTAAAACTTTACATATTTAATGGGAGCCAGTAGGATGGCCAAATAACAGTATTTTCCACAAAAAAAGCCAAAGCCTAACCTCATATTATTTCTGGCATTAAAATGATAAGAAGATAGAACTGAATAACCCAGTTAACTTTGTCGAAAATTAACAGACTTTCCTGAACAATTGTGGAACAGGTAACCACAAACGTGGGAATAAACAGTAGTAACATGGTGTTTTATTTTTATTCCGTAGTGGAAGGTACAAGCAGCGCAAGCGCAGCACATGGCGGGCGCCACTCGCCAGTCGCGGCGCGTGTCGCGAGTGTCGCCCGCCAACAGCGCCGCCGTCGTGTGCCACTAATGTTAACGTTGTTGTTGTAAGAAGAATGTCAACTGTTCGCGTCTCAACATGTCTAGTATAAAATTAAACATGAATGTTACGGTTTGTCTAATGTCCCCGCTATAGGTGTTCTCGTCCCGACACGACGGCGCCCTGTTCCGATGGCTCGGTCACATGACATGACAACTACTTAGGTTCGCCAACAATCAGCCTCTAGGAAGGTAAACATGTTCATGTCAATGTATAGTTGAATGATATACCTCTATTGTACATTAGAGCTTTGTTGTTGTTTTAAAGTTATTTATCAGTTTTTATGTTGTATCGTAATGAAATCACGCGTAGACGCTCGTCTAAAAACTTGTTATGACATTCATTTGTTGTATTGAATTTATTTTAGTTTTTACATGGTTCCTGACGATTTTTAATTTACTTTTAATGTTTACCTTCCCTTTATATAAAGAAACATCTTGGTGCTACCAAATGGATGTATAAAAAGCCAGCAAAATCTTACAAACCATGTTTGTAGATACAGTTTGTATAAAATTGTTATTACTGATAAATTCTAAGTGGAGAATATCTTATGAAATATTTACTACTTGTGTGTTTATCAACGCTATGTCTTTACGCTTTGAAAATCATTTCTCTCGAACATGTTGGTTATTTGTACTGCGAGAGTGTTTAGATAGTTATTGGATATATCACCATATATAAAAAATTTAATATCTTTGACCTTGATAGCGTCATTTTGATTAGCTACCATTAACGACATTTACTGTATCGAAATTCCGCAATATCGACTATGACCTCATTATTTTATGATCTGTGATATTACTCATTCTTGTTACAAAAGTCTATAACCATTGGCACAATCACAGGAACCTAGTGTTTTGAAAATGGAGCATTTATTATATGTATCGGTAACTCATGTTTAAGCAAGAAATCTAATTAAAATGTAGCATGGTCAACATTGCGGACTAGAATGAAATTGTTTCAATATAAGTATTAATTTATTTATGATGTAGTAGCAAAGTGGAGTGTGGTTGTGGCTGTTGTTATAATATGATGTAGGCAAGCTGGTATCATTTGCTTCACCCTTACTACCTTATCACAGTGTCAAAGAAATGTTGAAATTATATTTTTCTATATTTATCACTTAAATATGAACTATACAATTCTCAAAATATTGTGTGTACAAAGAAATAGGAACTAGATTTTGGAACTACCTTAATTTCTTTGACAGTGTAATATACTTTCGTAAATTTTGGCATTTTTACTTGCTATTATTACATTACAATTTAATTAAACAAATAAGTCGACGTTACTGACGTAATTGACGACGTTGGTGACGTAATAAAATGTATTTGATAGGAAGGTACACAGCATACATAATGGAATGAATTGAACATTGGGAGCCATGCAACCATTTGATATTAGATAGATTTTGTTGTCCATTGTAATTAGTTATTGCATAATTAGGAGAATTTTCTTATGTAAATAAAACAAATAAAGGATTCCTTTATAAAAAATTCGTATTATTTGTAGTAAAACATAATTATCTGAGATCAAGTATAACAGTAATATAATAATCATAATTCATTTATATAATTCTATTCAGTTTTAGTGTATGTAAATATGTATATTATACTTACATCAAATTTCTCCTTAATATCCTGAGTTTTAGGTTTGCACTGAAACAATTAAGACGTGACAGTTAAAAACAGTCTGCTATACCTGGATTAGCATGAACTATTTTCTTATCATTTCTATAGGAGTATTGTATAGGCCGACAAGATACGTAATCGTGAAGCTCCATGCGACCGTAATGTCGCGGGAGCGTCTGCGCAGACACTTTTGACGTCAATTCGTATACTAGACTCAATCTAAATGATAAGTTGTCTGCAACTAGTCTTACGATAAAATCGGTACAGTAACAGCGTGCTGTCTCCATTACATTCCGTTAATCTGTATCGCTCAGGGGTCAAGAACAGTCTGTACCATAAATGTTTTGCAGTCGTATTGAGTGATTTTCCTATACAACTACCTGTGCGGGTGTTTGGATTATGCAACATGTCTTACCAAAACAGCATCATCTTTGAAGTCAGTTTTGTCGAACCTCATGGTGGCGCCCTCTACCGTTAGTCCGTAATGCTTGCACACAGCCGCCGCGTCGTGCTCGCTCGAGAAGCGCAGCCACTGTGCTAGCGTTGTGGCGGGGACTGTCAACAGCTTACTATTGTATGCATGGCTCATTACTTGGAGAGCGCGTCTGTTATTAAGGAACATTTATAATGATATCACTTCATTATATACAAAAAGCCCGAAATATAATGTAATATACAAAAAACAACCTACCTTTGCATTGTAGGCAGGTAAGTTAATAAGGCACAATATGTAAGAGGGCACAGTTTGTCTAAAAGTCTACACACTTTTATATAGTTTCCTTGGAGATTTGCTATCGCTATTTCATATGCTAGTTGGATTTTCGTCTGTCTGGAAGATACAATAAATGACATGGGTAAACATGGAAAAATGAGCAATAAAATACAATATCTAAATAGGTAAGTATATAGTAAAAAAAGGGTTATACGGTCGCTGAGCGACATAACATATGGAATAAATTTTATTAAAAAAATTATAATAATATCTCACCTCCTGAAATCTTTAGACAAACTAACATATCTGAAGAGTGGATGCAAATCGTCTAGATTGCATAATATGTATAGACTTTCCATTAGCACTCGATCATTGACAAGTTTGTTTCTTTTTGTTTTGCTGTTTAATTCCAACTTGGACAAGAATCCTGATAGCTCATCCACTTTCTCTTGTGTTTTAGCTGTATTCTCAATGCATGAGAGATACCATTTTATACATTCCAATAAGTACTTTCTGTTGAGAACTGGGTCATAACTCTTTAGAGGAAGATTTGATAATCTGAAAAAAGTTATTTTGATTTGGTTATCATTGCTATGGTACAAACTGTGGGTGCAATTAGGAATAAAATTGAACTGATTAGATACTGCAACAATATAAATATATTGAACAATACATTGTTTTTGTAAAAAAAAAGTTAATGAGCAGGATTCGAACCTGTGCCTCCTGGATAAATACTCCAGGATGACCTGCCCACTACTGCGAATTCTTCTTCCACACTGTAATATGTCTTTAGGTAATGTCATTGCTATCTATTCAGTCTCTATATAGATAGCAATGACATCACCAAGAGATGTATCCTGCTCATGACCATTTTCTTTCAACAAAAATGTATAACTATAGAGTTTGCAGCGCATGCATTCTTGTTTTGTATTTCAATATACGTTTAGCACTGCTCATAAATAATAAAATAATATAAACTGCTCATAAATTGGAGATTTTTCTTATTACTTATTGAACAAACAACCTTGAGTCTAGAAATAACACAATATATCAAAATAGGTGTCTTCTTCCAAAGAAGTAAAGAAACAAGTTATAAATTTAATTACATACTTTCATGAATTAACCCTTTGACTCACTAATTAGTAGACACAATAGATTTTAATTGTTATGACGTACATAGTTATACGTGCGTGAGCTTACATGTTAAATGAATCATATGCTTTGGTACTGGTAATTTTCTCTAGTGCATTTTTTAACTAGTGAATATTTTAGTTCTGTGATTCAACATAAAAAGAATTTATTCCACTTACTCATAGGCATAGTAGACATAAAACCTGACCATAGGTTCTAGAAGGCAGACACATTGTTCAGGTGGAAGCCGCTGTATGGTCATATCCTGTCTCACAGCTCTCAGGCGGTCATTGACATAGTCATACACAACTGATACTGGAACATCCACTCGTCTTGTGATGCTGGAAAAGATATTAGAGTTAATTAATTCATCTTCAATGATTTTATACACAATACCTGTGGAATGTGGGACAAGGGGGGGGGGGAGACATTGTTACCAACATTGATGAGCATGACAAATCCTTGAGCAATAGTGTATGGAGATTGAGTGGTTGAAGTCACATCTTGGTGTGTCATGATGAAGTGGAATGTGGACACCGTTTTTACTAAATTTAAAATTTTTGTGATAATTTTATTTGCAATTATGGCTATGCTTACTGGGAGACTAATGGTGACAATTGGTATAATTAAGTTCTTAATAATGAATCAAGATGTTTAGGTTTGGAGCTTATAAATTCAGAGTTTTATTTACATTTACAAATGTTTGACAACAACATAGTTGTTATAGTTATTGTATATAAGGAGTCTAAGCTACACTTTTGTGCAATAACTATTTTTTATAAGTTGAGAGGTTAAAATTTCAGGAATTTTACTTTCATAATGGCATGAATAAATTAGATAGATAATATAATTATTATGTTACTCCAAAGTAAACATTCTTACTCAAGCAGCAGATATTGTACAGTGTCAACAAGTACGGAGTACGGCCGCAGCAGGTGAGGTACAGCCATATTGGAGTCTGCCGCTGACCGGCTGTAGCACTTCACCAGCTTTTTCTCACTGCCCCACACTTCTAACACATGGACCAGACGTTCATCCTCACGCCTTAAAATAGAGTTTTTTAAATTAGTTGTATAATATATGCAACAGATTTTACGACATACTCATAACCTCTTTATATTTTAGTATTTATTGAGGTATCTGTTGTATTCACGAGGGTTCTACTTAAAGTATCTAATAATTGAAAGTTTTGCTTATTAAAATAGGTAATAGTAGGCAGAAATTCTGGAGGAATTAATTGAGGAATTTCAAAAGTGCACATTATATTTATGTCTTTGGCTCTAAGTAAAATTTTAAGTACAGTTTGACTTCATCTTCAGGACACATTGAATAGCAAGTGCCTGTGATGCAATCTGTATTCCATGCTTCTTCAGTTTCTATGTTCTTGCAAAAGAAGTCGAAATAGGACGACATCATTTTATTTTAAAACCAAAAATTCGAAACACTTAGTCATTAGCCTGACTGAACAATAATCTGAAATAAAATCTGAAAGTTGAAACGCCCGGCACTTTGATTTGATTAATTTTGATAAACGGAAATGTCAATGTCAAGACGTCAAACAATGTCAAGGTTTTTTTTAACATTCGCGTTATTTGAGAAGAGAGTTATTTGCACATTGCCACAGACAAATAATGTATATTTTCACCGTGGGAGAGCCATGCTTCGGCACGAATGGGCCGGCTCGACCGGAGTGATACTACGGCCACACAGAAAACCGACGTGAAACAACGCTCGCGTTGTGTTTCGCCAAGTGAGTGAGGGTACCGGAGGCCCAAACCCTTTAAAAGGCCGGCAACGCACATGCGACTCCTCTGGGGTTGCGGGTGTCCATGAGCGGCGGTAATCGCTTACCATCAGGCGATCCATCTGCTCGTTTGCACCCTATCTCACAAAAAAAGAAAAGTCAGGTTAATAACAACAAAAGAAATAGGCGTGGATCGTTTTGAAATTTTCACGAGACGTAATAACAAATATATATAGGCCAATTATGAATCGCTCGTGATAGTGCACATTGGAAACAATTGTTACGAATAACATAAGATTTAGGATTTTTTTCTCGGCAACTACCAAGTAGTGCGCTCTACAGTTTGAGTATATGGATACACTTACTGGGTAATAATTACACGCGGAACCACCGTTCGATTTGAATACCTCACACCCTTGCCGCCTCCTTGTGAGTTGCTTCTACAAAGAAGCAATTTAGAACTAGTAATTTTATACAGTTAAATGAAATAGATGAAAACGATCGATCACACAAATAGTTTGGCTAGTAAGCTATTTATTTTATATTTATTATGAATTAAAAATCTCCATAATTGTATTGAAGATGTCAAGCAACTGCAACACTAATCGTGACGTAGTGCTGGCACATCGGCGGAAGAGAGTACTTAGCGTAGCATTTTGTTATACCATGCTACCTATTAATTTCAGTCTCGAGCGCGAAAAAAACGACATTCAGTCAATGCATATGGAATTCTATCTAGTCTAGATACTAGATCTATGGCGTAGATATGTCACAGATGGATTGTAGAATCAGCTGTTTTACAAAACTCCCAGCTGATTTATAAAACAGTGCTGTTATGTAAAACAGCTGAAAGACGTTTAGCGATTCTTCATAATACTTAACTATATAACGCAGAATTTTATGAAACGTTTTGTTTGCGTTTATCAATGTGAAGGCGCGGTTGGCGCAGTGGTCGACAGACGAGCTGCTGCGTCACGTGTCGCAGGTTCGATTCCTGCACGGAACAAATATTAATATGATCTACAGATAATTGTTCCAAGTCTGGGTGTGTGTGCATGTGACATTGTCTGTAACACCAGATACAGGAAGAAATTCCAAGTGCAGGCAAAGTTAAAAAAAAAACAGTTGGCCAACGATCAGATGTTATGTAAAACAGCGTGAAATTAAATGTCTGTGGATTTTAGTTCAAAATTTTATCGCTGATAGCTCTGTGTGTCTAATGAATATTATTTTAACATTAATAAAATACTGTAAAGTCTATATTATATCCGGATTATGAAAGAAAATAATTAAATTGACCCATGAGCGAGCGAAGCGAAGCTCGGGAGTTCCGTCTACCCCTGTACCCCGACACAGATAGGTTAGGTTCGAAGAGTTTAGGTATTTTCCCCTTCGTATTTAGGTAGTTTCTGACCCTAGACATGAAAATAGGCCGACCAAGCCACGGAAAATCATTTCAGAATAGTGTATCTTTTGTTTTACTTGAGTGGTGACTGTGCATTTACCTATACAATAAATATAGATAAATCTGTCTGACCGTAGATAATATTATTCTATATTAGGTGCGTCTACACGTGGGTAGCAGTTTTATTAACGTAACGCAATGGCAATCCAGCTGTACGATGTTCAGCTGCGTTATAAAACGGATCTGTTGGTCTCGTTGCCTCGTTGGTCTAGTGGTCCCAAGCGCGCCTGCTGATCACGAGGTCTTGGGTTCGAGTGCTAGGTCGGGCAAAGTCACAGTGTTGTTGGGGTTTTCCGTTAGCAAATTCTCAGTAGCAGCCCGGAGTTTGGAATTGTGCCCGGTAGATGGCAATAGGCTCACCACGTATTACACGGGACTTTCACATCATTGGTGAAATGTGGGTGTACCCTTCCGGGAATACAGGCGTATGCTATGTATGTTATGTTTTAAACAATATTTGAAATAATTTAATTGATGAACGTAAATATGGCGAAACCATAGTTTGTATCACAACAAAGTACCTAATTGGTACTACTAATATTTCCCAAAATTAGTTGTCCCGCCATCTTGACGCTTAACTCCAATATTACAACGCATATTAGTAATCCGACTGCACAAAGATATACTTCCTGATTTGGTACTTACCTCCAAAATACTACCTTGTTTTATCTAATTCCTTTATCGTTTTCTTGTAAACAGCTTTTCCCCTAAATGACATATATACGCCTAAACAAAAAATCTGAACGATACATTTGTATGAAACATTGCTAATTTATATTTATTCTATCGCATGCCTAAAAAAGACATCGCATCCCTGAAAAAGCCGCCAAGTTCGAGTGGAACAACCGAGGGCTACCCTGCCTTGTAGAGAAATTATGGGTTGTACGCACAATGGACGGTCCCACACTTTTTGGCATTCATCATTGCTTCCATAGCGTGACGTGCGTAAACTATCACACTGCAGGGCAAGCTCATTTCATACGGAGGCACGAGCATTGATCACCACGATAGCTCTTACTGCGGGTTGGCGAAAGTAAGTAATAGTACTAAGTAGTGAATAGTATATGAATAATAGGTTCTTTAGCAGCTACTATTCATTTTTGTATCTAATTAGTAGGTAAGTCATCAGGATCAGGATCATGTTGAGACAGTCGACGCTCGACCGAGTTAACAGCGTTTGTTCCCATTGAGTATTAAGTTCTTTGGTTCATGGGAAAAGAAAGATCGCATAAATTTATCAATACTTTTACTTAAAAAAATATGTTCACAAAAATAATAATTACTGCAAGTTACATTTTTTTATATTAAACACCATATTTTAACAAATAAATTATCTCAATGTTATGATATAAATTGTTACCGTTTTATTTAACATTGTTCACATTTTATTAAAACTATTTGAATAAGAACAATACATTTATTGTAAACAATATTTATTATTATTTCAACATCGTAGGATTTGTGGAAGCAAGTAATTGTAACAATAATGTGAATTGTAACAAAAATAAGTTATTGAATGTTTTAGTGTATTACTACATTTAAATAAAAAAATGTAATTTCAGTGTTATTGTGAAGTGACAACATTATTTTAACACACTCGTCAGCATTTTTCACCAAACTATCTACATGAAGATGTCAGTGTGACAAGTTCATATAGACTTAAATGATAATCATGATAATACAAGGACAATTTTCATTATTTAAGGGGCAATTTTACATTGGTACCTATCATCAGAGAGCTGCAATTTTTTCTTTTAATTCCTTCAATTCTTTCGCGTGAACCCATTTGATACCTGTCGCTGAAGCTGCACTCGCTGGTCTTGATATGCATCTGTGAAGAAAGGATTAATAAAAAAAATTTGCTTTCATTTCATTCGCGAAAATTTGTAAATTACCTATATTTTGTAGGTACAAAAAAGTGGCACGTGTTGCACTTAAATCAGAACTTCAGTGGGATGAATAGTGCCTCCACTCCAACGCTTAGGAGCATATAGCTTAGTGAGTGTGTCTCAGTGTAGTGGGCTCCCAATCAAACCGGGTGCAGCTTAATACCAGTATTTTATATGGAGCGACTGCTTATCTGACCTCCACACAACCCAGATACTGGGTAACACGATATCTCGTGGTATGAATGGTTGTCAGACTTTCAGGCATCTGACTACCCGTAACGGCTGTCATAGATCTCAATTTAACATCCAGGACCGACGGTTTAACGTGCTCTCGGCGTGGTCTCGGTATAAACTTATCCAAATTCATTGATATACAGGGCTATTTATATTATATACGAAACCTGAAACTAGTTTGTTCAGAATCAAGTAATCGAATCGATTATATTAATTTTTACACCATGTTAAAATTTTGACCAAATAATGTTTAAAAAATCCTATATGTTGGACACAGTAGGTACGTGGACCATCTGATTCAATACTTAGCGCCATGTCGGCGCGGCCGCAGTGCATAAACAAGCGCTGGCCTCGCGCTGGCCAACGCTGACCCCGCCACCACCGCCTCAGTCGCCCGGAAGCTAGAGATCGTTAGGTAATTTAAGTATATGTCGCTTGCGCCCGCGACCCCATGTCGTGTCGTGTGTAAATAGTGCTCTTGTAAATAATAATAATGATGACGTCGTGAAGAATAATTATTGTAAATTGTGTTAATTAAAATGATTAAACACGTCAAGGTGTTTATCCGAACGAACGTTTTTCTTTGTTTACGAAAAAGTATGTAGGTACATAATAGTAAATGTACAATTGACTATTATGATAGTCCAAATACAGCAAGTGAGATGGTAAATGTTATCAATACACTACTGATATAACCGCTCTGTGTGATACCTATCGGAAAAGTTACAATTAACGGAAGATGAATCGTGGTGAAAACAACGAGCTTGTAACTTTGTGAGTTTTCATTTGGTTTTCATTACATGTTTCATTTTTTTTATACCGATTCTACAAATGAAAATATTTGACCCTTGTCTAAGGTTTCGTATATACTGAGAATAGCCCTGTATACTAAAACTCTCATTACACGACAGCCCAAAACAGAGGGTTATGTTATTTTAAATATAATATAAACTCACGAATGGAACTCCTTACCGGCTCCCATTATTCCTGAGCAATACAATAGGCATATTAAAGGCTAGTGAATAGATTTCTTCTGGATCTTTCTGGTCTATCCTCAGGCACATTGACGGCGCATCCCATTAGGAGAGTTGGCCAAACGTAGACCCATTTTCGATAATTAAAAATATATACTTACGACATTTTCTGTTGGAATAGGTTCTCCATCCGAACTTTGCAGTAAAGCCAGGCACCCTGGTTCTTGTGCTCTTCCTGAACCCAGACCTTCTTTGCCTTCTCATATTTACAGAATTCTTTGAGGATCAGGTCATAGGGGAACGGGTACAATTGTTCGATACGGCACATGGCTATTTTATCTTCTAGTTTTTTCGTTTTCCGTACGTCGTCGATTTTGATGGCTACGTTGCCGGAGCAGAATATTAGCTTTTTGACGCCGTCAGGGTTTTTACTAGCTGGTCCATCTTCAGGTATCACTCTGTTGAAAAAGGTTAGTGCTTAGCCGAAATCTATTTATAAACCTATCGTTGGCAGAGAGATAGTACGAGGATCAGGAGCAGAAAAACAGTAGGTAATAGGCAAGATGACAGTATTAAAGAATCAAAGAATCAATGGTTTTAGAGAAAAATATATAAACACAGGATTCTAAAAAAAATACCTAGTTTTGTTATAAACATTAAGATTATTAAGATTTTCAATAAAATAAAAGTGTAAAATACTGCAATCGGCCATGTTGACTGAAACGCCAATAGGCATGATGACAAATTTTGAAATCTCCTTTTATAATGTAGGTAAACATCTACTTTATCCGAAAAACACATTATTTCTGCAATAAACTAAGTTTTAACGCAAATTATTGCATTTTAATCTATTTAATTTGATTTAACCGCGAAAACGCTGCTGGGTGTCATGGCGCCGTTTTTACGTCATCCTCAGCATATTTGACATAAGTTGAAGCCATAATGTACGGCGATTTGACTGAGGTGTGACGTCATTCGCTGTGATTGACTGTTCAGTCAACATGGCCGATTGCAGCATTTTATACTTTTATTTTATTGAAAATCTTATTAATCATAATGTTTTTAATAAACTAGGTACATTTTTAGAATCCTTTGTGCCTATATTTACCTCTAAAACCATTTATTCTTTGGTTCTTTAATACTGTCATCATGCCTATTACAGCGAATGACGTCACGCCTCAATGAATGTCAATCACCGCCATACATTTTGCTTGAAGTTTTATCAAATATTATCGAAGCGTGACGTCACAGCCCATCATAAGCGGCGCCATGACACCCATGAGCGTTTTCGCGCTTAATTAAAATTAGATAGATTAGTTTATTGCTGAAATAATGTATTTTTCGGAAATAGTAGACATGTACCTATATTATGAAAGCAAATGTCAAAATAGTCAGCATGCCTATTGTACTGATCTACCCAGACGAATCGTTACAATTTGAACCTTATGTTAAAGGCATTTCATAGCAATAGCGCGAGGCTGTATAACATCACAATACGATAAAGCTAAATAAACTGCTAGGAGAATGCCCAACCAGGGAATCCAAACCCCACCTTTGAGTTCAGTAGACCAATGAGGCCGTACTTAATTAAAAAAAAAATACAACCGAATTGATAACCTCCTCCTTTTAGGAAGTCGGTTAAAAAATATATTTCTTAAAATAGTCTCATCTGCATCTCATTTATTTTTTACTTGGATGGAGGTTTGATCCTAACGTCTACCTTACATACTTTTTTTTCGTTCACGATAATATATCTGGTCACAAACAAGAACCACCGGCGACAAAAAGAAGGTTCTTTTTGCCGACATATTTGTCGATTTTAAATATATGTATTTTATTTTTTATTTCTATGCACTTTATCTACTCGACAGTGTTTCGACAAAGATCCGTGCTCGGATTCCGGGTGCGACTAATAAGTACACCGTCAAAATAAAATAAAAAAAACATCTTACCTCCTAAAAGATGTTCCTGGTAGAAATTCGGTCATCTTGGACCGGTAGTAGGGGTGCTTGAGGCCGACCTTGGGTGTCATGACGAGCAGCGGCTTGCGGAAGGGCAGCGCGATCTGCCGTCGGATCATGTGGAAGTAGTTCGCTGGTGCCGTCACGTTGCATACGATCCAGTTACTCGCACGAAGCTGCTTCACTATTGATGAGACATTCAAGCTTTTTACATAAAATTCCGTTGTGGATATAATCGTAATCAATCACCTCCTAAACGGCTTGACCGATTTTGATGATGTTTTTTTTTTTAACTAAATGGTTCGCCTATATTTTTCATAGTTATATGCATAGTTGGACCCAGGGGGTGTTGCTGTTGTCGAGATCCAGTAAAATGTGTCAGGACAACGTCTCCCTACTGGGTCCGCTAGTACTAATATATTTTTAAACCGCAATAAATAATGCGAAGCGATGTTCCCGTATTTTTTTATAGGTATAAAATTTGATCGAGAACATGTTTTGAACCGGCGCCCCTTGGATCGGTACTCCAAGTACTCTGTTAACAGTGCCAACTAAGCTATCGCGACCACTGCTTTATTATGTTTAATGCGTTATTCCATTATACTTGGTTTGGTAGTTATGAGGTCCGTAATAAACCATTTTCAATGTCAACTGGTGGCGGAGAGCAGAACTAACAAAACTATATCATCTTTATACAATAACCACCATTGGTTCCAGCACTTCCAGCAATAAAATACAATTCCTCATTCAAAAAAAACCTATTAAAAACGTTGTGCAGCTTGTGCATACTCAGAGAAATATGGGTAAGTTAGAGTGCGCACTATGTACCTATATACAACAAACATACGTGACCTAAAATTTTTTTTTATTTGTTTATCATCTCTAATTGATTGCCATGTGTCGAATTGTTAATAGAAGTAAGTAAATAATGCAATTATTTTTTTACTTTTTAGTGCATTTTTGGAGACGGTTCTTGTATTTTTTTTTAATTATTTTATTTAAGTTAAAAATAAGGAACTACTAGTTTTGGTGGCACGAAACCCAAGTACGCAAGTCCGAGATACTTAGTCCGTTTTTGTCTTGATGTAAGTTATATACAATAGATACCTATTGTTATATTTACATTATTAAAGAATACGTTTAAAATGCGATTGTTAAAGGAACTAACATGCCATATCCTTGTCGTCAAGGTCTGGTATGATTTCTTCATCGTCGTTACACTGCAGCAGGAACCTTTCAATTTTTGACGACGAGTGCTCGGGGCCCTGATAGCAATAACAAGATCACTCGTATATATAATTATGTAAGTATGTGTTTGTTGTGATGGTTTTGTGCGTATAGGTACGCGATTGACTATGCTATAAAATTATATTAACCGACACATACCTAACATACCCAACCCATAAATGTCCCACTGCAGGACAAGGGTTTATTCTTATACAGAGAAGGCTCGAGCATTGATCAGGCTAGCTTACTGCGGCTTGACGATTTCAGACTCAGTCAGCTTTCCTCACGATGGTTTCCTTTACAATGTGTCTTAGATTAACTAGGAAAGTACACAAGCTGCTCGAGATGCCCGGTTTGTTACACCTACAAGCTGTCAAGAGTTGCGCCTGTAACCACTCGGCCACCACGTCCTAACCCAAACATAAATACAGCATCACGCCTGTATTTGCCGAGGGGTAAGCAGAGGTGTACACAATTGACACTCACATTTCACTAATACTGTTATTAAGTCCCGGGTGCGGTGGTGTGGTGAGCCTATTGCCATCTACCGGGCACAATTCCAAAATTCGGAACTTAATAACAGTATTAGTGAAATATGAGTGTGGTGTTACTTAGTATTTCCTAACAGGAAAAGCTCAATAATAGTTTGCCCGACCTGGGAATCGAACCCGAGATGGGTAAGGTAGAGATTATCGATTTCCATGAGCGGTGATAGCCTAGAGGTATGACCGTTGGACTGACAAGTCAAAGCTCGCAAGTTCGAATCCAAGGCACGCACCACTGTCTTTTCGAAGTCATGTGCGTAACATAAATTAATTATTACTTGCTTAAAACGGTGAACGAAAACAACGCGAGGATACCAGCACACCTGACAGATGTTCTCGATGGTGTGTAAAGCCATGTCAGAGACCTACGGGTGGCTTAAACTTTGACACTAGGTTGTTCATCAACCACACGATATGAAGAAGATCGATTTCCACTTTCTACAATTCTAACACACTTCTTTCTCTTCACATATTTTTATGGGGGAACGAGGTGTAGTGTTCCTCCATAGAAAAGGGAGGATTCTCCAACCAGGCGGGTGATATTGCCTGGCGGGCCACGGCCCAACGGTTAATGTCGGGAGGTCGTATATATACACACTCGTCGTCAAACTTTGATTGCGCGATGCAGAGTGTTGTGCGCGTAGTTACTATGTAGCGAGATAGATGTCGCTACATTTTCATTAACCTCTTCATGAATCATGCTCGTCGGCTTAGGTTACTCTGAATGGACCTCTCCATTATAAGAACGTTCGCAATACAATACTCGTAGTTGAAGTTATAATCTTCATAGTTCGTTAGTGGTTTGACCATTTGATAAGTCAAAGGCCGCAGATTCAAACCGGAGGCACGCACCACATTGTTTCAAAGCCATTTGTGTGATTTATTTTATCACTTGCTTTTAAAACGGTCAAGAAAAACTTCGGCAGCAAATCAACCTGTTAGATGTTCTCGATAGTGTGTAAAGTCAAAGTCCAAAAGTTTTTACAAACCATTGAAACATCAAATTTTGTTGTACGGTTCGAAAATAGTAGATTCCTATGAAGAAAATCGGCACGACCGGAACTCCATAGTTACTCTCATTTAGAATTTAATTATTTTATACTTCATCATAATGCTATGTCAGACGGCTACACGGGGCACGGGTAGTTTCAAATTGACAGCGCGGTTGGCGCAGTGGTCGAGAGACCGACTGCTGCGCTGCGTGTCGCAGGTTCGATTCCTGCACGGAGCAAATATTTGTACGATCTATAGATAATTGCTCCGGGTCTGGGTGTATGTGTGCATGTGAGATTATATGTTTGTAAACGCACCCACGACACAGGAAGAAATTCCTAGTGTGGGGCAACGTTTAAAAAAAAAAAAAGTTCGTTCATAAACCATCCGATAAAATACTCACGCCACCATCAATGCCGTGGGGCATCTGCACCACGAGTCCGGACTGGCACACCCACTTGCTCTCCCCGTTAGCGATGAACGTGTCGAACACAGGCTGCGCCGTGTCCGCGAAGTCACCGAACTGCGCCTCCCATATCGACAGCAGCATGGGGCTCGAGTACGAGTAGCCGGTCTCGAAGCCCAGGATACCTAGCCATAACAGTGGGTCCGTAGGTGTTTACAAAATTACCGCAGTATTTATAAAAATTGACGTTCGTGAAATGCTTCTATGTCCCTTGTTAAGAAAGAAAGAGAAGAAAATGTCAAGAGTCAATATTAGTTATTGTTTAACTTGTTTGAAGTATAGTGAGTTCAATATAGGCAAGCAATAAATCAAGGCAAGGCTAATGTCTCATTGCAATACTTGTTTAATAGACTTTAATTTCGATAAAACATACGTGAAGTAACCCTTTAATTAAAAATGTGTTACCAAATTCGGAGAGCGAGCTGTTGTGTAGCTCGTAGCGCGCCTGGTCGGGGTACAGGTAGTCGAACACGCGGTATGTGGCGCCGTCCACGCCCTGGTGGTGGTACACGTGGTGCCTGTCGACAATACCACATCACTAAATACTTTGTATTTGCTTAGTTTCACTATAATTGCGTCCGCGGGAAAACGTTTTTCATTAGAATTGTATGCACACACACACACACACACACACACACACACACACACACGCGCGCGCGCACACACACGCACGCACACACACGCACGCACACACACGCACGCACACACACGCACACACATATACACACAAACACCGCCCCCAAACCCACACGTACCTGTGCGCCATGGTGCCCCGCTCCACGTCCTCGCCGGTGAAGCGGATGTGCACGCGGTCGCGCAGTAGCGAGCCGTACGCTAGCGCTTCACCCATCGCCCAGTCCGCGATGCCTTCTGCCACCTATTAATACACACGTTACACACAGACAACATTTAAAGCGACTACATTTTTATTCAAAAGACAGAAAATGCATTGATAATATTGTTGAGCTCCGTAACCTGCTGAAAATTATACAACCAATTTGTTAAGAATTTTGTAGCAAATACAATCGACAAGTCTAACCTAAGTGTCAAAGACGGGGCCGGTTACAACGTAAACATTGCCAAAACAAAAACAGGGGATTCCCGAAAAATAGTAATGCTAGGATGCGTAACTTATTTTGGGAAATCCCCTATTTAACTCTGCCAATCGTACTGGTTTTCCAGTTCTTTGGATCACAGGGATCAGGACGAGAGAGTGGGCTTGCACCAGCGCAACCATTTGTCCACTTTAACTTTGCGCCGATGCCCAGCTATTCTTTCTGGTTTTGCAAACGCCAAATACGAAATCAGAAACCCCCCTACACGTGGTACACATACTATTCTTCGGGTCAATTATATTATTAACATGGTGATCGTATTTAAAACCATGTCGTCGTGTTCGGTCTAGCGAGTCATATATAGACCTCACGAAAGGAAATAGCTGTCTGAAACGTCAAAGCTAGGTGCACGGTTCCTAAAAGTTGATCTTATGGAAAAGAACCGGCAAGAAACCCAATAGGCACTTTTTTTAAATAAAAAGTTATTTACAATCGTATATTGAAGGCATGTGAGAATAATGTAAGAGAAAACAAAATTGGGGTCGCTAGAAGGAGGACTATGTATTAGGCAAACACACGTACCATTTTTTCTCGGGCACTTAGTATTTTAGCTATACCCTTGTGGATCTCAAAGGCCCAGGGCTCCGGTGGCTTACAGAAATGTGCAGCTATCGTCGAAAGTGTCTCCTTACATATTCCCGTCTCTTTAACCTGAAAAAATGCAAAAATGCTATGAAGATTAATTGTGAACTATGACTCGGTGGTTAGTGGGGAATGTACGTTTATGCTCTACTAGGCTGAAAAAAAAATGTGTGATCCTTTTTGTTCGACAGACTTTTTGTCATGTCGCTGAGACCTATAGACAAATACAATTTACTAGGGCGCGCCATAGTAAATTGTAGTACTTTGAGTATAATTAATTTCCAATTTTGTACATGTTTTGTGCACAGTCGGAGTTATATATAATATATTGTAAATGAATACGTTTTTAGAAAACGCGTTTGTTTTTTTGGTACTTCATACTTCACACACAATACTTATAGTAGATATTTCTGACATCTACCGAAAATACATAACAATAGAATAAAATGAAAATATACCTTCTTAGGGTCCACGGACTCAAAGAAGCCAGTCCAGGGCGTGTCGATCCAGTCCATGATGCTAAGCTTGGTAACTTTCTTGGCCATTTCAAAGTGTTGGTTGAGAGTGTCCGTGTACTCCTTCTCCCAGCCCTTGATGTCGGCGTCGCTCGCGATGCCTTCTGTTTTCAGTTTCTCCCCATACAGCTGATCGACTGCAATCAAACGTCAATAACTTTGGAACTTCTCAGGGACATTAAAGAATATGTTTGAATATTCTTTAATGTCCCTGAAATCTATATCGAATATATATCTATCGAATTGAAAGAGATCAGGGGAAGTATGTAATTGGCAATAGTATCAATTAATGGGATGGTTTATGACCACTTAATATTATATCATACTAGCTGACCCGGCAAACGTTGTTTTGCCATATAAATAAAAATTTTAGGGGTGGACTACCCCTAACATTTAGGGGGATGAAAAATAGATGTTGGCCGATTCTCATAGATACCGGATAAGCACAAAAAATTTCATCAAAATCGGTCAAGCCGTTTCGGAGGAGTATGGCAACGAAAACTGTGACACGAGAATTTTATATATTAGATTGCATTAATAATAATAATATAATAATAATTGTTTATTTAGAAAAAAGTTCAATATAGGTTAACAAATTATCTTACAATAAAAATTAAGTACAAATTGCATAATTGCCTGAACTAGGTAGAAACCTGTGACTCAGGCTATGTAGTGCATGCTTGCAGTTTTATAAATTAACAATAAAATTAACTTAAAGAAAAGTAGTATAGTGATTACAAATTATTATATTATAGTAGTGATAAGTAATTTATTACATTATGAAAGCAATTTATTTGCAAACTACGAGTAAGTCTTCTGTCTGTTCGTAGGAAATGCTTTGCAAATATTGACCTATAACATTTTTACAGCTAAAATAGTCTAATCTATAAATACTTAGTTCTCTATTTAGCCTATTGTACAAAAATGGGCCTAAGAAGGTAAAAAATCTCTTTATAAATACATATTTTGAGGTGGAAATTGAGGTGCAGACAATATCATTCCGTCTTTTGTTAGTAATGTCAGCATTGTAGGTTAGCATGGTGTGCTGTTTTAATATTAAGTGCATAATGAAG
Source organism: Xylocampa areola (assembly GCA_935421205.1). Lineage (NCBI taxonomy): Eukaryota > Metazoa > Arthropoda > Insecta > Lepidoptera > Noctuidae > Xylocampa > Xylocampa areola. The sequence goes on from OW285206.1 coordinate 19,281,124, forward strand.
AGTTGACGAACAGTTAACACGCTGCAGGATTTATATAACAGATGTGTAGGGAAGAAAAAGGGATGAAAGTTAGCTACTTTTATGATTGCTCTCTGAGCTCGTTCTCTTACTCTAACTGTCTCTAACTTGTATAATAGTATGGAAACAGACACTGTGTCAAAAGCTTTCGCTAAATCAAGAAAAATTCCCATGGACTGGTTCCCTTTCCCGAGTTCTTGTGTGACATAATCGGTCAGGCTATGTACTGCATCAGCTGTGGATAATTTGGCTCTAAAACCAAATTGCGCAGGTGAAAGGAAGTTGTTTTTTTCCAGGTAGTTAACTAGTCTGCTATTTATGATTTTTTCCAATATTTTTGATATTGAGGGTAGTATCGATATTGGTCTATAATTGTTAACTAGGTCTTTGGTTCCAGATTTATAGATAGGGATTACTACTGCCTTTTTAAGACATTTCGGAAAAACTCCATTAGAGAGACATAGTTGGAATATATGGGTTAAGGGAGGTACCAAAATATGCTTAAAAAGTTTAAGGATCTTATTACTTATACTATCCCATCCGACTGCACAATCATCCTTTAACCCTGAGATGATTCGAGCTATTTCATACTCATCAGTGTCTAGCATGGCAAAAGATTTCAAACTACAAACATTGTTTGTTTGTTTGCATTGCATGGGACTGACAACTAACCAGTTGTCATGGTCCTGATCTTCTTGTACATGAAGGGTTGTGTGAACATGGGTTCGTCCTCCTCACTGTGTCCAAAGCGGCGGTAGCACACCAGGTCGAGCACCACGTCCTTCTTGAACTTGCAGCGGAACTCGATGGCGACGCGCGCCACGTGTGCCACGGCCTCCGCGTCGTCGCCGTTCACGTGCAGGACGGGCGCGTCTGTGCATTTGGCTACGTCTGGACCAGAAACATTGATTTACTAAGGTTAAAGTCTTTGTATGTGTAAACACTCTGTGCCCTTTTGTCATGGGAGAGGCGATGACTTCTCGAAAAGGAAAACGCACTGCGGCACTGCGCGATATCGTCGTGATAGTCCAATACCGCGTAAGTAACAATTGCAAATACGGTGTAATTTCCTTTGAGAAAGTTTTAAATGACAGGAATAAAAACATAATTTATTCGCAAACTTCTTACGCGCCCCGCAAATTTTTAACCTTATATCAAAATAATGATTCTTGAAGAATCCGCACTTTCAATTTAACTATATTTGATAGATTAAATTTTCTTCTTAAAAATAAATTGAGCGCTATTTACAATTGCTAGTTACGCGGAGTTTTATAATGGACATCACCATAGGACATCACAATAATACCATTTATCAGAATCAATTTTAAGAGTTACCTAAAAGAAAAAACTAACACAACTAGTGGCTATACTAATGTACTACTAAAGAGTTCTGGAGGCTATTCGATGTCGGCGTCGTACCTGAACAATAGGGGGAACTTCTGGAGAACCTGGGGTCGGTGGTGTACCCGATCTGGTTGTTGCACACGATGTGGATCGCCCCGTGCGTGGTGAACGCCGGCAGGTTGCTGAGCGTGAATGTCTCGTACACCACGCCCTGGCCGCAGATAGCCGCGTCGCCGTGCATGATGATCGCCATCACCTGGTGATTTTGCATTCAGTTTTAATAAAAAAAATACGGAACTTAGCGCGATTGTAATCAATTCTTGGCGAGATATATTTTTATCGATATGTGTTTTTTCCTAGCCTTGCATAATTTTTTAAGGGTTTTGATGAAATTCAGATAATTTTATAACCTAATAATATGATTTTGAAGCCAACTAAATATAAGCTAGCGTAGCGTTTGTCTACATGGCGCTGTCGAAGGTACCCGGATCCTGGTCAGTGAATGTTGAGCGTAGCTGGAATCCCGAAGTGTAGTTGAACGTAGCTGTAGGCAGCCAAAGTGTAGTCGAGATGGCTTAGTGGTCAGAGCGCCTGGAGTATTTATCCGGGAGGCGCAGGTTCGAATCCTGTTCGCGACCGTATTATTTTTCCAATTAATATAATAACTGTAGCAAAAGTGTGGTCGCCTGGTCGACCGTAATCTAGCATAAAAAACGTAGGGCTGCAGAATGAGTAGCGTAGTCGTACGTAGCAATAGAACAAGCAACGTAGCAGTGTAGTGCCGCGTAGCGATAGCCTGAGAAGCGTAGTGTAGTTGAATGTAGCAGAAGCCTCAGCAACGTAGCATCGTAGTCGTGCGAAGTCCTGAAGGAATTAGTACTGGAGTAGTTTTAGCGGGCGTAACCCTCTCGCCACTGGCATATGATTCCCAATCATATAAAGGTACCTTTTACCAGTATGGTTACGATGATAGTACACGATATTAATCGTGTGTAACACAACTTTATGTTTGTGTTTAGTTTTTTATTCGTATGTTCGCTTTAGTACAACTTCTTTTGTGCTTGTGTGTTACCTCACCCCCCGCTAAAAATGACGACCAAATTTGTTCGATATTTAGTCATAAGGCGTCTCCCGTCTGGTCCTCTAAGTGCGAAGCGGTAGGCCGAGCACCGTATTCAGAGATAGCGATAGAATAAGCACCCTGAGCAGCGTAGCCATGTAGTCGAATGAAATGGATAATGATGTTAATATTACGCAAAATGAGCATCGTAGTCGAGCGTAGCAATAGCCAGATTAGCGTAGCATCGAGCGCGCACGCCTGCGTAGCGTAGCGTCACGAAGTATATAAAGTGTTTTAAGGTTAATAATGCGCATTTACGTTGATTAGAATGTCTTGCATTATGTTTAGTTGTATTGGAAACGTTTTATAACTAAAAACGATGGCGAGGTAACAAAAATTTGTTTTTTATGTATAATATAATGATCAAAGAAGGTGCTGGCAAAGGTTACCTTGTCTCCGTTACCGTCTCCCTTCCAGAACTGTTCGGCGCGCGCCTTGCCCGCCACAACGGGGGTCACGACCTCCAAATGAGAAGGGTTGGCGCTCATCGATACCTTGATGTATTTGTTGGTCCGCCGGATGAACCGGTGAATATAAGTGCCCAAATGGTACTTTATGTCGCCGGAACCCTGGAGGTGACGGTCAAACAAAGACAATAGATCAAATAGATAAGAAAGGAACTGTATGCTAAATTAGACTAGCCCTTTATTAACACTACCTTATCTATTACCATAGAACCTGATTTGTGATCAAAACCAAATTAAAATTATTAACTTTTTGTGCTTCTTAGTAGCGTGCCCTAGTTGCTCAGAACCTGAACTTCAGACATCCAATGAACGTAGAATAAAATTGTATTCATCATCAACATCATATCAGCCGGCAGACATCCACTAAACATACTACTATATAACTGAACATAGGCCTCCCCCACAGATTTCTAAAATAAACGGCCTTGGGTGGGCCCACTATCCACCCCCAGCCTGCGACCTTTGTGATGTCATCATGACATTACGTCTGTGATCGCCATTCGACAACCTTTTTTCCTAGTCGGTTATCGGTTCTACGACCTGTATGGCCTACAGGTCGTAAAACTACCACTTCAACGTTCTATATTGTAATAACTATAGCTCCTATAAAAGTTATGTCCTTACCGGTTCTTTGGGCTCCAAAGGCTTAAACTGTGCAAATATGTCAGTCAGCTGTTTGCGACACACGTTCACCAACATGTTTAGACGACCTGAAGGGAAAGTAACATTTTATGTCGACATTTTCGTGCCCTCAACCCCACGTTTTTACACGACTGCCCAAAAAAGAGTGTTATGTTTTTAGGGTCGGGGTACAGTACCTTGTTTTTCACACATGGCAAGCGTGGAAATAATTTTTTTTTTTTTTTTAGACAAAGTAACAGTTTGGCGCTGATGGCTCCAAAAAATGATTTCGTCTAGAGACGTCAGTGGCTTCAAATTATGAATAAATCCTTACGCACTTGTTGTGACACGAGAAAAATAGAAGACCAACCTCGATGCTGCATCGCCATCACGATAGACTGGACGCCCAGCTTGGTGCTGGTGTCCACAATCTCCTCCAACATCACTATCATACTCTCGCCTCCTTCGAGCCCAAACCTCTTCTCCGCAGGCCATTTTATCGCGAAGTACTTTTCCAAGCTACAAGTTTACAAAGTGTTAGAGGTCGCAATTTTGGTGACAACGTCAATATATCTGTGAAGCTATGGATATTTTTTGGTTGAGAACTTGGTAGCTCTAGTCACGTTAATTTAGATTATGTAGTGTTTAGCCGCAAATATGGTGCGTGTTACGAGAAGTCACCTCGACTTTGCTTAAACTTGTGAAATAATTCATGCAGCTTAAACGTAAGGTATATAAAATTACCAGGGCGAGCAAATTTTCTGTTTATAAAATAATTACTTAGTAGGTACACATTGGGAGCTGGCCGTCGGTAGTGTTCTACATAATTTTGAACATAGCTGCACCTCTTTTATAAATCAGATAAATCGGGATAAATAAGCCCTATTTATTTAACGCCAAGCATGACCCTGGCTAGATTTCTTTATTCCAAGTTTTATATCATCATGATATTTGTATTCGTAAAGTAATACTAACAACACAGCCTTGGTAAGTCGTCTCATGATAACTTTCTTTTCTTCGCTACTCTTTTCTAAGACGCCTGGTGTCTCCATGCGCTCCCTGAGGAACTGCACAGCATCCAAGTCGTACATATGCATGTACTCTATACCGATAGACTGACAGTATATTTGCTCGAGACGACGGATTATCTCCCTGTGAAATGGGATTAATAAACACCTTGGAGGTACCAGATGATCACCGATTGTGATGGAATTAGCCTTGCGAACGTATGTATAAGATGTGTGATATTTGAGTTTTGTTTACCTGGCATAGCTTATGCCACCAGCTCGCAAAGTACGCGACAGAAGGGTCATAACAAACGTATTACTCGGGATTGATACCCGATGTAAGGGACTTTGGCAATCGGATTTTTAACATTAGCATTCATAAGACGTCATCGGTATTGCCGACAAACCGATGCATGCGGTCCGTCCGCAGTGAATCAATATACACACGGTAGTGTACAAACATTTCTAAAATCATATGTCATCACGTCATTTGCCGTATGACATCACTTCCCAGAATTTCATCCTTATTAGCGACACTATCGGATGGCGTAATTTGTGTTTTTTTTCCATAAAAATCCAATGACGCAGTTTTAATTTTCATAAAAATCGGACCCGAGACTCCTTTGAGAATTTTTCGATATTCTATATAGTTTCGGATTTGGCCATCCAGGTCCACTTTAAAAATTCACCCTGTATATTATACAATATAATATAACCAGTAATTTACACACCTAAAATTAAGTAGATAAAATTACGGCGTCTACGATTTTTTTTCAAAAAGTTGCATGCGATCATATTATTGTATTTCGACATTGGTATGCAACTTTTTGGATGGGTATTGTACCCATATTTATTATAATATTGCAATTACAAATATTTCTTACCTTAGAGTCAGTTGAGTTTCTTTGCCACCAATAAAAGTTCTATCAGGCAGTTCAAATAACATGTCCATGTGTTTTTCACCTAGGAAATAAAATAAAATAAATACCCAGCCCATAACTGCCCCACTGCAGGGCAAGGGCAGAGGCCTTTGCCTCATACAGAGAAGGCATGAGCTTAATCACCACGCTAGCTCACTGCGGGTTGGCGATTTCAAACTACGAAGTCCAGGTTTCCTCACGATCGTATGTCAGTGATGTCTTAGATTAAGTAAGAAAGTCCATATGACATTAAAAAAGTTCACAATGTTACATGTCAGGTTTGAAACCACAACCTGTGGCTCAGGAGGCAGGCCCGTAACCACTCGGCCACCACGACACCTCCTAGATCCTAAGGTATGATTAAATGTTTAATTTGGATATATTAGTACGTAGTATGTCAACATCCAATTTCACTTTAGTTTTTATGTCGAATCGAATCATCCCACTAATCATTTTAGATCTCACTAGAAAGAAAGAGGAGTATAGTCCATCCGCTGCAATAGAGGCAACCCTCTGAAAACTACCCAGAGATGCGTGCCTCAATTTTTTTAATAAAATATAATAAAATATTTAGGGAATTTGCGCGTTCTTCGTCCACGTCAGCCCTGACGCCGTTTGTTTGTACTGCCACTATTTGAGCGCATAGACTAAGTACACCAGCGTACCTATTCGCTACCTCGGTTGCCAACCGAATTGATGGACATTTTGTAGTACATAGCGTCGTGTGTTACAGCTTGTCTATGATGAGCAACAATAGTAAAAACTTACGACGCAATGTACTACAAAGTGTCCATCAATTCGGTTGGCAACCGAGATAGCGAATAGGTACCTATAAAAACCGGAGACAAGAGCTATTTTAAAAAAATCCTTACAAAGTATGGAGCCTAACTCTCGCGATACGATTTGGCACTCCAATGCTTTGGTATCGAGCTTCATGTTCTTAGCTTTGGCAATCATTTTGGCCGGCAACGTAAGGCCTAGCGGGTCTGTCTTCGCGAGAAGGTGACCACGAGCCTGAAACAATAGTGTTTATTTAGGGTTTCACCGTCAGCATATGGTGAAAAAAATTACTTCATCAAGAAGGACGAAAGATATAAGTATAGACGAAAAAAATCAAAATCAAAATCAAAATCATTTATTTTCAAATAAACCATTTACAGGCACTTTTGAATTGTCAGAAGTTAGTTGCCACGTTCCAAAGTGTAGATTCCTATGGAGAAGAACGGGCAAGAAACTCCACGGTTACTCTTTTTCATCATATAGGTTTTTACAATAGTATTGGTTACACTGTTTTTGTTGCAAAATAGTATGTGAGAACAATCTAAGAGTTACAAAAATACTACCAATACTAAAAGAGTTTAGTTTATCAATTCAACATTTTGCTATGACAGTTTAGAGATGACCAGTCCCAACCGACAGCGCCCGTTCACGAACATGACACATGTGTCAGCATCACCCAACTCAACCATATTGTAGGGAATCGAATGACCCAACACACACGCCACCATCGGCGAGACATTTTAGTGAGCATGACATACTCTATCTGCCAGAAAACAATAAAAAATAAACGGGTTAAATCATTGTAAATGGTTACATAGTACTCACATGCACATTATTTATAATATTGATTTTAAAGCATTTACAAAAGCAAGTTTGAAATTAAAAATAATCCTAATGATATTTATATCTGTAGACCGAGTTTTCCTTTGTTTGTTGAACTTGTTGGCGCTGATATCTGACTTGAACTTGTTGGCGCTGATATCTGACTATCTCTGAGAAGAAACGCCGAAACAAACTCAGAGGTCAACGTCTCTTTTAAACATAATAGTACATATCTATGTGAGTGTAACCATGCAGGGATCGTCTGAAATGGCCTTTTGAGGAAAGAGCCATAGCAGCTTTGAGGTGACCTGTCCTATCTGACGGCAAGTATGAATTAGTCATCGTGTAGCTCAACCATAACTAAGGGAGCTCAACGACCCGTCACAAGACGATACCAGATCAGGAGGACATTTGCATAGGTCACATAAAAAATACTCAAAAACCGCCAGACAGTTAATGAGGTTCTTAAATTGCTGGCCCACATAGTACTCACATTCACATTTCAAAGGATCGATAAATATCAGAGAATAATGTCAGAAAGAATAATCATAGTCATATTTAAAATGTAAATGTCAAATTATATACATTTGAATGTCACAATGATAAAATAAACAATAATTACTCATCAGTTATATACATTAGAGCGAGCGGCACAATCCCAAGCATTTTTATCTTCTATGTAATCTTTGACATTATAGTAACCCTTTTTACAAAGAGCCTGCTTAACATATGACTTAAATTTATTGAGACTTAATTCTTGAATATTGATTGGGATTTTGTTGTAGATATAAGATGTATGTTTTGGTTACCCAATACCTATGCATAAGTTAGCGCAGATAAAGTGAATATTTTCTATCGTAAATGTAGGTACCTACCTAATCATTAATTAATTTAAGTTGGTTAGATCTAATATATAAAATTCTCGTGTCACAGTTTTTGTTGCCATACTCCTCCGAAACGGCTTGACCGATTTTGATGAAATTTTTTGTGCTTATCCGGTATCTATGAGAATCGGCCAACATCTATTTTTCATCCCCCTAAATGTTAGGGGTAGTCCACCCCTAAATTTTATATTTTATTTTTTAGACAAAATTTTTAATTTCTATTTTTTTATGATACAACATACAAAAATACATACAATCCTCAATTTTCACCCTTCTACGATCAACCCTTATTTTAGGAAATTATTTATATGGCAAAACAACGTTTGCCGGGTCAGCTAGTTTACTAATATAATTCTGTCTGCTTAATTTTGAAAAGATGTCCCGGAAAATGTTTGTTTAAACTATTTACTTAGTAACTTATTTCACCTACTTAATAAATAATGATAAATTAAGGAGGAGGGTACGTCGATTACTATAGCCTCTTACCTGGTAGCTTCGAATTAAGTTGGCAACCGCCAAATTTAGTTTGATTTTCATTCTAGCTTCATCTTCATTTTTACCGCCTTTTGTTTTCGGATCTGAAATTTAATATATCGTGACTGTGAATGAACAGGGGTCTCGAATACTAGATACTGAATATTCTTTTGTTCCTTTACTGGGTACTGGCCCATTTTGGTCACCTCGTGTAATCTTTGGCGTCATAACGTGACAAGAAATGGAAGTACATTTAGATTGGTCACGACGATCAGAAGTGAAGAAATTACTATAAAGTAGAAGAATTTAACATAGTATTACTCTGCCTAACCTTTTGGAATACAGTAAGTTATACAGTAAGTTCGGTATACAGTAAGAAAGGTTAGGCACATGAATACTGTTATACACCCATATTTTACAGATGCAGTTATTGAGTCCCATGTAAATAGGTGGTGAGCCTATTGCCATCATCATTAGCTTCATCACTACTGGACATAAGCCTCCCAATAGATTTTCAAAACGGACGGCCTTGAGCGACCCACGCTATGCCTGCCGGTCCGTGATCGTCATTCGAGAAGCTTTATCCCATCGGTTATCGAATCTACAAGCTATTGATATAGCTTGACCACTGCCACTTCAGCTCCGCTATAGCTCGAATTCTATCGCATAATGAAACTCTGAGCTTAGCTCTCTCCATACATTGCTGAGCGACTTTGAGCTCATGTGCGAGACTAATAATCAGAGGCCCTGTTTCAGTTTCAAACGCCCTCCGGGCACAATTCCAGCCTCCGGGCTGCTACTGAGAATTTCCCTACCCAAATTCCAATAATACTTTACCCGACTCCGGAGAATCGTACCTTCAAACCTAGCAGTAGCGCTTCCGACCACTAGTCCAACGAAGTAGTCTACTTTTAGAAGGACTAAGTACTTTGAAGTCATTTAATAGTATTTTATAATGACCCTCTACTCAAAATATCGAGGACTGTTCATTTACCCCATTTTCGACTAAACTGTAGGTATTTGGGCTCGGTTGAAGTGTCAACGACTTTACTTACGGATTGTAGTAGGACTAAACTCGTCTTGCATTTCTTCTATCTTCAGTGCGGGACCGCAAAGGCTGTCGTAGAATCCATCCCATGACTGCAACCGGTTAAATATACTTAAATATGGTAAATCGTCTAAATCGATGTGGGCCATATCACGAACAATTGTTAGCGGACATGTGGCAAGCGTAGATGGGGCTGACAAAATTTTGAGTCGAGAATTGAGAGGTTTCTAACTTGAAGTTCCTGATACTTCCAAGGTTTGCAAATAAACCTTTGGGAATTTGCGAGTGTTTTCATTACTTCTGCACCAAAATATCCTGACTGCGTTAAAGCTTTATAATGGTACAGCAGCGTATAATAATACCGACTTTCAGACTGAATTTTCCACTGAGATTAGCCAAGTACGCAGTGATATTATAGTGCACAAGTGTATGCGCAAACACAGGTGCACTCCCTCTTCCTTCACTCTCATTCATGGTCTTATGGGACAGCAATGCGACATGACCGGATCAAGCGCAGGACTAAAGGGTTTACGTGCTCTCTGGACCACGAGTGTTACGCCGCTATCGCCAACTTCGTAACTCCGGGCTGCTACTGACAATTTCCTTACAGAAAAAACCAATATCACTTCGCCCGATGGAACGCTCAGTAACCGCCCTTGCGGCCACTAGACCAACAGTTTGACAGTTATCTCATTGCTTGAATACTGTTAGTTAGCTATCTATAGCACATAATGCGCGGTGTTGGCACGACGCGCGAAGGCTTTAAAAGAGTGTATGGTAGTTATAATAAAATTAATTTGGGATATTCAGAACTTTTTAAAAGCAACACATGTTGAATACAGTGTTTACGACATCACGAGTAACACGGTTTAACTGAAAATGAATATTATATAGGTGGTTACACGTTAGGTTTATACTTACTGAATCTATCGATCCTTTAGATTTCGCCCAGTCCAAGTACTGGGCTTCAAGGAAATTCGCATTTGCGCCACACAGAAATGATTCGGCATTTGAAGACGAGTCAAGTTTCAGTAACTGAAACTGCAAGTGATCAAGTTATTGCGCCGCCCTAATGCGATTCGCTGACCTTGAAATTTATATTTGTTTTATTGTAGATACACTTTCAATTTTAACTTTTGCGTAGGCTCACATCATGATATACACAATGGTAACTGAATAAAAAAGTTCTAGGCTACGTCTAGACTAGGGCAAAACTAGATTGGCAATACAATTTAGCACTTATCTACCTAAATATAAGTTAACTCACCATTGGATGGCAGGCATACTTGCATTTTCGGGAACTTCTCAATAACGATCGTGCTAAAGACATAATCTAAAACCAAGCATACGTTTAGACGAGTTTATTTTATAGGAATAAATTCTCTGATTTAAAAACTAAGTGGTATTTCAGCGTCTACTTTGCAGATAATTCCGTTTCCGATAATTTAAATAAAACTCCCTAATAAAGTTCCCGTTTCTCGTTATTACTTTATTTTCGATCAATTGTCTTGTGAAGAGGAAGATCTCTATTGTAGGGGCTACCTACCTACATCGGATTATAAAAGGCTGTCGAAAAAAGTGAGGGCGCACACAGCCACGCACGCCGATTCGGGCGCGTCGGTGCACATACATTTCCTATGGCGATTAGTTCTTTAGAGCTACAATATCTACGATACGAGACGCGGTATGACAACGTATGTAAGTAATCCCGAAACCATTTCACCCGTATATCTCTCGTAAATAGTTTAATATTAAATAAAGCATAAAAGTGTGAGACGTCTTCAATAAGCGTGTGCGTCGGCCTAATGAATTCTAACTTTCCCTAGTAGATACACCATGACAGTAAATTACTTACCTGATATTTCTTTGTTATAATTGGTTTTGTTTTTATTACATTTGAATTTTTCACATAAAACTAAAAAATAAATAAATTGAATATAAAAAAGTAAAATTTTTCTAGTAATGTAAAGCCCTTGTTGTAACTGTCATTTTTAGAACATTCTGAAATTCTGAGTTCGAAGAGGTAAAGTCATAAATAATAGATTTATATGCGGCCAGGTATTTTGATTAACCTTTTTGGTAGTATGTAACAATATCAGAACAATAGGTACCTACTGACCTTATATTGGAGGTCTCTCTTACCAATCTAAAGGTAAAATTTTAATTGCAAAATTTTAATCTCACGCCATTTCCCCTTGCGGGTGGGCAACACTTCAAACTGCTACACCAGTTAACAATTTCCCGTGCCACAGTGAACATTTCCTTTCTATTTTCTGGTGTCTTACTATAACAACTTCGGACAGCAGATTGATCTAATAGGGCTCGTAAATCTAATATATAAAATTCTCGTGTCACAGTTTTCGTTGCCATACTCCTCCGAAACGGCTTGACCGATTTTGATGAAATATTTTGTGCTTATCCGGTATCTATGAGAATCGGCAACATCTATTTTTCATCCCCCTAAATGTTAGGGGTAGTCCACCCCTAATTTCTATTTTTAATTTTTTAGACAAAATATTTAATTTCTATTTTTTTATGATACAACATACAAAAATACATACAATCCTCAATTTTCACCCTTCTACGATCAACCCTTATTTTTTAATAGCCATTTTAGTAATTTAATCATTTTTCCTCTCCGGTCGAAAACTGATCAATCGTCATAATTATTTATATGGCAAAACAACGTTTGCCGGGTCAGCTAGTAGCCTATAAAATTTGCATCTTGTTGGCAATCTTGCTGAGAAGGACCTATTCCCAGCGCTCCTCTCTTGCTGCAATGTGTTGTCGTGTTATTGCGCATAACCTTACGGCAAATCAAGTACTTATGCGCGATGGACGCTAACTTGACGGCTACACAATAATCATCATCCCACCCACCCGGAGTCAGGAAGTTGGTGGTGTAACACCCCCGTGCTTCAGAGGGCACGTAAAGCCGTCGGTCCTGCGCCTGATCTCTCTCCAGTCGTGTCGGATTGCCATCTCATCGGACTACAAGAGTGAAGCACTCCCTCTGAGTGCACCAGTGTTTGCTCATACACTTGGGCACTATAACATCTCCTGCGTATTTGGTTAATCTACGTGGAGACAGGCCGCCGTGACCGAATACCGTCGGGAGGAGTATTAACACGATATCTCTCGGGAAGACTGGTTGTCAGACTTTCAGGCCTCTGGCTATAACGGCTGTCATAAGTTCTTCATTTGACAACCGGGAATGTTTAACGTGCTCTCCAAAGCAGGGAGGAGTCTCGATATGAAGTGTGTGTGTGAAGTCACCCATACACAGATAGACCGTAACAAGCGCAGGTTAACGTGGATCGATCAACCTGTGCGGCTTTTATTTAGCCACGAGCCCTCTAGAGGATCTTACCAATAATGGTGCAGTAATTAAACAAGTTGAATACAATAAAAGGTTTATTTCATATAATTCACAATCTCACAGGTTAGTTATCACAAATTGGGAGAAGTTTAAAACACAGCTGTTGCTTTTAATGGTTAGTCACAAACATAATGTTTGGTACGTATTAATCAATATATTACATCAATATTTATTAAAAATATATAATAATTTTATTACGGCAGAAAAATATTTTTATACCTTATAATACATTTTATGGTGATATAATATTAAAAATATATATTTGAATACCTACCTACAGCAAATGAGGTAAAGGGTAAAGCAGTATTTACACATACTTTATTAAATAAATTGTATGTTATGGCAAAAAACCCGTTCTTTATAATTAACTATCAACCAAGTTACCACATTGAGGCATATATTTATAATATATGTGACTCAGAAAGGTAATACCATGTTCTTGAGCATTTAAAATAAGGATAAAACGACGAATACACTTTAATCTTAGTTTACACTACAGGACATTCTAAGTTGACTCAATATCACTTTCAGGGACACACGACGTCTATAGACGTCATTACAATCAAACTATTTTTTTCTCGTCAAGTGTCTTTCAAAGCGATATGCAACTCTGGGCTAGCAACAAAAAAGGAAATATATAAAAAATATCATAATAAGTTAGTTCCAAGATAATTTTAATACACTTTGAATACAATATACAGCTACATGGAATGTTAATATTACATAAATAAATAAAATGCAATTAAGGTTGACCGGTAGAAAATGCCTTTGGCATTAATTTTGTCTCTGTACAATTTTATTTTTGTGCATGAAATATTAATTAATAAAATGATAAGAAAAGAATCTTACAGATTCCAGACGCAATTAATATAAAATAACACAAATATTTCGCCATTTAAGAAGAGGAAGCATTTTTAGAGTATTTTAAAGACTTCAATTAAGCAAGATGATCCTAAAAATTTAAGTCTACGATGTGTACGGCAAATGTTAATTGAATATCAAAATTAGATTATTCTGGTAAATATGTCATAATATATGAATAAACATTAATAACAATTTATTATATACAATCTGTCACATAAATAATCGCGTAACAGTTGCCATAAAAACAATGGGTACATTGTCACAGCTTTTTTTCAATTTGCAAAACCCGACAACTCGTACCCTTGTATTATACTAACCTCACACCCATACAATATACATATTTTCTATAATCCAACTAAATATAAAATTGAAGACCACTGCAAACGACTGAATATAGCGGACTTTTTGACAATATACCTATGTACTGCCTGCCCATTTAATATTTTTTTCGTGTAAATCCTGCGCCGGCGACATGTCACGCCCCCTTAAAGTGTTCGCCTATTAAGAAAGCGAGAACGTAATTAGTTGCAATCTGCAACTGTGTACTGTGTACTCCCTTTTGTGAATTTTAAGGACGATCTAATTTGACCTTGGCGGGGCTACAGAGCGCTTCTATTTTTTTAGTGCAAGCGAAAATGAACTTAGTGGTGGTCAGGCGGGAGTGTCCGCGATAGTACAATTGCACAGTGTGTGTGTATTGATAATATTGTAAATTTTTGAGGACTGCGTCGTCGCCTATGTCGGCTCTACAATTCGATAGTGAAGTAAGTTCTTCACACGTGTTAGAAAAAATCTCTTTGTCTGTCAAGACGCATTTTCTCACAAAATAATGGACCAATTTAATATCGAAACCAGGACACAGAACCATGTTCCAGTGACTTGTGTCGTAATATATTAAACGCTAAAACGTTAGATTTGAAAGTCGCTCACGTTCGTATTTAATAAAATACGGAACCCTATAATTTTTTTTTCTTAGCTGTAGTATAATTTTTAATTTACTAATATTCTTATGTAATTAGGTAAAAAATTGTAGAATTGCTATAAATTGAGCATGAAATTAAATAGAAAAGATTTTACTTTCTGATAAAAGACATAAATATAAAAATATTCATATTATAAGACAGCTAAGTAAAGATGGACTATACCTACTTGCTAGGGAGGCAACAGCGTGATTCGTACTAACTATTTGATTTAGTCGGCTTTCTTTGCTTTCGGTTTCTGGTCTTTGCTCTTTACTTTCGATGGGTAGATCACGAATAGCACTAACTGCGATGAACAGAGAACCACAGCGACGAGGTTTTGTACCTGAAAAGATAATAAATAAATTATACCTGAAATATAGACTTTGATGCGTTTATAGCACAAAACAATGTATAAGAGCCATCTGTAACAAAGCTCCATGGTTGACCTGTAAACCTTTACATTTCAAACATTCTGAACCACGGATCTTTATAAAACTTGTAAGGTTTTGTCGGTTCGTAAACTATTCATCTTAAACCTAATCTTAACTACGCACTCCTTAAATCCCTACGACCCCTCAAAATTCAACTCCCTGAGGCGTAAATATTATGTTTGCCTCCCGGTCCTCGTTAACTCTAGTTTAGCCCAGCGAAGTTTTTGTTTCCTCAATGGCTACATATATAATAGGGTGAACAAAATCTTAAATATATATCCTATGTGCAAATCCGCATGTAAACATGTAGTCACCAACTGGCTCTTTGATATGGACTACGCTGAAACAGAAAGTCTTTTAATTCCGACAAAATAAAAGTAAATGAAAAAAAACAAACTCGTACACCTACACTTGTGCGCGCACACACACACACGCATCTATATATATATTATTATAATTTTTTGTTAATTATTTTCCCCTCGGGATTATCATTTTTAAGAGGGTGAGAGCCTGGTGATCCGTCATACAGGTCCTGAATCTAGTACAGACTCCAGCTCTCACAAAGGTTAGCTCATAAGTTATAACTTATATTACTTTGGTTGTCTCGTACCCCGCACTACAGACGCGCGCATTAGGCCACACTAGCATTGTTGTAACTAATACAGTTATCTCAATAGATAGATTAGTTCTACCACCTATATGACTGAGCTACGTAGCCGAAACAGCTGCGCCATAACAGTGCGTATATATAACCATCTACCCCTGGGCGTAAGAAAATTGCATACAAATAAATTTAAAGATAAATTGTTCAGGTGGTTATGTGAACGTTGTTTCTACTCCGTAGATGAATATTTAAAATATAAACACTAAAGTTGTATGTGCATTTAATTATGTAGTTTCGGTCTGTATTTTAAATTTGTATGCCATTTTTTTTATGGCAAATGTGTGACCAATACAGGTAGGTTATAAAGTTCTATAACAGCCCTGGATCCCTTTCTTTCTTATGGCATAAAAACGAATGAAGGAATGAGATAAATGGTTCACTCATTGCTTTACTTGTTCGGAATTTTCCCAAGAAGGAACTGTCATTTTGGTTAAAATACCCGGCCCAATATTAAGTGCTTTGCGTCAAAGATTAAATCGCTCGCTACGCTCGCTCATTGCCCCCCTGTCATCCCCTTCGGACCGTACCTGTCCGTGTCGCTCTCTCATGCATCCATATAATTTATTTTCTTTAATAATCCGACTAAACGGTTTTGATTAGATTAGAATATTAGTTTAGTATGTATATAATTGAAATTGCATTATTATACTTGCAAATATATTGCTACTGAATTGCAAAATACATTAAAGTTAAATTATTGTTGATAAGACACACAGAGCCATGAGCAACAAAACTTAGAACAAAAATCTACAATCTGAGGTTTCATTTCACACTGTTTTATATGACCCCTGATCGTGCATAGATAAACACAAAACGTTATACAATTCTGTGTGTTATAGTTCAGAAATTATGAAAAACCGCTTAACGTCGGACGGGTGTTTTTTATAATAGCACTGTTTTGTCAATTTTGTATCAGTTTCAGTTATCAGTTTTGTAAAACAGCTGATTCTAGAACCCATCTGCGATACAGTACAGTACCAGCGTAGCTCTGGTGTCAGAGGACACTAATACTTATCAATTAAACCCATATATGTTCTCCGATATTTTGTTATTTTCGAGTCATGATTTTTTTAATGATTTTATAAAATACTAGCTGTGCCCCGCAAACGTTGTTCTGCCATATAAATTTTCCGGATAGGACCACCCTTATCACCTAGGGTATATCACTCTTTCATAAAAATCGGTCAAGCCATTTCGGAGGAGTTCGATCACAAACACTGGGACACGAGATTTTTATTTATCAAAAGATTACGTACTTCAGCTTTAAAAAAAGAATTTAGTTCATGCAATCAATCATACAGTAATGGTTTTATGCAAACAGAAACACACATTATTAGAATCATTAGGTGCTGTTAGACCTTGGTAAGGGCGGTGCACAGGCACAGTTGCATGACTATCCCCAGTATTGTGGAAGTAGCTAGACATTGTGTTTATTTGCATCTACTGTAATAGACTGCCGTAAGGGTAATGCCCTTGAATTTATTAAATCAAATGGATAAATAAATTGATTTATAACCAAGCGATAGGTAATTAGATAATATCTCATATCAGATATTATCTAAGTAAGCTTACGCCACTGCCATTGAATTGATTAAATAAATCTGATAAATAAATTGATTCATAGCAATATAATGCTATCGTCGTATCAGACTACAAAGTGCGATATCCATGGGTAGTATTATTATTTTTAATATAAATAATTGGATTGACTTATTTACCTAATTCAGCTGTCAGATAATTACTTATAAATGCGAAAGTAACTCTGTTTGTTTGTTACCTTTTCACGACTAAATGGCTGAACGCAACGTAATGAAATTCGGCAAGGAGATAGATTGGACCTTCGAGAAGGACATAGGCTACCTTCTGTCACGCAGACGAAGTCGCGGGCATAGGCTAGTTCTCTATAAAGTAAGCTTACGCCCCGTGGGTCGATTCCTTCCGTAGTGAGTAAAATCCAATATAATAGAGGAAAGATACATTTTATTCTTGTGAAGAACATAGGTATTAGAAACATTGGGCATCAAACTGTAAATGAATAAATTAAACATAAACTTTATTTAAATTGATATGTTCTACTCTTCGAAATAAAGCTACTGCTGCCTTCCAAATAAAGTAAAATAAACATTGAAAAATATTGACACGAGCGAGTCCTGAAACTGGTAGATTCGTCAGCGGTACAATATGTGACGCGGGGAGAACATTACAAAAACATTTGTGCACACATTACGTTACATGTATAAGTATAAAAAAAACTGTTATATGCTGTACTGTATTCCTAATAAATAATGTATTTCTCCAAGCCTTGGATTTATGACAATATTTCCAAACTACTTTCCAAACACGGTTTCTACGCTATTATTCATATTTATATTTTATAAAATGACGAACACTGGGACAACACTAGTTAGATAAATATTTTGTGACGATTATTATTTTTACTCTGCTTCTAAGTAGACCACATTACCTACTTGCGTATAATATCATTTACAATCAAATGCGTACGTTGTATAAGAGTATAAGTTAGATTTCAGATACGGTTACGGATATGAAATGATCCGATTACCCGATACTTTCGGATGATTTATAAGGCATTGTAAAAGATAATTATTTGACTTTAGTTCTAGATTATTTGTACTACAATAACAGAAAACACCTACTGTCATAACCTGTCTGATTTAGACTTCGCCCCTATGCGAAATTATTCGAAACTTTTATATCAATACCATCATACCATATATTCTAGGAGAAGATTTTTTTAAGTGTTCGAAAGAACAAAGAATGTCTGAAAAAGAAAAGAGATTATTCATTCTGCCATATGAAGAAGGGGGAGTTAGGAAAACAAGAAGGCTGTCATAATTCGGAACAAAAGGAGGGCCAACTTATTAATAAAGTAATCTAGCCATGTTTTAAGGATCATTCGAGGAGATATTGAAATCCACAAATGTTTGTCGAAAGCTTTTAATCTTGCGCCACACAATAGTTAATGGGGTGCGAGGAGATAAAGATTCACAAACATTTTGCCTACCCAATGACTTTTTCTTAGCTAACCGTCTTTTGTGACAGCGTAAATTTTTTGATAGTCCAATTCCAATTTCAATTTTGGTTAATTATGGCTATTTTTGATAGTCGGTGTAATTTTCCATTGCTAAGTCATTTGCATATTTATTTTCGGCTTCATTCCGCTGAAACGAAAGCCGTACACTCTCTATCCCACCATGGGGGGGAAAGGAATTCGACCACGAGATGATTTTTTAAGAGGAAATGTTTCATCAGCAATTAAGAATAAACAGGACACAAAGTCATCGTAGAAAGCCATGAAAGTAGAATGGTCATCGAACTACCCCCTCATCCCCTTCGGACTGGCTCTTCGAACCTAACCTGTCCGTGTGGGGTTCGACGGAACTCCCGAGCTCGCTTCGCTCGCTCATGGGTCAATTTCATTTATTTTCTTTCATAATCCCTATTTATTGTCGATTAGTATAGCGGGTTAGTATTTACGTCATTCTAAACATTCATCATTTATTTTTGCTGCTGACTTAAAAGTAAAATAATTAGTGATAAGACACACAGAGCCATATGCGACAAATTTTCGAACTAAAAACTAAACTACAATCTGTCTGACAGTGCATTTCACGCTGTTTTACATAATCTCTGATCGTTGGCCTGGTGTATTACTAAACGCAAAACGTTGATACAATTCTGCGGGTTATAGTTCAGTCATTATGCAAAACCGCTAAACGTCGTTCAGCTGTTTTTCATAACAGTACTGTTTTGTAAAACAGCTGATTCTACAATCCATCTGCGACATATATATATATAAAAAGCTGTCGCTTCAGTGATTTTATAATACTTACAATTATGAAATTGTTCCTCAGTATGATTCCGTACAGCAGCCACATGAAGGTCACCACGGACCCTGACAGGATCATGGGGAACGGCATGCCCTCCGTGCTCTGGTTCTTGATAATTTCTTTCTGTAACACGTCATAACATAAACTGTATTAATATATATGACTGTCTTTTTAGAAGACAGAAGCACCACTGCTGAGCCAGGTCCTGGTTTCAGTTTCCGGGTCGGGCATAATGTTATAGGGATTTTCTATTAGGATATTCGCTGTAGTCCGAGCAGGGACGGCTTTTGGGAGTGGCGAGCAGGGCAACTCTTGCAGGGGCCTTGCACTCTCGCAACAATCCAGGTAGAAAATTATTAGGTACTAATAGTACTAATTATAATAAAACAACCTTTAACCGGATTAATCGCGTATATTATTTGACGTTTCGAACACTTTGTAGCGTTCGTGGTCGCAGGAGGACCACGAACGTAATGTGTAGAGATCGCGAAAACCTAAGATATAACTAGCATATTTCCGTCTAGGATATTATTTAGAATTTATACCCACTTGATTTTGTTATTAGGTTTTTATTTAATTTTATGTATGTGCGTGACTTTCACGTGAAAAAACAGTTTTTCTTTCTCTCCTTTCTAACTAATAATACTAATGTCTAGTTGAATTCTAAATTTATTTATTTAAATCTCTATATTTAAATTCATTTCTTTTTAACTTTAAGTTCAAGTTAGACATGCAAGGTAAAAAGATTCGTATCCTTATATAATCTTATTTGTATTGATTAATTTAGCAGTCCCCCGAAGCGGCAACACTCATCTTAAAAATACTAAAAGGTTTTTTTAATGAAGTCAACCTTTATAATTGCTTCATGAAGTCAACAGACCGAAATTTTTTTTTTACTAATCTTATTAATTCTGAAATAAAATGGAGCCTATGTTACGCAAGAATAGTTTTCTAATGGTGAAATAATTATTAAAATCAGTGCAGTAGTTTCTGAAATTATTGATTACGAACAAACTTATATTTCCTTTTTATTACCTATATTAAATAGTAGGTATAAGTTAAAATCTCTGTTAGTAATTTAAGTGCGACCTGCGACCTTTGATTTATTAGTTTAATGATCATAACACTATGATATAAATGTTGTTGAAAACATTAGAATAACAACATAAGATACTAATTTTTATGTCATTACTCATTAGTGTATCAGTGCTAGACATGAGTCCGATATATCATATCGTAACTAAAAACGAATATACACATATATCATATCGTATCGATATGCCACACACAGAAAACCGTTTTTACAATATCGATCAAATCATATCGAACTAAACAAAAAACTAACTATCCATATCCATATCCGTTTACGTAGCTTACTCAACTTCTCATATTCATATCTATCTCGTGGTTAGATATTCGCCGTCTCTCTGTCCAACTGATGACGTAAACGGGTGTGAAAACGAGACGAAGCGAATATCGTTCAGCGTTTGTTGTAGATATCTAAAAACTCTCCATATCGATATCTAAAAACGGTTTTTCATATCGATATCAAAACTTCATATCGGATATGTAACCGTTTACAGAAAATACCAAAAACGCCCGTGTCTAATCAGTGCCGAAAGTAATTAAACTCCATTAAGGCGCTTGGTCCCGTTTTCGTCGTAAAGGGCCATTCATTAATCACGTGAAGTTTTTTTTTTAGCATTTTTTAACCCTCCCCACCTCCTTGGTGATATGTGGTGAGGTTTAAGACTAACCCCCCACCCCCACCCAAAATCACGAGTATTTTTAGGACCTACAAAGAATCTATTTTTTTTTTAGAATATATCTTTAAATAGGTACAGAAAATAAATACACGTATTTCGTGTTTTTGCCAAACTCCCCCCCCCCCCCCCCTTTGAGCCTCACGTGATTAATGGACGGCCCCTAAGCTGGGTGTTTTCTAAAGCCTTCGCAGACTTCACAGCTTGTTCAAAAAGTTTGAAAAAAATATATCTGAATTATGAAGATCTTGACAACATTTGATAAAAGGCTTTTTTACGTATCATTAATACAACATGTTAAAAAAACAACAAAGCTCTGTTTTCGTTTTCCTTTTGCTTCAGCTCCTAAACGGCTAAGATGTTCGGAAAAATTTAAACTTGATAAAAACAATAATCATTTTTACTTCAATCACCAAAAGGATTATGTAAATCGATTGATGTTTACCTATAAAAATATCGATATAGAGAATTTCGCACGTTTTACTCGAGCGCTGCGCGTGACTATGTGGCATTCGTCGGCTGGCATTCAGACGAGGAGGCTGTATCGCTTATTGCTAAATTTTTGCTCCTGATCCAGTGTTTTTATCATTATTTTCGTCCAAAGAGTATTCATTCGCAGAAAGGTCAGCCGATTTACTGTTAACGTTTACTTTTTTACATAACTAAGGGAAATTATACGTTATATAATTAAAGGAGTTTATTTTATTTAAATGAATGTTAAAATAGCTTTAGTAAATGATTATTTTGTAAACTAATACTTATTACTTATTACATACATAATACTTATGTAAGGAATCATCATCGATCACGCCTGTATTCTATACATTTGTTTATATCCCACTCCCAGTTAAAAGATGAGTTTATTGTAACCGAAAAACAGAAAAAACCGATAACACATTGCCCTAAGGAATTGAACCCAGGAGGCCAGGATCACACGCTCAGTAGTCGTCATTGCTACTGCAACATACAACTACAACAAACACTAATTTAAAAAAAACATGGCTTATTCAATACTGTCCTATTGGTCTAGTGGTCGGAAGCGCGGCTGCTGAGCGAGAGGTCCCAGGTTCGATGCCCGGGTCGAGCCAACCTTTATTGGGTTTTTCTGTTGGAAATTTACATTTATATTTACTTAACACAGCATAGGGCTTTGATGTCTAAATACTTTTTGCTAAGAGATAACAGTTTTGTATTGAAATAAACTGTTAGTTAAAATACCTATACCTTAGATATATATACAGGTATTTTAACTATTATAACAAATAATCCGTACTTATATTATAAATGCGATAATAACTGTTTGTTTGTTACCCTTTCACTACTAAACGACTGAACGGATCGTAATGAAATTTGGCAGAGGAGTGGCAGGAGAAAGATCATATAGAAATAGCTGCCCGGACTTGGAAATTGTACCTGGTAGATGGCAATAGGCTCACAACCTAATACATGGGACTTAATAACAGCATGCATAACCTATGCCTACTCCGTCAGGGAAAGCAGGCGTGATGCTATGTATGTACATATGTATAAACTAAATTAAGGCTTCTTATCAAAAAACAAGTGAATCATTATATGAAAGCAACTGCCGGTTATCTAGCAATTATCTTGTAGCATAGAGATATTATTATATCCAAGTACAATTCTACATAGATAAGTATGTGATATCTACGATACTGTTGCGTAATATGTATATGAATGTTATTACTAATATAACAATGACATTCATATTTATAGGTGAGATTAACTCTTCGAATCGGAGTACAAAATTATTTTGGCCACTTTATTCAATCAAGTTAAAACATACGTTCAGGTAAATTACTTATATGTTATGGCTAAGCAATTTTATTTAACGTCAAAAATTATTTTCGCATTCCAGGATCGGAAATTATACTTAATAATAAAAAATCGAACGAATATGGTAATTAATGAGCCAACAGTTGAAACTGGAAATTGCCAAGACCGCGCAACTGTTTCCGAGGAAAATTACAAGATAATCAAACATTAGCATCATGATCATCGTCATCATCCGTTATCGCAATTAAATTGGGATCGGCAAAGATACTCGTATGAAAGGAAGGAGATACGTTGAGTATGAATCTAAATAATAAATATACCTATATTACGTTTAAACATTGAATGTAACAGTAATATATAATTATTATATATGTTGCAGATGGATAGTAGATCCGCTGATTTGTATTTATATATATAATTTTTGTCAGCCATGCCTTATTTTTTCTTACAAGGGGGTGGGAGAGATTCTTGATAGTTCTTACGTAAGATCACAAAAATGGGCAAAGTTAAGATTATATATGTACTTAGAAAAAGCGCTCTCAACCGCGCGAGTGCCGAGGTGCGCGCGGAAATATTATTACTTTGAAAAATAAACCAAAACCAAATGTGCATTCATTTATTCTCTTTTAGATTCTTACGTAAAAATTTAATTGAATTAGCCATACAAGCGACATAGTCTGTGACGTTGTATAGATCGTCGCGCTTACATGTGTTAGGACGAGCTGGGCAAGTAATCAGATGTGCTATTGCTTGCAGAGGGAAACCACACTCGCATGTTTAACCGACATGTAGCCTGCAAATATTTTCTTTGCACCGGCCGACTTGGGTCCGGAGTCTATTTATAGACTTCCACCTCGGCCATGGTATATCGCGTCCAGGAAGGAGTACAAAGAGGCGAGGGGCGAGTAAAGTTTCGTCAAATAATGAAAATAACAGCAATTCTCTAGTTACCCTTTAGCTGGGCTACATCCGAATCAAATAATAGAATACAATCAAAACCACCATGTTCGCAAGGAAAATTCTCGCATAAAATCATGCTCGACTAGGATTGACAACATTATATATGTTTAAAAGCATAAATTCGGATCCAAATGGATGATGCAAAGAAGCAACGCATCCTCACCACTGCTTCCTGTACCTACAAAACTCTGAACTGACTTGAAAAAACCAACGTAAGTTAGGTAGTTTTGATACTTTGGTTTGTGCATGGGCAACTAAGTGAATACGGGAACACGACGTTCCTAAAATAATAAAGTAAAATATTAAATCTATAGAAAATGTACAACAACTTACCAATCCAAACAGAGGCGAGGCGATCAAATAGAACATGAACGCAGTAATAATGGTTCCGAATCTGGTTTCCACCAACTTCGGGTCTTCCATCTGCGCATAACCGATGAGGGCCGCAGAAAAGGCTCCAGACAGACCGATCTGAGCCCAGACCTTCATCTTTTGTTGGGAGTAGTTGAAGTAGATCATCGTGTAGATGATGTTGAGCGCCAAACCGCCCAGGTTGACTTGGATCATCTTGTCATCGCGGAGAATGTAACCGTACTTCAAGTTGAGAACGCCCCTACGAAAAATAGAGTTATAAATACGTAGTCTTTCTATCTCACGAGGGCACATGATATGACTTCCGTTGCATGCGACATAAGGTTCAAATTGTAAGGATTCACCAGTCTTCGTGACAGAATAAATCTTTACGCTGTTGTATTTTTTATTCGTGATTCCACGAAAATGTTGGCGGTAGTATCTTTTGCTAACACAGTTCGTTGAACAGCTCGCAGTAGGTACCTTTGTGTTTCATATTTTTTTTTTATTATTTAACAAGGTAGTATTCGCTCCTCAACGAACTAGGACGAGTATGTTTAGATCTTTAAAAAAATTAAACACAGGTACTAACTAGCTGGTAACCCTGCAACCCACACCCGTCAAAGTCACTTCGTTTTTGCGCGCTCGCGCTAACTTAAATAAATAAAACAACTAAAGTAAATATAGACTCAAAGGATTCTACAAAATTACCTACTTTTATTAAAAACATTAAGATTAATAAGATTTTCAATAAAATAAAAGTATAAAATGCTGCAATCGGCCATGTTGATTGAGACGTCAATCACAGCGAATGACGTCACGCCTCAGTCAAATGTCAATTATCGCAGTACATTATGGCTTCAAATTATGTCAAATAGGCTGAGGCATGACGTCAAAACGGCGCCATGACACCCAGCAGCGTTTTCGCGGTTAAATCAAATTAGATAGATAACAATGCAATAATTTGCGTTGAAACTTAGTTTATTGCTGAAATAATGTGTTTTTCGGATATAGTAGACGTGTACCTACATTATAAAAGGAGATTTCAAAATCTGTGAACATGCCTATTGTGTGTGAGTATACTGTATAAAAATTAAAGTTAAATACTGTTTGAGTGTGTTAAAATACGTCTAGATACGTTTGGATACTGCTCGACACCGCCTTCGAAGAAATCACGAAAAAGTGTTAATTAAAAGTGACAATTACTGGCTTAAGGCATTCAGCGACTCGTTCCTGTATTTGGGAATGGAAACTGGATTATACAGTACTTATCATGGCATATCATGCCTCTAGCACCAATGTAAGACCGTAAGACCAAGGAATGTTGCTGAATATTTACTAACTTTTGTCTTATTTTAGAGGTTATGGAAAAGTTTTCTTCGTAATATATTTAAGCAACGATTCGGGTCCAAAATGGAACGAGATTCCAAATGGTTATTCATAAATTAATTTACCCACTGACCAGCGACCTTGACCCCCCCCTCACCCGTGCTAGTACGAGATAGAGTGAAATTAATTCTGATATTACAGTACCTATAACACCATATAAGACATAGTCCGGTTCAAGTAAATATGTTGTAAGTATATTGGTCAGAAGCTGGAGAGAATACCTGTGACATTATGAAGAGGAGGATAAAATCTCAACACCAAAAGCTTTATTGATGGTCTTTGGTGGCCCCCATCTGTGCTAGTAGGTACCAGATACTCGCACGAGGTTCAGTCTTGTTACGCGATACCAATACTGATTCTACTGTAGGTAATCTGTTTGACACACCATATACCAGATTAGAATTTTATAAAAGATATTAATTCCAATTGTACTGTATTGTGCATGACACATCATAATAGACACCTCAGTCCAAGTGAACATGTTTTAAGTATATTGGTCTGAGGCCCAGGCAGAGGCTTAGTGTCTATTGAAATGGGCAAAAGAACATAAGATATTCATGGGCGCTAGCAGGATCACTCTCAGGGAGGTGCATCTGCATCGAGATCATTGTACTATTATTATAAGAAAAATTTCCTTGAGCTTGTGGCTAAGTAACAGCCTCACAGATCGATCGGTTAATGTTAAGCTGTCCTTGCCGCGGTCGGTCTGTGGATGGGTGACCATCATTTCATATCGAAATCCGTGCCTCGAAAAGCACGTAGAACTGTTGGTCCCGGTTGTCAAATTAGGATCCATGGCTGTGTAATCAGAGGCCTGAAAGTCTGACAACCGGATATAGCACCGGGATATCGTGTTACCTAGTAACTGTGTTGTAGAGGTCAGATAGGCAGACCCTTCATGTGAAACACTGGTATTAAACAGCATCCAGTTTGACTGGAAGCCAACCCCAATGTAACTGGAAAAAGGCTAGGTAGATTGATCATAGAAACAAATTAAAGCAGGATTTCATTCAATTCATTGACAACGTATTGAACAATTTTAGAAGTAAAAAGGTAAAAAGTGACTAATAAAAATAAGAGATCCACATTTTTTTGTGTTCACTTTTATAACAGGGGCCACGCCCTCCCGGCGCTCATGAAGATATTGTTAAGGTTTATAGAACTCCAAAGAAATTCTCCTTACCAGACATACCAGATTTATAAGTCTCTCGTGCAAGCCAGAATATATTAAAAAGTTTTCTATATATTAAACTTATTAAGGTGAATGAGTTACGTACTCAAATTGGGTACTTTAAGACATTGTATGGGCAATACCTCTCAAACATATTCTTGGTACCCAAACCGTGTTGGAAATTTTCACTTTTCTCTTTGAGATGGAAAATTTATATATTTCTAAAGATATAATATTAAATGGAAATTAAAACAGAAGTAGACCAAATCAATTAAAATTGAATTTTATTGTAGAAAGTAGGTACAATGAGATGTCAATTTTATAGGATATGGTTTAGCAATAGCTAATAGCTAGGTGGAGCAATTTATTTGCTTTTTAAAAATTCGTCTCTTACAAAGCAAGATAATCTTCTATACTATAAATAAAAATGAATCGCCGAAATGTTTGTACGCGCATAACTTCCGAACGACTGCACCAAATGGGATAATTCTTTTTTTGGTGTTCTTTATTGTCAGGACAAGGTTTGTAAAAAAGAAGAATAAAAAAATCGAACAGAAAAAAAATTGCGGTACGAAGTTCGCTGGGTCAGCTAGTAAGTAATATTCCGTGCCTGCACTAAACATTTCGTGGAAGAGCCGCAGTCGAGAAGTCAAGGAGCCGCATGCGGCTCGCGAGTCGCGGTTTGCCGACCATTGAACTAGAACTAAAAGTCATGCAAACTTAGGGTTGGCCTCATTCTCACCCTGATTTCCTTTATCAAAATGTTTGATGACATTAAAACTTACATCTTATGAGTATTTGATGCTAATTGGTAACTAATTTTAATTACCTGGGATACTTCTCATGGCTCCCATTGAAATTTTTCGTCAATTTTCTGTGGCCGTAATAGTATAATAAATAATAAATCCACTTTATTGTACACCAAAAACAGAATACATAGAAACTTATATAATACACAAAATAAAAGTACAATCGGCGGTCTTATCGCAAATAGCGATTTCTTCCAGACAACCATATGGAAGTAGTTCGAGCTTTGAAACACAAGGGGCGGCACACGGTGTACAGATACAACAAAAGGAAAGGAACATAAAACATAACTGAAATACATAAATAAATATATAAAATATGCACATACATAGGTAGTAAATAGATACATATGAACTATATATATATAAGGTCCCAATCTATTAGGTAATTTCCTTTTAAGCGTTTGATGATATTGATAAAATGCTCTTCTTAACATCACAAGCAGTGAATTGATTAAAGACGAAAGGCGAGTAATCCGGGGCTGGAAACAGTGAAATATGTTTCAGTGTATTTAATTTAATGGTCTTTTCAAAATTAGACGAAGTAGAGAAATGTTGATTTAGTAGATCAATGTTTAAATCTTTTGGAATGGTATGTTGGCGAGATTTTCCAACCCCCAGAGTTCGAAGAAATTTCCAAACTTTAGCTGGATCACTGTTATCTAGAACGTTATGAATATGTCAACGTTGAGGATTCCTACACACCTTATTGCAGTGATTTCTGATAGCAATGTACTTATCACGATCTTATGGCAATGACGTCGCCAAAATTAATCGCTTAATAATTCAAGATAATTCAAGGTTTATCTTGAATTATTAAGGTAATTGCATTATTTACGACACTGTATTAGCTGCAAAGTTGGTCGTGTCGGTTCGGTCACCTGTATAGGTACTGAATTGATTGCAATGACGTCGCCATAAGACGTGTTAAATATGGAAGAAGAATTCGCGGTGGTGAGCAGAGGTCGAGATGGCTTAGGGGTCAGAGCGCCTGGAGTATTTATCCGGGAGGCGCAGGTTCGAATCCTGTTCGCGACCGTATTCTTTTTCCATTTAAAATTGTAACTTTAATATCTGTGATGTTCTCAAAACATCACTTAAAAACTAAAATAAATACCAACACCTTCAGCTTTTATTGTTTGTTATTATTGTCTTATTGGAAAAATTAACCAGTATGTCCAGCTAAGACAAAAAAATTTGCAAAACACCGCAATCTCGTAGACTAAGGAGGTCCTTATGAAGAATAATTTAGATTGACAGTAATTTTACTTTACACAATGCAGTAGGGGGGGTATCAATTTATATAATTTATATAATAAAAATACAACTGGTTACTTAGTAGAGTTCATCCTGAATACAATGTTCCCCCCCTTATTGAACAGAATGTCACCCACCCATTATGTAATGACATTTGACTGCTTCGTTGGTCTAGTGGTCGCAAGCGCGGCTGCAGAGCGTGAGGGTTCGATTTCCAGGTCGGGCAAAGTGTTATTGAATTTTTCTGTTAGGAAATTCTCAGTAGCAGCCCGGAGTCAGGAAGTTGGTGTTGTGGTTGTGACGCCGCGCGCCGCCGTGCTTCGGAAAGGACGTAAAGCCGTCGGTCCTGCGCCTGATCTCCCTCTGGTCGTGTCGGATTTCCGTCCCATCGGAATATGAGAGTGAAGGAGGAGGGAGTGCACCT
Organism: Xylocampa areola; assembly: GCA_935421205.1. NCBI lineage: Eukaryota > Metazoa > Arthropoda > Insecta > Lepidoptera > Noctuidae > Xylocampa > Xylocampa areola. The sequence continues at coordinate 19,310,695 of OW285206.1, forward strand.
GTGTTTGCGCATACACTTGTGCACTATAATATCTCCTGCGTACTTGGCTAATCTCAGTGGAGATAGGCCGCCGTGACCGAAATACGGTCGGAAAGAGTATTTAAGTATATGTAATGGCACCTATCGTTACTCTAAAGAAAGTGACTTTGACAGGTGTGGGTTGCAGGGTTACCAGCTAGAGTACCTGTTTTCAATAATTTTCTTTGTTTAAAAATTTAAAAATACGCGTCGGCGTTCGTTTAGGAACGAATACTACCTTTGTTTTTTGTTTTCAGGACAAACTGTTAATAAAATTAACATCAGACATCACTTAAGGTTAGCTAGTCTGATTACATAAATTCAGCCTTAGTGAAAATCGACCGCTAACATTTTCGACATTACAAGTAGATAATTAATGTATAAATTCAATGTCATTACTGTTTTACCACGAGTTTGACTGAAATATATTTCTGAGTAATATAAACGACACATTTATACGGCGTTGAGTCTGTGGATCATAGTTTTACACATTTTTGCACCACAAAACTCATACAGGAGTCTTATTTATTTTCAAGAAATCATTTCATTCTTAAGCTCGCAAGCTATGTTTTACTTTATAATGCAGTGTACTCACATAACAATACCTCCAAGGAAGGGCATGATGCCAATGCCCCTAGTGTTACCCTGCTTGATGATGTCCCAACAGATGAAACAGCCAGAGAACATCTGGCCCATCGTTACTACAGCGGCCGTGGTGCCCACGACCTCCTTGTAAGGCTGCAAAACGTCGGCTAGTCCGTCAAACATGGTTGAGGTCTGAAAAAAAGAACAGTCCATGAAGGAATATTGCCTTTGATATAATCAAGATTGATATCTTAAAGAGAAGGGTTCCTTATATAAATTCAGGTTCACCGTGGCACTTAATAATGTATCAGTGAAAGTGTGTAAACCAGTACACCTCAAGCGAACCGTTTTGGAAGTACAGGCGTTATATCCTGTTATCTATGAGTTTGATCAATTTAAATTAGAGACATATCTACTAAGTAATGTAAATACTAAGAAGTGCAAAACTAATTCAATATTAAAATATTTTTTTCTTCAAATGTGAATTTTCGTAATCTAATAAAATTCTCGTGTCACAGTTTTCGTTGCCATACTCCTCCGAAACGGCTTGACCGATTTTGATGAAATTTTTTGTGCTTATCCGGTATCTATGAGAATCGGCCAACATCTATTTTTCATCCCCCTAAATGTTAGGGGTAGTCCACCCCTACATTTTTTATTTATATGGCAAAACAACGTTTGCCGGGTCAGCTAGTATGTAATATAATTTACTTCAGTAAAAAACTATTCTAACGTGATCTCAAAGTATGAAGCGAATACAATGTCGGCGTAACTTAGATTCTACAATTGCAACATGACACTACAATAGCTGTATCGCTACTATAATATCCTCTAGCGCATTCGCACAAGGACGAATAAATACAACACTTTATTGACATACGATGCATTTGTATTTAATTGGGTGTATTCAGTTCAATTAGCTCAGCTTCTTTGTCCAATCCGGGACAAAGGTCAATGACTATTTTAATAACCCAAAAACATCGAATACCTTTGTGGAGAATCAAACATACCAAGGTCATACTGAAATTTCTTAGAACTGGTCAGTAAAAAATACGCCAATGATTTTATTCATAAATTCTAAAAAAAACTATTTGGGAAGCTGAAGTATTTTGAATTTAACTGTCATTCATTTTTACAATTTGGCAGCAATTTAAAAGTGCGTGTCTTGCATTGTTATAAATTTGACGAGAGAAAATTATCGCAATATGATTTATTACGACTTTCATCGTAATCAGTGTCGGCATTTCATGAGGAATCTCCATCCCGGGCCATGTTTATAACTGCTTGAAGGAGCCTAAACGTGGTCCAAGCAATCTCACTGCTGATTTCCGTGAAGACCGTCCTTCTACGGCGACCACTGAAGATAATGTGAGTGCTATGCGGCTCATGATAGAATCTGTTAAAAGTGTTACCTATCAATAGATTCGGGCAAGCTTAGACATTGTCACGCATGATGATGAAAAGTATAACGGAGGTGAGTCGAATGCTGTGTTGAACATCGTTCCAATTAATTAAAGTTGGATATATTTTTACGAGCCCGAAACCAAAAGACAATCTGCTAAATGGATCTTTCCTTTCGAAGAATTGGAAATTGGTTTCGAAAAAAGGAAGTCAAGGATAAAAGATGATTGCCTCATTATTTGAGCGAATGGGTAATTTCGCAATAATTCCACTAGAAGATAAAAGGACTGTTACTACAGACTGGTATGTTAGCAATTTGCCAGTCGTCTTGGAAAATGTTCGGTAGCGACGCCCAACAAGCAGCATCCTCCTTCACAACGACAACGCTCCTGCTCACTCCGCCAAACGGACAGTCGAATATTTGACTATAGACGGTGTAAAATTATTGAGTCGTCCTCTTTACCGTCCTGAGATGGAACCTTGTGACTTTTATTTATTACCAAAAATTTAAGATAAACCTGAAAATGCAGTGACTGCATTATAAAAGGCTGTGGAAGACATCCCTAAATAACAACGGGCTCAGTGCTTCAGTCAATGGTTCAATCGCATGAGAAGGTGCTTCAAACTACTTCAAAATACAATATAAACACCAACAGGTTCCTATTTTATTCAATATTTTCTAAGAGCTTTCAGTGTGACCCTCGTACTTCCGATGTGGCTGACTTTCAACGCACAGTTTTATGCTTTAATTGTTCAAATGTAAACCAAGTAGTCATTGTACTGTGTTTGGTTCCAAGATTTAATCTCTGTAAGACTGTCTGCGGCCCTTTTTGTACGTCTTAAGTATAATTTATGTAATTGAAACAATTCCATTTTCCCGATAAAATGAACAAGATAATTCTGGGAGAATGGTTGCTAAGTTATTACAATTTTATGGCGTGAGCTAGTCACGTAGTTAATATCTTGTCTAGCCAGCTTTTTTAACCGATGTTGATTTCATAACGAATGTGGCACAACTGCATCATTTGTTTTGTCTTAATAGTTTAAATAAATACATTTGATTACTATCCAACAATTTCCGATAGCTTTGACGGGCATTTTCCATAAACATAATTTTTTTACGTAATCGCAAGTCTAACCTAATTGCCTCATAAGATCTTTCAGAATACAACGCCACAGCGCAGTAGTGTTTCTATGGTCAAATGATGATGACGTCAAAAACTTTCTTTCAAGCCATACAATTAATAATTATTGTTTTTTGAGTCTTCTTTCACCCTCAAGTATACATACCAGTATCTGCCTAGCTTTTTCCCAATTACATTGGGGTCGGCTTCCAGTCAAACTGGATGCAGCTTAATACCAGTATTTTACATGGAGCGATTGCCTATCTGACCTCCACAACCCAGTAACTGGGTAACACGATATCTCGTGGTATGACTGGTTGTCAGACTTTTAGGCCTCTGACTACCCGTAACGGCTGTCATAGATCTTAATTTGACAACCGGGACCGACGGCTTAACGTGATCTCCGAGGCACGGAGGGGTCTCGGTATGAAATGATGGTCACCCATCCACAGACCGACCGCGGCAAGCGCAGCTTAACCTCGATCGATCGATCTGTGCGGCTGTTGCTTAGCCACGAGCCCCTCGCACATACAAAAGTAGAAATTTATAATTTTCTCTTCAAGAACTATACACACTCTCTACAGGCTTCACAACGCAATCTACAGTACACCTTGCTTCTAAATCAGGCGGATGCAAACAATGAACTTTTATTTGAGCAAGGCATCGACCACGATAGAGCAAGGCTATTCATAGACGCGGAAGTTCTCATCCGTATGATGCGTTTGCTTCGGTTATTCAGATATCTCAGATGTCCAATTAGCGATTTATTAGTAATTAGTTACCAAACCTAGTGTGGTCTTTGAATTTGCTAAGGCATAGCGTATGGGATACATAAATTATTCGAACCTAGAGTGCAAATACGGAGCAGACAATGAGATACGTAACTTCATGTCCTGCTTGCTCTGATAAATGCATTTTATAGAATCTACTGGCATCTGGGCGCTACTGACAATGCGATTTTCGTAGAAACTATTGGGCTGACACCATTTAGATTACCATCGACACGCTAATAAGATTTGACATACAGGTAGGGTAGAGTGTAACTTGGTATTTGGTCTATCTTATAAACATAGCTATTACGCTAGTCCGTGAGCAAAACGAAGATTCTTCGCTTCGTTTACCATTGCTAGGTACAAAGTTAAAAGAAGCCGGAACCGATTGGTTGGGTATATCAATTTATAGTCAGTATTATAGGGACTTAAATGCACTACCACGATCAGGCATTTCAAATTTGGAAACAGCAGGTTATTCGGCCCTAGCTTAAAACGTTCATACGAAGAGAAATAAATCGTTCATGACCCTACTGTTTCTTGTACGCAAGTAGGCTCAATAACAAATAATCACTGCCTGCTAGTTACTATATTAAAACAAATCGTTTCTAAATTGCCCGAGCGTCATGCGCACACCCACCGGTAGCTGTGACGTCAGTGCCAGCGTTCTATCATAGCATAGCCACTTATTCCATTACTGTAGGAGACCGCTAAATGAAGACAATTCAAAGGCGACCCAAAGAACAGTTAAGACAATATGTTTAATTATCGACAGTTTTAAAACAGTGCCTATGATTCGAAGATAGTTATGTGTCTTAATTCATTAAATTGACTCATGCGCACATCACTAACTTTGACCGTTGACCTTGTTTTTGTACAAGAAATAGAATACCTATACAAAAAACTTGTTCTAAATAAGCATATGTACCTAATGAAGTAAATGAAGGTCAGGCATGAGTGTCATAACATGTTACCTGCCTGCCTGCCTACAAGTAAAAACCTAATTAACATAACTAGTTGGCATAGGCCAGACAAAGGAATTATTCGGAATGCATTATTAGATGAAATATCGATTGAAGGACTATACTATACCTAGCTTATTTGAAAACACTAACTAGGTCCCTGATATTACCGATATAAGTAGGTATATATAGGTTATGTAAATTACATTACAATAGTTACAGTCACACACTTCTATGATTCGTTTTAACTACTTACTGCAGTCGAAGAAGTCAATCCGGTATTTTTAATGCCTTTGATCTCAGAACTCTATTTATTTTTTGTTTGTATACTAATAGACGAAACGACTTTCATCTCTTCTTTTGGATATGAAAACTATGTTACTACCTCATTGGTATTAGAGCTCGCAAGAGCGACTGCTAAGCGTAAGGTCCTGGATTCGATTCCCGTGTCGGGTAAAGTGTTATTGGGGTTTTTCTGTTAGAAAATACTCAACAGGCCGGATTTTAGAAGTGTGCCCGGTTAATGACCATAGGCTTACTACCACAGAAGTTAATAACAGCATTAAGCCATGTCAGTGACCTATGGGTGGTTAAAACTCTGACACTAGGTTGATCATCAACCATACGATAAGAAGAAGAATAACAGCATTGGTGAAATGTGGCTGTAAAACTGCTTACACCCATAAATATTTTGTTATTTGATTTGTTTGTTTACAATTGTATCGCATGTTTATAATAATAATTATTACTTTTAATGTATTCTAGAATTGATTAGATAAAAACTGTACATTCGTTTACATAATTATGACATTATACATACATAGACATTATTATTATCTAATATATAAAATTCTCGTGTCACAGTTTTCGTTGCCATACTCCTCCGAAACGGCTTGACCGATTTTGATGAATTTTTTTGTGCTTATCCGGTATCTATGAGAATCGGCCAACATCTATTTTTCATCGCCCTAAATGTTAGGGGTAGTCCACCCCAATTTTTTTTATTTATATGGCAAAACAACGTTTGCCGGGTCAGCTAGTAACCTATAAATTACAAGTACTACCCACAATTTCATTGACATTGTTAATAAATATAAAATATTGTTAATTATAGATGCTCAGTTGTATAGCAAACCATATTTGTACGCCGATTTCGGTAAAACATGTTGGTACCAACTATTGTATTTCCATCCAATAAGTATGCATCACCATGTATTCTTACTTACACGTGTTTTAGCAAATAAATAATCTTTATCTTTATCTTTATCTTTACCCACGGGCAATAATATACGTGATGCTATGTTATGAAAGTTATGTGAAATATGCTAGGTAATTAGTCACAAATTTTTGGGCTGTGGCTGTGTATTCTAAGAAAACCATATGGCTTAAAGCTGATCATAACGGCATGGGCACGCCTGTCAAATACGAAGTGTAAAGATGCGGAATTTGCATTATAGCTCCCCAGTCACTACCAACATGCGAATTACGTCGTCGATGATGAATACCGTCATCGACAAAATGTTGAGTAGGCCTCTGCTCAAAAGATAGGATACGCTCGCGATGGTGTAAATGAAAACTCAGAATTTCTAAGAGAATAAAGCAAATTGCACATTTAAGTAACATCTCTTGGGCCGTCACAGTCAACATTTGCCGACGAGACAAAAGTATTATTTTGCAAGCCATTGACGTCAATATATGCTAAGAATATGACTACTTAGGTATTCAAATAAACGAAAAACATATTAGAATCAATGACAACCTTAGTTCATTTACCTGTTGACAATATGTTTGTATTCTTGGGCATGGGGCAGTCATTTGGTTTATGATATAAGACAGGCTCGCATCGTTTATTTGGACGAATCGTTCCAAATGAGTTTATGAGTTGTTTGTATTGTATGTCATACAAGTGCGTCTACTGTTTGATCCACAACAAAAGGACCGCACGCACTTGTCAGACGGTAATGTCGACGCCATTTCTGGGATGGGCAACTATTCCGATACGTGCAGATGAGGTCGTCGCGTCGGCAGATTGCTGCGGATACTGTGGTCGCACAACTGATCCATTTTTTACGGCGATATTCATAATTAATTTTATAGGAAGTCACAGCCGGTTATAGGTACACAATGCGGCGACTTGTCGCGCGATTGTGACTTAAATTTTGTCGCGGAGACGCTTAATGAGATCGCAAACAGGCGCAGCAAAGTGCAAGTGTGTCCACCATGACCTGACCTATGTGAAGGTCCTAAAAATGATTGTTTTCATACTAGTCAACTCTAACAGTGTCAATGTAACTTGTAACTTTAGGTTCAATTTATTGAATGATTCCTTTGTAAATCTATGTATTTATATCACAATTATCACCAGTGTGAAACTCTGCAAGGGTTTAGATAGCTTTTACTGTAACTTTGTTTGTTTGGCAATTTTTTTGGCAAGCTGCTTCATCATAGAATTATTCTTGAATTTAATGTATCACATATAATGGTGCAATACAACCCAATTAATGTTGATATTCATATATAATGAACCACTTTATATTTAGATAGAACTCTCTATCTAAATATAAAGTGGTTTGTTTCATGCCCAATGCCTATCAATAAGAATCTTGATTATTTTATCTACTCTAAAACTCTACTACTCTAAAATGTAACAGATTTAATTTAGAATAATTCCCAAAACTTTTAATCATTGTGTTATACTAGTATTCAATTGTGACTCAGCACAAATAAAAGTTGACAATAATTACTCAGTCAGATAGTCTGATACCTCATGTTAGTCAAGATTGCAGTGATAAGATAATAAAAGATATCTAATCATGAACACACATTTCTTCAAATAATAATAATCAATTCAGTACCTATTCATATCAATTTTCGGTCATCTGTATAGGTACTGAATTGATTGCAATGACGTCACCATAAGACGTGTTAAAATATGGAAGAAGAATTTGCAGTGGTGAGCAGAGGTTGAAATGGCTTAGTAGTCAGAGCGCCTGGAGTATTTACCCGGGAGGCGCAGGTTCGAATCCTGTTCGCGACCGTATTCTTTTTCCATTTAATATTGTAACTTTAGAGTTTGCTAAGCATGCGTTAATGCTTTTCAAAGATTTATCTTGAATAATAATTGTGTATTTTAAACTGCTTTTTAATTGTAACAAGGAAGTATACTATGTAGTAGAAAAAAAAAATGTTCTTATTATTATACTAAAACATATGTTTCAGGGTACAATTAGTAAAAGTAAACAATTACTCAATTGCATTAATTTGTTTTGGATGAAGTACTGTTAGTTGACAGGTTTATATTTACATAAGGCAGACTTAATGTCCCACAGTTTTTAATATAATTTAGGAGTAGGAGGGAACATATAGGTATGAGACATCTGCTAAATTATATTAAAAAATGTGGGGTGGTGGTTGACAATTAATAATCAGTGGCTTCCTATTAATTATTGTTCATCGGTTACTACTTACATAAATTCTTCGGGTTTGCCTGACTAGTTTAGGATATGCCTCAATAAAGTTAATATACAAAAAAAAATGGCTTCCTACACTAATAAAAAATAACTCGTAACTATACTATGTTATTAGAATAACCCAACTAGTACAAGGAAAAGGCAGACTTGGTAACAGACAATAATTGCAAATTATTCATAAAACTAGAAACTAAATTTGAATATTCGTCAAATACTATTCTCCAAAAATGTACTCGTTTATCATTTATATTTACCATAAATTTATTCATTTATTCAGAGTATTTACAGCGTCATCTAAAGCCGATTGCAATAACGTACTGAGTGTCTATTATTAAATAACAAGATCGTTAACTCATTAAAAGTCATGTCATAAACTAGCGAATTTTATGCAAAATGTAAGCTCAAGCATACATAACAATACAAATTATTTTACATCATTACAATACAATATTTCAACATCAGATGATTACTATAACCTATAATAGTTACAAAGTCGATGAATATACAAACCGGTTAAAACTTTTTAAGTAAAACTGCAGATAAATTACTCGATTAACACGGTGATTATTTAGGAATAATTCACAACACAACCAATCACTATATATATAATTTAGAACTGGAGGACAGTGGACTGAAATTAATTATATGGAATCAGCTGAAATCTGACATCAATTTCACATTTGACAACTGGCGACACAGTGTTGTTCAGACAAATTGCGGTTTGCCGTAATAAACCACAACATTTGCCGTATAACAGTGTTATTTATATTAACGAAAAATGTGTAGGTATACTTTTTCAGTGAATATAACCCATCAAATTCATAAAAAAAAAAAACATGATTAAAATATTTCATAAGCAATAGGTAGCGGCAGAAAATTATAAATTATAAAAGAGTGTAATTTTCGCTTTTATCTTTTTATTTTCGCTGTATGATTGAGACATAACTCAATTTGCGTCTATCTATACTATAATATAATAAATCGGAAGAGTTTATGTTTGTTTAAATGCGCTAATCTATGGAACTAAAAGTCGGGATGGATGAAACCGCGAAGCAAAGCTAGTTAAACATATTTTTCCATATGTTCACGGCTTAATTTTAATTTACAATATAAAGTTTAACAGAATTAATTCCAAATGTGAAAATATAGCTAAAAATATGACAATACTAGAATTAGTTTCAGTCATTTGATTGCCGTATTATTGATACCGTATTTTTGATAATACCTGAATGCCACATATTACGGCAATTGCCGTATCAGGAACAACACTGCTCTGGCACGAGAGAATAGAGAATCGTTGTTTTTTTAACATGGCCTCTTGCAGAAACCCAGAGGGGTTTTGTCTGCGTAACCGGACAATACCAAAGTCGAGGCAGTTTGATGCCTCCAGCCAGAGCATATTTTAAAATACTACAAACTAAGCAACAGCGCTAAGGCGTCCCCTGCGGGACACGAGCCTCGGCTTACTGTTGCTGGGGCGACAACTAGGGACTAGCTGGATCATATCAGTTTCCTTATTATTAAGGGATAAATTAAAAGCTACTGACTCGGCGCGGGCCGGCTCGAGTATGGGTCGGGGCGGAAGAGAATCGAAAGAATGACGTGTGCTATTTAAAGTACAGTAGTACGATAATTTAAAATTATCGATATAAATATTATCATCATCCCTTCCCATCAACCTCACGGGACTTAAATAGAGTCACAGGAGCTTTTTAAAAACTTGCGAGAGCTTAATCAACCCTTAACTATCCCACTGGTACGGTACTGGATAAGGGCCTCTTCTAAACAAAGAAGGCAACAGGCTAGGTGATTTATTATATTCATCTGAAAAAAAAAAAACATCTAAAAACTATACAAAATAACAGGCCACGGATACCAGGTTGCAGCTTACGATGGTTAAGGTTCCTGAGAGTGGAACCCTCCCACAATGCGTGTGGTATCAAGAATTATCACTTTCATTATGAAGCCCCCAACCGTCTAACTCTAAAGATAATAACTTAATCATTGCATAGTACATCATTTTCATTAATAAAACTGTCAAGGAGAATTAACAAAAAAATGAAAATGCATAACGAGGGTCAAACATTTATTTTTATTTATGAATTTGCTATATGTACTAGCGACTTCATCTACGTGGAATCCGGAATCCCAGATCCGTAAAGTATTACCATTTATCTTAAATGGTAAAAAAAATCGTTAAAGAATTTGTTATCGCCCATGACTGAACTGTGACTTTAAAGGGAAAGGTCCAAATTACAGTAATATTGTGAAGTTAACAAAACACTTGAAGGAAGGAAAGAAGGAAGGGGTATGCCCGCTATAACTACTCCTGTACTGATGTACAGGAGTAGTTATAGCTGGCATACCCCTCTCGCCACTATTATATGAAACCTGAAACCCTATCATATGTGTTTATAAAAACTAGTTGAACTCCATTTTGTTACAATGATAGAACACACCATTAATACCTCTTGTGGTGACGTCATCGCTAGCTTTTCAGTCCCAATACATTGACTTAATCTGGAATATTCAGCAGTGGTATAAGATAGCTTATTTGGCAAAGCACATTCCCATAAGCTTATGGAGAAGGTATATATATAATTTTATCAGACAGCTGTCTTATCTAATCTCTATGGTTTAAAATATTGGCCCAAAAAAGGGACGAATAAAAGGGATGCAGTACAGATGAGAATACTAAGAGGCATGTGCAAAGAGTATAGTAATATAGTAGGGCATGTGTGGTGTGTGACGTGGAAGAACACAATCAGTATACAAGAGGAAGTCGAAAAATGTTGGAGAGCGTACTTCATCACAAGTCTGGTGTCTGAGCACCGATCTTTGTCGAGTCGATATAAGTTTAAAAGTATTGAATTTAAATGTTTAAAAAAAAAACTGCTTTGACGTTTAAATTCGATAAATGTGTCAACAAAAAGAACCATGCTCGCGCTGCTTACTTGAGAAGTTGAGATGATTGTACAAATTATCGACAAAATTCAAGTCTAGCACACATATTTCGACAGCTCTTAAATAGACCATAGAGTCCATAGACGTGATATAGGTATTTTTTTGTCAATGCTACTCTCGCTGAAATTTCAAACTATTGATAGAACAACTTCTTGATTAATCTTATGAACGTACATTTCTATACCTATGTGCACGAAAGTCAACAGCCAATTAAACTTTTAGATGTATAAAATGAGACTCAATATGAAAAGTTAATAAACTAATTTACAATTTATGATATATTGATCTGATTTTTCAGTTCGGCTTGAAGCTATTGTCTATGCTATTTGCGCAGAAAAACAACTAATTTGACTATGGTTTGGCCCAATTGACATTTTGTAATTTTTGTGAGATTTTAGAATTTCACGAATTTTCAGCCGTTCTATTTTAAGACAAATGACTGATAACAGTTTTTGAGTTTTCCGTGTTATATTCACATATATCAGACATGCGTTACATTGCCGAGTGCGGGATTTTGCTATGAGAGTTATCCTGAGGGACACGAAGGTTTTATTCAGAAGGGTTGCTAAAGAAATTCTTTGGTAATATGCAATGGAAATGCAAGGGTTGGAAAGGGCGCTGGCTGTGGGTGGTGCTGGTGCTCGCCTTGTGCCCGCTGTTGATGGCTCAGAAGATCGGTGACCCATACAAAATCCTGGGAATACACCGCAAGGCTAGTCTACCAGAAATACGCAAAGCCTATAGGCAATTAGCTAAAGAGTGGTACGTATTTGTCGATGAACCCTGAAACTGATGGTCACTTTAGAATGATTAGTAAATAATATCTCTGGGAAGTTAAATGATTATTTATTTACATTATTTGAGTGTTGTTGATGGAGTTTGGGACTATAATTAATGAATTGTTAGGCCTGCATCTTGTGTAAGATGGGGTATTGATGATAATGATGAATTAATGATTGACTGCCTAGGTTTATGGCCAGGCAAATTAATAGTTCACAGCTGTATGTGTAATATATAAATAACTGTATTGGCTGATTAAATGATTGTATTGGCTTTACTAAAATAAAACATCAAAGATTAAGTCTACCCTGTGAACAAAAAGTTTATATGTAAATGAATTACTTTTTAACCTCTCAGGTGGCATATCCTGGGTTACTGATTACTTTTTATAGAAACATTTTAAGTACTTTTCATAAAGTGCTTATAATTATGATTGTTATTGTTATTAATATTTTAATCGATTGAGTGGCTTTTCTTATTAAATATTATAATTAATAAATTATATTTTAAGATTATTAATATTTATTTATTCCATACGCAATCACTAATCCAAACTAGTTAATCATTCCTACAGTGTAAAATTAAGAAGAGAAAAGATAGTGTAGGCAAGATAATAATGTTATTTTATTATTGTTTTTAGTATTAGTATGCTGCAATATTTAAAATAATGTAATTCCCCAGGCATCCTGACAAAAATGAAGATCCAAATGCGGAAACTCGTTTTGTTGAGATCAAACAAGCATATGAACTGTTGTCTGACACTGAACGAAGACAGGCATATGACTTGTATGGTATTACGAACGAAGACGACCACCTATATAAACCGAGGCACGACTATAGCCAATATGCAAGATTTAGGTGAGTAGTAATTTTTTGAGCTTTGCTTATTTCTTGTAACACAAATTACAGGTACCTATTTCATTGTTATTTATCTTAATAATATATATAAATCTCATGTCACAATGTTTGTCCTCAATGGACTCCTAAACCACTTAACCGATTATAATAAAATTCGCACACCATGTGCAGTTCGATCCAACTTGAGAGATAGGATAGTTTAAATCTCAAATTATAGTCGCGTGCGAAGCCGGGACGGACCGCTAGTTGTACTATAAAATCTAGATAGGCTATTAACTTAAATACCAGTTAAAGGTACTTGAGGTTTTCAGCATGTTATTAATTATTTTAATGTGTTACTATACATTGAAACATATAGATAAATCTTTGAAAAGAATTAATGCATGCTTAGCAAACTCTAAAGTTATAATTTGTTGTAGATAAAGAATAAGGTTGTTAGCAGGATTCCAACCTGCACCTCCTGAAGTATTTATCCGGGAGGCGCAGGTTCGAATCCTGCTCACATTGAAACATTTAACATAATTGATTTAAAGAACAATTTAATGAATGCAATGCAAACTTCTATTTGTCTTACTACAAGAAATATTATAATGTTATTGTATTAAATGATTTTGTCCCACATTGGTAAGAACAAATTCAAACTACTTTTTTCTTTATTTTATAGTTATGTATTACAAACAACACTAGACATTTAAAAATATATATCTAAGCACAAAGGCACTGTTTAATTCAAAATTTCTTCCAGCTGTCATCTGTTGGCTCGCTAATTAGCAGACACATTAGATTTTTATTGTTAGGTAGTACGTATTTGTAGGTGGCTGAGCCAAAGGGTTAACATATAAAGCAAGTGAGTTTAATTAAATGTGTATCTGAAACTGTAATTATGGTAAACAATAACTGAAAATCCTTCTTTCCATCATACTTTCAGATTGCAATCATTTAAGGTCCTAATTTATTAAGTAATTTCCGTTGAAAAGGTTAATATATAAGTCAAATACATTAATTTAAGCTAAGAATAAAATGGATATAACAAATTATTTGTAATTAACATAGTAATAGCAAGACAAAAACAGATCCTTGAACGGCAAACATTAAGAAAAAAATGATTTTGCATAAATTTGAATTATGGCTTAATTTTATCCTTATCACTTACACAGTGACCCCTTTTGAGGAAATTTATCTATTAAATTTGGACCTTACATAAACCAGCATTAGTAGACTTTTTTCTTTGAAGCTGTGCAAATTATTTATTAGCAATTAAATGCTAATAATGCTAGACAAGCTAGAAAACCTTTGTAGTCGATTAGCACTTTTATTGGCATGGACTTTTAGATAATTTAACACTTGCCTCATGAACTTGGCCCTTAGAATTTTATACACAAGTTTACAATGAGAGACTTTGCAAAATAATCTCCCAAAATAATTATAAGGCTGTGAATCAGATATCCATTATTTTGTTATTCAATGTGAAGTCTTGATTCATGTCTTGGAATCTTCACCAATGACTCATGGGTTTATTGTTTACACTGATTTAGTTGAGTGCATTGTAAAGTCAGCATAATTACTGAGAATTGTGATCTAGAAATAGCCCTACAATTTGATGGTCTGTCTATTTCTGTATAACTCAGTAGGTATCATACTTAGTAGATTGACAGTGGTCTAGGAGTCGTTTCCGTGTGCGGGTTCAATTCCCGCATGGAACGCTATACAAACGCATATTTGTATTATCTTCAGATTCATGTTTTAGGCCCAAATTTGTGTGTGCATGTGAGATTTATATAATGTCAACACACCCACAATAGGTCCCAGAATATATATCGGACAATGCTTTAAAAAAAAGAGAGAGTAGAAAATTGTCACAGTGTCATCATTCTTGAAATCCAGGAATTTTTCAGGCACGCGCATCGGAAATGTACAGCTTCCGTAGTTTTAAGCAAATGATTTGTCTCTATAATCACTACTATATTATAAGTATTATTACACATCAATTAGTAATTAAATATTTTCTGTATTGATTTATCTTCAAGCAAATAGCTTTAACTGCCTTGCGATGATCTATTTCTTTGATAATCATTGGGCGCTCGTCGCTTGGCGCCCAATGCCCCATATTTCCGAACCGAGTTTCTAACTAAAGCAATCGTATATGTATTATTTAATTTTGTTTCAGCAACGATCCATTTGAAGAGTTCTTTGGAACACATTTCCGAACACAAGACCAAGATATAACATTGTTTCACAAACTTTCTGTAACTGCACGGTAAGTACTCAAACTAGAAAGGAGCTATTGTAAGATTCGTAACACTAATACATACTCGAAATCTGAATGAGCTAACTGTTCAGCAGTTATTTCATATACAGCTTTAAGACAATGCTGTTGAAAAAAAAGGCTTTCAAAGTTAGGAAACTAAATAGACTTGAAAAACCGTAGAAGTTGCAGTTCTTGCTGCATGAATAGAATTTTCTATCCATAACAGCGCTCATTCTCAAACTCTTCTTCTTTCCAGCCATTTTGAAAATAACATAGTAGAGAAAAGCATCCACACTCCAGCGTTAGTTCTATTCTACACCGACTGGTGTTTCGACTGCGTGCGTTCAGCTGCAGCGTGGCGACGGCTCGTAGAAGCCTTGCAGCCGCTGGGCGTTACCATGGCAACCGTCCACGCGGGCCACGAGTCCAGCTTGGCGCGAAGAGTGGGGGTTCATGGAGTACCGTGCTTAACCTTCGTGTTGGACAAACATGTGTATATGTATAAGGAGGGGTTGGCGTCGCTGCCTAAAATATTGGGTGAGTTTTGTATCTTCAACTTTCGGGGTAGTAAGACGTTCATATTTCAGTCGTATTGTTATTATGTCGTTCAATTGCATTTATATGCATTGCACAAACGACGATTTCAGTGGCATTGTATAGATCCACGCGGGTACAGGTGGAAGGACACGGTGTACAGATACATATAGAGTTACAGACCATAATCCAAATATCACAAAACTAACATTTGGAACCACGTGTACGCGACCGCGACGCGTTCATCGCGAGTGATTAAAGTGCACCATAAAGCAGATATAGGCTCAGTTGCGCCATCGTAACTATAATACACCGTAACTGACGAATTGCGTTATTTTTGTGTTATTTTGACAGACTTATAAAAAACAGAAAACTTCTCAAAATAACGATGGAATACGTTGATTAAGTATAAAGTAAAATTGATCGAACATAACCCTAGTTGATAGCTAATTTACAATCACCGATGCCAAGGGATTTTCACCCTTATGTCCTTCTGTGCAGAGTTCATGCGCTGGAAGTTCCCATATAAGCTGGTCAAACCAATCGCCGACGGCAACGTGGACGGCTTCGTGTCTGACTTCGAGGACAACAAAGTCAAGGCGCTGATCTTCGAGGAGCGCCAGACCATCCGCCTCAGATACCTCATCACTGCATTCCACTATAGAGATAGAGTCGCCTTTGGGTGAGTCACATTAATTTAATTTATACTAATTACACCATTTGCAAAAGTTTTTGAGCTGTCGATAGTCTTTTTTAGGGTTGCCTACCTCAAAAGGATAATCGGAACACTTATAAGATAACTGACTTGTCTCTCTGTTTGTTTTTGAACATCCTTTTTCTCAGTAACGCGTGGAGGTATCAAATTGAGATTAATATCAAATACTTAGGTATACAAAAAATACAAAAACATCTTTCCAAAAACGTCTATTTATGCCATAATATACTACTCGCCAATAAATCCATACCTACCTATTGGGTACTTCCCGTTGACGTAGAATCACCAATTTGGCATGAAGCACACACACAGCACAACTGAAGGAAAATATCCGATAACCGTTCAATTATATCACATACAAAGTATATTTAAGATGGAACCTTCAGGGCGCGGGTCTGAATCCGTACGCTATATTTATTGTCTAAAAAAAATCCATGATGGTCGCTTTCCACCACACCGTTCTCTACAAACCTTTACTGAGATACCAGGATCACTACTGCACTCACCGCAACATTGTAGAGTCGACCACGAAATTGCTTTACCATATTTGACAAAAACTGCCAGTAAATTAAAATGTCAATAAGGTTGACAGTATCTGACTGACATTTTTATTTTATAAGCGAAAATAGACCTTGTCATATTATGATGTGCAAACGAAATTCAGCATTAGGGTGGTAAAGCAATTGTATGGTCGACTATACATAGTCTGACTTTTTTTCGAGACATAGGTCAAACTTCGGGATGTTGCCAGGGGTTAAGCCCACATTAACATACTGTAAAGCTGTTTGCTTTACGAGAGATATCTTGTATGTTAATCCAGCTTCATAGACATGCGCGGTCGCGACACTATGAACGTGACGGCGCGTTACAAGGTACAGCGGCACATGGACACGATGGTGTTGCTGAAGGAAGACAGCGTGGATCCCGCCGCCACCGTCAGCACCACCGAGATCCCCACTCAGACGCTGCACCAGCTCATTGAAGCCAACCAGATGTTGACTCTGCCGAGACTGTCTTCACAGGTAATTTTGGAATTGATGAGTAATTTTTTATGTATGGGTTAATCAATCGTTATTTTTACAGCGATTTTCCTGTGTTTATTTGTAATTAATAGTCTTACTCTGTAATTTGGATCACAATTGACTAACACAATTGGCGCAATCTGTTGCAGACGTAATTACAGAAATAAATATATCATTTTAACCCATTTTTTCATTATTCTTTTACGTAGATCACATACTCGGAAAGTGTTTACATTATCGCATTCATGTGATAGGACTTGCATGGCTTTTATTGTACCACTTTTAGGTCCATAATGCAGCTTATTTTACACGTGCATTTTTACTTACATTAGGAGTTTCATTACAATTCTCGCCTAAAGCTAGTATTCACACCATTTTAATGAAGAGTCACATATTTCTGCGTGACCTAGTGAGGTTATAAAATTGGCGTAGTCCACCATATCAAACGCCTTCGAAAAGTCAGTGTAAAGCGACCAACTTAAGCTCAGTTTCACCAACATAACCGACGTGTTAATATATTATTTTGACAGGTTTTCTATGTAATCTCTGTCAAAATGACACAACAACATGGTTACGGTTAAAGTTAAGTCGGTGCAATCGAGCCTTAGTGTGAGTTGAGTCGGTATGATATTGTACGATTGTACGCTTGTCCCGCAGAGCGTGCTGGAGAGCGTGTGCCCGGTAGAGTGGCGCGCGGCCCGGCGGCGCCTGTGCTGCGTGCTGGTGTGCGGCGGCGGCGGCGGCGCGCGCGCGGCGGCGGCGCAGCGCGCCCTGCGCCAGCTGGCGCGCGCGCCGCCCGAGCGCCTGCACTACGCCTACGTGTACGCGCACAAGCAGCCCGCCTTCATACACGCGCTCGCTAACGGATCAGGTATACTTCATTTCGAATACCTAGAGTACGTTTCACATAATATTCCCTTTGCTGTATTGTAAACATCTGTATTTTAACCGTAAAATCGTGTTGTAAAACTACCATTGTGAAAGTGAGACTTTTACAATGCTGCCTCAACAAAATTGCCTCGTTGGTCTAGTGATCCCAAGCGCGACTGCTGAGTTCGATTGCATTGACACTAATGCGTGGTGCTGAGCCTATTGCCATCTACCGGCCACAATTCCAAACTCCGGGCTGCTACTGAGAATGTGCTAACAGAAAAACTCAATAACTTAATTAACCTTCTATGAAATATAAAATATAAACATTTAACACAATAAACCACAATGTTTTTACTATTGCATCTTATTAGCAACCAACCAATTTCCGAGCCAAGCAAAGTTTTACTAGGCTTTTCTGTTAAGAAATTCTCAGTATCAGCACATGAGACTTAATTACAGCCTTCGGAAAATATAAGCGCAGTAGCCTTAATAACCTACGAAAGAACCTAAGAAAAGTCTCCCCACATACAGGTAGCGATATATCAGAAATGGAGCACCGAATCGTGATAATATGGCGGCGTGAGGCCACCCGCATTCAGTACGAGTGGCTGAACGAGACGTGGCCATCTTGTACCCACGTCCACTGCACTAATGAACACTTCCCTGCCGACCCCGTATTGAGAGAGGAATTGTTGAAGTACCATGAGAGGCTAAACGAGACTAAGAGGGCATTGGATCAATTGATTAAACGGTTGCTGAAGCCGACAGAGGTTATGACGTATGAAGCTCATGTACAGGTCAGTTATTTATTTTATTTGATGCATTTTGTACATGTTATTAATGCCCACATCTATTCTTCTTTTTCCAAGGATACATTGAAAAGTTATAGATATGAACGTGATTCGAAACCGCGACCTTTGTGAGGCCGTGACATCGCTCTACCAACTGAGCTATCGTGTAACTTGTTCGCATATATTAAAGTTAAAGTTTCCTTCTTCTTGTCTTAAGGAGACGCCTGGCGATATCTATTAGCAATCATTTATAGATTACTAAATGCTAATTAAAACTTTTTGTTTACAATAATATGGACCATATATTATAATAACTGCATGCTTACTACTTATACAAGACAAATAGAATTTTGAGTTTACTCGCGTCATCGCCGCGGGCTCAGCTCATGACTAAAGGTTCCGTTCGAGTTCGAAACTAGTCGGGCAATACCGAAAAATGCACGTGAGTAGTAATTGGTGAACAATAATTGAAATACAATTATATTAAACAAAAAAATTAGCTTAAAAATGTAATACGATATTATTATGCACCAGGCGCCTTTAAAATATGGCCACTAAACATCATCCCTGTCCTTATCTCAATTTTTATGGGTTCGGCGCAGCATGTCTTTTTCTCACAATCATTTCTGTCATCCGTCATCTCGGTAGTCACTTTTTCTAGCCGTATTATCTTTCACGCAATCCATCCATCGTTTCCTCGGTCTTCCTCTACTCGTGTAGTCATCCACATTCATACTTAAAACTTTCTTCGTCACACGGACATGATCATTCATTCCTCTCCATCACATATCCATACCATGACAAACGTTTTCCTCATCTCCGATCTTGGTGACTGGGCGTAAATTTCAGACTTACATACTCATTTCTAATTCTATCCATCCGCGTCACACCACACATTCCTCTTAATATTTTTATCTTAGCTACATGCAGTTACCTTCCATCCACCCCTGTTGTGGGACAACATTCTGAATACAAAACGGCATGTCTGATAACTGTTTTATAGATCTTCCCCTTAAATTTAAGGGGAAATCGGGGTCGTAAATAGTTCCCATGACCTGCAGCAATTAAATCCACCTGTGTTAATTCTATGCTTTAGGGTCCGGTCGCTTTTGCTTGGTACGAGTGAAATGAGATACCAAAAGTCCGAGCAGACTGGTAGAAGTATGCCACCCAACGCTATGGCTCCAAAACAAGCGAGACCGCCGAAATCGCAGAACATACATTCTGCTTTGGTTCTGCTGATTTTCAAGCCATAATTCTGCAAATTATGGTGGCATTTCTCCAGTCTACTAAAATATGGCCACTTAACGTGATAAAGCGGCCAGCTTTTGAATCACCTTTCTATTGCAAAATGAGTCGGTGTGGCCACGAAGTCGTGTGGTCTGTCGATGATGCTCACCAGTTTTGAATGCTTACGATTACGACTTATATTGTTTTCAGGCGATAGATTGGTGTAAGGATGGTTTTTACCAAATGAACCTTTGAATTTTTGATGAACGTGTTGTTATTTCCACAATAATCATAACATGAACGTATGTTCTTCCCCAGGAGCTGTTGGACGAGGCAGCGCTGGGCACGGTGTGGCGCGCAGTGCTGAAGGTGTGCGAGTGGACGGAGCGCGCGGCGGCCGCCATGCGCACGCAGCGCGCCATCTCCGCGCTGTCCGTGCTCGCCACCGTCGCGCTCGTGCTGGCCGCCGGCTACCTCATGGCTTACCTCATGTATGTAACTCTACAATATTATATTGAACTAGCTTCTGTTCTCTTACTCATATTTGTAACTTCTCGTATCACAACGGGAGTGTATTTAAAAATGTCGTACACCCTGTTTATAAATCCGTTTTGTGAGTCCGAGACCTCTCTCGAACTCATAAACACTGCCTCCAGTGTTAATAACTATAAACCAATATTAGTTCTTACACCACTATCTAAAATATTGGAACGCACTTTGAATCAACTCTCTTCAAAGATACCAATAACATTATATCTGGGAACCAATATGGTTTCCGATCTGGTTTTTCTACAGAAGATGCTGTATTGACTCTTACAGAACTTGCTGTTCAAATTTAGATAGCAAGCAAAAAATATTTTTAGACCTAGGTATAGCTTTTGGCACTGTCTCTGTCCCTTTCTTTTTAAATAAACTGGAACTTACAGGAATCAGAGGCGTACCATTTAACATTTTCGGTGACTATCTGCGATACCGATTACAAGTGTTTAAGATAGGGGAACATATAAGTGATGAAACTCGTAATAACTGTGGAGTCCCTCAAGGGAGCATCCTGGGTCTAATCTTATTTATTGCATCATAGTTAGGGGAAAAAGTTTTTTAGTATTTTATATACAGATTCAAGTATTTTTCCGATATATTATTGCATTTTTTTGTTCGATAACTTGTTGCCATCTTGTAGGCAGTGACATAATCCCGTTACGGTAGAATTATTGCTACTTTTGATAAAAAAGATGCGCAAGCAGTAGCGAAACCCGGATTAATACGCAATTAGGTGATGCTGTGTAAATAGTGGGATTGGATGGACATCGTTTATTATGAGCTTTTACCGCCGGGTAAAACCATCGATTCGGATCTCTATTAAGCTTGTCACTCCAACGGAACTTGAGCAGTTAACGTTTGACATCGGTAATGAATGCAAAATGTATTACATAGTTGCTCTATTATCACGTGAATTAAGTACAAACAAATAACGACTGTTACATTTAAAATCTTAGTTACTTAATAATGAGTTTATTTTACTATAAATTAACAGAAATTAACGCGCAATAAATAACTTAAAATCGCTTGAAATCAGAGCTCGCGTGAAATCAATTCAATCGTACTTGTTCTTATATAATTTTAAAGATAGATTCTAGAAAAAACAACCGACCTCAAGAGAGAGAGACCTCACTGTAGGTATAGACCTACATGTATAAAACTACACATTAAAACTACTGCTGAAGGGAACCACAAAACAAAACGTGTCTGTGTGTCAAACTGATATGTATATATAATTTTTGTTTTCGTTGCTTTTTCCAAAAAGCACTGAATCAATTTCGACAAAATTTATATGTGACCTCTGAAGTATGACCTACCAACCAAAAAAAGAATTATAAAAATCAATTCATAATTGGCGGAATAATCGCGTAACTAACATACAAAAACAGTGGAATTGAGAACCTCCTACTAAAGTCAGTTAAATGTGACCTTAAAATTTATAAAAAACAATCAATATTCTTTACTGTCAATAATATTTCACAGACGCGTGGAAGAAGAGTCGGTGCAGCGTCAAAAGGAAGAGAGAAAGAAGCAGAACTGTACTGGCAAGAAGAATAACAATGAACCGAGTTCTGAACTCAGACTGCACGAGTTACGAGCAGAGAAGTACAACGGACTTGTTAGGTATGTTTTACCACATCTATACCATTTGAAAGTGTCTGCAATGGCAAAATAAATTCCAAAGTGAAAACTGCTTTGTATACAATGCCTAATCATAAATTAACGTTATTTGATTCTGTCTACCTGTCTGTTTGAAAGTTTTTCTCTAAAACGGTTCAACAGATTAAAGTAAAAGCTTAGGTTTAATTTAAATTTTAACAGGAATATTAACTAAAATTTTCGTGAATGATTCATTTAGATTTCTTGCTGGCTTCAAAAGATAATTTGAAACTAAAACTATAATATTACTGTTACGATCATGTAGCCGATATCATAACCAATATGCCCTAAAGCCCGTTAGTCCAAATTGCGGGTACTGCTCGTCGCACGTTTATAACTTTTACTATTGTCTTGTGTTCTTATTTGTACCATTGGATATGACTTGAGATTTATAGAAAAAATCTATTTTAACAATAAAGGTTCGAGATTCACTTTGACAGTCCTGAGCAGGCGCCATTTTGATAGCAACTTATCAAATTAGATTGATATATTTCGGTCCTAAAAATAAAGATTTATGAAAGACGAGCTGGTTGCCCACGGTTTTTTCTGGGCGACAAAGGCAGCTTATGCCCTTCTCCAACGTCCAATATATCTCTATACAATAATTCATCAAAATTGTTTCAGTGGTTTAGGTTACAAACAGACAGACTTACTAATAATATTACGGATTTATAAATAATTATTTTGAAAAGATTTATTTTCTTTTTACGTATTCTTCAAAAGGTGTAGTATAGTCATTTTATCTTTTCATAGGTTGTTGAAGCCCGGCTGTCGAACAATCGTGTTGTTGGTCGATATGCAAAGTCGCGTGCAACTGCTCTCGAAGTTCCACAAGATTGTGTGGCCATATCGCAAGTAAGTACACTTGCTTTTAGATTTTATTTATTGTGATTTTGAAAATTGAAATCTAAAATTAGAAATATGTTATAAATTATTCTTGAAGAGTACATACATACAGAAAATAGAAATTGCATGAAGTAGAAGAATAAAAGGGAAGAAAAAGAAGGTTATTGCAACGTGTCGTGGTTCGCGCGCGTGCTGCAGCTGTCGCGTTACGTTACGTCACGTGACGTCACTCGGCACTCGTTGTATATGTTCAGGAACAAGACGCTGGTGTTCGCGTACCTGTGCGTGGAGCGCAACGTGTCGTGGTTCGCGCGCGTGCTGCAGCTGTCGCGTTACGTTACGTCACGTGACGTCACTCGGCACTCGTTGTATATGTTCAGGAACAAGACGCTGGTGTTCGCGTACCTGTGCGTGGAGCGCAACGTGTCGTGGTTCGCGCGCGTGCTGCAGCTGTCGCGTTACGTTACGTCACGTGACGTCACTCGGCACTCGTTGTATATGTTCAGGAACAAGACGCTGGTGTTCGCGTACCTGTGCGTGGAGCGCAACGTGTCGTGGTTCGCGCGCGTGCTGCAGCTGTCGCGTTACGTTACGTCACGTGACGTCACTCGGCACTCGTTGTATATGTTCAGGAACAAGACGCTGGTGTTCGCGTACCTGTGCGTGGAGCGCAACGTGTCGTGGTTCGCGCGCGTGCTGCAGCTGTCGCGTTACGTTACGTCACGTGACGTCACTCGGCACTCGTTGTATATGTTCAGGAACAAGACGCTGGTGTTCGCGTACCTGTGCGTGGAGCGCAACGTGTCGTGGTTCGCGCGCGTGCTGCAGCTGTCGCGTTACGTTACGTCACGTGACGTCACTCGGCACTCGTTGTATATGTTCAGGAACAAGACGCTGGTGTTCGCGTACCTGTGCGTGGAGCGCAACGTGTCGTGGTTCGCGCGCGTGCTGCAGCTGTCGCGTTACGTTACGTCACGTGACGTCACTCGGCACTCGTTGTATATGTTCAGGAACAAGACGCTGGTGTTCGCGTACCTGTGCGTGGAGCGCAACGTGTCGTGGTTCGCGCGCGTGCTGCAGCTGTCGCGTTACGTTACGTCACGTGACGTCACTCGGCACTCGTTGTATATGCTCAGGAACAAGACGCTGGTGTTCGCGTACCTGTGCGTGGAGCGCAACGTGTCGTGGTTCGCGCGCGTGCTGCAGCTGTCGCGTTACGTTACGTCACGTGACGTCACTCGGCACTCGTTGTAAATGTTCAGGAACAAGACGCTGGTGTTCGCGTACCTGTGCGTGGAGCGCAACGTGTCGTGGTTCGCGCGCGTGCTGCAGCTGTCGCGTTACGTTACGTCACGTGACGTCACTCGGCACTCGTTGTAAATGTTCAGGAACAAGACGCTGGTGTTCGCGTACCTGTGCGTGGAGCGCAACGTGTCGTGGTTCGCGCGCGTGCTGCAGCTGTCGCGTTACGTTACGTCACGTGACGTCACTCGGCACTCGTTGTAAATGTTCAGGAACAAGACGCTGGTGTTCGCGTACCTGTGCGTGGAGCGCAACGTGTCGTGGTTCGCGCGCGTGCTGCAGCTGTCGCGTTACGTTACGTCACGTGACGTCACTCGGCACTCGTTGTATATGTTCAGGAACAAGACGCTGGTGTTCGCGTACCTGTGCGTGGAGCGCAACGTGTCGTGGTTCGCGCGCGTGCTGCAGCTGTCGCGTTACGTTACGTCACGTGACGTCACTCGGCACTCGTTGTATATGTTCAGGAACAAGACGCTGGTGTTCGCGTACCTGTGCGTGGAGCGCAACGTGTCGTGGTTCGCGCGCGTGCTGCAGCTGTCGCTGGGCGGCGGCGAGCTGCGGCTGAACGCGCGCAACTGTGTCGGCACGGTGCTGGCGCTGAACCCGCACCGCAAGTACTTCTGCATCTACCACGCCAAGCACCCCGAGTGCACCAAGCCGCACAAGGTTTGTTGGACAATCACATTTTAAACACAAAGTCAGAGCTGGGTACTGAAGGGCCCGCAGACAATTAATAATTATTTATAATTCAGATTGTATGATAAATTCGATTTTATTTTCCCACTAGCTTTGTCCACCTGAATACGATGCTGAGTTGTTGACTGCAACAATATTCACTGCCAGTGGCATTATGTGCTCGCTGCGTGAAAACACGTGGTATGAGTCTGATCTCTAGGTCTACAGAGACTCACTAGAGCATTAATTGAAAAATGCTGTTCCCCGCTCTGACTTTGTTTGTAACATTTCAGAAAATACTTAAATTTTAAAGTTCTCGATTAAGTGCAAGTGAATAGTAGTTTATTTTTTTAAATGACTATGAAACTTCCTAACCCTATGTTAGGATTACTGAGAAATCTTTTAATTGTATTAACGCATGCGTAGCTCTAGAGTTATACATTTTTATGGAAAGAAAAATACGGTCCTCGGATTCTAACCTGCGGCTCCCGGATAAATACTTAAGGGCTCAGAACAATACTGACAGTGCGGTTGGCGCAGTGGTCGAGAGACCGACTGCTGCGCTGCGTGTCGCAGGTTCGATTCCTGCACGGAGCAAATATTTGTACGATCTATAGATAATTGCTCCGGGTCTGGGTGTGTATATCCTTGTGAGATTATATGTCTGTAAACGCACCCACGATACAGGAAGAACATCATAATGCGGGGCAACGTCTTATAAAAAAAAAAAAAAAAAAAAAACCGTCTCGACGTCTGCTCGCTACCCTGAATTCTTCTTCCACATTTTACTACGTGTTTTGGTGACGTCATCGTTATCTATTCAGTCCATATACAGGAGACCGAATTTTCTATGGTAGGATTTTGACTATAATAATGTATGTATCCAGCGCATGAGTCGCATGACGCGCTCTCTGGGTGAAGGCGGCGTGCTGGACCCCGAGGCGGGCGCCTTCATCGGCTTCCACACGTCGCCCGACTCTTCCTCCGCCGACGAGGCCACCGACCCGCCCGTGCTTATGCAAGGTCAGTACAACATTATCTCAGACTTTTACACCCACTTCTTGTGTTGGCTTTCATTTTGAAAAATCTGTTGGTAACAGCAGTTTATTTAGGTTATTAGGTTGTCAGTAAGAGAAGCCTGAGGACTGCAGGCGACACACACAAATAATAATCATTCTCATAGGCTTAACAACGATTTTTTCCTGGGGGGGCAAATACTTTGATTATCGTAGATTTATTTTATCTTGTTATTCCTCCAAGAGCGGGACAGGTTCACCTGCCCTCCCCCCCCTTGCTACGTCTTTGATTCTCCTGCACATAACCCCAATTTATTTGGTGTCGGTGCAGCACTTTTTTTCTTCTATACATCTCTGCCTTATAGCTCGAAAAAAAGTTACTGCAGAGTCAGTGACTTATGATACATCTGGCCATACAAATGTGAGGACGTTACTAAGTAACTTTGCCAATCGATCTCTAAACTGTTTCTCCGTCGCTCGTCTCTTAATCCTATATGGTGATTGCTTTTTTATGGGAAGGAAAGAAGAAAGAAAAAAGATAAATTTGAAGAGATTCAATTTATCTTTGACATCTTCATCCAAAACGTCACAGTTTAAGGTCAACCTCACGGTTTCTTACTCGTGACGAACCGTTTTTATACAATTCATGGTACAGACAATTGCGTCAATTGTATGGCCCACATATCAAGGCCGTCCTGAATATAGGCTCTCAGAACTATGACGCGTAAAACTTATCATAACGTCATTTGATTGGTCTCTTTCGAAATATTCTATCGGCGCAGCCATCCGAACGAAATTCACAGCGGCCTAGATACAGATACGTGGGGCTGTACTGTATTTTACTTGTATACATATCACGCCTGTATTCCCCGAAGAGGTAGGCAGAGGTGTATATAGTTGTAGACCCACATCTATCTAGGGCACCATACCAAACTCCGGGCTGCTATTGAGAATTTCCTATCCGAAAACTCAATAACACCCGGGAATCGAACCCGAGACCTCATGCACAGCAGTAAACCTTAGGACCACTAGACCAACGAGGCAGTCTCTTTAGTAGTTTTACTTGTATAATTGTGGGGGTAACCCATATTAGTGTTTCGAAAAAAATATAACATCGTTCAAATGTTCTTCAGAGAACCTTCTAGACGGGCTAGAGAACTGGCTGGACCGGTTGTTTGAAGGCAGCACCCACCGATACTACATCAACTACTGGCCGGACATGACCACCAAGTGAAACAACGGCAGTGAGCCTCTCAGCTTTATTTAGTCTGTGCATGTGAAAAATTGGCGTAACTGGGAATATTTCTGTGTTAAATAATAATTTATAAAAATTTCGTTAAAATATAAAATAATAGTCTTGCTTAAATGTATATATGTATATCCTCTTTACACGTGTTTTGTGCCTAAACTACGATATAAATCATAAAACTTTTTTTAAGCACTATCGCCTGTAGTCATTAAACACTTTTTAAATTATACCTGTCCCTGTTACCTAAATGTTAATAGAAAGAGATGACAAGAAACATACGTTTGAAGCACATTTTATAATAAATAGGATTTGTCTCAATTTGTTGATCAGGATGGAACAGCTATTTATAAAATTACAAAGCAACTTCTAGTTTAAATGTTTAGCTAATTAAATATCTAGTACAATTTTAATAAAACTTTTTTTTTTTTCATTTTTTGTGTTCAGTTTGTTCCAAAACAATGCTCATATCACTAATCGAGTCGGAATGACGTACGACCTTCTTATAATAAGTATTTGCACTAATTAGATTAACACGGCACACATTTAATAGTCATAGATAAATAAATAACTACCTAACTACCTCTTAATTCAGACCCAACGTACTTATCACTCGTTTCGTCCTTTATCTTCAACTCAATAAAAATAAGTTTAAATTAAGAAAAATATACTTTAATATCTTGGTAAGAAGTATCCCTAGTTACGCCAACACTATGATGGATTCAAACATATTTATTTTTATTACAATTATTTCACGTTGTTTTCGTCGTTGTTAAGAAAATATACTGCCCGGTTATTGCCGTTCTCGACCATAGTTATTAATAAGTGTGATAGTTATTCGTAACGGTTTGCCTTAGCGTCGATGCTCACGCAATCTAGTTGCTGCAACTGTTCCGATTCGTAACACGAAAGCTAAAAATTAAGGCCCGATATGGCACTTGAGATTCTTCAATAGAGCTGTCAAGCTGTAAACGACATAATTATGTTGTAATCATTACATATTGTTTGACTCATTTTTGTCCCGTGGTTAAGCAAGAGCCGGAAGGACTTCTTTTTTGTTTTTTAAACCTTCCTGTCCGGCGTGGTTTCTGGCCATATCTGTCCAGCAAATAAGCCCAGGTCGTCACATCTTTGGCAACATTTTAAGTTATTTTTCTTTATCAACAACAATACAGAAATCTAATATATAAAATTCTCGTGTCACAGTTTTCGTTGCCATACTCCTCCGAAACGGCTTGACCGATTTTGATGAAATTTTTTGTGCTTATCCGGTATCTATGAGAATCGGCCAACATCTATTTTTCATCCCCCTAAATGTTAGGGGTAGTCCAACCCTAAACTTTAAATTTTTTTATTTTTTTTTATGATACAACATACAAAGATACATACAATCCTCAATTTTCACCCTTCTACGATCAACCCTTATTTTTTAATAGCAATTTTAGTAATTTAATCATTTTTCCACTCCGGTCGAAAACTGATCAATCGTCATAATTATTTATATGGCAAAACAACGTTTGCCGGGTCAGCTAGTTATAACATAACTTAAGACAGAGCTCTGAAATAAAAGAGATTCGTTTAATGGGCCCAAACTTTTACTACGTTAAAGTGATGCTTTTTACGTACGAATCGGACGGTTGTTTTTACTGAATATTGTTAGTGATATCGCGCTGTCTCGTGATGTGTAATTTCATTGTGTGGCTGAGTACTGTGTAGCATGATAGACTCGATCGATAAAGTCGTACGAAGAAATGTAATACTGAACATTTGCTTCGAGCACACTTCTCTTGATAATAACTGAACTGAGATCTTGAATCGCTTGTGAAATTTTGCTTTACTAAATATATTTCGCGGAAGATCTTGGTTTATTAACTTAATAGCTAGGAAGTTGCGTTAGTAAGTAAGAGTTCGCGATTTCGAATCATACCCCTTGGTGTTAAGTACTAGTTTGAAACATGAATATCTTTTAGAATGTCAATGGCTTGAATAACATCGGACATAAGATTGGACTGTTTCATGTAACGTTTCATCACGTGTCAGAACAAATAGAAATGTCACATGCAAAAATGCATCTTATGCCTTTACACTAAGACCTTGTTTTGAATGCCATTAAAATTGTCCGATGGTTACGCCTGTCTGTGTGAATAGACGGATCTGATGGTATGGATTATCTGAAGTAACAGTCACCCAGTCTCTTTGTCAAACGAAGTGTGTTCGAAGGTCTAGGCCAAATTGTATTAGTGCCTATGTTGGTTAAGTAGGCGAACTGACTCTCCTACGATAGTTAGTAGCTAAATTGTAGCTCGGGTGTTGAGTTTGGACGTTCGGAGGCCGGTGTTAATGTCGCGATGGGGTAATGTATAATTATGGTGCCAAGATTTCGATCAGTTTCAAACAAGTTTTCGATCAAACTATAATTGTGTCGGAAGAAATCGATCAGATTTCGATTGTTTCATTATTCAAAGATTAATTAAATTTTGAGTCTTACGTGTTAGTTTTTAATTAATTTTATGGTATCAACAAATTACTTCAAATCACTTATTGACACCGGTCCCCGTTCGAATAATAAATAAAAATAAAATATTCACACTTTTATATAAATAAAACTAGCTGTAAATTAGCAATTTGTCTTCACGATATCACAATAACTAGTCTTAGAGTACAATAAAATAAGGACAGTATTACGGCACTGCACCTCATAGATGGTAAATACTACGCGATTACATGTCGCGATAGACATTGATTTCTATTGCTATGTCTAAGATAATGAAATAATAATACATCGTTATCGCACGGGCAGTTTGGGGGCAACTCCGCGACGAAAAGCGTAGAAGTTGTCGGACTTTGCGTAAATAAAATGATCAGGATATTAGCCTTTATGTACAAAAATCGCTTTGTGTGGTTGTGTATATATTCATTCATCATATATAATTCATTATAATTTTATTAATAAATATATTTTTTTGTATTACACTTCTATTATCTATTCACACTTCTACAGCGAGTCCACACAATTTAGTTCGAATATTTATTACACGATCCAGAAGACGGTGTATTTAATTTAATATTCACGCGATGACGAAGAGTGTGTGCCGGAACTGCCCGCGCGATAACGATGTTTTGAAATAATAAAGGAATCTACGAAAATCTCGACTGGTAGAGTATCAGCTGAAATTACTGAAGAATCTCTAATGTATATATATCGACTGTGACATGTTTATAAACTCTTTAGTATCAATCAGCAGGCATCTCGGTTGCCAAACTATCTGGAGTACAAAACTTGTCAATCTTGTCATCAAATAAATATAGAAAATGCAAGAAGTCATGTTATCATATCACAATAACCAGCACTACATTCGATGCTGTTTCGATGCGTGTTAATATACTCCTGTCGCTGACTGTGTGACAAAGTGATCATCATTTTGATGTAAACCTATTTAACCAATACGCCTGCAAGTCTAATTATCCTAATTTATGTTACGAAACTTATATTCCACTTATTAAAGTGTAGTATATACAGTCATGTGATCAACAGAATTACACTTAGTGCCAAAAGCACTGCCTGAAACCACGTTAAATATGAATAAGTACAAATATGTGCCATAATTTTGGTTCACTCTACAATATCAATAGAAATTGATATCTATCGCAACACGTAACCGCAACTTTACACATTTTTAAATCTTTATACATTCTACCTAGTACCATTTGATTGAGCTTCGGAATATTGCCTGTTGAGTGCTAGAGAACAATATTATTGCAGGGAAAAGAGGTCTTAATGGATTTAAATTTATAGAGCCGTGGTTTTGACCGAGTTTTGTATTTCTGCAAGAAATAAAGAGTTTAAGTCAACAATTACATGATACTGATAATTTAAACAAGATAAAAAATTCTTGCACTTAGAAATACATAAATTATTTTATACCCTATACTTCGTGTCTTCCATGATCCAACAATAATACTCGTTCGAGAATTCGTTAACACAAATTGACTTCTACAGTTAATTTTAGTTTATTTTTTTATTTATTTTAACGGGGATGTTAGGTTGAATTGAATTATTAAAGGGTAGACGAATACAAAACTCGTTCTAAATAAAGGCTAAATATTTCTCGGAATTGCTAGACAAATCGCTAAATTGTATAAGTAATGAGATAGTTATTGTAGTATTAACTTAATTTTCATAAATGTATTTCAATTTACAATCTTGTTTATTGTTCCTGTGAGTGAATTCGGTTGTCCCGAACAATGTACTAGTCAAATGTGTTATGTACCAAATATTATTTTATAATTTAGCTAAATGATATAAATGTCGCCTTAGTTAGGTAGGTCGTATGTGCAGTCATGGTCGAAAGTGTGTTTTATTTATTATGATAAGTATTTACAATCGTGTGTTCATATCGGATTGATATACTGAGTGTCACAAGTTTATGATGTGTCAATAAAAATAAATGTAATAATTGTTGTCTATGATGTAGTTATCCTGTCTTGCCAGTTTTTTTTTTAATGTTGCCAATTTAAAAAAAAAGTTGTTTAACTAATGTATTATGACTGTGACTGTACAATTTGTAGTATTTCGTTTACTTACCTAAATATTAAACAACTGTTGAAATATTATTTGTTCTTAAATTAAACTTGTTTCGATTATGAAAATTAATTAAAAGGATCATGAGTTTCCTTGATTTATCTACATCAGTGACTATGGTAACAATAAAGTGCATTTTTTTACAAAATGAAATTGTTTGATAAATAAAAAGACAAATTTGTATAAATCTAACAAAATGTATAATAATGTGAATGGTATATATATCTCTTCTATGTTGTTAAGGTGGGACTTTAAAAAATGTAGAGGCAGATGATTGCATGTTCCGTGTGCATAATATAATACATTTTGAACATTGCATGGCCTACGTTAATACAATATCATCTATTGCTCTAATTTTTTAAATTACTGATGCAGTGGTAAGCAATTAAACCTATGATTTATCACCAGGACAAGTTGCTTAGTCGGATATAAAGTTGCAATGGATTTGTTAAAGTTGCCCATTTAATGTGTTTTATGTTTATTTGCAGTGGTAACATTAGCAGCTGTACCTACTTGATTAATAGAATTTCTATTTTATTAAATGTTGATGTTCAAACTTTTATATTTAGTACTGGTGTTTGCCGTTATGATTGCACTAGTTGATTGCGTACATATTTCATAATCGATAAATTTATGCCTTTTTTGAAGAATCTGTTATTTGTACATATTTGTGTCTGTCAATACAGCTGTCCCGTTCCTCCAAAATGAAACTGTATAAATGTGCTGTTTAAACTGTGTTGCCATGTTTTATAGTTATAATTATCACCACGTTGGGTGTCTGTATATGGGTTGTTGGTAAAGCTTGTCTATTCATACTAAAATATAATTATTATTGTATTTAAATTATTTTTATTGTTAAGATACACTAAATCTATCCTTTATCTTAATTCCAGTATCGATTTGTACAATAAATTATTAAATATTGTTCTTTAACTTTGGGTTTTATTTCATCCTAGTCAAATCATCAGTCAAATTTGGTCATGTCTTAAAATAAGGAAGGTACTTGGGGAGGCACACAGTTAACAGTGTGACTCTATGACACAGTGGCGGTAGGGTCCGTGATGAAGTACTTGGTGGCTAGGTAGTATCTGTAATCCATTTTAGTGTTTTTTTCGGGTTTGTACGACTAGTTTCAAACTAGTGTGGGGCAACGTCTTAAAAAAAAAAGTATGTGCCGAATTACCAGAGACCCAACCCGCAGGTGCCGTAAACCATTAGATAGAAACTCCCTCTAGGGCAATTCGTACCTAGAATATATATGCTAAAAAATCTTAACCATTAACTACATACAAAAATCTTAACCACTACCTATATAGGTATATGGATAATGATTAAGATTTTTTAAAGCAGTGTCCTTTATCGTTATTATGTCTCACTCATAATTACTACAAGCCACATAGACATTCAAATGTATAAGAGTTCTTCATCTCTATGACAGACCACTTCTTAAAAGTGTATATTTAAGGAAAATAATAAAAACACCTGGTAAATG
This sequence comes from Xylocampa areola, assembly GCA_935421205.1. Classification (NCBI taxonomy): domain Eukaryota; kingdom Metazoa; phylum Arthropoda; class Insecta; order Lepidoptera; family Noctuidae; genus Xylocampa; species Xylocampa areola. Next base: position 19,344,398 of record OW285206.1, read on the forward strand.
AACTGTATGTATTACATAATAATTAAATAAATAGTTTTACAATAATTGCTAATGATGTTGTCTACTGTTCGCGGTACAAAGTAAATTGAAGAGAAAGTGGCTGATGATTTCAGCTGGTACGCCTTACGTGTGTTTATTTGAAGGCTGAAACAAAAGACAAATATAATTATTTCACAATGAGATTCGTAGCTTACGTACTTTTTTTTATTCAAAGAGCCGCCCGGCCTTTCATATCCGGGGGACCGGGGAGAGTGGGATTTTTACCTCACATAAACCACTGGGTTCTGAACCCCCGCCACAAACCTGTCCGCTCACGAAGGCGCCCCTCCATATTTTTATATAAGTACCTAATATAATCTAACCTACAACCTAACTAAGCGATCCGTATCAATTTATTGTTTTATTATAAAATATAACTAGAGTTGCATCGAATGAGTTTTAAAATATCAGTATGTTTTAATGTCTATATTTAATCTTATTACACACACTTGTACGGTGTGTAACATGAGGTCTTTTCATACAAATTCAAACCATTAATGAATAAGTTCGTGGGTACAGCCTTGAACATTGGGATATCCTTCCGAAATAAAAATTTAACTTAAATATAAAAATCTCGTGTCACAGTGTTTCTTATCGAAACTCCTCCGAAACGGCTGCACCGATTTTTATGATTTTTTTTGTGTATATTTGGTAAGTCGTAGGCTATTTTTTATATCCCTAGGTGATGGTGGCCCTATCCAGAAAATTTATATGGCAGAACAAAGTTTGCGGGAACAGCTAGTAATTCATATAAAATGGACTGATTATAAAACCTACCAAATAAGTTGTTTTGTGTCATAAAGACCAGTGAAATGGATTTTAAAAGTTGGAATTATAGGATCCTGTATTCCCCGAAGAGCTAGGCAGAAGTGTACTCAGCTGTACACCACATTTCACAATGTTATTAAGTCCCAGGTGTTTATTAGGTGGTGAGCCTATTGCCATCTATCGGGTACCTTCCAATTTCTTAACAGAAAAACCCAATACCACTGCCCAAACTGGGAATCGAACCCAAGACCTCACGTTTGGGACCAATGAAGCAGTTACAATTTTATTTATGAAGTACTTATGTATAAAGGAACCATTTATCTTACCTAAAACAAAGCTAGCTTTGAAATTTACAAATTCGTTTTATTAATCTGACTATAAAAAACTAGACTGACGATTTACACAATTCGCAAAAATCGAGTAAATGCTATTTACGTGCAGGTATTCTCAACCTTAAATATTTTAATTTCAAATACACCATAATTACAGATGATTATGAAACGTCCAACTAGATGGATGGCTAAGAAGTTGGTCTAATGTTGAAGAACCAGCAAGAGACACTCATAAAAATATTATTATAATAAATTCTATCTATTTATCAAAACCAATTACATTACTGTGATCATAAATATACCTACCTATTCGTAATACAATAATTTTATAATGTACCTTATATAATTACAGATTACTCTCGTCATACAGTTAGTGGATGATGAAGTGAATAATCCTACTAATAATAAATGTGAAAGTTTGTAAGGATGGATAGATGTTGCTTACTCTTTCACTACTGAGCGGATTTGAATGAAATTTGGCACACACATAGTTTATACATTGGTTTAACACGTACAGTAATGTTTAACGTCGCTGGCTGGACGCAATTCTAAAATCCACGCAGACAAAGTCGCTATTACTAATTTACGTGTAAAAATCACAGATTTCCAAACAATTGTACAATCATCTAACTACAAACAAACAACTTTCTGGAAACTGGGCAAATAAGTACGTCATAATAAAATAATACCTTATTATTCCTCTACTCGCAGTTCGGCGCTTTATATTTCTATCTCTTTTTAAGTAATACCCACCTGTAATGTATGTCTTTTAATATATCTGTTGTAATAAATATAAAAATATAAAGTTATTATGTAACTAAAGTTGTCAGACTACTATATTTATTATCTATAGGTTACTAAAAATATTGACCACTTCTGGATTTCATTTATATCACATCTTTCATTGTAAATTTTTCATTTTTTTGTATACTCACCATGCTCCATTGAGAACAATAGTAGCAAAGTTATAAATTGATAAAAGGGATGTGTTATCTCATTTGCATGATATAAATTTGAACTAATGTATCAACCATTTTAAAGTATAACCAAATAATATTAAAATACATATAACAATAAATTTATTGTTTTTTAATACAATTAAGATTAAATAAAGTAATTCTATTCAATGACATTCTCAAGGTGAAAACAAAATACATTTAGTTTTAGGTGAATTACTTCAAATTGGATCCTTTATATTCTGGTGAAGATGCAACTGCTACAATTTATACAAGGGTATAAACTGCCGTCCATTAAGTTAATGGTTAACATCACCTACTGAAGAGGCTTTATATCAGAACCAACTATTAATACCTACTTAAATACATATTTACATAAGGTTAAATACCAACAATGTAATTAAAATTTTATCAACTGCTGTTCTGCGAATACTATTTACTCTAAATAAAATTAAAATATCAACTTTAAATTATTCTATAAGCATAATGATGCCTACCTGACAACTGTAGACCCTACTATGATGATGATGTAGATAAAGCTTTCTTTAGATCATACTCGCAATTAGCGCAAGCAAGGCCGACGCCTATGCCAAACCCAGCTATGATCGGCCACCTTTGCCGTCCGAGGAAAATCATTGATGCAATTGTTCCGAGTAAGGCACCACCACCTGAAACAAAAACACTTATTAAAGATAAATTGTTGAAAAGCATTAACGCATGCTTAGCAAACGCTAAAGTTATAATATTAAATGGAAAAAGAATACGGTCGCGAACAGGATTCGAACCTGCGCCTCCCGGATAAATACGCCAGGCGCTTTGACCACTAAGCCATCTCAACCTCTTGATGACATCACATCTCACATCTTTACTTCCATTATTAACTACAAAGTTAGTGGTCAGAGCCCCTGGAGTATTTATCCGGGAGGCGCAGGTTCGAATCCTGCCCATGACAAGTCAAGTCAAGATTGACAGGGAGTATTCTAAGATGTGTTGTGTTTACAAAAGCTAACACTTAATCATAATGATCCTATTTTATATTATATTTTTGTTAGTCATATTATTGAAGCCTAGATGGTGCAGAGGATGCTCACGTAGGAGACTGTGTGCATTAAGAGTTGCACAGAGAGCCATGGAGCATTCCATGTTCACCATAAAACTGTAGATCAAGTTCCAAAAATCAAGATTCGAAGATGTACAAAGGTCTTTGATGTTGGAAAACAAGTGACGGAACTGAAATGAAGTTGGGCCAGACATTTGGCAAGGTGTAATGGTGACAGGTCTATGCCCTGCAGTGGCTGTAGTTGGACTGTCGTTGATGATGATGAAGGGCTAGATACGAATTGGGTACTGAGCCAAAATGGTATTCCAATGATTGTAAATATCTTACGATTCACAGCTTTCCTTAAACACTAAAGAAAATTGTGACACATTTCTTCAAGTTTGCTGAATTCTAATTTCTTTTGTTTAATGTCCACTTTTAGAACATTATTCTACTTCAATATAAAAAAGGTGTTTTAGTATGAAAATGTAGTACCTATTTCAAAAATTTCAAGATACTCATGACATATTATTCCATTGAACATTATCAGTGGCACTGTGCAAAGTATCCTAGCAACTAAGACAACCCTCTGACCTAATCTGGTTGCATAATAATAATGCATTTAACAAGTATATTATCAATCTGCAATTTGGATTGTGCAATAGTGTTGAATGAACACAATTCTAAAAGTATAAATTAGTAAGCAAGCACATCAGGAAGGCACTTATTTTTATATATGATACCCCAATCTTTTTACAAACGAATAGCCTGTATTAAGTTTGAGTGAGGACACATCTTTAACTATAGTATAATCTAAAGATTTCATCAATTGCGTGCATTGGTGTTATGGAACTATTAGAATTCCATTCTCAATGACTGAATATAAAGGGATATTGCCATTACCAATGTTTTGCAAACGGGCGATGATTGATAATAAGTCGACAGCGGGTTGTAATAACAAACAAGCGGCATGTTCTTGCTCATCAGCAAGTAGTCGCTTTGTAAACAGGCGAGGGGTCGTACGGTCTGCCGGCTGCGTACAGTATGGAGAATACCCCAAGGTAAGTGCCTAGATATATAATATTGACATAAACAACTAACTACTTACTTGCTTTTATTAGCCCATCGGTAATGCACATGTCAATCCTGGTCGTCAATGGTGTCGTCTCCTCACCTTTTGCCATTTTGTTAATAGTATTTAAATTACACAAAAGTCCGAATAGATTTTATGATTTTGATATTCGGTATTCTGTAGTGGAGTTAGTTACCGAAAAACTGATGTTTATAATTATTACGGCTTTTACATAATTCAGTAGTGAAAAAAAATGATCGGACACGGGAAATTGTTGTACAGATGTCAGCACTGATAGGTTGTTCTTGTTTTCACTATTATTATTTTTCTAGAATTTCTAGTACATTCATTCACATTTGTGCCTCTACCCAAGTTTTGACCAATGATATACGAGTACTTATGAAATTCATTTAAATACTGGACTATGATTGGTTAAACATTTCCCGGAAATGATGAAAATGAGTGAGACTGTGTGATAGTGTACAGGGTATCCAACATTTTTTTTTTGTTGTGTATACATTGCTTGCACCTTGTCAATCATTCTTCTATTCAGAATCTAGTTGACCCCGATCGTTTATATAGATTTTTAACACTTCTGCTTCTAAGGTAGATTCCTCTACACATTTGCAGTCGATTTTAGAGTAAGTGTTCAAAATAATTAGGTAATCGTAAAGACACCTAGCCCCGCAGCTACGGTGTATTTACCTAAGTATGTTGACTTTAATGTAGCTGGACCTTAGTTATTATTCTGAGATTCTGAGAGCTAGACTCTGAGCACCTTTAACCTGAAAAAAGTTTTGTTTGAGGAAAAGCAGAGCTTGTTGAGTTATTTTAAATTTCCTATGGCAAGAATGATTTAATGATTTTAGATATGTCAGTTCTGAGGTAGGGATGCTCGATGCCGTTGCTTTTAATCGATTCTATAATTCAAATTGTATCGCACTAAATCGATTGTATAAGATCTAATGGATTGATTTGAAATAGCATAAGATATTTTATGTAAATCATCATTATCCCCCTGCCATTATCTCAATTTGGTAGGGGCCAGTGCAGCATGTAGTTTTCTTCCAAGCACCTCTGTCAGCCGTCAATCACTTAATCACTTTTTTCTAGCGTGGCAATATCCATCATACATCACACCAATCATCTCCTCTGCCTTCCTCTTCTCTTGTATCTACACTCACACTCCTACTCAAAACTTTAACTCATATTTAAAAGGTTGTCTGGCAGAAAATGCTTATGGTATTAAGATCGCCTTTACATCAAAGTGGCTAAATTGTAAAAAAATAAGTTCATGTAATTTTAAATAAAAATGTGAACCAATTTTTTTAGTGTGTGGGATATTTTTTTACTTATGCAAATATTTTCGTTAAGATTCTGAACTTAGTTGTATTATTATACATTATTGAAAGATTCAATTGCTTTGGTGTACATGGCATGCTATGCATTGTAATATTTGGATGATAATACTACATGTTGCAAAGTTCTGATTATTCCGTGGTAAAATATTAGTGGAGCCATCTTACAAACTTTTACTTATTAAAGAAGTTAACTTCCATATACCAGAACAAGAGACTGTCAAGAGTCAAGACGAACGAAGCAAAAACATCAAAAATAACAATCTCTCTTCTGTTGTCACTAAGTACAAATGAAATTAAATGGATTGCGATATTTAATCATCATCAATCATCATCATCATCACCATCATCAATCAATATCAATATTTATAATAAAAATGTAACGGATCGCTGTCTGTACATGGAAGATATATGAGAAAAAATATTATTGGGACCTTTATCAACACAAATAGCACCCAAAACAATGATTGTTAGAATTTTTGTCTGTTCTGTTTGTCTGTGCGTTTGTGCACGCTTATCTCAGAAACGGCTTATCCGATTTAGATGTAGTTTTCACTAATATATTGTGGTAAGCTTACCTTAACATTAAGTGATTTTTTCATGTCAATCGGTTGATAAATAAAAACGTTATAAGAATCGATTCACATTATCAATACAGATCGAACATCCCTATTCTGAGGTATACACATACAGCTGATTTTGACAGTTGGCTTTTGCAGTTTGTTATCTGCGTCGATTGTTCTAAGGAATTCTCATTCCGCGAGTATTGGAGATTGGATAAAATATGTGAATTATATAAAATAAAGATGATCTCGAATCGAATTATTAAGTTGCACAGGCATAAACCCTATCAACTGGTTGTAAGAAATGCGAGTACTACGCCAGAATCCAAATCAATTCAACCACCAAATCCAAAGAGAATCAGTACAGATATGGTGGGACCTCCCGATCCAGTCTCTAATCTAAGAAGAGTCATATTTAGGATACCGCCTAACGAAACTGAATTAGAAAAACGCTATAGAGAATTGAGATCAGAAGTGCAAGAATGGAATCAAAGATTTTGGGAGCAGCACAATTCCAGATTTTATCAGGTATTTATTAAGTTTAGTGAACTTTTACTCTTGAAGAACTGTATGTAAAGAGATCAATTCAATTCTATATGAATGTAGTCTCTTGAATTATGAGTATCAGTGGAGGGACAATAATTGGGATATACATGCATTATCAGTAAACACTAACAAGGTGATATGGATGAATTAAATAATAGAGGCTTAAGTCAATATCTAGTTCGGCCCATAAAGCTACAAGTTTCTTCTGGGTAAGCTCACTCTATCATCAACTTTGTCTCTGTCGCCTCTGACCTAGACCAGAGTCAAGAGCAAACAAATAAAATAAAAAGAATATCCACCTCATCATCATTCGCATATCCCTATTTTAGGCACACAGGCCTCCCTAAATGTTTGAAATATGCTCCTTATGTTAGTCCTAGTTAATATCCATCCTGCGATTTTTTGGGAAATTGTTCAGTATTATATACCTGCAAACGGATAGCTTTATTCCACCAAGTCTCAAAATGTTACACTGTGGATTTCAAAACTGAATGGAATCATAGTGAAAGCTCAGCATGTTGAAGAACTGCTTCATACAATTAGTAAATATTATTCAATTAATTTTCATAAAAATTATCATCTACAATGCTAATTATATTTGTTTTGCTGCATTTGCAACTTTCAAATTATAAGTATTAAGGACCTGGGTGCCCTTCTTATTTTTTAATCTGTTGTTTTATGTTCTGTGTATAATCCCTTTAATATAGTAATATCATTATTTATGTCTCAACCTGTCTATTTAGGAATAGGCTAGGGATAAAATTAATTAATTTATTGTGCTTTATAATAATATGAAATAATTGCCTCCCAGAGCATAGAGATAGGCAAGACCATAGCCCGTAATTTATTTTGGGAGGGAAATTTTACCCTCAGGAATTTATTTCAGGGGGGGAGTTAATACCCTTTTTTCATCTATGGAACAAGTGTAAAAATTACGGCCAGGCTATGGCCATAGCGACAGATTAGGCAAATATGTAAAATTTCTAAATTAATTAAAATATTATGATGTTTCGTTTTGACCTTACATATCAATTATTTGAACCTGTCTCATATATCAAGTCTGCCTTTTTCACCTTACTATCAGTACCAAATGCCTATTTTTGAGGTCAAAAGTTTATTCATAACACTTTTTTTTTCATTATATTTTTATTGATAAGAGATATTATGTAACTTTTGGAATATTTGAAAATAGCTAATCATGATGGAAAAAATTTGGAAAATTACTAGTAACTTTTTTGACTTCATAAATTTTAGGTAACTATTATAATGTTATTATTTTTTAATTACAGGAAAGAGAAGAATATGTTAAGAGTCATGTGCCAGCAGATAAGCAAAACCTGACAGCAGATGAAATGAGTGTGTTTTACAAAGCATTTTTGGACAAAAATTGGAAATTACACCTTAATTATAATATGGAATGGTACAAAAAGAATTTCGCACTATTAGGATTAGCTATAAGAGTAAAAATATTGAAATTATTTAAATTTAAAGATTAGGAATTTAAGACCTACTATCAGATTTTATACCTAGTGCAATTGTTTGTTAATTAAGAATGTTTATTTTTAATAAATAAAAAGGCTAAATTTATAATTTTAATTACTTTATAACATTTTAGAGGAATCTGGTTCAGTGACCCAATGTGAGTTTTCAGTTAGAGCCTACAAAACGAAACTGACCAACCTGAATTTGCCAGCATCTGCTGGACAAGTGTAGTGATCAATGAGCTTGAATGTTCTCGTAAAAGCATCGTCGTGACATTATTGATTTTAAAAGCTGCTAGCAAAGGATTTTGTGCCATTCACACACCCACTCATGAGGCATATAAAAAACGACTTACTTTCAACCGGCAAGGGATGTAGCATTAACCAGCGATTGTGGCGGGGACGGGGCACGAACAGACATCGATTTAAGAACCGTGCCGAATTAAGGACTCCGAGACGAAAGTTTTATTTGGGGCTACTGCTAATACGCAATCTATCTCTATAATCTGCTATACGGTATAAGGTACGCGAGTGGGCAGGTGCGGCGGCGGCGTTCTAGTGACTAGTGTCGATGTTTTGTGAATCTACTCTTATACGACGAGTGTTTATAAAACGTAATCTGTAGCTTGTCGCTGGCCACTTCCCCGACCCTTGCTCGTCCGCGCCGAGCCAGTAGTTTTATTCGTCCCTTAATAATAAGGAACTGATTTCTTGAATGAAAGCTGAAGCTAGTCCCTAGTTGCACGAGGCTCGTGTCTCGCATGGGACGCCCTTAGTGCTGTGTAGCTTAGTTTGTAGAAATTCACAATATACTCCGACTGGAGGCATCAAACTGCCTCGCCTATGCTATTAATATTGACCGGTTAGGCAGATAAAACCAGTATGGCTGTCTGCTCGAGACGATCACCAATAAATAATAATGTCGCCGACTATTCACCACTTGGTGGCGGTCGGAGCGTGTGGCGCGTCTGCCCCCAGGCTAAGCGTTTTTTTTATGGGGTAGGGTGCAAACGACCAAACGGATAGCCTGATGGCAAGCGATTACCGCCGCCTATTGATACCCGCAGCACCAGAGGAGTCACAAGTGCGTTGCCGATTATGTGTCGAAGAATTTGTCTGCAAAGGATGGTGATGCGTAGGTATTTTAATAATAGATACTAAAATTTTTATTAACCAAAAATACAGCAGGCTATCTTTCTTAATTAACTGTGATGAACAACATTATTTAAAGATAGAGTTAACGATAGCGCATATCCGTGACAAGTTAATAAATACTCACGAAACGAAAAAAAAATCGTCAGGATTACGTGAAAATAATCTAACAGGAAAAACGGGTTTATGGTCTCAATGTTATTAGATAGTAAAAATATTGCCATAGATCGGGCACAATCCTAAAACACCGGCATCTACCGAGATTTTCTTTTAAAAACCCAGTAAGACTGCCCGACCCGGGAATCGAACCCAGGACCTCAGCAACAAAGTTTGCAACTACTTGACCGATAAGGCATTCCCGATATTTAGACTTTGATTAAGCAGTCATACTTCTGTACAGTCACTGGTCGGTAAACACAAAGGATTATATTGAAACAAATAAATTCTAGGCGCGGTCCGTTTTCTCGGTTTTATCAAACCATTATCATAACTTATGATGTGCTAGCTCATTTAGATAGATTGGATTCGATGACAAGACCAAATATAAATTTCATCTAGCTATATAATCCATCAATTAACTAAGGTTTAGCAGCTAACTGGAACTGGCAAAAAAACCACGTAACTTAGATACCTAACTGGACATATGCATCTAAGTTACGTGGTAACAATTTTCCGATTCCAGTAATAAGTACTTGGTACCTACCTAATCATTTTCACAGATTTACGTCATGGCCCCAAAATAGAGCCTTGTGGAATCCCCGACGTGATAAGTTCATCTTTACATTATAGCCTACTGTTGTACATGCGGGAAGCGAATCCAATCAGAAACGACAATTGAATTAATGCATTTCATAGGTATGCTTTTTTCGGGTGGTTAGGACCCGTAACCTGATTTAGAGCACAGTTTTAGAGTCTTTAAGCCGCCCTTAGAACTTTTAACTGATTCAGCGACTGCTATTTATATTAACACATACTCAATAACAATGGCTTCGCTGGCTGTGGAATTGTTAAATAACAACAGCTGAGACCGACGGTCCCCTTCGAAGCACGAGGCGATCAGTTAATAGGTTAGTATTTGATTTCAGTTATTTACTGAAATCAAATACTAACCGCAGGCTTGTTCGTTAGGAGCGGTCGGGTTTGCGGTCGTGTGTGAGAGCGTTCCCGCGTCCCGCCCTCAAGCAGCTGGGGAGATATTGTGGAGTTTTAGTGGGTCCAAGTCCCACATAACCGCTCTGTCCCCCGTGTCAGAGCGGAAGGCGAGGGCATTTCTCCATATAAAAAAAAGCTTATTCGTTAGGTACCCATGTGTGGGTATGTGTTCACCTTTTATCGGAAAACATAATACTGTTCATTAATAAATAGAAATGTAATTTCCAACGTTACCTACCTACTTGCCGAAAATGTCATACTTCATAAAATGTCATTATACTTTGTCACAAGTATTGTAATTTGCAAAATATGGTTTCGATAGAATATTATAAATTCAAGGTTCGGCATCAGTGGGACTGTCAAACTATATTACATGTGAAATAACTAGCTATTCTATATTCTTAGATAACTTCCTAGTATTAAAATGTATATTGCGTTCAAGTGGCTATTTGGTTTGACTTTCCTCATGTGGGTATCAATGTGCAGCATCGATATGCTGGTCAAAAGAAACATTCAAATTCAACCGGACGGTAAGAAACTTTGTTATATAAATGAAAAGACTGTATTATTTCATTAAACTAAGCATAGTTTCATATTAATATTTTTTTAGGTATCAACCACAATAAGGTATTTGAAATAACCAGGAACACAACTATGCCTGTTAGACGTAAAGTGGAGCTACAAAGAGAGAAATACTATAAGCTCGCAGGCGACAAGCCCCACAGCGTTGCCATTCTGCATTGTTTTATGTTTCTTGCCGGAGCTCTGGTTGTGTCATTGTATAACAGGAAAACTGAAATAATGTTGTACACAAAGCGGAAATTTTCTGAATTCAACACACACGCTGTCATTGAAAGATTACAAGAATTATCAAGAATAACCGCCATCTGGATTCGTTTTTTAACTGTTAAATACAGCAAAATATTATGGATACATATGAACGATGAATTTATTAAACTATGGAACAGAATCTGCAGGTTGTTAAAGTGGAAAGGAATACAAAAGCCAAGGATAAATATAATTTTACTTAAAAAATTACAGGAAGTCGGAGAGGAGAGGAAAAATCTAGGCCAGCTGCTGATCGCAGCTATCCATGAAAACAAGAACATTAGAATGCAATATCAGCTAGAGAATATGGCTAAAAATAGACTCGTTCGACACATTGAAAACACACAAAAGCTAATAAAGGAAAACAGATCCAGATACGTCAGTTTCCAACAATTATATTTAGTAACGCACCAAGAAAATTCGTTTCTAAAGTCACGGATAAAAAAACTCATTAAGGAAAAAGAGGAAGCAGAGAAAAATCTCTTGGAACTGATGAATGAAGTGTATAAATCTAAAAACAATGAACTCAAAGCTTTTTGTAGTAGATTTATAGTAAGGTCCCCTGATAATATATTAAATGCCGATATAGGCGCAGAGATTCAAAAGTTTTTAGATAAATCTCGAACTCCTGCAGCTGCGACATCAAATTGGCAATTAAATGATGGCCCAGATGTTAAAGTTCCTTCTCCTGGAAGTTGGCCGAGATGCGCTAACCCACACTTTGCAGAAATCGTCCAAGATGATATACTTGTACCTTTAGTGTCTGATGCCCCTAAACTTAAAGGGCTTCCCGGAGAGTATGTTTGGACAGTCAAAGATAAAGATGGTCTAATCGAAAAGTTGTACGAATATGATTATGAATCAGAGTTTGATGACGGAGATACGATCAGAAGGATCAGACAGTATTCAGTTTATTTCGATAAGGATTGTTTATTGGATTTCTCTAAGTGTGTCTTTTTTAATATTTTTAAACTTAAGCTTTATTTTTGTATAGCGTTTACCTAATACAATGTTACTTTTCAGTTCAAGAACTGTTGTTAGTGAGACTAGAACAGCTGCCCCGCGGCGGCAAAGTCAGTATGTTGAAGTGGATTATCCAGCAACAAGTCAAGGCTTTCTAACAGGCTCAGAAGCGTTTCAGAAATTCATGCAAAATAATGTAAATGTAGTATCTAACGTCACACCTAGGTTGCCCGGGCCACCGCTATTAAGCGGCTGATTTTATAGAAGTTTTGCTTTTTGGATGACATATTATTTGAGAATAAAATTTTCTTTTTAATCATTGTATATTTTTTTATTCTGATACGTTTATTTTCGAAAAAATAAACTATATTCATCAAATCTTTCTTTTGCATGGAAGGTTTAATTTAGAAGAACTTGGCAACATCTGATCTATAACCTAGTTTTTGTTTGAGATACTGTTGGGTTTTCTAAACAATTTCATCTGAAAAGTTTAAACATTTTAGTAGTGATTAGTATACTCTTCGGTTTGTTAGTAAGTATTATTCTTTTTAGCTAATTAGGATATAGGTACAATTGATATTTCACGGTATAAAATAAAACCAACGAAATCAAAACAAAGAAAATCTTTATCAATCATTATTAATAGGGTTATTGACGAAATTTCACAAAGGGCCTAAATTTAAAGAATATGTTATAGATTAACTAAAAATAATATTTTGCAATTTTTTGTGTACCTATTGATTAAATAATAGCTGTTTAAAATTCAAATTTTAAAGGTCGTGCCAAAAGGCGCGATAATGACGATCGCCATTTTGTGACGTCATTACGCAACAGAACTATTGTAAACAAAGGAAACTATTTTGTAAATCATAACATTAGTGCGTAGTATACCAATATTTCGAAAATTGAACTGAAATACGGAGAAGGTGGTTGCAACTGGCTTCCGAAATATCAACAAATTCATCGATTTATTTTGTGTCATGTGTCACAGTGACTGCAAATTGACAATCAATCCTCTGAGTAGTGACGTCACGCAATCATTGGTGTTTCGAGTCACGTGACACATAGATTAAAAATTATGAATTTGTTTATCGAATTAAATGTATTTACGAGTTATTATTATTATTTTCAAAAATACCAAAATTTCTAATAAAATACATTCTATCATTATAGCTAAGTTTCATATTTTATTTCCATCAGTGTGAAATACCCTATTGACCAATTGACATTTGCTAAAATGTTGCCAATTCAAGTAAAATATATATAAAATACTATTTTTAGTAATTTTTAGGGATGGAAAACTTGAAAGTAATCGACATCTGCACAGTTAATTGGAAATCAATTAAACAAGATGGGTTAAATTTAGAGTATGCCGTTCCTTTACCAAAGAATGTAGCCACAAATATATTTAGAGAACTTGAAAATACTTTGGAATATTTTACCGGAGATTTATCTAAAATAAAGTAAGAAAATAAAGCATCCCATTTTAATTATTATGTTCACTAATACGTTCCTATGTAAATAAGGTTAATGGAAACACCCTACTTAAATTATTTTAACAATAAGTACATAATGATTCTTGGAAAACATAAATATGTAGCCTGTAGACAAATACGCGTTTTTAATTAAACGTAGACTAAATCAGTCCAATTTTAGTTAAACACGTATATTTACGAATCATGAAATTGCATTTGCCTCGAGAGATATCAACTCTTAAGGACCTACAATGTAAGGACCCCGATATAGAACTGGGCGCAATTGCCATAGATCATGGTACAAAAGGGAGAAAAAGGCTGTACTCGTTTTTTTTTGTAGGGTTTTTGGCAAAGTGTACCCTTTGCCACGACAGCAAGTTGCTTACGGTGACCCAGGTATAACTTACACATATTCTGGAGTCACAGTACCGGCTCTGCCTTGGCCCGCACCCGTGCTAGCTTTACGAGACTTTCTCGAAGCACTCAGAGGAATTAGATACGACTTTGTTCTAGTCAACAAGTGAGTAATAAATCAATATCTATAAATATTATTAGTTATTCCTGCCTTACCCATTTCTTAACCTTATTAACGTTGATTTGTATTCCAAGAACATTCATCTGAATATCATTAGATAAGTCTGGCGATAATGTTTAAGTGCCTTTAAGCACGTCTAAAAAAGGAAGTTAAAAAAACTTAAAAGGTTTAATTTTGACAAGGTCGACGATTCCCAAAAGATGTGTCGTGTGCTGCAATAAAAGTATTTTGTTTTATAAATAATAACAATAGATTTTGCTTTGGGTCGTGGTTTTCGACGCAGTCACGATAGAGTTAGGAAAATAACCACGTGGGAAAAGCAGCAGTAGAGCATAGTAACGACTAGAACAAAAACCAGACCATGAGTCGTCACTAGATTGCTTATCATAGTTTCAATTATTGAAGTAATCCGTGCAATAAAGGGTTTAATTTTTTGATACGAGCAGTATTATATGAATAAAATATTTATTGGATACTAAAATAATTAGGTGGTTGTCATCTTACATATCTTTGATGCGTTTACTGTTATCGCGAATATTGATGTTATATTTATCAATTTTTTTCGCACATAGATACAGAAACGGGAATGACCACATGGGCGAGCACAGAGACAATGAACCGGAATTAGATCCTACTTATCCTATTGCTTCGATATCTCTAGGACAAGAAAGAACGTTTGTGCTCAAACATAGAGATGCTAGGAAGCCAGGCAAGGATAAAAAGCCCATACCACCAGGTAAGAATTTATTTCAAATCTTCATACTTATTTATAGTAACAGAGTCATCAATATTTCTTAGTTTGTAAAACATGTATCGTAATAACCTTGCTTCGTACGTCACCGTCTGTTTAGCCTTAGTGTGAGCATCTTCTTCTTGGAAAGGGTTTTCGATGACTGTGCTCACGCGCCGTCCGTATGTCTCACAACCTTCAAGGAATTGCAGGCAGTCCTTTATAGTATTATCTTTAACAACAATTAAGTGTTTAGCTAGATTTTCAAGGAAGGATAAAAAGCAGCGTTTCGCGTAAAACCAAGTGTCTGTGCCCAGGCGTTTGTTAAAAGGTTCCAGAGATTTAATTACTCTTGATATCCCAAATTCGTAGTTTCCCTTAGCGCAATACAACGTGCCAATTACTAAATTCACAATGCAAAGGTGATAAAACTTCTTTTGAGGATCCTCGAATATTTGCTGCTCTTCCTCTTTCTCTATTTTGCGCATTATATCCTCAGCTTCTTCGTTTTGCGACGTCATTATGTAAGATACACATAGATTAGCTAAAACAACTGCGCTTACATCTAGGATATTATCGTACTGTTTCTTAACTATAGGTTCATAAAAACTTGCAGCTTCCTTGTACTTATTTTCTTGCATGAACAGCACGTGAGCCACATTCAAGCGCCAGACGTCTGACTCGTTGCAGAATTCGACAGATTTTCGGAAAATCTTTTCTACTTGTCCATAGTTTTCCATATCCCAGTATATCTTTGCTTGGGCCATGACAACTGGAATGTATCTTTCGAGAGCCTCTTCATATTCAACTACGGCTTTCTTCACTTGGTCGTTATCCCCTTGAGAGCGACTTTCTTGTACCACTTTTGTTAATTTTCGTAGTTGTTCCGCGTGTTTAGATGCAATATCTTCGTACTTTTGAAATGCTTCTTCTGGAGATGTTTGACTAGTAATTATGGCGTCCAAAAAATCGTAAAGATATGGTGTTAAGTACTTATATGTGAACTGAGCGTTTT
Source organism: Xylocampa areola (assembly GCA_935421205.1). NCBI lineage: Eukaryota > Metazoa > Arthropoda > Insecta > Lepidoptera > Noctuidae > Xylocampa > Xylocampa areola. The sequence continues at coordinate 19,360,402 of OW285206.1, forward strand.
CAGCCAATACATCAGCAGCTAGATCAAAGTATTCAAACTTACAATACAGAAGCAATAAGTTGGCAAACGTTTCCGCTGGGAAAGGGTCTTGTTGAAGTAGAAAATGTAGTTTTTCGAAGCCATCTGTTGGCTTAATATCAATAGAGGTTAACGCTATGTTGTGTAAAGTCACCGCATCCAGCTCGTGTTCTTGTCTGGGTGGCATATCGTTAAGAGCTTCTCGCGCCGCTTCTATGTTCTTCAATTGAAACTCTATAGCAGCTTTAAGATTAAATACTTCAGTCAGTGCAGTTTCATGAAGAGTCAGAGTATTTCCAACAGATTTTACTTCTGAAGTTTCTGCTTGCATACCAACTGCTAATTCAGGGTGGTCCCGGATTCCTCTTTCAATCACTAAAGTTATATGTTTTAATGCTTGAGGGTATTCTTTGAGTTTAAAATAACAAAGTGCGATGTTGTAATGTAGATGCGCATTGAATCCCACTACGTTTAGACTTCGTGAAAACTTTTGCAAAGCTTCTTCAAATTGATTTTCTTTGAACAGCAAGCACCCTAGATTGATGTCTTTATCCGGGTCTTCTTGGGGATAAGAATCTACGAGTCCTTTTGCAGTGATTGTGTCTTCTTCGCCGTATTTTATAGCAGATTGCAATTTAATTACCTTTCTTTCAAGTTCGGGAGCCGTAATTTGCATCGTGACCTTGTAGGATTCATCATACATAGATGCTTCATGTAGAGCTTGGGCAAAGTAAAGTTTATATTCAGGTACATCAGGATGCATTGCCGCTAGTTGCTCATAGCAATTCGCAGCTTCAACGAATGATTGGGTTCTGAAATAGCAAAATCCAAGAAGTGACAATCCAGCGCGATTCGGGCTGAAGTTGATCGCGTCATTAAGGGCCTTGATTGCCTCATCGTACCTTGCTTCCTTTATCTGAAATAGTTCAAAGGTCATATTACTTAAAAAATCGATCAATCAACTAGATGTCGATAATAAATTCGGTTTTAACGCAATAGCGACTTCTCTTCACCGATTATCTAATTAGATTATTTAAATTTCAAGTGGAACACATAAGGACGTCTGTAACATGCCACCAGCGAGTGTCCCTATTCAACGTTTATCGATTGATATGAATCGTGCCTTGATAAGTTTATACATGTATGTCCTTTAATTGCTGAAAATAGGTTATCTAAGTGTTTGTCATCCTCAACTTGGATGTTCGCGGTGTAATGTCTCATCAACTAGTCATGTCACCTGTGCATGCAAGCCTTTGTGTAGAACTTGAGTTATCATACGATTAAGAAAACTTATTGAATCAATTGTGAAATATTCAGGTAAATAATTGAAGGGGGTCGGGTATGTCCCCTTAAGTCCCTTTAAGAATAATACAAAGTATGTAATAGAATACGGCAAATACCTATTGTAGGTATTTATGCTGAGATACGAGTGAATTTTTAATCGTTCAATGGTTTAACCTTCCAAGTTAGTTATCAGTTAGAAATTCTTCTTTGTTTTGAGATAGTAGATTTATCATTTCGGTCAGTAATTAGCACATTTATGAATATTCAATGATAAAGCCACTATTAAATATGCTATCAAAGGGTAATCGATTGATACAATTATATGTTCGAGTGTAAGAGAGAAAAAAATACTTGTCTTTACCTCTCAAATACACGGTTCTTATTGCTTGCAGAAGGTACTCAGATGGGCTAAAACACTTCGATAATACAATAGCACGGAGATAAAATTTCAGATATATCGAATTAAAGAAAGTAGAATAATTTAGGTTGAAAGTATTATAATTATCTGTAAGTGTCGTTAATCTAATCTGCCTCTGTTGTACTTACAAAATGCTTGTTCGCTCATTGAATTCAATAAACCCGATATCTTTTTAACGCTCGAGCGAGTTGATTATTTTTGTTTTAATACATACACACACACATTTTTGCGAAGACACACATACATATTTTGCGAAGTAACAGCCTTGAAACCTATTTCCTTTTTAATATTTTTATGGGTTTGCCTGGTATTATCTTGATTGTGTCAAAAATGCTGTTATCTTAATTCTGATTGAGGAAAAGAGTTGCTTCCGTTACCTTTGAAAGTTCGAAGATGTGACTTTTCAATGTGTATATGTAATGACGTTATTAATCGGATTGGATTTGATGGACTATGTTTTTGAAGCGTGGTCTCCTTAAGAGATACCATTCTACAACTTTTCTATATGTTTACTGAAGCATGTATTAATAGCACTTTCATTTGAAAGCTCTTCAGAATATGTATATTTATGTTTATATATCCCGTAATATCTATAGATACCTACTCCTCATACCACAAAATAAATACATAGGTTACTACTACTCATACTTTCTAGGCGTGCTGATCACACGACCACAAACTCAAACGCGCTTCGAATTTAACCACCACTCGAATGGATCGATAAACACTTAAGTGTTTAAGGCTTTTCACATACAGCGCAGATTCAAATAAGTAAGTGCAATGTGCATACTTCGAGGGTGTGGGACAGGCCGCGTCGACGCATAAAATGCGTACCTACTGCGTGCATCGTACACAATAGTCCGTACAAAAATTCACTGGTCTCTCAACAATCGTACAGGATAAGTTAAATATATACGTACAGTATAGGATAAGCATATATTCGTCTGAGCGTCTCCTATTTCATTAAACGTGCACATGTTAAACCAGCACGTGGCTCTGGCTCTTTTTAATATCAGTCGTTAAGAATTAGTATTAGTTGCTTGAACAACTCTTGAGACAAAGTTGGCTTCTATTGACACAAGGCTCCTTTCAAAACATACGAAAACGAAGCAAATGCGGCCCTTCCCGCCCCGACAAATTATGCGCGTACAATCTATGTAAATATAAACTAGCTAGGTGCGCTAAAGCATAATAGTACCTATGCACTTGAAAAATTAAATATTTTTTAAATATCACACGACGTGAGGCCTGTAACTGTAATATATTCTAGTTAAAAAGTAAAACCAGATGTGATTAACCTAGCTTAACTGTCTTGTAAGGACTTAGGTAAGTACCTACTTAACTTGCAGATAACAAAATTGTGTTAGTTAATATCTATTACGAATACAATGTAGCTACCACAAGTCCTACTCATTTAAATTATCTCAGCATTTCTTGATTGAATCGAGAGAGTATGAATGGATTTGAAAAAAATATGCACGATGTTCTGGATTATGTTCATTAACTTTCCTTACCATTGTATAAATAGTCTTCGTGTATTGTCCATCTTTTATTTGCATTGACATATCCATAATTAATCCTGGGGAATATATTATTAACAAAGGGTCTGTTTTAAATGACTCATTAAACTAATGATCAACTGCTTAATCAACTTAAACTACTATCATTATAGAAATACAACAATATGGGTGTGATTGATAATCTACTTGTTTATTGTTTCTATCGCCATGGCAACCGTAAATATTATACTATGATCGTCACTACGATTGTAGCCATAGGATGCTATAAAGTTTTTTAAATTTCCAATCTATATTTACGACACTTTACTAACTTCTTCAAACATTTCGTATTTTTACAGTGAAAATAGAATTGGAGCACGGCAGCATTTTATTCATGAATCCGCCAACAAATGAAATATGGTATCACTCGTTACCAACACGAAAGAAGGTTTCAGGTGCAAGAATTAATTTAACTTTCAGAAAAATGCGTCTAAAACGAGAGTAAAGAAGATAAATTGAATTTGTAAGCTGAAAGAAAACTACATTAACCAAGTATTTTTTTCTAAGCTGAACGCCATTGTTCCAGTTTTCCTTTGTCAATGATCAACGTCGATGACGTTAAAAAAACAAATGTCAAGCTGTTAATTGTCAAATTAAAATGATTTGTTGTTTGTGTCGATGTTAAATTTCGTTTTATTATAATAAATTAAAACATAGAACCCTGTGATTACGAAAATATTGAAGGTGAGATTCTGTTATTAGTAGTAATCTAGCCATAGTTACATAAATATAAATTTACTTTTAGTGATAGATTCATTTGGTTATCAGATACTCGAGTAGGTACATTTTCACGATAAGAGGTGACTATATAACGGAGGAAATCGTTGAACGGACACCGTTAACGCTACACATTGCAATGAATACTGTTTTCCGTGCAAAACCGCTTCAAGTTTTCGTAAATTACCAAACATGGGCTGAAAATAACGTTATTGAAGTTGATGGGAGACTATTTGAGTGCAGAGCGCTAAAAGTTGACTAAATTGTAGAGTAAATATTGTTGGGGGCATTGTTCGCCACGGCTAAGGATTAGAAAATAGATGGTTGTTAATGGGCTAGCTATTTGACCCAAAATAATTGAGTATCTGTGGAAGTCAGTGTTTGATAGTAGATTGTAACTGTGAATATGTGGTTTGGTCCTAATCTCCAGAGGTCTTACAAGTATATGATGTTTGCATCCAAGATGCCGTCTCTGCGGATAGACCAGAGTGACCTGAAGTGCAAGAATGGCTGTGATTACTTTGGCAACCCACAGTGGCAGGGGTACTGCTCCAAATGTCACCGGGAACAGATGCAAAGGCAAAGGAAGGCTGGTGAGTCATTTGTGTTATCACTTCTATTTTTACATGGTCAATGAATTCAATGAATGGTAAAAAATAAGTAAGTATAAACCTAATTACACAAAATATTATATTAGAATAAAAAAAAAAAATAGTGGTTTATTCTAAAAATTTTATTCAAGTACAGATAAATCTTTCAAATGTATTAATCCATGCATAGTGTTACTTTCCAAATCGTTCTTTTCTGTTTTTAAATCAAACTATTTTATTAATTACTAGCTGTGCCCCACGGTTTCACCTGCCCCATCAAAAAAGTTTATGTACAATTTAAAAAAAGTATGTAAAACATTGTCCTGACAATGACAAACACAACAAAAAAAGAATTATCCAATATTCTCCAGTCATTCTCAAGTTATGGCGTGACCAAGGGAAATAGGGATTTATTTTTATATACATGGATTATAATGTGTTTACTAGTCACATAGATGAGGTGATAGGTGTGTCAGAATCAGGCATGTGGAAATCAATAGTCTCTGTCATTTCTAATGGAAACAGATGATTGTATTTATGTTTTATTTACTCTATCCAAACATGCATTGACTTGAAAACAAACCTTGATCTTAGGTCAAACTTTAATTTTATATAAAACAAAAATAGATTTTAACTTATATTTTTAATAAAAACTGAGAAAGTATTCTCTTCTTCTATTTCTAAAAAGTATTCTAAATAAGAATGTATGATGCCTTTGTTTGAAATATACATATACATAACTCATAACTATCTAATAATAATTAGAAGATAAATTGTCTAGACGAGCAATACTTAGGAAATAATTCACAAGTACATAAGTGTGTATGTTATCTATACTAATATTATAAAGTTGAAGAGTTTGTTTGTTTGGTTGAATGCACTAATCTCAGGAACTACTGTTTCGAATTGAATAGAATATATAATAAACAGTCCGTTTATCGAGGAAGGCTATAGGCTACATAACATCACGCTACGACCAATAGGAGTGGAGCATCAATTAAATATGTTTCAAAAACGGAAAAATAAATCCTTTTGAGAGTTTCCGTTCCATGCGCTGCGTAAACGGTTAAAGTTACGCAAAAATCATGTAGGACATAATTGCTTCCATTTAAAAGTTCTAAAAAAAGTCAGCGACTGAAAATGTCTATCTTTTAAGGTTGACTCACTAACTTTTTTTATGGCTATCAAATTTGTTCTAAAACAATACATTATTTGCAAAGGTGTTTTTATAAACATGATATTAATTCTTATCCAAATAAATACGTTATTCATCACAAGTATTTAATTTTGAACAAAATTGCTCTTGAAATCATTTGATTTCAATGAATATCTTAGGAGATATCATAGTTTTAAAATAACTCCGCAACAAAATAATGATCAAGTACCACGCGAGCATTTATAACATAATATAGCATCACGCCTGTATTCCGCGATAGGGTAGGAGGTGTACACAGTTGTACACCCACATTTCACAAATGCTGTTATGAAGTTCCATGTAGGTGGTGAGCCTATTGCCATCAACCAGGCATAATTCAAAACTCCGGGCTGCTACTGAGAATTGATTCAATAATACTTTGCCCGACCCGGGAATCGAACCCGAGACCTCATGCTCAGCAGTCAGGCTTGGGACCACTAGACCAATGAGGCAGTCTTGATAAAATACAAATAAATTATCTGCTTTTGACATATTTTTACCTGCTCTTAGATATAATATGTAGGTTAGGTCCTAAGATTGTCTTATCAAATCACAATGTAAATTTTAACAAAGCAAAAATTATAAATTTCCAATTATTTTAGGCAGATGAAATCTTAAAGAAAAGAAAAACAATAATTTGACTTCATGACTATGACCATTAAACTATTATAAAAGCTCTATGGAATAGCCCATGTTTATAAGTTTAAAGCCAAAACATTTCAGCTGAAAACTAAAAAGTGAAGGCATCATAAATTACTGTCAGATTTTGAAGCCCTTTGTTTTGTTTGATTCTAGGTCAGATTTAATAAAGGCAATGAAAGTCAGATTGTAAAAATCTCACTGTCACACCACATTACTTGGGACACTCATACCTAATTCTGTCTGATTAGGAGTCAATGTAATATGTTCATACTGAGTGCAGTCATAAAAGATTTTCCATTTTAAAATAATATCTTGTCTTCCAATCTTGTGGCTGTATGTTCCCCAATTCCTTTACTAACAAATGGTTCCAGATTTTACCGCAGTGTCATTCATCACTAACTTTGTAGTACATTGCACAGCATCTTTTTTATTGCTCAACATAGACAAGTTGTAAAATATGCCGCAATGTAGTGACCATCAATTTGATGATAACGAAGATATCTAGTAGGTATGCTTATAATTACAACTTAGGATAGAGTTAAGCATGGCTTTCTAATTTACTATACAAATATAAGTAATATTTGTGTGGTATAATTATATGCTGTATTCATCTAAGAAAACTGAAATTATTAACTAACTAATGTAAAATGCAACCCTTGAGATTTACCTATGTCATAATAATTTGAATTCAAGGCTAATTACACAATATAACGAACGTAAATTCAAATCACTGTAAACAACTTATTATTTCATAAAAAAATTGTGTAACATGATATGAATCAAATCAAATTAATCAATGATAATAATTTAACTAAAGGTTTGACTAACTACTTAGATAATGTGAACTTCACCTTCCTGTTAGTTATCATTGTGATAAACAATGGTTTTCACATAACAGGTAAGATAATAGTGATATTTAATAAAGGTAATTAATTAACTTGGGTGTGCCACATGGATTATGTTATGTAAGGCCAGTAGAAGGAAGTAATGAAAACGTCAAGGTCGCTGTACACACATAGTCGAGATTGCACTCTCAATTTGGTGTTTTTTTATTGAACAAGAATACTGACCTGAACTGTATGAAAAGATTAATTAAAATGCGTTAGTGTGGACAAATGTGAAACCAAAAAGATGGGGAAATTAGATCTAAGTAATCATGTCTTGGACTTTCGGAGTAGGAAAAACTGAACAATTTAAAGGTTTAATAAAGTCAATATTAATTATTGTTCATCGGTTACTACTCACGTGCATTCTTCAGGTTTTCCCGGGTATAGTCGGACTCGCGACATTGTCGCGGACTCAGCTCATGACTAAAGGCTCCGTTCGAGTTTGAAACTAGTCGGGCAAACCCGTAGAATGCACGTGAGTAGTAACCGGTGAATAATAATTAATATGAATATGCCTCACGAAAGTTATTATACAAATTCAATAAAGTCCTGAGCCTGGCTTAGGAATTGAATTTGTGTACAACAAACGTCTTTGTTTATGGCATCTATTGTTTAGAAACATTTCATTAAAATGTATATTGTATCTTATATGACAGGAAGACCATGTGTGACATTTAACATTCTATTTCTAACTCTTTTAAGTTTAATTATGAAAATCATAGATGAATGGTTCAACAATCTTCTATGAGTGCGGCTGTAAGGAATACATGTATGAAACAATTCAAATACTGGATACGCGTGTTAGTGTAGATTCGAAGACATTGACTTGAGAAATTATATTAATACAAGTGTACATTTATTACTCATCTATTTTATACGCAACTATTTTATGATCGTGTTTATCAGCTCGTATCTCTCTATTTGTTTAAGTATTATATTATTAAAATCACATAGATTTAATAATAATTAATTAAACAAATGCAACATGCGCATATGTTAATTAATTAAAGCGTGATTCTGCGAGATCGGTCACTGATTGCAGTTGATGACTGTTTGTGTAATCGTAGCCACTATTTGTACGTTCGTTTTAAATTTACTGAACGGTGAATAAAAATCCCCTGCTGCTATGAATTTCCATTTAGGAAAATACCCAACATCTATGAGCTCAAGAAAGTCCAATACAAATACAATGGAATAATATTATAATGGATACAATATGTCTATTATCTTTATTTCTGTAAACAAATCTGTCAGACTCATTGGCCCATATTTTAGATCTAAAATGCGTTATAGCCTAGGATTAATTGCGGTGATAATTACGGTTAAAAGTTGGGAGGAATCGTCAGAATCTCAAGTAGGAATCAATAGTTTCTCCCTACCCTAATGGGAAAAGCGTGATTGTATCTAATACCTTTAAACGAGCAATTCTTGTATTATATAGGTATATATATAATCTAAATCACGGAAACGGCTCCAACGATTTTCATGAAATTAGTATGCAGGGGGTTCGGGGGCGATAAATTGATATAGCTAGGTTTCATATTTTAAAATATACCGGTCATCCAGGTACTAATATTTATGTATGTCTGTCTATTGATCACGTGAACCTTATTACGAGACTAGCATGGTATTAAATCTTAGAACAATTCTTCTCCAACAGAAAAAGCGTCATCAGCGACGTTACCCAAACCAGAACAGAAGAAACCGGAGCGAGGGCTGAAGATCACCTCCCACTCTTCGTTCTCCAAGTTTGAGGAGAAGCGTCTCCGACAGAGCGAGACGCTCAAGAAGGCTAACTTGCTTAAGTTCAGTGTTTTCAAGAAGAGTAATACAGGTAAGCTTATTCAATAAATAAATGAAGCATAGCATCACGCCTGTATACTCCAAAGGGTATAGGTAGAGTTCTTTTTATAGTGTGGTTGATGAGTCTCTGAATTAAACCACCCGTAGGGCTCTGACATGGCTTTACACACCATCAAGAACATCTCTCAGGTGTGCTGGTTTCCTCGCGACTTTATCCTACACAGTTTTAATCAATTTAATACGCATATGACTTCGAAAAGTCAGTGGTCCGTGCTTTGGATTTGAACTTCCGACGTTTGAATTGCTAATCTAATATATAAAATTCTCGTGTCACAGTTTTCGTTGCCATACTCCTCCGAAACGGCTTGACCGATTTTGATGAAATTTTTTGTGCTTATCCGGTATCTATGAGAATCGGCCAACATCTATTTTTCATCCCCCTAAATGTTAGGGGTAGTCCACCCCTAATTTTTTTTATTTATATGGCAGAACAACGTTTGCCGGGTCAGCTAGTCTAACTATAATATATTGCGGCTTTAGGTAGAGGTGATAACTACACACCTACAATTAACCAATGTTGTTATTAAGTCTCATCTGGTGATCCTATTGCCATCTATCGGACATAATTCAAATACTACTGAGAACCCAACCTGACCCGCGAATTTAACTACCAGCAGTCGCGCTATGGATCACTAGGGCAGTGAGACAGTTAATAAATAGGTAAAATTTTATAAATTAAGCTCCCTAAATTGTGGTTGAGCTACACGATGACTGATGCATACGTGCCGTTGGTTAGGACAGGTCAGCTCAAAACAGCTATGGCTCTTTCTTCAAAAGGCCATCCCAGACCTATCCCTACAGAATTACACTCATATGTTGAATAAAATGATGTCTGGACTTTAAAAGAGACGTTGACCTCTGAGTTTGTTTCGGCATTTCTTCTCAGAGCTAGTCAGATAGGAAATGCCGACGCCATCTAGCTTAATTTTTTTTATGACTTGTAAAAGTGTCTATAACAGATGTATTTACAGAAATAAATATCATTTATCATTTATCAAATGAAGATGTTAGTGAATATAATAATAAGTAATACAGATAAATCTTTTTAAGCTGTTGCCCCAGTCATTAGCAGACACAATAGATTTTTATTGTTACAACGTACAGATCTGTACGTTACTGAGTCGAAAGGTTAAAGCATTAACGCATGCTTAGCGAACTTTAAAGTATTTTTTTTGTGGAAAAATAATATGTGGGTATGAGCAGGATTCGAACCTGCGCCTCCCGGTTAAATACTCCAGGCGCTCTGACCACTTAGCCATTTCGACTAATAAGTTGTTTATCATTTAGTAACTGCCTCGTTGGTCTAGTGGTTCCAAGCGCGTCTGCTGAAGCTGAATACGAGGTTTTGGGTTAGATTTCCGGGTAGGGCAAAGTGTTGTTGAGGTTTTCTGATGACGATATGCTCACCACCTATTACATGGAACTTAATAAATCTATTGATGATATGTGGGTGTACAACTGTGTATACCTCTGCCTACCCCTTCAGGGAATACAGGCGTGATGCTATGTATTTATAAGTAGTTTATCGGAGACTAAACATAATTACATATTTATCTATCATGTTTTATCTTAATCCGTTATAACCGTCTGGGCGTGATTGAGTAACAAACATCAGAGCGCTGTAGTATCTATTAGTGGGATTAATTTAGAGTATTGTATCGCGTACCAAACGTTTCCAAAAGGGGATATGTCGAGGGCAACCTTTACCTACGAGCAGGCATGAAGAGGTTAATGAACATAGATGAAGCGAAAGTGGTCGTGTCAGAATCGCAGCAATTTGACATCAATAATACCTGCCTACTTAAATGGGGAATAGGCGTGATTGTATGCATGTCAGTTGCATTATTAAACTCTCTGCTTTCCCGTGTATGTATCTATTTGCAGATCGGCTTTTTGGCCTGGAATTGGAGGTTTAAATGTATCCTAAATACGGAGAGGGAAGACATCGAGAACAAACCAATACCCGTCAAAACCAAAGCCCGTATTTTAGTATATCAAACTCATTTCAGAAGTTTCGCTCCCCTTCCAAAATGCCGCCTACTCAATTTCAGCGTATCGAGTCAATCTCAATTGAAAAGGTTCCTAGCGGTCATCCATCTACGGAATCACCGCGCTAAACGTTGCTTAACCTCAAAGATCGTTTACCGATAGAGGTTTCAGCCGGCTATGAACGTCTTTTATGATTAAACCGTTCGTGTTTTTAGTTATTAATTTATCCCCCAGATGACCACGACCATTCAGCCGAGAAACGTCCACCGGAGTTCAAGATTCCTGGCCTAGTGAATGAGGGTATGAAGTGCGAGTTCCGTGTCCGGTTCTCCCAGTTAGGCCCCGCGGTGGACCGTGACGCGCGGGTCTTCGTACACAGCTTCATTATGGACGTCATTAAGTGTGCCAATGTTATGAGTGTCGATGAACTGTCAGAGAGGGTGCAGCGTCAGTACCAGGTAAGGAGGTGTTACAGTTTTGATTTGAAAGGCTTCAGTAGTAGGGACAGACTTATTTACGAATAAGGTCAAAATACAATGGGAAGTTGTGTAAAGCAGTTTAGTTTATATATCTTTTGAATAAGTGTGCTGTTTCAGTATTATTTCAAGATAAATCTTTGAAAAGTTTTAACGTATGCTTAGCGAACTCTAAAGTTTCAATATTAAATGGAAAAAGAATACGGTCGCGAACAGGATTCGAACCTGCGCCTCCCGGAAGATAATCGGTCACCTGTATAGGTACTGAATAGATAGCAATGACGTCCCCAAAAAGACGTGTTAAAAATATGAATGAAGAATTCGCGGTGGTGAGCAGAGGTCGAGATGGCTTAGTGGTCAGAGCGCCTGGAGTATTTATCCGGGAGGCGCAGGTACGAATCCTGTTCGCGCCCGTATTCCTTTTCCATTTAATATTGATACACTTATATTTAATATATACTAACTTTGTTTGTGAAATCGTGACTTCGTTTGCTTGGGACTAGAAAGAAATTGTATTTTTACAATTTTACATGCATTACTATATTATAGAAAACTATATTTATGGATGGATACTTTTTATCCCGGCTGGAACCAATTGTGACGTCCACGCAGGCGAAGTTGCGGGCAGCAGCTAGTATGAAATAAAAGCCTTTGAATTTGACACTGCTAGACTGAATCTGTGCTTTCTTATAAATTATATATTTTTGTATTAAATATTTGGTTCTTGCTTTCCAGCGTTTCATGAAACACATGGATACGTCGTCTCACTTCGCGAACGTGGACTCCGACACCAAGGAACTGCTGATGGACTTCGTGGAGAAACACGCCATGACTTACCTACACGAGTGAGTAATGTTTGTATAGTATTACCATTCTACATAACATGCTATCATGAGATGTTTGAATGTTCTGAGATTATGAATAAATATTAATATTAATAATTATAATTAATATAAATATGAATTATCGATTACATGTGTTTACACTGATAAAATAATATTTTAATTGTATCTAATGTATTGTATACACAAAGAAAATAACAAAATAGTAATTACACGAGTATTGCAAAATATAATCAATATATTCTGCGTAACTGGCTAATCTGCATGGGCCGCCGTGACTGAAAGTGTCGGTATATTGAGGAGTGGGTATATATGAAAGAAAGAAAGAGACATTTATTAGACCAGCACAAAACCACACATACATAGAAGCATGGAGAAGCAGATAACTCATACAGGATGTGTTTACACAGGTTGCCATCAGTAGTATTCTCTCCAAGCGGCACAGAAGACGAGCGGCTGGACCGCGCCATGTCCGAGCGGATCCAGCAGCTGAGCTGGGTAGGCGAGAGGCACCTGGAGTGCAAGCTGGACAGGTCTAATGCTGAGTGTCGACAGCTACTCTACAAGGCTATCAACGGTGAGTTGTATGGAGATCAACCAGTAGTTGAGGGACACCCGGGGGTCTAAAAAGGCCACTTTAACTAATATGATTAATATAATAAATCGTAAAATGGTCACTTCATAGACAAATCTTATTACGATTTGTGTGAAATTTTAATTCATCTATTTGAAAGTTTTCTATGGAGATTCGTAAAATGGCTCACAAAATAAGAATTGCTAATGTGGGGCTGTTCAATTATTACGTAAGCGGATTTTTGGCAATTATTAACCCCCTCGCCCTCCCCCTCGTCTGCAAAAGTAAGCAAAGCTCTTACCCCCCCCATGCATACGTAAACATTGGTACATGAATTACTTAATGTGTTTTGGTAGAAACCAAAACACATTAAGTAATTCATGTACCTACTAGTGTCTCGGTTCTAAGTGAGTAAAAGTATCCATTATTTTCGGGAATCCCTGAAAATTTGTTTCGATTTCAAGCATAGACAAGTAGGGTTGCCAATAACCATGTGTCAAACCGAAATCTGAAAATGACTGACGTAATCACCATGCAGGCCCCACCCCATCCCCCATGTCATCAAAAATAAGCAAAGCAAAGACCCCTGTAGTGCTTACGAAGTACTTTAATGGCCCCTGTCAAATAGCAGAATCTTATAGAAGTCACTCAATTCAAATAATGATTCATTTGTAGGAGAAATGCTCAGAATGGCCATTTTAGACCTGGAGTGCTGGTTAGTTCCATCTCTGATGGTCAATAGCTGCTATATAAGGCTATCAGCGGTGAGTTTTATGAAGATGTAGGGGAGCATCGAGCAGTTGAGAGGCAGACAGTTTTTATGTAAGGAAAAGTTGTGGAAAGAAATGAATCTTTCACTCATTATCGCATGCATTGCGAACTCTAAAGTTATGAATATTTTTAGGAGAACATTTTACTTATCAGATAGCAGTTTATTAGATAGCAGTGATAGCTAAGTTGTATCACCGTTGGACTGACAAGTCAAAGGTCGCAAGTTCGAATCCAAGGCACGCCCCACTGACTTTTCAAAGTCGTGTGCGTATTATGAATTAATTATCACTTGCTTAAAACGGTGAAGGCAAAACACCGTGAGGAAACCAGCACACATGAGAGATGTTCTCGATGGTGTGTAAAGCCATGTCAGAGACCTACGCGTGGTTTAAACTCTGACACTAGGTTGTTCATCAACCACACGATAAGAAGATTCGGGAGGCGCTGATTCGAATCCTGCTTACGACCGTATTATTTATTCCATAAATATTTATAAGTATAGAGTTCTCTACGCAGACGAAGTCGCGGGCAGAAGCTAATTCATGTATATCATTTGTATAAACTGTGGTGGTGGCCAAGTGGTTACGGGGCCGCAGGTTCTGGATACAAACCTGGGCTCGTGTGTGAATGTGACGTTTTCAATGTCATATGTACTTTCTTAGTAAATCTAAGACCTCATAGACATACGGTAAAGGAAAACATCGTGAGGAAACCTTTTAATGGTTTGAAATCATCAACCCAGTGAGCTAGCGTCGAGCAATGCTCGAGTCCATGGGACAGTTATAGGATAGTTAAGATTATGTTTTTATAATTTATATGATTGTCGAAACTGCCTCGTTGGTCTAGTGGTCTCGGGTTCGATTCCCGGGTCGGGCAGTGTTATTGAGTTTCTCTGTTAGAAAATTCTTAGTAGCAGCCCGGATTTTGGAATTGTGTGGTAGATGGCAATAGGCTCACCACCTATTACATCGGACTTAATAACAGCATTGGTGTCATGTGGGTGTACAACGGTGTACACCTCTGCCTACCTCTTCGAGGAATACGGGCGTAATGCTATGTGTATGTGTGTCGTTGGTAGAGCTGCTGGGCATGGACAGCGCGTTGTCTCCGGGCGGCAAGCTGTCCCGCGTGCGGCGCTGCTGTCGCCACGTGCTGCGCCTGTGTGGAGCCGCGCCCGCATCGGCTGACGATCTGCTGCCCGCACTTATATTTACGGTAACTATCGCTTTGGAGTACTATTTCAAAGATATTTCGTTATTGTTGCCTGTTAATGAACAATCAAAATAGACATCATAATCAAGACATATTTTTAGTATAAGCTTACCTCGTTTTTTTCTTTGATAGCCTAAACGGTTCCACTGCTGGGCAAAGGCCTCTCCCATGTTTTTCCAAATCATTTACTCCTGCGCCGCCTTAAACCAGCCTTGGAGGAACGCATCCAGGTCATCCGGGCCACCTCTTTCGACTTCTTTTAATATTTTTTTCTTAATCTGAATTGATTTTAAGTATAAAAACTGACTAGAATGGAAAACTGGATCACAGATATCCAACCATGTTTTGTATTAAGAAGTCAAAATTTCTGCAATCGCTAACAGCTTATTAGAATTTTTTGTAGATAGAAAATTACGGCCGTGAGCAGGATTCGAACCTGCACTTCCCAGATTAATACCACAGGCGCTCAAATTTTCTAGTAAGCGCAGGTTCGAACCTGCTCACGACCGTATTATCTATCCACAGAAATTTATGACGCATGCGGCGTTTGATCAGTCAGATTTATCTGTATTTATTTAATGTTTTCATCTGGTCAGGTGCTGAAAGCCAATCCGCCTCGTCTTGTTAGCAATATTAACTTCGTGACGCGGTTCTGCAACGCACAGCGGCTCATGACCGGCGAGGGGGGGTATTACTTCACCAATTTGGTAAGATTTATGTAGTAAGTTCATTTAGGTTTACAATAATAAATTAAGCCCCGCCTCTTTCAACATGGCGCCTACTTGAACTGGAAAATGGCATACAGTTCAGCTTCTAAAGTAATATCAAATTTATTAGATCGACGCTTATACTACACCGAGGACTCTGTTCGAAAAAATTGCCGCAGGCTATCCTCGTCCGGGATCGCGACCACGTGGGATTCGGAAAAAAGGCTAACAACGTACGTAGCAAGTGCACCTGGAGAAAAGACGAAATACGGGTTCAAACGATGATTGTTGGGACGGGAAGACGCGTGAGCTAGGAAATAAGAATTGTAATATTAAATAAGCTTACCGAGTTGTTGCATAAAATAAAACTACAGTCGAAAGTCCAGTATATCGAGGTTTTATTTATAGGTCACGATCCTACTTAATCTACATTTTTCTTTGCTGCGGTCTTTGGTTCGATTCCCAGGTTCGGCAAAGTGTTTTTCTGTTAGGATATTCTCAGTAGCAGCCAGGAGTTTGGAATTATGCTCGGTAGATGGCAATAGGCTCACCACTAATAAAATAAATGGGACTTAATAACAGCATTGGTGAAATGTGGGTGTACAATTGTGTACACCTCTGCCTACCCCTTCGGGGGATACAGGCGTGCTGCTGTGTTATGTTATGTACTCATATATACGATTGATTTATTACTATTAATTCTCCTAAACACGAGGCTACGATTATTGGTAAAATGCCTTTGCGCGACATTGCGGTCGTCATAGACAGACAATATATGAATCCCGCTAAAGACGGCATTAGCTGTCGAGAAACAAAACTTCCGAATGGACGATAGAAAGTAAAATATCTTTAATCTTAACTTTAATTCTTTCTTCCTCTTTTAAATGCCTATTTTAATCATTGTGAGGAGAGCTACTTTGACCCATAATATAGCAGTGAAAAATGCA
Organism: Xylocampa areola; assembly: GCA_935421205.1. Lineage (NCBI taxonomy): Eukaryota > Metazoa > Arthropoda > Insecta > Lepidoptera > Noctuidae > Xylocampa > Xylocampa areola. The sequence goes on from OW285206.1 coordinate 19,377,093, forward strand.
AAACTTTATTAATACCCTCCGTAAAAGTTAAATGTGAATGATTTCAACTACGTAATGTTACATTTGCGTAATTATTTCAGTGTTGTGCGGTGTCGTTCATTGAGAACCTGACGGCGGAGTCTTTGAATATGGACAAGAAGGAGTTCGATTGCTACATGGCCATGCCAGCTTCCATCGGCGGTAGTTCTTGGGTAACATAATCATATTATATTCATCTTATCTACATCTACACTAATATTATAAAGAGGAAAGATTTGTATTTTTGTATGTAACGAATAAACTTGTTCTTGTCTTGTTTATAAAAACGTTGCCCCACACTAGGAATTTCTTCCTGTATTGTGGGTGCGTTTACAGACATATAATCTCACAAGCACACACACACACACACCCAGACCCGGAGCAATTATCTATAGATCGTACAAATATTTGCTCCGTGCAGGAATCGAACCTGCGACATGCAGCGCAGCAGTCGGTCTCTCGACCACTGCGCCAACCGCGCTGTCAAAGAAAACTCAAAAACTACTAGCCCGATTTCAAAAAATCTTCCATCATTAGAATGCTACATTATCCATAAGTAACATAGGCTATATTTATTACTAGAAAATATTAGGGATCCTTATTAAAACTTCAATAATGTAACCCAAGGTGTGAATGTTCACCCGTGCGAAGCCGGGACGAACCGCTAGTATCTAATAAAGCTTTACTTAAACTAACTAAAGGAGGAAATGTTTTAAGTAAATTAATACATTTCGTTTTGTTGAAGTCGGTTAAAAAGTATTCAAAATGTTATACAAATCCTTAACATTTTCCATATATCATACTTACTTATTTGAAATAACGTTCCTTGAATAGGGTACAGTAATATGTAGCCTATTGAAGTACCGAAACAATTAAATAAAACACTTGACTACTCATAGATTTTCAGCTAAATATTTCTAACGAAATAAAATGTATTTGTTTTACTTAAAACATTTCTTCCTGTTGATTAATAGATGATGAATAATTGAATATATTAGCTTATTTTTTTATTCAGGCAGCGGCGTTGTCGCTGTGCGGAGCAGCGCGGGAGGCGGAGGAACAACGAGCACTCGCACAGAAGTTACTCACACACACGCAGAACATACACGCACGAGCCGATCAACTCGCTGCCAATGCTCTAAGCTTTGAGGTAATATATTATTTAAATGTTTTAAAACTACTGATAAGAAAGCTTTCAAGTGCTCGTATTTCTGAGTAGGTACATACCTACGGAATCCCACATGGGATTCCCATATTATGACGTATACTTCGTAATTGCGTTATAGCAAAGAATATTTCCTGTTATGACAAATACAGTTACTAGTTTTATTAGCGATTATTATACCGCGAAAACCTTTATTTCCTTACAATTTTACGTAAATAATTGATTAAATTATGCACCTCATTTCTTAATAATATTCATTTTCATTCACAGGAGCAAATCGCCAAAAAAGTGCAAGACGTCTTAGCAAAGACACCACTAGAAATAAAACCACGGCGCGAATTACCTCGTATTGGGAAGTTCAAGGAAATAAGTACCGCATCACTTATTGACCTGAGCACCAGTAGCGTTCGCGAAGAATCCCAGCCGAAGCCAGAGCCACAAGAAGGACCCCCCACAGTACCAACCATGTACAAAGAGCCGAATATCACCATACAACCTTCAGACAACGAGCCAAAACTAAACATCCTGGGTTTCGAAGTCATAGACACTCAATCGCCGTCAAAATCACCACAGCGCCTTGACCAACCGTGGGACTTGAAACAGACCAGCTCACTTGAATTACTAACGCCATCGCCTCTTGGGTTCACGCCGTTCGACTCGCGATCGATCGACGAACTGATGACCCCAGACGAATTTGGAACCGACCAACTTCCTCCAGGTTTGAGCAACATAAACTACGATATAGACCTGTCAGACTTCAGTGGGGATAACAGCATAGCCGAAGAAGCACCGAAATCCGAACCAAAGGACCCTTTCAGTCCAGAGGGATTGAAGAAAACATTGCCATTTGACCCATTTGCACCGCAGACCTCAAGGGGATACGAAACTGCTTTAGATTCGTTTGACGAATTCAGTTTTGTCGATCAAAGGAAACAAGAAAACGATCCATTTGAAGTAATACACAGAGGTCAAGACCCTTTCAGTCCTGTCGAGTTCAAAGCAGACTCTGGAAACGATCCGTTCAGTCCACAAAAACAGTCGACTTCTATTTTAGACGACAATGACTCCCCAACCTCTGGATGTCAGCTACCTTCACCAATGCAACCGCAGAGCAGTGGGAAACCAACTTAGTTGGTATTGAACTAAAGTTGGTGGATGAAATCTATAAACCAAATTGGTCGGTGCTAAACAAGGTTGCAGTCGATTATTGATTTGTTGTTGTTTATTATTTATTTGACGATAGTTTAACGCATCCCAGTTGAAAAATAAAGGCATGACGAAATTTTGCTGTTTTTTATGTTGAGTATCCCTAGTATGAGTATGTTGTAAAAATAATAATAATTTCGATACTAGAAACGTGGTGATGAAATGAAGTGCGTTAGCTCTAGTCTAATGACATACCAATAATAGGTGCAATGAAAAACTACAATATAGGTACATTACAAAATTTATTTCAACTAGAATTTCTCATAAAATTTTATCCGTTTTTATTCTTAGATATAGAAGAGATTTAAATAATAAAGTTACGGCCGAGGTCGCACAGCGTAACGGTTGCGAAGTGATATAGATGAGGCAATTAAAACTACACAATTAAGTAACGGTTGGTATAAATAAAATGAAGCTAAAACTAATGAATTACAACTACCTAAAATATTCATTAACCATAACAGTCACGACGTAGAAAACAATATATTTCTGGTAATCTTGAGCTATTGTTCTCAGAAAACAAACTTATGACGTAGCAACATATACTGGAGAGCAATTAATTAGCCATCGATTTTCTAAGCTTTTCTTGAGGTCTTCAATGCAAACTTGGCAAGTCCTCAAAGAGTATTCCAAAGCATCCTGAGTTTTGGAATGTAATCTTTATTTGGCATAGCAAATGGTTTGACACAAGACCGATACTCTATAAGTTCATCTTCAACTTGCAAATTTATAAGTACAAACAATTGTAAAGAAAAACTTACACTATCAAGGGGTGCTTTTTATTTGCTCACCACTGTAAGTAATGTATAAAGTAAACTAAACACAACTTATAGATAAATTCAATGATAATGGTGATGAGTTTCTTGATATTTAATGACACATTTCAACCCCAAGTGCACTAATTAATGTATAAGTCTACTTCATAAGACATACTGGCAGAAAATGTTAAGATAACAATACCACATTATGAACAAATTAAATTCGTAAATGCATGTATTGTACAGGCAGACATTTGGTATATATAACGGTAATTGTTTGTAGTCAAAATAATCAATTGTTGAATATTTTCAGACTTCAAATATAAGACATTATCCTTGGTAGTACTTAAGCAAGTTCAAAATGGTCTTATTAACATAGTTCTCTCAAATACCATGCTAAATGTTTGCACACATTTGCTAAGTTGACTTGAAAGTACTTGTTAGCATTGGCAGTAAGAAACCAATGGTTTATGCAAAAGCAACAAAATGCTGCAGACCTACATAATAACTTCACATGCAATATTTGTATTTTGTTATCTGTTGCAATGTATGATAACACTGATTAAGTGATAAATATTGAATGTCAGTCAACTTGTGACTATAAACTCAGTTGAAGCCGGCTTTCTAAGTCCACAAAGCAACATCACTCACTCTTAACATAAAATGTTTATACTCCTATATACAAACGATTATAATATGTTAGTACAAATTTGTTCAATGTTTGGAATAAAATAATCACTTTCTCTTGTGAGAGGTCATAATTTGTTTATAAACTATGTTGACAAGGCAATTCTAAAGTGAATATTTATTATTCACTCTGAGAATTTGAAACTTTCTACTACTTAAACTCTAAAGTTGAACACACATTTACAAAGTAATGAGAATAAAAAAAAAAACATTATTTTTGGCTTACTTTGATGTTGATTATTTCATAAATTCAATACAAAACATGTCAAGTCAAAATTACATCTCAAACACCACAAACTGTAACAAAAATATGGATTCATTTTAATTGTATTATGTCTATGTTTTTTACTATAATATTATGTAGTTTATCATAACTACTTTTGTGGTTACAACTCCATTGACATGAACATATAATTAGATTATAATTAACAGCCAATGAAAGTCACCCGGGTTACTTTACTGTGCTATAAAAAATAACAATGTGGTAAAGATTAGGCAATGGATATTGTGACATTTATTCCGAGGTTCCCATTATCTGCAAATAATTGTGCAAGAGATGTGTCAAATACAAGACAATCTGAATTCATGATGGCAGATGACACACCTTCATGAATTGAGCGTGGCATTGCTTCCCATGTAAGCCTTCTGCGATGCCCATTCAGCTCCAGTCTGTATGCAAAGTTCTCTGCTTCTTTCCGAGATCCTATAAGTTGCACAATGGCAAAGAATTGTTGATGTCCATCAAACTTCTCTTGTTTTTCAAGTACTAACATAAAATGGTGATTAAAACATGACTGCATCATTACCCAATCTACAGCTCCAGGTAGGTTGATATCTGTCGCCAGGAAAACTATATCCTCGCCCTGAAGAGTGGTAATACTTTTATGTGACATCATAAGGTGTGGCATGACTTGGTCAAGGCCTCCCTGCCACTTGCATGATGCACCGGGGCAGGGGCATGAGTAAGGCCTGAACTCGCAAGCTTCTTCATGCTCCGCCTTCTCTGTGTGCACCAGAGTGACAGTACAGCCGGTATTGGAGTGTTTACAAGGGAACATAACATTGCTGGCGACTTTCTCCATGGCGAGGTTTCGTATATTGCCGAGCGGGCCGCGGCACGTCGGGCAACAGGAGAGCTTGGGGCGGCAGCTAGAGCACACCAGGTGCCCGCTCTGGCACTGCAGGATCGGCGGCAACACATAGTCGAAGCACACGGGACACTCGAATAGCGAGGCGAGGTCGGCAGACATGGCGGTCGGCGCGTTCACGAGTGCAGGCACCCCCGGGACAGAACAACTGGAACTGCTAGCTCCGCGCCGCTTGTTGTTTGTGCTCATGTCACCGTCACGCGCACATAAAACCCGTCTATCGACGATCACTTGACCCCTTCGTCGTGATTCACAATAGTTTCGCCGCCGATGAAGTCATTTGTAGCCCTCCTCAGCTGATTCTTTGCGCCTAGAGGTTGCGGTAAAGTTAGATTCCATCACAGTTCTTGAGGCCAATGTTATTCAGTACATACGACGTGATTAGAGTGAATTATTCTCAGTGGGATTCAGGGCGATTGATACGATGACTGCTTCTTTCGAACTCCTTTAATTTAATACATATTTACTGTTTTGAGTTTATGTAGATAAAAAAACAATTTTATTGCGAATGTTCTAGTTCATCACAAAAGGACGAATTCGTCGTAAAATGTAAAGACGGCCAATCGAACAAAACTCACAAATGACATGACAGCCAGACATAACCATGATGATGTCACACCATAGAGTACTACGTATAACTATAGAGTTCAGTGTTGCCAGCTAGGTCTTATCAAAAGTAACCGAAATGGTTAAAAAAGTAACCTTTTAGTGTGAAAAGTAACCTTTAATATTTTTATCCCATTATTATGGTACTTAAAGTTGATGAGGTATATATATATAATTATGTAAGTATATACCTAAGTAGGTGCATACTTTTGTTTTCTTTAAATTAGTCTGCAAAGTAGGCAGGGTCACCGATCTTCTCACTTTTGGTGTAGGTAGGTACTTATTCCATAGAAATAGCATAACGTTCTAAAAAAAATTGTTGACCTACCTAGTAAAGACGAGTTAGATATAGATACAGAGATTAGTTTATAAACTCATCATTTAACCTTATACAGTAAGTTGGTACCTATACCTACAAGTACACTTGCCTAGCTTTCTAGCACTTCTTACCAAAAAAATATAACACCAAACATTCGTTCTTTTCATAACATTTTAAACAAATCAAGTGTTAGGGTCTCGAACAAGAAAGAACCCAATTTATCAAGCTAGTAGGCGAAACTGGCCAGAACACTTTATTACTTGTGATTAGCGGGTATATATTTGCACGATAGAGATAAAAGTATTTTTAACAGTTGTGCTCACTTCATTCTATTAAATATTGGAATCAATTAAAGAAATAGTAATTAATTCTTCAAAATTCAAAAGGCACCTAAAAGTAACCTTTCACAACGTGTAACCTAAAAGTAACCCGACGTCGTTATAAGTAACCTAAAAGGTTACAAAAGTAACCTTCTGGCAACGCTGATAGAGTTATAGAACTTGTAGATAGACCAGCTGTTATTGTGTCAGATATTCTCGTTTCTCAGGCCGACGTTTTTGGTAGAAAATATCTAGTACAATGAACAAGGACCAGGCAGTAGAACGTTGTGATTCTTCTGACCAATTCTGACTAAATATCGATCAAATTTGCTCGCCACGTTTGGCGGGGGGTGAGGTAACACACAAGCACAAAACACTTTGCTCTCCTTATTACAATAATAGTAATAATACCTACGTACAGCCCTTTTTAGGAAAATTACGCGGACAGAGGAAATTGTCATAGTTTAAGTTAAAGGAGGAGTGCAAAAGTGAATATTTTTATTTAAATGCCTTAGAAATACATTATAAAAAAAACATTAAATACACTACCATGTGTTCGGCACGGGGGACCGTAGACCTTAGTATTTGATATTAAACTTTGTTACAGATTTCAGGGACCGTAGACCAAGGAATTTGATTTTAATTTCAACTTGATAACTCTACGCCATAGGTTCCCAACCATTTATGGACTACGGCCTACTATAAAAGGCCGTAGTCCATAAATGGTAGACCTTAGTATTTGATATTAAACTTTGTTACAGATTTAAGGGACCGTAGACCAAGGAATTTGATTTTAATTTCAACTTGATAACTCTACGCCATAGGTTCCCAACCATTTATGGACTACGGCCTACTATAAAAGAAAAAAATTCTAATGCCCTATTTACATAATAGTTATGTAGGTAGGTATACCAATTTTATATGTCTGTCTATTACCTATTAATAATAACAAATTAAAAATTAGCACTCTCTCTCTCTCTGTAATCGTGCTATTCGTGGTCGTGATTATTAATTTGGTATGTAAATATACAAAACAATACATGTTAAAATAAAAACATTTAATTTAGACAAAGACCATACGAAGTGTTATTATCAAATGCAAGACTGTTGTAATATTGTTAATATAAATTATATAATTTATTATAAATATAATATAAATTATATAAATTTATATAATTCCTCCTTGACTGTCATTAACGCCCCTTATTGGGCTTTAGACTCGCTACTGCCCCCACAAAAAGCTCCAGCGCCGACTAGGGGGCAGTACCACCCCCGTTGGGAAACTATGCTCTACGCGTTCCTGAAAAGGCATGTAGGTGGACTGATAGATAGACAGACAGATGGACAACCAAGTGATCTTTTAATATGGCAGAATCATGGTCTTGTAGGCACTTACTAGCTTTGCCAGATCTGTTTTTCTAAATGTCTGAATTTAAAGGAAAAAAGCTGGGACTGGGATGAAAAAATCGGGACGCAGACAAAATGCACATAAATAAACTTATTAATCTTTATCACTGAATCAATTGTAATCATTACAATTTTTTCCCTCGCTTGCCATAAGTGTTTTATTGTTCAAAGGCTGGCTATATGAAAAAGCGGGATTTTGAGCGTCCCGCTCAGGTTGACGGCGGGACGCGTCCAGAGGGAACTGAAAAACGGGACATCCAAACCATGGTTACATTATTCAAATGCACTGTCCACGCACAATTTGTACAATAATTGCACCTTCTTACTTACTTAATTGGTTAACTGCCGTTTTATTGGAAAGGCGATGCGACGTCACAATATTAGCGGATATGTTATTCCTACCTACTATTTGACGCACGCGATTTCTAAGAAGTGCTCTGTTATCTGAACAAGCTAACAATGCTAGTAAACTTGCTTTTCTATGGAACGAATTTCACTAAAATATCAATTTGTAACTACACACTAGGCGGGCCCATTATCAATGATTAACATGTAGTTGTTGTTTTTATTTGTTCAATTATGATGGATTATCCAATTTATCCACATGAGAAGAAATCAAACTTAATCCCATCTAATATTACAGATCTTCCAGATGATAAGTTTAAGGTAGTGATCAAACGCATTTTAATATCTAAAGCGTATTATAGTATCAAACAGTACATTGAGGATAGGGATGTTTGGCGCACGATAACCTCCTGCACACAGCGACCCACTGGCACTGTCTAATTTATTTCATGAATGAATGTAACCTCAACAGATTACTTTTGTAATTACTAGTTTTTATTTTTATACAATTAATTTTATTGACGTAGTACAATAATTCCAATAGTATTTTTTTTTGACACTTGTTTGTTTATGTAAATTTACATATCAATTATCTAAGCGCTAGTATTCCTACTAGTTTTAAATTTATATTAACATTTCTTTGTAAAATGTGAGCATTATGTGGACATTAATGTTATTTTTAATCTCATGTTACGTACATATTGCCCATTGTCAGGCATTATGAGTTTGTCATGCTCGCTAAAATGTCCTGCTGATGGTGGCGTTGTACATCGGGTCGTCGAGTTCCCTACAAAATGGTTGAGCTAAGCGAGGCTGATGTGCGCGTCATGCTCGTGAACGGGTGCTGTCTGTCGGGACTGGTCAGCTCCTAACTGCTTTGGCAATCATTTTAAAAGGCTATATAAGTTATTGCTTCTAGCGCTTTCCTTTATTATTTTGGTCATTAACCTGCATTATTCTCACATTACCTTATTTATTGTTATATCAATTTATTTTAAAAGAGTGTCTATGGAGTTTCTTGCCGGCTCTTCTCCATAAGACCAACGCCTTGGAACCGTGCACCTACCTTTGACTTTTCATAAGTGCTTGTAATATGGCCTATTTGAAATAAAAATCTTTTGACTTTGACTTTGACTTTGAATGGGAATCCACCATATTAAGGAAGGGAAAGTTAATTAGTGCTTCCTTCAAAATTCCGCTTCTACACCAAAACCAGCTTTTCAGGTTTCTTTAGAAAATAAAGGTATGATCAGAAGAGTTTACAATGCGTTGGTGTTTCATCAAATAACCCATAACGCTTGGACGCATGCTATGGACTACATAAAACTCGTTCAACAAGTGGTTACCTTACCAAAATGATCCCTGAATTTAATGACGAAGCGAAGAAGACAATGTGGTACGTTAAAGGCGGTTTCCGTGTGAATGCACTCTTAGTTCAGTTGATTTTTATAGTTTCACTAGCTGTGCCCCGCGGTTCACGCCGGTTCGCGCCTCTCAATAAAAAATATTCGGTACGATTTAAAAAAAACCGTAAATACCTTGTCCCGACAAAGACGAACACAACAAAAAAATATTTATACAATTTGGTGCAGTCATTCTCAAGTTATGGCGTGACCAAGGGAAATAGGGATTCATTTTTATTATAGATTAAATGACCCGGTGTACTTTGTATCACCTCGAAGGTCAAATGTTCGACAGGAAAGTAGGTAGAACAGTTTATATGGGCAAATGAAATAGTTGTTTTTACTGTCTCCCTCGCAATTTTTCTACATTTTGTCATTTAGTCCCTGGACTACGACAAACATTTCAAAACCAAAATCAGCTAAATCGGCCCAGCCGTTCTTGAGTTTTAGCGAGACAAACGAACAGCAATTGATTTATATATATATAGATATAGGTATTATTAATTAATACCTTTTACGTTACATTATACTTTAGTTTTAACTAGTTTATTTACAAGTACAATATAACTACTTCAATTTTATCTAGCCTCGAGATTGGGCTTAGGTTTGAAGAAGACTCTATATTGAGGGTGAGGAGACTGCATAAAGTCCGAGAGTTTAGATATCTGGGCTAAGTAGTTTCCTTCCAGGCGCGACCAGTGGCGTAGCTAGGTAACCAAAGGCCCTGGAGCAAAAAATAAACGATGACCTCAACTAAGCTATTTAAAATCGTTTGTTCCGTATTCGTCTTGTTCCGAAATTCCGAATTCGACGTACTCCAGGTTTGTCGTAATCCAGATTCGTCGTAATACAGTCGACACCATAATAAAATTAAAAACCAAATACAAATTGTAAGTTATTTCAATAAACAAATTAAAACTATTTTAAAGATAAATCTTTGAAAAGCATTAGCTCATGCTTAACGAACTCTAAAGTTATTATATTATATGGAAAAAGAATACGGTCGTGGGCAGGATTCGAACCGAACCGACACGTCTAAATTGCATCTTTACGACATTGTATTAACTGTAAAAGTTAGTCGTGTCGGTTCGGTCACCTGTATAGGGACTGAGTAGATAATAATGACGTCGCCAAAAGACAAATTAAGGATGAAGACTTCGCAGTGGTGAGCAGAGGTCGAGATGGCTTAGTGGTCAGAGCACTTGGAGTATTTATCCGGGAAGCGCAGGTTTGAATCTTGCTATCGACCTTATTCTTTTTCCATTTAATATTATAACTTTAAAACTATTTTATGAAAATAAAAGAAAATATCAAGCTATTACCGTTAAAAAAATAAAGTCCTGTGATAGACACACAGACAGCGGAGGCACGTTAATAAGGTCCCGTTGAGCACCCTTTGGGTACGGAATCCTAATTAAGTAGAGATTTTTAAACCAATAACACCACTTTCTTGACCGACTATATGTTTTTCAACGAATCTGGAGTACGACAAATTTGGAGTAGGTACGTCGAGTTGGGAAAAGAATACGGGACAAATCTTTAAAATTTTATCAATACAAGTCAAAATATAAATATGTAGTTACAATCTGGTTTATATTCCGAATGTGGGAGAAAATTTCACTAGTTCAATTTATAGTTTGTAAGTCAGTTAGAGTCCGAGGGGCCCCCTGAGCTTGGGGCCCCGGGGCACTGCCCCGTCTAGCCCTCCGGTAGCTACGCCACTGGGTGCGACAGGAGAAAGAAGTTGCTCGTCGCACCGAGAGCGCCTTGAGAAGCTATTGGCAAATGAAATATCTTTTAAAAGGATATCGCCCATATATGTCTTTAACATGCATTGTTCCTATAGTCGCATATGGTGCTCAGACTTGATAATTGACACTTCAGGAGAAGTTCAAGAATGTGGTTTGTCAGCGAGCTGTGGAGCGTAGTATCCTTTAGGGGTTCGAATTTCAGACCGTGTAAAGAACAGAATACTGCGAGCTAAATCCAAAATCACTGATGTTACCCAGAAAGCTGTCAGATGAGCTGTGGGCTTAGAGAACCACCGAGTGGGTAGGTATCCAGCAACCTCTAGGCGACACTGCGGCAGACTAAGGCGAAGATGGAGGCACTTGACTCTTACAAAAAGGACTGGCTCTCACTAGCAAGGATAAGGAGTGTGTGGAAAAAGGAAAGGAAGGCCCTTGCCCTGTAGTGGGACAATATAGATTAGATAGATAGATTTATCGTTTAATCAGTTTGTTAGGTAGGTATCCGTTATTGTTAACACCTGTTTTCCAATTCAAATATTGTATTATTTAATCTCTACTAAAATAAAGTATGTAGGTAAGTATTATGACACCGTAAGTTATGTATGTCATGAGTGTCGAGTGTTTACATAATGAAAGCCTATGATTCTGCTGTGTATAGGAACACGTAGATCACCACCACAGTAAGTTCAAGCGTGTCACCACTGCCATACCTTTGGGAAATACGGGCGTGATGCTATGTGTGTATATGAATCATACAGCAAAAAAAAAAATGTTATTTTTTAAAGATTACATGGAATGTTTAATCATGACATTTTGTCTGATGATAAAAATTATCTAGATACCTATTTCCGTGGTCTAACGCTCAGTCTTACGCCCGCTTTAATTAACGGTTCACAAAATGGCGTTAGAGTAAAATTAAAAAAATACTCATCTCGTAATTATAATCATACATAAATAAGACAGCATAAATTAATGTTATTAAACAAGCAGACATGCTGTTCGTATCATCATTAACATCAATTTACCTACTCAAATTCAAACTTTTTTATTTCAAATAGATCATAGATTACAGTTACTTATGAAACGTCAAAGCTAGGTGCACGGTTCCAAGAAGTTGGTCTTATGGAGGATGGATACTCAATGCCTATATAATCCTATTTTGCAACCGATTGATGTATTCTTCAACATTTTGCGCAACACCATTGTCTTGTCCACCTTATCTGACAGCTGCTGTAAGAGACGTCGAAATGATGAAGTTATCTTTATGATAAAGTCGTCAGTTGGTGCAGATTCTATTTCGACGATAAGGGCATTAACAGATATGCTACTTTTAGTATTGGAGATTACCGATTTTTTTGCTTTTCGGGAACTTGAGACAACAACTGAACAAATTGCGGATAAAGGAGAGGCGTCAAAATGCATAGCTGAAATGTGCTATATTGGTATCGCGACCGTACGCAAAGAGACGCCAAAACGCCAATTGTTGTCGCAAAATCGTCTTCGTCTATCGCCATACAAGTAGTAGGTATATCTGTTAGAGCCCTAACAATGTCGCCAGATTTAATTGCGAAAGTTAATTCTTATTGTGTCGTAATGCCCTTTTCAATTGCAACGTGAGATGAATTCCAAGCCCTATTTTGATTGAAATTCTGTACGCTTGGTAATGTTGATGTGTCTAAATTGTAACATTATCGTAGTGGTCACATAGAATAGATAGATTAGTATATGTTCACAGTCACGTCGTCGACAAAGTAGGAAAATGAGACATCTGGTTTCTAGTAATATTGATTGATTTATATCCGGTTTCCGAAAAAATAGGAGGTGCTCTTCTCGAATTACTTTTTTATGGGAAAACGTCTCGGTATTTCTTATGTTTAGCTTTAGCAGAATCTCTGGAAACATGGAAATTCGTTAAATATTACGTAAAAAATAATACAGCACAGCGAAACAGCTATAGAAAAAAAAATACACAGATTCTCAATGCTGTTGCATTTCAAGTCCCTAAAAAGAAATAAATTTTGAGATTTTTAATATAGGTACAGAGAAAATTATATTAAAACAGGTAGAATAATAATAAAAATTTAGACTGTATGCCTAATACTAGACGAACGAGGATATTGCTGATATAATTATTATCGGCACTTATCAGCTCCAAATAGGGTTAATAATGTATCCTGCGTACCTATTCTCTATCTCGGTTGCCAACCGAATTGATGGACACTTTGTAGTACATTACGTCGTGTGTTACAGCTTGTCTATGATGGGCAACAATAGTAAAAACTTACGACGCAATGTACTACAAAGTGTCCATCAATTCGGTTGGCAGCCGAGATAGCGAATAGGTACGCTGGTATGTGCTTGCGCCTACAGCTATTATATAATTTTATGTCCATGGATATCTGTGAACCATCAAAAATATTGGCTTGAATAATTTTAATGAGTTTTATCGATTTTAAACGTCACATTTGACAGAAGATTCTGATCAAACGGAAAAATTCAATAAGTTTAAACTTTTATCGACTCGACAGATAATTGACAAAGATTCGTGCTCGCACTGCAGCTGCTTGCTAACAAAGACCCATTTGGGTTATGTTAATATAATAATTAATTTCTTCTTAGTAATATCTTAGGTTTTCGGTTAAAACAACTTTTAATTCGATTAATCGCGTGTATTATTGTTTTTTTTGTTTTTCCTCACGTTTCGAACACTTTGCAGCGTTCATGTTCGCAGCATGACTAAGGTAAGGATAATACACGCGATTAATCCGATTAAAAGTTGTTTTATTATAATTTCTTCTTCATAAGAGCTCAGATCGGCAACCGCAAAATTGAACAATTTATGATTAGTACTTTGTTAAACTCTTGGAGGGGTTTGGCTAAGTAACAGCCGCACAAATCGATCGATTCAGGTAAAGCTGCGCTTGCCGCGGTCTGTCTGTGGATGGGGACCATCACTTCACACCGAGAACCCTCCGTGCCTCGGAGAGCACGTTAAGCCGTCGGTCCCGGTTGTCAAATTAAGATCTATGATAGCCTTAACGGGTAGTCAGAGGCATGAAAGTCTGACAACTGACTGGTTGTCACGACATATCGTGTTACCCAGTAACTGGGTTGTGGAGGTCAGATAGGCAGTCGCTCCATGTAAACTACTACTGTACTGGTATTAAGCTGCATCCGGTTTGACTGGAAGCCGACTCCAATGTAATTGGGAAAAGGCTAGGCAGATTGACTTAGTTAACCTCTTAGCATAGCATAACATAACCAGCCCATAACTGCTCCACAGGCCAAGGATTTTTATATAGGAAGTGTCCACCACGCTAACTCACTGCGGGTTGGATATCAGACCAGTAAATCCAGGTTTCTCTCGTAGGTCTAGTGGTCCCAAGCGCGACTGCTGAGCAGGAGCTGAGCAGGAGGTCTCGGTTTCGAATCCCGGGCGCGGACATAACTTGCGGCCCAGGAGGCGGATCCGTAACCACTCGGCCACCACAACAGATAATAGGGCAAAGTGTTATTGAGTCTTTCTGTTAGGAAATTCGCAATAGCAGCCCGGAATTTGAAATTGTGCCCGGTAGATGGCAATAGGTTCACTACCATCGGACATAATAACAGCATTGGTGAAATGTAGGTGTACCTACGTAGAATGTGTACACCTCTGCCTACCCCTTCGAGGAATACATGCGTGATGCTATGTTGTGTTATGTTTTCATTTATCTTAAGTTTGTGAGATTTCAGATTAATTAGATAATAACTAGAATGTAGGTACTTACATAAATAACGTTGAAAAAGTCACATTCGTATACATGCCTGGTTTGAACCCACAGCCTGGCGCGGTTGCAACCCGGAAAGTCGGGCCTTTATTTTAAGCTGCGTAGACACTTACATTAATCTATCATAATTCAATTTCCCGTTACTCTCCGTGACCTAAATAGAAAAATCGTAAACTTACGCAAAATTTTAAACATAAAAAGATTCTAATTAAAAACGAACAATGCCTACGCTACGCCAACAAATCAAGTAATCACACGCATTGTTACGCCACTATTTGTAAAAGTAAATAAATGTAACAAAGTTTGCTCGCGGCTCACAGGTATTTGTCTTGGCCGGATTGTATACAGCCGGATGGGAAAAATAAATTAGTCTATGGAAAGTGTTGTTGTTGAACGCACGCTGCACCGCACGTTGTGGCGCGAAAATTGCCGGACAATTCGTAATTAGAAACGATCTAATTTATTTTCGCGGGTGTCAGTTTACTTATTTCTCAGTGGTATAACAGTGTTTACGAAAAATATTAACAAGTAATTAGTGAGTTTCTTGGATTTTTGTGGCGTTACAAGTTGCTGATAAATAGTATCAGGTAAATATTTTCAGATTATTTTTATTTTTATTTTATTGACTACATACATACAGGTTTTAATTTCTCTGAGTACGGTACATACGTCCGTCGCGCGAATACTATAGAAAGTTATTTAATTATCTCGTCTCGTCGTTAAAGAATAACTATCTTCATTGTTATTAAAGTAATTAAAACAAGAGACGAGTAACAAAGACCATACCATTTAAAGAAAAACAACTTTTTTTCTTTAACGTTAAAAGGATCTTCAAATTCTACGTTTTGTACTTTATAATATGATATTTAAATATTAAACAACATAATGCAAACATTAAATCAAGAATTTATACAAAGGTACTTTTATTTACAGAACAGTCGTCAAAATGTCACGAATCATTAATATTCCCTACTTTTTTTTTGTATGTAGTAAGTAGCTAAAATAATGCGTTCATAAGAATTGTTATGGGTTTTTTATCGCCTTGGATAACTGTCATTGACGTAGTACCTTTCTGAAGAGCCGATTCTCGGAGGTCGCGCATGGATAATTTTCTTTTTTTCTCCATCGTTACCTACGTATCAGTATCATGATTCAACTAGATTATGTTTAACAAAACTTTATCTAACTTGTCAATATCCTCTTTTTGGACGTAGGTGATAACACCGTACGATATCATTTAGGTTTCATTTTCTTTTGTTATTAATAAACTTATACGTTTACGGTGTAATTAGATGTCACTCTTATGGTCCGTCACCGGTATTGACTGAATGAATCAACAATTATGTAATAATAATTAAATATGGTAAAGGATGAATTATTTAATACATAATGTGAATGTCAGATATAAATGATGTGTTTGTGATATTTGATTAATTGAATGTACTTTATTATATTAATATCGGACGCTATTTGAATAACTATTTTATAGTAAGGCATAGTTAAGTAAATTCTGGAAATGCTTCGGTTAGGAGTCAGGCGTTGTGCCTGGGTTATATCTATAATACGTGGTGACAGTCAACAGACAGACAGCAAGACAGACCAAGAGTCACGGGGCGCCTTTGGTATAGTTCCGTAAGAAGTGAAGATGTAGGAACCGCAAAAATTTGATCTTACTTCTACTTAAATCTGGCCTTGGGCCGGCATTGCGAGGGAATTAATATTAGCATTGGTGAAATGACTGTCTGCATCTCTGCTTACCCTTCGGGAAATACGAAGTGTGATGCGTTTAAGTGTGTTTAAGTTCCAATGATCGAAAATGGCTTGCAATGCGGCTCTAGTACACATAGTAATTGAATAAATATAAGTTGTAAAAACTCTATTGTGCGTAGACGCCGAGCAATAAACTTTATCTTGGGTTTTCTTATCACGAGCAACAGAATTAGTTATTTGTTAGTTGCTTTGTGAGGTAATGGCATTCGTCAAACGTAGGGAAACAAAAATATATAACAGAGGTATTAATATTTTAAATGCTCTACATCATCATCCCTCTCCGCTTATCCCAATTTATTTGGGGTCGACACAGCATGAATGCTTCTTCCACTTTTTTTGTCTTTGTCTTTTAAATTGCATTCAAAGCATTATTGGGTTTTTATGTTGGAACATTCTCAGTAGCAGCATAGAGTTTATTAATTTGATAATAGGCTCACCTCTTGAGACTCAATAACAGCATTGGTGAAATATGTGTGTACAACTAACTGTGTACGTACACACCTGCCTACCCCTTCAGGGAATACAGGTGTTATATGGTAGATAAGAAAGTAGGAGGTTTCAGAGGCAACACTATTCAAGATTCAAACACGCAGAAGTACCTACAGTCGAAAATATTGAAGGTCGACGAAATCCGATCGACGTATCAGTAAAGCTGAAATCGCTTGCATGAAATTCCCCAACGCAGTGGTAGGCACGTGTAAAGTAGTGCGAGCCGTTCAAGGGACTTTGTTGGCAAATGGTACTGTCGCTAATGTTTCCTAATGATTTTTTATTGTGGAAAGAAAGATACGGTCGTGAGTAGGTTTCTACGCCGCTCCTGGATAAATAATTCAGGCGCCATCTCGACCTCTGCTCACTACCCCGTTTTTTTTTCTTCATATTTTTGATGACTTCATAGCTCTTTATGCTGTTCCTCTACGACTAACTTTGCAGTTACTACAATGTCGTACAGATACGATTAGATTAACACAGAGATATTTCAAACGGTAAAATATTATTTATTACTTTAAAGTTGTCTACGCATGCGCTAAGGCGTTTGAAAGGATTTGATATTTTTGGACTACATGACACGTTGTACGATTTAGGAAATTGTGCTTGTGTCAGGAAAAAAAAAAATTTGAAATTTTTGTTTTCAACTTCTTTGTTTATCTACTTGTTTTATCTGAACAGTGATAGTCTCCATTAGACTCTATTACCGTCGAACTGGCAATTCAAAGTTCGTAGGATCGTCTCTAAGGCCATCGACTATCTGTCCTAAAGTGCGTATTATAAATTCTTGTCATATAAATCACTTGCTTTAAACGGTGAAGGTTTTGGGGGCTGTGTTGCCCGTAGGAGTGCACCCTTATAATGGAATCCCCTGGCTGGTGTAAAACAGGCAACACAATTCTGGTGGGAGGTTTCGGCCGCGGCTGGCCTGGTTACCACTCACCGGACCAAGCCGTACCGTAGAGCGACCTAGTCATGTTTCGGGATGTAGTCCGGTGCAACTGTTGTGGGAGACAGGTCTGGGCAGTTGTATCAACTCTCCAACTATAGTTCTCCCCAAATCTATCCACTCTACTTAAGAGTGAATAGATTTATTCTGGATATACGTGCTCCATCTTCGGCCACACCGTCGCTTACCATTAGGCAAGTTGGTGGCCAAACGTAGATCCATTATTGATAAAAAAAAAACTAGCACACCTACCATATTCTTGATGGTGTGTAATTCATGTCAGAGATTGTATAAACTATGACAAGAAGTTAGTCACCAACCATACATAATAGAATAGAAGAAGAGTCTGTTAACTGTTTCAAAGTCAAAGACAAAAGTTTTTATTTCACATAAAGCATTTAAAGGCACTTATGAAACGACAAAATTTAGGTGCACGTTTTTTTTTGTTTTTTCGGTTGTTAACAGAATCTCTTGCATTTATACCTAGCTTAGATAACGTTGCATGTAGTAACAAGTAATTGTGGTGTCAGGTGGGTTTGTCAGCTCGTTCGCCTTTGTTGTAAAAGTAAGCTTCTATTATATGCAAAGTGGGCCCGCCCCTAAATTATACAGTCGATGCAGGTTAGCCTTCGTCACTCAACTCTTTTATATTGGATTAATATTTTACAACATCCGTGTATATTGTTTTATTAACGAATTCACGTAGTTTTCTAGTGCTTAAGATGTGAATCTGACGAAACCAAATCAAACGCGCATATGTTTCGGTTACAGCTTCGAGAGGTCTTCAGACTAAGAATTCGACACGAACTTATTTTAATGACGACTGTAAAAACATATTTACATGGGTGCTTTTGACGATCTTAGGTAGCTCACCTCATGGAGACTGTTATATATTACTAGCCTACGACTTCGTCTGTATGGACCTTTTGAATTGGATCCAGTCGGGTAAAAAAAAATCTATGTGGTAATCCAGGTTATAAAATATCTGTGTGACAAATTTCATTAAAATCCGTTCAGTAGTTATTGCGTGAAAGAGTAATAAACATCCATAAATCTATCAAATTTTTGCAATAATAATAATAGTAGAATGTACTTGTTTTTCTAGAGTGCAAAGTCCAACTGAGAGCAACTAGCGGTCACTTGTTAAATTAATTGACAAGAGATTAACTAAATATCGAAATCTATCGGTCTTCTATCTATCGATGCATATAAATTAAAACTCGAGAACGGCTCGACCAAATTCGCATTTTTTTTTTTCAAATATCTTTTAAATTCCTATAAAGGTTCTTAGGAAGAGAAGCATTTGAAAATTATATGGAAAAACGTAAAACGCCCATTTTTCTTTAGCACATACAAACTGTTCCTAGTTTCAATTCCAGGGATGGTGATCTGAGATCGATTCATCGAAGAATACTTTTTGAAGGTCACCAGAACTTGACCAGAAAAGATAAGTTGATGGGACTGCCACAGTCCAAAAGCTTTTGACAGTACGACGTCTGTCGGGTCAGCTAGTAATTTAATAAAACCGAATAGCCGAATAGAATCTGCACATACACACAAAGTATATACCACTCCAACATTCCCGCATAGGATGCAGCTTAATACCGGTATTTTACATAGAGCGACTGCCTATCTGACCTCCAGAACCAAGTTACTGGGTAACACGATATCTCGTAGTATAACTGGTTGTCAGACTTTCAGGCCGCTGACTCTGACCCGTAACGGCTGTCATAGATCTTAATTTGACAACCGGGACCGATAGCGTAACGTGCTCTCCGGGGCACGGAGGGATCTCGATACCCAGTCCCAGACCGACTGCGGCAAGCGCAGCTTAACCTCGATCGATCGATCTGTGTGGATGTTACATAGCCACGAGCCCCTCAACCGCATAGTATAAATACAAATCTGAAACTAATATTGTTATTGGCCTACAAATTATTTGTTTAGACATTTATGGGATTATTCTCATATGTATGAGCACATTCCCATACATATTTAAACAAATCTTGCCTCTCACTTACATTCCTTGACGATTACTTAAGGTATCAATACTAATACAAGGCACGGTAAGGGCACTCCCATTTAGATAATGTTTATATTATCTTTGTAGGCATAAGTAGGAACTCCATACATTTATTTATATGATAAAAATATGGATTATTCAAAATAATCTGAAGTATTTATTTTTATATGGGAGAACAGAAGAATTTAAATTAGGGATAATACCTATGTTACTGATACATATAATAATTTATACCGCGACAATTGTAACAAGAAAGTAAGAAAGGTAGGGCTTAGCAAACTGCAGCTGCATTTTTGTGTTGTTCCTAACCTAACGGTGTGGAAGGTCGCCAGTGCTCATTGAGGAAGAATTTTGTAAGCAGTCGGATGGACCGATTTTTGTCCCTTAAATTGTCAACGCAGCGATTTACCACTTTACATGAACGGGTTCATGTAAAAGTCCTTGTCACCAATATTCGCTAAACATCATTTTGATGACAAAATAACCTTGTTATTAATGACGCGATCAAATATAATAATTGCAGAATGACACACAAGTCAAGTGGGGCTTTACGGCTTTACATGGCTCATTGAAAACTGAGCACTGTAACAAAATCCCTCATAAAACAGCTATGCATTAATTTAAATAGCCTACAGTTGCAATAGCATAAAAATCTACGTGAACAAGCGTACAATAATTGCCGTACTGTATTTTATTGATGACCGTGGTCACTCAAATACTCATTCGGCTAGTGGCTAAATAGCAATTCTGCGGAGTGATCGGTCTGCGTGATTTAGCTGCGCATTCATTTCCGTAGATCGATGTGATTGAGCTGCGCTTGTCTCAGTTAGTCCGTGTTTTTTATCGATGTTTTTTTATACATTTACAAAGACTGAGAGGTCTTCGTGGTTCTGAGTGTCATTCGTTGCGGGTTACCTGAAAGCTGGTCAACCTGAGATTTTAATTAATAATCGAATTGTGGAGATGGCGGTTTCTTAATGTACCTAACTGATGATTCGGTTGTACTGTTCACAATACGGTTGTACTATTCACAATATTACCTTATTGATCAAGGGTATACTTTGTGGAGTGCGATTTCCAGGCCGGGGATAGGTCTCCAGATCTCGTTTTTCTTTTATAAGTGTAATTGTATGTGTCATCCAGCACTACACAGTAGTCAACATACTCCTACGAACCATTGAGACTTAGATAATAGTTGTAAAATTCACTATTATTTCATTACAAGCTTCGCCTATTGGTTTGTTGGATTCTAGGGATGTTTGGAATAAATCTTGCTGCTTGAAAAACTACTCCTGACGGTCAGAACTCGGCTCTAAGGAAGAGAATCTTGTGCGGCGCGGTAATCTAAACGACTTATCTTGCGCGACTCCAATCGTGACATTTTCAAAAGAGCCTGTCTGACTTCTTCTGATGATGAAGAGGTGCTCATTTTCCGATGTCTCTCTGTGTGTAATCTTTGTGTTATAAGAAGAGTTTTATATCGAAGAAGCGTTTGAGTTTTAAACTACTGCCCAAAAAAATTTGGGTTTAGTAAGAAAAATATTCATTTCAATCTCGTAACCGGTCATACTAGACAAAGAGACAAAACAAGTGTAATGTTTTTTAAATTAATTTTATCTTGTTCTCGTTGCGATTCTATTGGAAGTCTCTCACAAATTGTTTATGTCTCCATTGTATTAAGTACATATTTGAATATCACGTCAAAACGTAAACATGTTAACTTTCCCCGTTATCTAATCTACACATTAGGCTTAATGCATTAAAATGCGCAGCTTAAGAGATCGTTGGCTCCGGTACGCATGATTGTAAACAAATTAGAATATGACTATCTCGTCTGCACCTTTCAATCGATTGTGTTGTGGGAAACCCCTTTTGTTTCGTCTGATGATGAGTGAATTGGACTCGTCATGTTTTGCTTAATAAAAGAGGTGAGGTAAGGCTTATTCTTCACTTACTAAAAGATATACACAGATACGTCACTCGATTGAACCCTGAGTCTAGTGACTCATACCTTACTCCACCTTATAAATTTTTGTAGAAAGAAAAATACTCCCTGCTCTGACCACTAGGCCATTTCTACTTCTGCTCACTAGTAATATCTTAGGTTTGCGCGATCACTACACATTATAATAAAACAATTTTTAACCGGATTAATGAAACAACAAACAAAAAAGGAAAAACAAAAACCAATAATACACGCGATTAATCCGGTTAAAAGTTGTTTTATTATTCTGCTCACTACTCCGAATTCTTCTTCCACGCTTATTTTTTTTTGGTGACGTCATCGTCTATCCATTCAGTCGAATACGAATACTCCTTCGCAGAATTTAGGCTTGCATAATGGCTGTAAAATTTATTATTATTTTATGACAAGCTTCGCTTATTATCTGTTATGGTGGCCGAGTGGTTACGGGGCCGCCTCCTGAACAGCAGGTTGCGGGTTCAAACATGATACCAATTAGACTTATTCAATGTCATATATACTTTCTTAGTAAATCAAAGACATCACAGATGTACGGTGAAGGACAACAACGTGAAAAAAAAGCTGGACTTAATAGTCTAAAATTGCCAACCCACGGTGAGTTAGCGTGGTGATCAATGCTCGTGCCTTCTCTGTATGAGAAGAGGCCCATACAGTGGGACAGTTCTGGCTGGTTATGTTATATTATGATACGACATTAATCTAGATTGAGAATAAAAATTAGAAAATTTGCTTTGAGTTTAAAAGTCGTTTAGTTTGGACCAAAGTTTGTTCCACGAAATGACAGAAAAGTTACAGATAATAGACGGAGCTGAATTTGAGTTCCTATTATTAATTCAAGATATGTCTTTGAAAAAGCATTAACGCATGCTTAGCGAACTCTAAAGTTACAATATTAAATGGAAAAAGAATACGGTCGCGAACAGGATTCGAACCTGCGCCTCCCGGATAGATACTCCAGGCGCTCTGACCACTAAGCCATCTCGACCTCTGCTCACCACCACTCACTTCCTATTATTAACTCATCATTACTATCGTTTACAGCGAGTTTATGTAAATTCTGAAGTTTGATATGGTACTGTTTTGTATCTATGTTTTTTCTTCTGCATTCCACATTGGTCGCTCTGAGTAAAATATTCTTAGCCACGTCTTACTAAATTAGAAGTTATGTAGAATGTGTGATCCTAGGGGTTGGGCAGTTGTATATTCACATTTCACTACGTATTATGTGAGCCCGCTACCGTCTGCCGGGTCCAATTAAAATCATCAAGAGTTGCCTACTAGAAAAACCGATTACTTTTGCCCGACCTGTGAACGGAACCCAGGGCCTCAAGTTAAACAGCCGTACTTGTGTCTACTAGAGAAATCAGGTAGTTTTGTGAAGACACTGCTAATTATCAATTATCATCTTTATTGCATGCATTTAGGGGACAATGCAGTAACGATCGACGGCGCTAGGGTTGTCGAATTATTAGGCTATGTACACAATATCTTTAATTAATTAAAGCCGTTTAATTTCTTCTGGGGTTTTCATACGCGATAACATAGTAGATATAATTATCATCATTGTACTACAAGCGCTAGTTTTCTATTTCATTCTCGGAAGGTAAACACAGCTTTATCAGAATGACATCGTTGTCATAGTTGCCGTGGGCACGTCTCAGCCATTTGAGTCCTAACGAGTTCTCATTATGATGTTTAAAAAGTTTATGTACGTGTTTCTAGATACGGTGATAGTTGTACATGTTGAAGATGAGTTTGTTCGTTGTTTTCCTAATTAATGAAATACAGTTTTGTTGAAAATACTGTTATCACTCCGAATAGTACTTTTTCAGAGAATATCGAACAATTTTATTAAGCTTTTAGTGTGCATTTGTGATTGTATAAATCCAGTTGCACTCTCTTTATGACTATCCATACAAAGATCTGTTGTCGACATGCGCGTTTCTTGCATATTGATAGCGGTAATATTTTAATTTCTGCAAATACAGTCCAAATAAAGTTCGTAAGGGAATTTATCATACTAGTTTGAATTTAGAATGGACAAAGTACTCGAGATTTCGATAAACCTTAAGGTTTAGATTTTTCGATTCCAATGGCATGTAATGCAACAACACTCGCATGCACGTAGAATAGGTATATATTTTCGCACTCAGTGTGTGCATGACGATTTATCATGATGATGTATTATGAGTATGATGATAATTTTATTAATTCCTTCATTGATATATTAACCGCAATTGCGGTCGGTCCTAGGTTCGATTTCCGGGTCGGGAAGTCTTATTAAGTTTTGCTAGAGAATTATCAGCAGCAGTTCGAAGTTGTTCCGGTAGATGGCAATTGGATCACCACTTATTACATAGGACCTAATAACGACATCGGTGAAATGCGTGGCAGTAGTTAACTATACTCCCTACCTACCCCCTTTGGGGAATACATGCTGTTATGCTTTATAATAATTAATTTACGTACGTCAGGAAGATAGTTATTTGTTTATTTTGCGGTAATACCGCGATTCAGTGAAACGAGTGTGCCAATGTCCGGCTTGTGCCAGCGTGTGCGCGTAATTAACTATTTTATGATCTTGTTATTTGTGCACGTTCATTTGTCTATTTTACGATTTAATAAAATGTAAAATTCATAATAAAATTGACAGGATTATCTGTAGACATCGAGTGCTGGAATTGAGTCTGATAAAATACTGCTGTAATAAATTATCACAATTATTATAATTTACTTTATTACAGGCAACTTTGGCCCAAGAATAAACACATAACTAAATAAAAAAAATATTTTATATAGTATAATATTATCTACGTGAACACGAAGTGATGGCGACCTGTTTCGCTGACTGGTGTCGCGAAGCGGCCACGAAATCGTCGGTAAGCGACACCCTTCGGCCAAAATTAATATAATAATAGCAATGAGATAATATTACAAAAATCTCCAGTTTCAGTTACTCTGCGGTAAGTGAATGTATGAAGCTGATGTCATATAATAAGCATTCAGTGCCATTGCGAACAGAGGTCGTGTTAGTTTAGTAGGCTGAACACTTGAAGTATTTACTGACATGAGAGTGCCGAACAAAATCCTAAAATATAAAGAAGACAGCACATTAATTCAACAGTCCAGCACAGTAACTGCATAACACAATCAAAGCTGCTATGACTCTTTCCTCAAGGCCAGGATTCCCGCATCAGGATACCGTAGCGGCCGGTTTCTCTACTACATATTCTAACTACTACTATTTCATTGTCCCGTGAGTTACATATGATACACGATCATTGCTTAACTATAGTATCTACTTCGTAGACAGATAAGTTGTTAAAAACAAAACCAATGCAAAAAAACTAACCAACTCAGCATGTGCGGAATTGAAGGCTCGGCTTGAAGGAATTAGTACTGGAGCAGTTTTAGCGGGCGTACCCCTCTCGCCACTAGTATATGATTCCCATACAAAAAAGGTAAAAGGTACCATCCTTTTACCTTTTTTGTATGGTTAATATGATAGTACGATTACGATTAATTAAAAAGTGGCGCGCAAATTTTCTTTATGTAGTCAGAAGGCGTCTCCCGTCTGGTCTTCTAAGGTGCCGGGCGTGTAAAATAACCTTTATTAAAGCTTGATTAAACGATTTATGGTCGAAGTTATTAGCTCTATTTCGCAGAACCTTTATAGAGAAAGTGGCCAATTTTATTATGAAACCTTGCCCACTATTGTTACTTACGACGGTAAGTATGTAAGGTTGCCAACCATATCTACTTTTAAATATTTTTTAATTTAATTTAATGTTAATCATTTTTTTTCCTGCTGTTTTAAAACTGCAAGTTCAGCCACGCGACTGAATAAATATTTACTTTCTTTCTTTCAAAAATCAAAAAAAAAAAAAACAAAATCATTTATTTTCAAATAAACCATTTACAGACTTTTGAATTGTCAGAAGTTAGTTGCCACGTTTCAAAGTGTAGATTCCTATGGAGAAGAACGGGCAAGAAACTCCACGGTTACTCTTTTTCATCATATAGGTTTTTACAATAGTATTGGTTACACTGTTTTTGTTGCAGAATAGAATGTGAGAACAATGTAAGAGTTACAAAAATACTACCAAAACACTAAATAAATCATATTTAAAAAGGCTTGGAATTGAAAAAGCCTGTGGTAAAAGTTTTAGAACGAAGCTGTCAGTGTCAATCTGAGACTGACATGCGATTACGCGCTGGTACGCGCGCTGTTTTTTTCGGTCTTATGTTTTCCTTTTATTCATTTCAAACTTGATAATATATATGAGCATTTATTTTAATTGATAAGTTGCGCGCAAGAAACACCATGACAAGAAATATTAATTTAGAACTTCAAAATAATAAAATGCTTCTTAATTTCCTTTCTGATTTAAATATAGTTTATTTATTAAACAAGAAGTTGGCAACCTTATGTACCGTCTAGACGGAATGGTTTCCCGGCAGGTACATAATTACAATTCCTAATAAGGGATGTTATTACTCGTACAGTTACCGGCGCAAACACATAACAATATATTTTTATAAAGGCATTCCAATACGAATTTGTACTTACGTGCCTTTTTATACATCACGCCTGTATTCCCTGAGGCGGTGGGCAGAAGTTTCAACAATTTGAACCCCTACAATTCACAGATGTTGTTATTAAAGTCCCAAGTGTATTGCTATCAGGCGCAATTCCGAAATCCGGGAATTTATTAACAAGGAAACCTCACGCTCATCAGTTTTTGCACCCTCTCGACCAATGTGGTAGTTCCTATTAGTCTTTTTAAGACATTCGAAAAGGAAAATATCATGGAAAGAGTCTGGGGAAGGTCGACGACTCATAGACCTAAAATAGTGACACTTTTTTGAGTAGTAAAAAAAAAATTTACGCAGAGGCACATACTTACTACTATTTTGATATCACCAATTGAACCGTATCTTTCTTATTCTACGAACAGCACTTGGATTGGTGCTGTTCGTGGACTATGTAGATAAAAAAGTTGCGCTTCAATCGGTGCTGTTCAAATTGTTGCGCTAAATGGAATACTTCAAACCAAGACTTGCTCTAGTGACAGTTTTGGCCGTCAGTTCCAAGATATAAATATAAACGCTTGAAGCTTGAAGTCCCTACGTACCTAAAACAATTTATAATCTGTAGTTAAGTACCTATCCATTCGCAAGTTTATTGTCTCAACACTCCGATAACAATGGTACATGCGAATATGACTCAGAAAAGTTCTCACAAACAAAATACATATTAATAATCGCACAGATATGACATTCTTGATATATTTGTCTTTTTTGTGTATTGTGTGTGAAGTACAAAATATTTAGATTAGGTAGATATCTAAATTTATTATAGCTCCGAGAATACGTCCATCCGTACTGCTTTTAGCAATATTTTGTTACGGGGTTGATGAGTTGGGCAATTTGTTTTTCTAGTGTAGAAATACCATTGTGGACGTTACAAAGATAGGCTTCAAGTACCAGGTTTTCGACTTAGTAAGACCAACAAGTCGTTTATGGGTAATAGTGTTAGGTTCTATAACACGATTCCTCGTCATATTATTGACTTGCGGGACTTAAAGTTCAAACCAATTGTTAAGCGCTTTTTAATGTCCAGAGCCTATTATAGTATAAATCAGTACATTAAAGATAAAAAAAAAATGGATTGAATTTGAATTTGACGTTGTGTTGGACTCCTATTGACTAAAAATCACACTGTCCTCCAATAATCTTTACTGATATCCCAGGATCGCGACGGCATTCACCGCAATCCAGGTCATGGCCGGTCGAATGTTACGACGCACCCCGTCACCTGTGCAGGTCGGCCACACATGGCCTGCACAGACACTGCATTGGGCAATGGGCAATGTCTAGAGCAGTAGGTAATATTCTAGTTTCAAGTCTTCTTAGGTATATCTCAACACATTTTTTTTTTATGGGATATGTTGCAATAGAGTGGACGGATCACCTGATGGTAAGCGATTACCGCCGCCCATGGACACCCGCAACATCAGAGGAGTCGCAAGTGCGTTGCCGGCCTTTTATAGGGTTTGGGTCTCCGGTACCCTCACTTACTCGGCGAAACTCAACGCAAGCGTTGTTTCACGCCAGTTTTCTGTGAGGCCATGGTATCACTCCAGTCGAGCCGACCCATTCGTGCCGAACAGCGAGCATTTTGTTGGTCTTTGGTGCCGAAGCATGGCTCTCCCACGGTGAAAATGTACCTACTTGTATCTACACGTTGTATTTATTGCCGTACTAATATCGAAACCCTGCCATGCGGTACAACAGCCATTAATGCAGCAACAGCGTAAACCATGTCTATAAAACAAATTCTCATGTTTGCTATTGTGAGAACTATAACAAATTCCCCAAGAAAGTGTGCCAATTAACAAACACATTTACGCCCATGAAGATGATGAAATACATTTAAGTTACAGAGGCAGTTAGCTCGCTAGGTCCGTGATATATCTATGACCTATGGGACTATTAACCTTATAAAGAAGACATAAATGAAATTTATTATGTAATTTCGTTAACTTGCCGAATTATTTATCTTAGGCCTCTGAGTCTAGGTATCAAGAAGAGAGTTCCTCTTATATGCTTACTTTGTACAGTTCACAACCTTATTTTTCTTTACACAAAATTTTACTAGTTTCCTCAAATGGCTTTGCTCGGGCAGTATTTCGCCAAAAAAATAACGTAGTTCTCCCGGAAAAACAATAAAAAGAATTACTTACCAATGCTAGAAGTACCTTCTTACCAATGTTCTTCCTCTCTCTAATTTTTGCGTGCCCAACGGGGTCTACGATGTACTATATTATTCTACTTACCATCTTCAAACACCATTTTGGAAAGCAAATAAAAGTTTTGAGTTTGAGTTTGTGTTTGAAAACAAGTGATTTTTCTGGATAAAATGTGTCCTATGTTACTCCGGGTCATTTTTATGTTTAGTGTCAAATTTCGTTGAAATAGATTGATTGATAATACGTTTAATTATGCAAATACAGGACACAATTAATAAGAATTTAAAATAGGATAGCCTATTTTATTTTCAATTGTGTTTTATAACGATTTATAAAATTAAAAAGAATAGTATGGATAAGCTTGATTACTATACACATCATTACACATTTTTGTGGAACGAAAAATTAGGTCGTGAGCAGGATTTGAAACTTTTTTTTTTTTTCATGTGGAGAAATGTCCTCGCATACCGCTCTGACACGGGGAGACAGAGCGGTTATGTGGGACTCGAACCCACTAAAACTCCACAGTATACCTCCTCAGCTGCTTGAGGGCGGGACGCGGGAACGCTCTCGCACACAACCGCGAACCCGCCCGCAGCCGTCCGTTGCCGGACTCCCTCACGGGGTTGGGTATTGCACCCCCCCGCTACGGTACACCAGACTAATGGCGTGCCGCCACCACCTCGGAGACCATGTGCAATGGGCGCCAGACGACCCCGTGTCTGGACGCCCAAGGTCCCCTGCGACGGGTCAGGTCTGTGGCCCCGCCGCCTGCCACTACGGCCGCAGAGGATAGGGAGAGCGGCGCCTCGCAATACCCGCACTCCTCTTCCCCTGCGGCCCCACCGCGTCCGCCATCCAACGGTGGCGGCCCCGTCAAGGCCGCGGTAGGTAGAGAGAGCGGCGCATCGACATACCGGCACTCCTCTCCCACCGCGGCCCCCATCCCTCAGCTGCGGTGCCGCCCATACGACGCCGCAGCCCACCTCAGTTGCGACACCCCCCATAAGGCCCGCAACCTACGCCGGCGCCGCTCCAACATGGGCTTGAAGGCAAAGCCCTGAGGAGCGGCCCTCCTCGGGTTCCGTTAGCTTCACCGTGGGTGACCAAGCCACGGCTACAAGAGCCCCCCCACCACGACAAGGTTGAACCCCTGGAGGGGTAGCAGGATTTGAACCTGCGCCTCCTGGATATATACTCCAGGCGCCCTGCCAATTAAGTCATTCCAACCTCTGCTTGGTTGTCTTTTTGGTGACGTGATCGCTATTGAATATATTATTGTTCATAGGACTAAAAAAATTGAATAAGCATTTTTCAAGCAAACCAATGACTCTTTATAAAAAACCTGTACCTACATATAATAACGTTGTAGATTATCACCAGTTTACATCATCCCACCCTATGTTGTAACATCATATACAAACATCAAAGACGGCAGTCATATTAGTAAATATTGTCTTCATTCAATCTTATATTTCCGTCTGCGAGTGTAACTGTTGCTTCCGGTGGTATTTTACGATTGTGACGTCATTGTACACACATTATGACGATACGGTAATACCTACACATAAATCATTCGTTGGCTAATTTTTGGTGACATAATAGAGGAAATTACAGAAGACCCACACCACTTTCGAACTTTTTCGTTAAGCATGAGACTAATTTCTTTCGCCAAATGTTGTTGATTGAGAAACAATCGCCTGAGGTCGAGATATTAGGGTTAGGTAGGTATTGTAGTCAAGAAGACAGCTGCGTTGGCTGTTGATAGACCTGATCACTAGACCAATGAGGGAAAAGACAACAGCCGTACACAAGACGTGTTTTAGTGAATGTTTGGGGTCTTTGATATGTTCTTTACGGATTAAACCTTCTTTACATATGCTTGTACTGTTGTGTCGTAGGTTTTTACGTCAGATTTTACTATCGTTTGGTTTACGCTCCACATAAGGGCTGCAGTGCAGTACGATAAATGATGTTATGCATATTTTAGTAGTACACCGGCTACTCTCCACCTTTTGTGACGATATCATCCAATGATTCATGAAGGTGGAAGGTTAGGTTTCTTTGGTAGATGAGTTTTACGTAAAAAAAATGTAATGTTGTAGGTAGATTTATACCTATGCCCATCTACTAAGAGACATCTACCTATTGTCCCACTGATTTGTAAATCGTCTCTCAAAATTTCTACACGGTTCAGTCAACAGAAAGTGTGCACAAGTTTTTACTTAATTTATCCAAAATTCAAAAAAAAAAAAAACAAAATTCATTTATTTTGTGAACACAGGGTACAATGAATGTATATATAGTGTTTGGTCCAACTGTAGTATTATTTATTTATACTTATTGGAACTGAACGGGGGATTACAAAATGTTCCATAATTTAATTTAACAAATGATTTAGTTTTTTGATATAAGTGAAAAAAAGCAGAACTGGAATGAAAAAATCGCGATGCGAAAAAAATGCACATCAATAAACTTACAAATCTTTGTAAATAAATATTTAGAAATAAAGAATATCTTCAAGATAAATCTTTGAAAAGCATTAACGCATGCTTAGCGAACTCTAAGAATATCTTATTATTTCTTCGCTCTAAGTTCCGCCAAAAGCGGGATATTGGCAACCCTAGTGTTGATGCCTTTTTTTGCCAAAATTGTTTACATGCTAAGACAGCCACTGGTACTCTATGTTATTACTACATAATATTCTGTGCATACGTGATGACCACTAGAAGAAATTCTATAAATACAGTAAGGGTATTATATCGTTTCCTCGTGGGGGTGATAAATTTGCAATATATTAGCATCGTTTGGCTCGTAAAACAAAGAAAGGATCGTTGTAACTTATTACATAGGTAGTAGAATTTTGAGAGACGAGTCATCACTTGAAACCGGAAGTGATTGTCATTCGCTGAAACGATATGTTGATAATTAGGTAGATGTAGGTACACTTGCTGATAGTAATTTTAAATTCTATATTTTTTTAATAAACAAGCCCTTTTCATGAAAATACTTACAATAAGAAATACTGAACACTGTGTCACGATTCGAATTTTATACATACCAGGTTTCAACCCACAACCTGAGGGTCGGCCACTAAGATATTTCACACGACATACTTACATAATTATTATAATTTCAGTGAGCATATATGGTTGAAGCTCAGTATAAAGTAAAGAATGTAATCGTAATGACAGGACGTTATTATCGTCGTTTAGTTTTAACTTGAACAGTTATAATGGATAATAAGACATGTAATTAAGTAGTGCTTAAACAAACATTACGTAAATTTTTCAAACAATTTTACTTTTATCAGTTCATTGGGATATATGGACAGTCTGCCGTACCTTCTCACGTAGTCAGTGAAGAGATAAAGTTATACATTTTTGTGGATAGAAAAATATGATCGTGAGCAGGATTTACACCTGCGCCTCCCGGATAAATACTCCAAGCGCTCTGACCACTAAGCTATCTCGACCTCTGCTCAGTACTCCGAATCCTTCTGCCACATTTGAATACGTCTTGTGGTGCCATGATTGCCATCTAGTTAGTCTCTATACAAGTAACTGCTCCAACACGACAAACTTTACTATAATGTCGTGATGAGATTTATAAATACACATAAATCTTTCAAATTTTTTATAAGTGCCTTTGTATGGTTATATGAAATAAAAATGTTGACTTTGACTTTCAAATGCATTAACGCATGCATAAGAACTCTAGAGTTAAACATTTTTGTAGAAAGAAAAATACCTTCGTGAGCAGGATTCTTCTTCCATATTTTAATTCGCGTTTTGGTGACGTCCTGCGCCTCCCCGATAAATACTTCAGTCGCTCTGACCACTAAGCCATCTCGACCTAAGATCACTACTCTGAATTATTCTGCCACATTTTAATACGTCTTTTGGTGACGTCATTGCTATCTATTCAGTCCGTAAACAGATAACTGTACAGTGTTTAAAAAAAATGTATATCTTTAGAGTTCGCTTTGCATGCGTTAATGCATTTTTAAGATTTATGTGTATCAGTGAAGAGATATTATTTAAAAAGAATTATCATTAATTATTATTCCGTGAGAACGGCTACATCTCTTTCTTTAACCAAATATTGTAAAGGATCATTACATTACCTATGTTGATGGTTGATGGCAACAGGCTCAGCATCTATTAAATGGAACTTAATAACTCCACTGCTGAATCCAATAATGTTATATTATGTTTTACAACATCACGTTTTGGAACGATCTTTAGATTTTATATCCAATGTATTTCCTTTGTTCTTTATGAGTGATGGCCGAGTGGTTATGGGCCCGCCTCTTGAACCAGGGGTTGTGGGTTCAAATCTGTGATGTACCAATGTGACTTCTTCAATGTCATATGTATATACTTCCTTAGATAATCTAAGACATCACAGATATATGGTGAAGGAAAACATTGTGAGGAAACCTAAACTTGATGGTCTGAAATCACCAACCCACAGCGAGCTAGCGTGCTGATCAGTGGTCGTGCCTGAGAAGAGGCCCTTGCTCTTCAGGGGGACAGTTATGGGCTGGTTATGAATCAGTTTTATATGGTAGTCATGACATTTTTTAATGTACTATACACAGAATATATAGTACACTATCATTTTACTACTGGTAAAGTACTGGCTGGTTTTCTTTTTTCATTAAACATTTCATACACGCCCATCTTGGTTTAAGGTTGCTTAAGCTTTTATGCTTTATCTAGTGCTGATCAAGCCTGCGGAGGTCGAAGTACCTCGCTCACAGTCTCTTGTCCTGACTTAACCTTTGGCCGACTCGTCTTGATGGTAGGGTTGTCAAATGTTTAATTGATATTTTCTTATTTATTTATTGTTAAATTTTTGTGGTAAGAAAAATACAGTCTGAACAAAATTCGAATCTGCGTCATCCGGATAAATACTCCAGGCGCTCTGACCACGAAGCCATCTCGACCTCTGCTCACTATTCGAATTCGAATTCTTCTTCCGCATCTTTAAACGTCTTTTGGTGACGTCATTGCAGTATTTTCTTAGCACATTTTTTTAATAATGGAATGGTTCGCTAATCCGAGTTATAATAAGCCGAGTCCAACGCTTGTAACTAGTCGGGCAATCCCGAAAAATGCACAATAACAAAGTTAATATAAAAATAAAGACATTTGGTCATCCAATGCATTCCGCTTGCGTAATTTGCCAATATCAAAGCGTAGTCTTTGTTCTTTAAACAGCGATGACACTTTACCTTATCTTCAGAATATTTACATGAAAGGAGTATTATCATATGTAATGATATTATTTAATACGTTAACCTTACTTTAATTGTTAAGCTAAAGGTTCCTTTTACACGAACTCATATCGAACCTTGCGTATTACGAACGAAATTACTTGGCATCTGGCCGATTGAAAGTTTCCTTGCAATTATTTCAATAACTTCCAAGGGAAACGCGTAAGAACCATTCAATGCATACGTGCCGTTGGTTAGGACAGGTCAGCTCAAAACACTATGGCTCTTTCTTCAAAAGGCCATTACAGACCTATCGCTACAGAATTACACTCATATGTCGAATAAAATGATGTCTGGACTTTAAAAGAGACGTTGACCTCTGAGTTTGTTTCGGCATTTCTTCTCAGAGCTAGTTAGATAGGAAATACCGACGCCATCTAGCTTAAATTTTTTTATGACTTGTAAAAGTGTCTATAACAGATGTATTTACAGAAATAAATATCATTTATCATTTATCATCATCATCATTTATCATTTATCAAAAAAAGAAACTGGAAATTATACAAACACACTGCCACTGGTTACAGCTGCAGTAAAACAATTTTCCATAATAGAATTTTCATATCTTTATATTGTAGGAATATGACCAGTTTTATGACTCCACTACAGATAGTGATAAAATTATGTATATTTATTTGAGTACGTCTACACAGAAACGATTTAGCAAAAATGCTTTCAGAACGTCTGTCATTATTTATTATACTGTAATTCATAGTACATAATACTGCTGCCTATAAAGGGTTGATGCCATTCAATTTGGCAATCGCCTTTTTTCCTGAGGTTAGTTTAGCTTAGGCAGAGACTGTTATTAACAAACAGCTGGGACCGCTGGGAGACGTTCAGATGAATATGCTCTCAGTAGTCACCCATCTACATACTTATCGCACTAAAGTTTGCTTAACCTCAGCGTTTACCGATCACAGCTTGCAACGGATTTAGAGTGCTTCCATTTGGCGTTGCTGCCAATCTTCTGGGCACGATACTAGATGAAAGCAATGTCCAGGACTCAACAGCACCTTCGCGCAGCAACGATACCTACGTCCTCCATTTCTAGCTTATAAACTTTAACAATGCAACAGTTTAAACGAACCGAGAAAATGGACAAGGACAACAGCGAATCCACAGGGTAACTGTTGGAATATGTTTTGTACATTTTATGTGGTTTTGCAGGTATGACGGATCATTTTTATCTACAGTAATAATTTACAAACATAAAATGCATCATACTGACTCATTCACACGACAATTAAATAGTTCTAACTATGCGAAATGAGTTAACAATAAATACGGATTCGTGACGTCATAATTTGATGAACTACAGAACAAAGTGTCAACCCTACGCGTTCATTACACTCTCAGGGTCGACGTATAATCATGGTAGGATTTTTTGCCACGATCAACAATGCATTGTTGAGTAGCAAAAGAGTCACTTATGCATTGATGGTACAAATTGACGCTAGTAGCAATTGTACCATGTCTCATGCTCTTCGTTGCGACTTCTATTTAGTGTTGCCGAACCTTGAAAATCAATCGACAGGGCCTAGCGATAGTATTGTTTAAAAATATCTCAAGCTACTATCGATAGTACAAAATTATGGATATTATCGACAGTACCGATAGTATTGTTAGTTTTTACATAATAATACCGATACTTTCGATAGTAAATTCACTCAAAGGGACTAATACTATTAATAATATCGATACTAACTGTTATGTATCGATATTATTAATAGTATCCAATATTCGACCATCTGTATAACCGTTTTTCAAATGAATCAATAAATAAATATATCGATATTCTATCGATAGTCAACAACAAAACTTCTTATCATCTCATATGATTTTCTTAAATCATAGCTAACAACACTAGCGATCAAAACACCTTTCAAATAAAAATAATTTTTCATCAAAATCGGTTCATCCATTTGGGAGCTTCGATGATATAGACTAGATATAGACAGGTACACAGATACAGATAAACACGTCAACCTTATAACACAATCGTTTGCGTCGGGGGTTTATAAATATATATCTATTTATATTTATAAAACCCTTTTTTCTTTAAAAAATATGGATTATATTAATTTTTTTGTGTGGAGATTCCGTAAAAAACCGTTATTCCGGGCTCCTACCGATAAAAAATCTCAGGGTCCTTTAATAACCTTTGCCAGGGTCTCGGCATCACAGCTACATTCACCGCAACAACAATTCTATTCTTATTTTGCATTAATTTATTATGATAAATACAAGGAAATTTCTTTACAAAAGTAAGAAATAATTGTTTGTATATGAAAGAAATCAAGATTCCTCCTCCTTGTTCAGCCTGCATTTGCAAAATTATACACCGGTTCATTAAATACACCACCCAGATAAGAGAAATGCCTAGGACGATGATAAACAACTAGTTGTCTTCACCGCACGGGCGGATGCGACAAAATTTTTTGCTCCCCGCTGAGCCCAGTCATGCGTCGAGATGCTCAGTGTGAATAATATGCACTTTCCTTCTGTAGAACATTTCTTAGCAACTTTCAAAACGTTGCTGAATACTTAAATGTTTTACAAGTACGCTGATATCGACATTCATCTTCTTTTTATTTTAAGGTCGATGAACAATCTAGTGTCATAGTTTAAGGCACCCGCAGGTCTCTGACATGACATTACCTACCTTTTTTTTATGTGGAGAAATGCCCTCGCATACAGCTCTGACACGGAGAGACAGAGCGGTTATGTGGGACTCGAAACCACTAAAACTCCACAGTATACCTCCTCAGCTGCTTGAGGGCGGGACGCGGGAACGCTCTCGCACACAACCGCGAACCCGCCCGCAGCCGTCCGTTGCCGGACTCTCTCTCACGACGCACCGAACGGATGGCGTGCCGCAACCACCATGGAGACCATGCGCAATGGGCGCCAGACGACCCCGTGTCCGGACGCCCAAGGTCCCCTGCGACGGGTCAGGTGGCCTCGCCGCCTGCCGCTACGGCCGCAGAGGATATGGAGAGTGGCGCGTCGCTATACCGGCACTCCAATTCCCCTGCGTCCCAACCGCGTCCGCCATCTAACGGTGGCGGCCACGTCATGGCCGCGGAAGGTAGGGAAAGTGGCGCATCTGCATACCGGCACTCCTCTCCCGCCGCGGCCCCCATCTCTCAGCTGCGATGCCGCCCATACGACACCGCAGCCCACCTCAGTGGCGGCACCCCCCATAAGGCCCGCAACCTACGCCGCTCCAACATGGGCTTGCAGGCAAAGCCCAGAGGAGCGGCCCTCCCCGGGTTCCTCTAGCTTCACGGTGGGTGACCAAGCCACGGCTACTAGAGCCCCCCCACCACGACAAGGCGGAACCCCTGGGGGGGATGACATTACCTACCTTGAAGAACATCAGATGTGCTTGATTCCTCACGATATTTTCCTTTAGGAAGATAATTGAATGAAACAATTATATATTATTGAGAAAGTCCTGAAGTGAAGATGATGAGTTAGCTTCGAAAACACTGATTGTAATATTTGTAATTTCTTAGCAGACTCATTGCTTATTGAGGTCAATTGGTGGTCTATTTCCAAATATAACTTTTTAAACTTGTCCTTGCTTAGCATTTGCCTTGACCAGCTTGCTTGTCAGAATTGTTGAAAATACATCTAAGCTTCTGACTTCGCTTAAAAACTCCTATTAAATGACAACATATGGGACTGACGGTGTAAAATAAACAGACGCTATTAAGAAATCGCTCTTAAAAAAAATATACTTTAAGTTACATTTTGCGTGCCATAAGGCAGAATGTATTACCTGAATTCTAAGCAAATAAATATATATTCTATTCTATTCTCTTAGTGGCCACTCATCTAAAGACTGATCGCACAAGCGTTGACTTTAAAGATTAATTTAAACGACCGTTTACAGTCCGTGAAGAAAGTCATGAAAATAATCTTTTAGAAACTAGTGCTTTTGCTTGTACTGGCAACAATAAATGACTATCTTACTGTACGAATACAGTGTGCAACATTTTCAATTTAGATGGATCTACGACTGCGTACACTACGTACATGGGGTACGTGTATGTATTGTGAACATATTCCATCAAATTACCGCATTTAGGTGACGATTAAACATGACTCGATTGAATATGGGGGACTAGATATGCCCGACGTATTGTAGCAGTAGATATGTATCTTTTTTGGTATGGTACGGGTTGTCCATAAAATAGTTATTTTTTTTGGGTTTTTTCATTGCTTGTTTTCTTTAGTGTGTAAGGTTTTGTTTTTAGTAAGTAAGATTTCAGACAACCCCGAGACTAAAATAAATATTTTTCTTCTTTCTTTCTTTATCTTCTGTTGAAATCTGCCTATCGGTGCAGAAGCTGATAAAGAACCACGTTATACTAAACCGCCGTATAAGTGTGCAATCAGTTTAAAATGGCTAAACGATGTTGAAGTTCTATAACTACAGAACTAGATACATTTTAATTTAAATATTTATTCCAATGTAATATCTACGTTTATGATTACTAGTACTCTAATGTGCATGTACTGTGCCTTTTTCTAAATACATGTGTTTGGAAATAAACTTTATTTGTATGAGGATATAGACAACAACTCGAACACACTCGTGGTTGGAGTTATCTGTACCAATATAAAGAATAATAAACTGTCTGTATCCTTATTATAAAACAACGTTTAACCTGATTAATCGCGTGTATTATAGGTTTTTGTTTTTCCTGACGTTTCGAAAATTTTGCAAAGTTCGTGGTTGCAGGATGAGTCCTGCGCTAAGGATACATACATTTTATTATTATTTATATTCGTACAGATAACTCCGACCATGAATTGGTTCTATTTGTCATTATTAAAACACATTACTTTGATCAATATAGACGGACAAGTCTTCTGACGCATGTATACTTTGTGTTGTAACTGTTCCGATACTAAAAAGGGATGTCTTTTCTCTGGAAAATCAATGAAAACTAAATTAATCACTCCAAATTTGGGGCTCGTTAAAATCTTTGATTTTTTCAAGCAATTCGTTTGACTATGTCTGTTTTATGCGACATTGGCTATAAAATGTTGAAATGAAAACAAAGGCCGAGATATTGTGGGTTGTTAGAAGTCAATTAATAGATGCTAAAGATATATTGTTGAAGTAAGTATAAGTAAAATTGGTATAGGCTTTAAATAAATAGAAAAGGAATAATTAAAAATTATGATAATGATGATGGTGTTTGACAAAGGTTTTGTAGAAACTGTTTTGGGTAGATAGTGCTTATAGAGTAGTAGATTTGGTGGTCGGACTTAACTTTTAGTATAACTAGAAACAAAAATTGGCCATTTAAAAACAAAAAAATTGCTGAATGAACATTTTTTGATATTTTTTTCGGTGACAAACTATAAACCTGTTAACTCGCCAATACGAGATACAATAGAAATATTATTGTTATCCCGTACAATACATTCAATTTTAATTTTCATAGGTTCGTAAGTAAATTCTAAGCAATATCATATAATCATAACATAATGCAACATAGCATCACGCCTGTATTCCCCGTAAGGCCATGTAGGCAGAGGTATGTGGGTGTACACCCACATTTTACCAATGCTGTTAGTCCCATGTAATTAGGTGGTGAGCCTATTGCCATCTACCGGGCACATTTCGAGATATTACTAACAGAAAAACTCAATAAAACTTTGACCGACCCGGGAATCGATCCCGAGACCTCATTCAACCTTCAACGCATTAACGCATGTGGAGTGAACTCCAAAATTAGATTTTTTTGTGAAAAGTAAAAATACGGTCGTGAGTCAGTTCAGTCACCTGTACAGATAGCGATGACGTCACCATAAGACGAGTTAAAATGTGGAAGAAGACTTCGGAGTAGTGAGCACAGGTCGGGATATCTTTGTTGGCAGAATGCCTCCAGTATTTATCCGGGAGGCGCAGATTCAAATCCTGCTCACGACTGTATTTTTCTTTCCACCACAAAAAAAAAAACAACTTTAATATCATACATTCTGTAATTATCATTTCTTGTATTACATTATAAGCTCTTGTAATAAAAAACAAACAATAAAACCTCTGTCCTACCTGGAAAAAGAACCTGACGCATGGATAAAATTTGGTGAGACATAGCTAGATTGAAGGAGACCGTATCGGTAGCGGTTACCACCAACAACAGCATTCCCAAAGAGGGTTGACGTCAGGCAGGTGGCTGGTCATAAAACATAGCCAAAACTTTAGCAGCATGCCAGATAAATGCTGCACCGACCCCAAATAAAGTGGGATAGGAGCAGGCGGATGATGATGAAGCTCTTGTAATAAATCTATTTACAAATTATGAAATTATCTATTGTTACTAGTGTATTGTAAAGTTATGGTGTTAGATAGAGGCGATTATCTGATTTAGGATTGATTCATCAAGGTGTGTTAAATGATGCCCATATACAGGAGCGGACATTTTTTAAACATGATGATACCAGCCAAATTGCAGATTTGCGTGTGTGAATATTTTATAGGAAGGTACTAGGTTTAGAAATTTACATAACGAATGAACAAATTAAGTCATAAAATATTTTTTTATGAAGTTTAATGATATCATTATATTTAATTAATTAAATGATAATGTCGAACTGGAACCTGTTGGGAACTTACACAGTATAATTATGGTGTAAGTACATTAAAATTGTTTTTATGAGAACTTGAAATAACGCCTCAAGGGGATTCCAAGTTACACTTCATCGCTTTCTCTTTCTAAATACTAATTATTCTACAGATCATTTACTCAACCAAAGCAATGCTCGATTTGAAAATAAAGAGTCGATTTAATGGTGTAATAGTTTTGAACTCGATTTGATAAAATAACCAACTCGAACTCCGAGGATAACGAATTGACCACAGAAATTTATTTCAGAGTATCTGACCTAATGATACACAAATAATATTTGTGCATTGAACGTGCGATTCATCAATTATCAATTGACGTTTTTTTGGTGGAGTACCCCATACTTTTTACACTCTTTACACATTTTATACACAATTACTGCGTAATTCTTGAAAGCCAGGACCAAAAGTTGCCAACCAAAAAGAAAACACTAAGTTCCTTTTTTACCATTTTGAAACAGAGCCACAACTACGATGAACTGTTAATTTCTCGCGGTACATGGAAAAAATCTGATAACGCTTTTCTTGTATCAAGCATAATCAGATTTTCCCATAATAATACCCTCTTCACACACAGTATCAAAAACACATAAATCTATGCGATCTCATTACTCCGGAAGAACACATTAAAACTCGAGTACAATTATTTTACAGCCACATTACCGTTGCTTTTAAAACTTTTTTAATGGTAATTCAACAATAAAAATAGCGTGAGCACAATACTCAGTATTTCACAGGGAAGTGATTTTTTCCGTGAGAAACCGTGGCATTATGGTTTGCGCGATCGCACGGTACTTACCGCCTTCCTCAGTAATTAAGTGAAAGGAGTATGTTCATGAGTTATTGTCTTTCGTCGTACAAAATACCGGTAATTGCCTTATCTTCGGTAATAAGTTGCTGTTTGTCTCGCACACGACTTTTTCCTTCGTTAATTAGAGATCTCATCGGTTCTCGTAGATTTGTTATAATTGCCATTCACACAGTATTCTCGTAGGTGTGTGTATTGTGTAGAAATTCCTACTTGTGTTGTTTACACATTACTATTCGGTGAATAATCCGAAACTATTCATGATCCTCTTTACAGAGTACGGTGAATGTGATTATGATGATATTTAGCTAACTTTAAGTAAGCAAAGTCAAAAGGTTCGTTAATGAATGGTATATTTATAGAATTTACAGAGAGTTTGTGGCTGTCCATTGCTAAAAATAGTGCTCTTTGCGGCATGCCATTGAGCGGTGTTCACCTTTACGACCCATTTGCTAGCAGACACCTTGAACGAATTCAACTGAACGCAAATATTCGCTTTGATATTTAAGAAAACAACAGAAAATAATCCCCACTAATGTTGTGTGCCAAATACTTAGTTGTTTTTGGCGCAAATAGATATTTTGCATGAAACACTCCTTGATTAAAGGTAAATAGATATTTATTGAAAGCACTGATTTGTGGGGTTCTTTAATTTTACGCCGGATATAGTAAATTACTGTGTATGTGTTTTTGTACCTGCCAATAATAACTTCTGACGACATAATTAGCCTATATTTCAATTCCTATTAATTGGGTCACGACTAACAGAATTGATCTCTTGGAAAATATAATCCTCTGTGAATTGGGATTTTCTTGATATTACATTTTATTTTAACCCCCAATACCTGGTAACGACCATGTATACAGCCGTAATTGAATTTAGTAAATACTGTAGTCATTTAAAGACGATGGATTCTTTGCTACAAGTTCTGATTGGAGTATCCTAAACTTTGAGAGTCAAGATGAATAGATGTGCTGTCAGAACAGAGACCGAACTTAGT
Organism: Xylocampa areola; assembly: GCA_935421205.1. Classification (NCBI taxonomy): domain Eukaryota; kingdom Metazoa; phylum Arthropoda; class Insecta; order Lepidoptera; family Noctuidae; genus Xylocampa; species Xylocampa areola. Next base: position 19,419,702 of record OW285206.1, read on the forward strand.
CAGTTTGTGAATAATTGTGCTATTTAGGTATTACTATGGATTCTAGCTCGAATATTGTGGCCCGGTTAGTGAAGTGTGATAGTAGGATAACATCAGAACCTGGCCCATGGATAACATTTGGTGTGACATAACTAGATAGAAGAAGACCGTATCAACCAACAACAGCATTCCCAATGAGGGTTGACGTCAGGCAGGCGGCCAGTCATAAAAAAAAATTCAAAACTTTAGCAGCATGCAATTTCAAAAACAATTAGAAGTGGAAGAAGAATACATGTTGCGCCGACCCCAAATAAATTGGGATAAGGGCAGGGGGATGATAATGTATTCGTTTAAACGTATGTAAGTATAGATCACATTGTGTCAGTTATTACATAACTGCACAATTAATCTTCGGTTTATTCAAAACAACATGAAAACATCGCCATTTACCAAACATACCTAGTAACGTCGTTTCCATTATCGCAGTACTCGTTTGTTTACGACTGCTGCGCAAGATTCATCATGTCCATATGCTAATATATGCGGTATCGCGTATGTTTATACATCACTATCTTTATAAGGTGTTGAGAGATTGTACTGTAAAAACTCTGGTTATAATAGAAGAATTAATTTGAATACATTTACTTTTAATTTGCGTATTGAACATGTAGATTTTCACTTTCAAAATTAGTAGTAAATTCATTTAAAGAATTTAATTCAATATTTGAAGCGCTCAAAACCCGTTTGCAAGCGGTTGAGCAACGTAGTAGACTATTAGAAATAGTACTTTTTCAACTTCAAACGTTTGAATAAGATTTCCGCTCTTCACCGCTTCCTATTGTTTTACTGGAGAGTAGAAACGGCGTGAAAATTTTCCAGGTTTGATATAAAAATGTTATAGATTGGCATGTGTAGCGATCTTTAAAGTTAAATATTGGTGTAAAGAAGAATTTGGAGTAGTGAGCAGTGGTCGGGGTGGTTTATTTGGCAGAGCGTCTGGAGTATTTATCCGGGACACGCATTTTACTCTCCCCAAAAGTTCATAAAACGTTTTGTTACACAAATGAATATAATTAAAGTTATACATTATTGTGGAAAAACAATACGGTCGCGAGCAGGATTCGTATCTGCGCCTCCCGGATAATCCCGTATTCTTTTTCCACAAAAATTTATAAGGTAATATTTCTTTTGGCTAAGCATGCGTTAATGCTTTTCAAAGATATATCTGTTTTGTTAAAGATATTTACAAAATTGTATTAACTGCAAAGTTATTCGTGTCGGTTCGGTCACCTGTATAGGGACTGAATAGATAGCAATGACGTCACCAAAAGACGTATTAAAATGTGGACGAAGTATTCGCGGTGGTGAGCAGAGGTCGAGATGGTCGGAGCACCTGGAGTATTTATTCGAGAGTCGCAAGTTCGAATCCTGCTCGCGACTGTATTCTTTTCCACAATAATTTATTACTTTAAGGTTCGCTAAGCATGCGTTAATGCTTTTAAAGATATATCTGTATATTTGTTATTAAACTATTACTAATCTCTTCTTTTATTCTGTCCCTAGGTTTATTCTCATGGTCAACTTCTATAAGCGATGCGTACCCATTTTCCACTTATATCTTTTGTCACATGAATCATCAGTCATCATAAAAATGTTATCGGTTAGCACGATGATAAAACTTAATTGTTTTCGAGATTCACTACTATTTTATTATTTACCTTTCCTTCAACTGGCTATTGTGTAACTGATAAAGATCCATTTAAACCATCAATACATTTTCCATCAATAAATTTTAATAGTAAATTATTATTTTGCAAATATTCACCCTCAGAGGACATGTTACGTTTATATAGGTATATAAATTTGTAGCTGGGGGGGGGGGGGGAGTCTGGGGTTCAAACACTACGAAGATAGTCAAATTAATTTATTTTCATTAATTGACGAGGGAAATGAGTTTGACTAATTTCATATCATGATATGGTAGCTGGAGTGGAAATCCTCATGGATGTCCTCCGCTTTGGACACACGTCAAGTCGAGGAGTTAAGGGGGAGACCGGTCATAGGTTCCCCTCTGTGACTTCTAATGGGGTACACGTGGAGTGACACGATAGCCTTTTTTATTTCTAGCGGAAAGAATGCCTGAGCGCATGTTTCACTATGGTGAATCGGGTAGGTTATGTGGGGCTCACACCCACTTACGACTCCGCGCTCTAAACCTGCATCCGCTCTCATTGAAGGGCCACGAGAACTGCCGCGTATTGCTTTAGAAACTCCTTCAGCGGTAGCCCTGCACTCGGGCTCTTCGGCGATGTTCGTCACCACCACAACATTAAGGCCGCTACTACAGTTCACACGTTGCATTACGCAAACCACATAACACAAGGATTTATTACTCTCTTGCTATCTGTGACGTAAACATAAACGTTTAACTTGTCTACCAGATAAAAAAGATCTCCGAGATAATAGAGCAGTCACATGTAAGGGTTTTTATAGACTCACTTATAATAGACTGATAGATGCAATCATTACGTATTAATTGACGATTATGATGTATGTAACAGTAGCTTCCATTGCTTTTTTTCTTTATATCTGTCTTTGTACTCCCAATTCATAGTTAACTTCCATCGAGAAGTTAATATCAATTTCAATATTAAATCAGTGGGGTTACTCTTGAAACTAATACCAATTACAATCCAATTCCAATATTAAATAGACGCCTCAAAACAACGCGTAATTTTAAAATAAATTTATCTACATTACAGTTACCTCAATTTTAAAGCATGTTGCCTTCATTTTATCCCGAATCTATAATTCTTTTTTAGACATTTTTAAATTTAAAAGTACGAACTGACATATTTCCAATGTCAATCGAGCGGAATTATTTTCAAGAGTAAGCACACAGGCCATAAAACATTTTGTTATGTTAAAATCAATTTACCTATATCATAGTTATCTTAATTTTAAAGCATGTCGGTTTATTAGTAGCCCGATTTTTTTATTATTTTTAAGACATTTTTGCATTTAAAAGTATGAACTGACAAATTTCCAATGTCAATCGAGCGGTTTGCGTTTGATCTAAGAATTTAACATATCTCATCTCTTACATGAGAATTCTTATTAATTACTAAAATTCCTTGTAAGTATAAAATTAAAATCGTATGTTCTTATGATTCCGTAGAATGTGCTAGAATTATTATAGTATACACCTTGGCCAATTTTGAAATTCATTCTTTAACTCATAATATCATTATTTGTCAACATTAAACTGTGGTCTTAAAACATTTTTCGAAGTCCAATTAGGCATTACTATGACGTAAACAAAATCTTTTTTCTAAGTATATAGATTAGGAACCATTATAAAGTAATTTTACGTCTAAGTATCTTCAAAAAATATATATATATTTATATAATTGCACTATTGTACTTCCCTGAAAAAATCATCATGATTGACAGCCTTGTTTCTCCTACTGCTGATAATAGGCCTCTTCCGTTTTGTGCCATGATTTGCTAGATAGACCAGACTATTAATACTGCGATTTCCTGGATAGACCAGGAAAGCACAAACGAGTCCAAGTCGTCCCCGTGATCCTTTGTAGGTCATCTGTTCATTGGCTATTGATCTGTCAACACTTCTTTTGATATCTCTTGCCAACCGCGAGTTAGAACTCTACTTCCCTTAAAATATGGGTATCTTGTATAGTACGTATCTATTAATTCAGACTTCAGTAAAATATGTCATAGATGATGTTTATTCATTTCGTGACGTCACAGACATATATTCAACACAAGTACCTCGCTACGCTATAAAATTGACGATCTAGCGATCAATGCGCTGCGCCCAATGCAAAAAAAAGTCACGTTCAGTAAGTCTACTTAAAATAACAATGAACTTCTCAATTATGTATAAGAGCCATTATAGCAGGGAACTAAAATTATTGAAAAATGATTGTATTGGCTTTAATTGAATCAAAGATCAGCAAAAAAAAAAACATTATAGATTGACTGTGGGGCAGACGCTGACAAATTAAATAAAAAATGTATCCGTCAAATGAAGGAAATTATGGCAATTTGGGCAAAAATCGTGACTTTTAAATTTCAATAATGTTTATTTTTAATGTATCTTATTTTATATAAAAAAAAACTGTCCCGATCCGAAAGGGACATCTGGGTATCCCAATCACAGTACCTATGGTAGGTTTTTTTTAACATAGTGTTACACCTACACTATGCAAGTTAAAATTTATATTTATTTTATCATGCCCCTTTTTATCTATTCGATTTTTCGTTCCGAATAATAAAACGGAAAATCGGTGTGATCGGCTTTAAAAAAAATTAAAATTACCATTTTTTATTTACAATAAAATTAAGTATTTTTAAAGTGCCTTTTTTGCAATGCTAACACTTCTTAGTGCTTCAGAAAGAGTGCGAAGAAAATTATTCTTCTTTGGCTTATGTACGTTAACTGATTGTATGAACCTTCTTCGTCGCTATACCAGCCTTGTGTCAATGTATGTATCCACTCCACCCTCGTAAGTACTTCTAAGGATACCTATCTCTCAAATAATTTTGACTAATGGTCCTATATTGTTATGTTTTCGTTAAAGACTTATGTACATTGTTGTATTAAGTAAAAATGTATTACATGACTATTCTTTACTTTGTCATAATTTGAATGAATTCAATATTTTATAATAAAACAACTGTTAATAAACATAACATAACATAGCATCACGCCTGTATTCCCCGAAGGGGTAGGCAGAGGTGTACACAATTGTACACCCACATTTCACCAATGCTGTTAAAGTCCCATGTAATAGGTGGTGAGCCTATTGCCATCAACCGGGCACAATTCCAAACTCCGGGCTGCTACTGAGAATTCCCTAACAGAAAAACTCAATAACACTTTGCCCGACCCGGGAATCGAACCCGAGACCTCCTACTCAGCAGTCCCGCTTGGGACCACTAGACCAACGAGGCAGTATTATTGGTTTTTCCTGGCGTTTCGAACACTTTGCAGCGTTTGGGATCGCAGGAGGATAGCAGCCCTCCTGCAGTGTAATACACGCGATTAATCCGGTTAAAAGTTGTTTTATTATGATGTTTAGTGATCGCGAAAACCTAAGGTATTACTATGAATCCAATATTTCTCAAAAAAGAATAAAATATTTTGAATGTTTTCAGACAATAACAGCATCTGAAACTTTTTTTTTGATATGGTTCATTTGCTTATTTTACTTATTTCTCTGACTGTACCTACTGATACGTGAATTTCGTGAAATGTCATCTGTAATGTATTAACACAACCGTGTGAAGTCTGGAGACCTATATAGATAGTTGCTCAATGTTAATGAAAATTTGGTTATCAACAAGTCACGTTTTGGAAACACGAATAAGTACTGTTCACGACCGGTTTAAAAGTAACTGTAAAATAAAATTAACATCGAGTTTTATTTTTATTTTTATAAGGAACATTGTAAAATAATAGACACGAACGGGATTCGAACCCACGACCCTTGTCAAATCGTGACATATTTCTCCCAACCGAGCTATCGTATCACTTTTTCCCTTCTTTACGTGTTAAGGAGACGCCGGGACCTAAAAATTTGTAATATAAATAAAATATTTTAGGAATTACATGACCTTAACGTGTGTAAAAATCATTATAATTATATTATAACATCTACTTTGTACATTTAGGTTTTGTTTGTCAAGGATGCTTGAGGGTTAAGGGTGACTTTCTACCAGAGCTGATTGAGGAACTGAATTAACAACCCTACCTCTTCTACCTCTATTGTTTATGATAACAATAAGATTCTAATCTTAATTCTTCTTAATCGAGATTCTTCCTTGAATCTTGTTTATATTTCATTATAAATTTTTGTCTTGAGTTTGATTAGATGTATGTGAAGCTGATGTTTATATTATATTTCTACAGTCTAATACTTTTATTGGTACCGAGTAAGATACAAAATTGCTAAGTCTGAGGCCAATGGCGATTCTATTGCATTTATTTGTATTTTTTTCTTATCATATCTTTATCTAAAGAATTCTTAAATGTCGTCACCATCGCTACCAAGAAACATGACCGATATTTATTACAAGTTCGTATCGTACCACTACATTATTTATATTCTCTAGGATAAAATAGATATAACATTTATGGCTCCAAAGTGTTTTTGTCGATAGGAGCCTAAAAATTCCCAACGTATCTACGCTATCATAGATACTGGAGAGTACCTAGGATAGTTTCTATACAAAAACAGTTATATCTATATCTTGACTAAGTAGTTCCTATTCCTACACGAATTTCATTCACACACAAGCATAGACTCCTACTAATATTATAAACACGAAAGTTTGTATGTATGGATGTTTGTTACTCTTTCGCGCAAAATCGAATGAACGGATTTGGATGAAATTGGGCATACAGATACTTTATAGCCTGGATTAACATATAGGATACTTTTTATCTCGACTGGACTCAATTCTGAAATCCATGCGGGCGGAGTCGCGGGCGGAAGCTAATATCTAAATATACGTAATTAATGCTCTGGCTGTGTGCCATTTAATTAATCGTCTCGCAGACTGTGTGTGAAATTGAACTTTCACAGGTTCAAAGATGATGTTAGGCGTCTCAATTTTATTCCACCATGTAAATATTTACAGTCATCATTATATAAATAAAAGTATCCTAATCATGTTATAATGACTGTGTTAGCGGTCAATTCAAATCCAGTAAAAAATATTCAATTTCAAACTTAAGTCTCATCTGCAACTTTTCCAGTAACACAAGAGTCCCTTTTGGTCTGGAATACTTAAAACTATACTTATGCTCTTCTAAACTTGAAGCCAGAGTCTGATTCTGATTTGTTTGCATCCGTCAGAAATGTTTGAAGTATTGTGAGAAGAATGCATGAATGCAATTAATAAGGGTGAAAGTCTTTAATTTTGTATATTACTTTTACATATTACTGTATTTGAGTCTAATGTTATTGGCTTCGGCAGTTCTATTTAATGGATATATAAATAAATAATAAATTAGGTAATAAAACAATAGGTTGTACACCCAGTCATTTATGAATGTCATGCATCAGCATCAACCATGATCAACGATACGTTATTCAGTTCAGTCATTAATCTCTTGTAAATGTGTCCATGCAATGCAAATGAATAATGAAATGAAGGGTTATTATAAAGTTAAAGACTACTTAGAAGACAAAAATGCTTGGGAATGTGCTGCTCGCTCTAACATAGAATGATGCTTGTTTATATTGTATACCTTCTTTACACAAATTTTGACACTTGACATTGTAATGTTGCTAACTTTATGTTAGAATTATTCAGAATTATTCAATATTTACCATTTGACATTTTAATTGAATAATAATGTATTTAATTACATTTGACATTCTAATGAAATTAATGGTTAAATGAAATGTCTATCAATACTATAAAAATGTGAATGTGTGTATTGTGTAGGGTTTTTTTGAAGTTATAATTAATTTATTTGTCTGGCGGTTTTTGAGATCTCTCTGAGGCCTACGCAAATGTCCTGCCGATCTGGTATCGTCTTGCGACGGGTCGTTAAGCTCCCTAAATTATGGTTGAGCTACACGATGACTGATGCATACGTGCCGTCGGTTAGGACAGGTCAGCTTAAAACAGCTATGGGTCTTTCTTCAAAAGGCCATCCCAGACCTATCCCTACAAAATACACTCATATGTTGAATAAAATGATGTCTGGACTTTAAAAGAGTTGTTGACCTCTGAGTTTGTTTCGGCATTTCTTCTCAGAGCTAGTCAGATAGGAAATGCCGACGCCATCTAGCTTAAAAAATGTATGACTTGTAAAAGTGTCTATAACAGATGTATTTACAGAAATAAATATCATTTATCTTTTATCAATAACATAAATTCAACGTCATTACTACTTACTGGATTATTACTGGTACAAGAAGGATTGCACAGGACAAAAATGATATATCTAAAATATTATATATCTTAAATATTTTGTAACTTAGAAGTAAGGTGTAATGTAAATGTGGCGCATTTTGTACTAAATTGAAAATAAAAATTATTATTATTATTATTTTTATTTATAAATTTTTTATTGCTCGGCTCTTTGCCGGATATTATAGGATAGTACGGGCCAAAGCCAAGTGCTAACCTAGGAAGAGTGATGAAATGAGTCTATGTTTGAATTTTGTAATGTTTGTGTCTGCTCTTGAGGTTGCGTTCTTATAGTGTTTGTTGGTCGTGTGTGTGAGGGAGTAATTGTAGTTTCGTTCTCGTTTTGTAGAAACTTTCTGACAATCCTGCAAGTATTCAGTATAGCAGCTTTTTGAATACTTTGGTATGTGTAGGGTGGTAAATCAAGTGTTTTTATTGATTGATGTAATTGTTTAGGTATAACACCTGTTGTTGACAATACAATAGGAATTATTGTGACATTGTTAAGATGCCACATGCGACTTATCTCTATTTTCAGGTCCGTGTATTTCGACAGTTTCTCTGCTATAGTATTCTGTAGGTTATGTGTGTTGGGGACGGCTATGTCAATGATTTGGGCAGTTCTATTTATTTTGTCAAATATTGTGATATCTGGTCTATTATAGTGTGTTGTTTTATCTGTAAGTATAGCTCGATCATAGTACAATTTGTGAGTAGTGTTTTCGAGAACAGTTTCCGGTTGGTATTTGTAATAAGGTACTGGTGGTGTGGTAATTAATTTATATTTAATTTCTAATTCAGTTTGGTGACTTTGCGATACTTCCATATTTTCTATATTTGAATTGAGTGTATTTATAGTTGTGAATTGTTGTGAGTTATCATTCATTAAGTTAATCTAAAAGTGTCCGATTCGATTAATTCGTTTTCAATTGTTGTTTTCAGTGGCTGTATCTGTGTTTCTGAGATCATATTATTATTAACAATAACTCTCTTTTGGTCTGATATACGTTGTTCTGATAAATGTGATAAATGAGGGTAGTATTCTATGAAATTATCTTTTTGATTTTTTACGCTATGCTGTCATATTAGTCTCCAATTTGGTTGTCCTAAAATAGCATAGCATAAGTGTTTCATTAAGACTATTTGACCATTTCATCCTACGTCTAGGTTGTGATTGTGATTGTAATTGTGTGTGAATTTGAGGTGAAATATACTCTTGTGTCTGGTCATGTATTTGGATGTTACTACTTTCAGTTTCTAAACTGTTTCTCACTTCTAGCCTAATTTTATCAAGAATATTGGATGGTAATAATTTTTTGTTAACTATTGCTCTTCTTTGATCTCCTATTCTTTGTCTGGAAACTTTCATATTTGGAAATTTATCGGTGAATTGTTGGTGTAATGAAGCTAAGTATAATTTGTATCAGTTTCTAAATTGGTGATGATGAGGTAGGTACGCCAAATGAATTCGTTCATTTCTTGACTCCATTTTTTTCGCGTAGTTGCTGAAGCCGTAGTGGGTGAGGGATTATCGGCCAAAGTTGCCTCCGCCACAACATCTACTGACTTTAATGATAATGTGGGTGATGATCTTGACGAGCGTAAGAAATATGAAGGTGGTGATGATGGCAATGATGAAAATAATGATTTTGGTGAAGAACATGAACATGAGTTTTCTTGTTGTGCTGCAACAGTCTGAGACTGGGCAGCTAGCTGCGATACGTCGCCCCCCCCAGAATACAAGGGGCAGCCCAGGCCGGAAGGACTGGTGCGGGATTCTCCATCGCGGTTAGCTTCGGTACCCGCCTGGGGTAATACTCTATTTCGTAGTCGCATTGCATAGGGAGATTAATAAAAACATAAGAATTGCAATTATAGAATGAAAGAAAAGAGTAAGGGATATATTAGAGCCGAGTCTGAATCGAGTCTAAAACTGAAGATTGTGAGTAAAAAAATGTAGGTATAGGATAGAGGAAGGGATTAGTCGGGAAGTTGGGAAGTTGGGACCGTTTGTTGGGAAGGGTTAAGCCAAGGTGTTATGACTATTTTTCTATTATTATTATTATATTGTGTTTAAATTTTAATCTCTCCCATTTCTGGGGAACTACGTCAAAATTGCGTGCTTTTGGCCAAACAACTATGACGGTACTGAGTATTTAGTCTATCGACAGAAACTTTCTGACGATTCTGCATGTGTTCAGTATAACTGCTTTCTGTAGGAGTACGAATGTGAGTGGATGAAGATTGAATGTTTTAAGGCTTGTATGAAGTGTTTTTATTATTATTATTATTATATGTTACACTCATTATTAGTAGTAATATCGTTAGTTAATCTCAGTGCAAAGTTGACAATGACGAGCACTACAGGCAGCGTGGATTCTGCATACCTTGAACGCCTAGTTCATAACATATAACATATATTCATGCATTTTGAAATAGGGTACATAAAGATCAGACAGTTTTACAATGTAAACAGTGATAGCCTAGTAGTATGGTCGGGACTGGCAAGGTCGCAAGTTCGAAATCCAAGGCACACTGACCTTTCGATGTTAAAACTGTGCGTATTATAAACTAGTTGATACCCGCGACTTCGTCCGCGCGGAATTAAGATTTTACTGGCAGGTAGCTGACTATATAAGTTACTCCTTATATAGTCAGCCAGTAAAATCTTATCAGATCGGTCCAGCCGTTGCGAAGATTACCCGGAACGAACAGACCGATAGACAGTGTAAATAACATTACAAACCGTCACTTCAATTTTATTTATTTGTATTGATGATGATTAATTATTACTTGCTTTAAATGGTTAAGGAAAACATCGTGAAGAAACAAGCTCACAGGAAAGATTCTCAATCCACAAAAAATTCTATCTTTACACCTGAAAGATGTTCGAATTCAAATAATTTACTTGCATATTATTAGACTGGTGATAGAATTAATAACAATGTAACATTATTGATGTCCACATTGTTGGTATGCGAGACTTAAACCTGATAAAGTGAAGTTACGTCAGAAAGAGCCTACAGGTGGTTCAAATTTTGACATTAGGTTGATCATCAACCACGTGATAAAAGAAGATGGTGTAGGTAACCATATTAGAAGACACATAGTTTACTTAAGTAATCTCTTCGAATGGGAGAAGTACTAAATTGTACTTCATAAAAGTAAAAATCATTCATACAATAAAGTGTTTGGTAATTAGCGAGCCAATAGATTTTTAGCAAATATCGTAGTGAACACCAATACGAAAGTTATCTGTAAAAGTAGGGTAAATTATCAACTTAATTATAATAAAAAAGCAAAATTTTTTGAAGCATTTATTTTTTTATTTGTACTTTCATCATAAATTGTAACTGACAACTGACTGCTAAGATATTAATTGTTAATCTGAGTAACTGATTCCGTTAGCGCAGATATAGCACGTGAAGTCAAGTCAATGTAAAAAGTTCGGTTAACAATCTGCGATTATAATCTAGTCAAATTAAGATTACACACAGAGGACATCGATCTTATGCTTTGTCATGGAAATATTACCTATTGTAAGGTCCATGACATTTCCATGTGTTTCATAGGTAAATTACTTCTGTCTATGATCAAAAATGTATCAATAGGGATTATTTCACAAGAGAAAGGAAATATGGATGTACTGTGATGAAGATATGACAGACATGACGTAAGGTTATGATAAGATCTCTTTCACAAGAAGAAATTGAGATCGCTTGAATCTTTAATAAAGCACCTACAGGCGAGGGATTCAAAAGAATTAGATCTGACATATCTAAGATATCTACTGATCTATCATATCTAAGGTGGATATGATCGCAAATGAAATAGAAAATGTTAAACTGATCTTTGTATTGTAATTTTTAAAACCCAGCCGAATATAAAAGGCGAATTTTAAAATTAGAGCGATAAATATTCATCCATACAGACTATAAATGATTAACAAAAAAAAGGTATAATTTTCAAATTTACGTCATTTACATGATTACCTACAACGTAAAATGTGCAGAAAAAACCACAGCAGCGCGTCGTGAATTTACCACAAAAAAATCGCCCTTGACACAGATTTACTTAGCACACTGGATCAAAAGTCCAGTCTTGACCTTTACTATTGGGATATTTCTTTTCAAACGACCAGCCTAATGGAAACTGATGACGTATTTCGATAATTTCTTCCGATTAATTGAAACTGATCACGCTACTGAAATTAACAGGTATGGTTGCTACGCAGAATATAAGGCTGGACTGGACAATCGATTTTAAATTTACAGCAGTTTACATAAGGTTGTAATTTCGGTGATTTTTTTTGGAAAATTAACTACGATTTGCATAACGGTGTACGGTCTACGGTCTTAATTATATTAATAAGTTTTTTTTATACTTTATTTTCTATAGCCATCTGCAAGAAGACCATTTCAGCCGAACGTTATGTGATTTTTAGTGGAATTTTTTTTGTGCAGCTGAACAATTATTTAGTCAAGTATGTATATGGCATCCCGGCTAATTAACGTCCTCAACAGAGGTCGTTTATATACGTATGTACGTTATAATGCACGTTTTTTGGAGATTAATATAGGGTCGTGTGAGAAATTAATTATAATAGTTTCAGCTAAATACCTCATATTGTACTGTATTAGAACGAATGGTGTTTACATCTTGTATATTGTAGTTCAGCTAATGGTGTTTACTGTTTACATCTCTGCTTACCCCCTTGGGGAATATCAGACGTGCCGCTATGATGTTAATTTCAATATCGCAAACTAGTTTCATGATCATGTATGTTTTCCTGATTAAGAAAAGCAATTTCCCTTACAGTCAACAATTTGTAGACTAATAAAACAATATCAGAAACATAAACACCTACCCACACAACCTTTCCGACATAATATTTTTCTTAGTTTCCGAATCGAAGTCTCAATGTCAACACTAACACAAAATTAGCCGTTGTGCTGCTTGGGTGGCAAAAAATCGGATAAAGGTCTCGTTTGAGCTATAATCAGACTTCAAAATAATGCCACCCAGTAAAAACTTCTTATAACAAAAGTTAAGGACTCAATTAAATAATTATCTCTTGACACATGAACTCTCACAAAAGGTTAAGTATTCGCATTAATGACACTCTTTAATCTTTTCAGACCAAACCGCAGGACAAGCAAGCCCACGGAGACGGCGCAAGCAAGTTTGAATCTTACTTCTTAAAAGACAGGGTCTTAAATGGGACTGTAAGATGTGCTGGCACAGAGGACTGTCCATCGTTCACGCTCAGATCACTTAAAGCAATAAAGGTGAGGGTTTTTTGGTAATTTATTTTAAACTACCGACCGTTCGCGATTGCTCTTACGTAGAAATCAAAATTGGTCATTCAAACGCAGATTTGTCATTTGAGTACGTCAAATTAGCAAGTGTTTAATTGAAAAATATCATCGTCAGTAAGTGTCGTCTTCTATAAATAATGGCGTCAATTCTAATGTAGGAAACCAAACTAAATTTAGAACATTCCTGTCTTTTACTAACGGTTAGCAAGATGGGACGAATCAAGAGATGTCAAATTTAAATTTAGAAGCGTCAAATTAACATCCTGAATGTTTTTAGTCGACACAGTTTTAGGTAGCCACTAAAATCAGAGAGATCAAACGAAAATCGTATGTGAATTCTAAGTTGATAAGATTAAATTTGAATTTGACTTCTTCCCGTCCCGCTCTTATAGTAACGGTTAGTAAAAGCTAGCAATGCTCTAAATTTAGTTTAGTTTGCTTCATTAGAATTGACGCTAATATCAGTCTCCCTTTAGGTGAAGTTTGACGTAAGCAAGTTAAAGTACTACAATTAAATCTATAGCATAAATTTCAACTTAGTGCCAAGAAAAAATACTTCTAGCCTTTTCTACATTATGCAGTATTACACTGACAATTCTAAGACAAAAAATACCAAGTGTATCGTCTAACTCTAAACGATGTTTTAATTATTAATAATATACTAAATAAATCTGTCCCACTGTAGCCCAAAGGTCTCTTCCCATATATTAGGAATGTAGAATGAATAAACATTGATCACCACGCGAGCTCACTACGGGTTGGTGATTTCAGACCATTACGATCCGGGTTTCCTCACAATAGTTTCATTTGTCTTGAATGTACGTTTAGTTTGGAATAAGTAACATTGGTAAGTACATGCCTGGTTTGAAGCCGCAACCTATGGCTCAGGGAGCGGCCCCTGCGACGATGTTATACTTATTTTATCGTCCGCGGTTGTAAGACGGAATTAACTGCCAAATTTGTTGAACTAAATCCTACACTACCTATAAAGGTTAATGATGCCCAGAATATACCTTATATTTGAAAAGGTTACGGCAATTATTCCGAAAACTATTTATACACGATTTTTGCTTTTATATAGCCAAATAACAAAAAGAAACACATTTGTCAATTGAAATATTGTGTATATTTGTGTAAGTGTGTATATTTCCGTTCAACAATTGTGTAAATGTTTGTGTATCAATATTTTCCCAAAGAGCAACACGTGTAAGACAAAATAATCTAGCCTTTTCGCAACTATGTTACATGGAGCGACTACCTATGTGACCCCCATAGCCCAGACGTTACTAGGTAACACGATGAAACTAGTTGTCAGATTATCAAGCACCTGACTACCCGTAACGACTGTCATAGATCTTAACGTTTTCTTCGAAGCATGGACCCTTCCATCCTCCATCTTAATATTAAATTATTGTCACCCATCTACCGACCAACCACGGCAAGTGCAGTTTAACCTCCATCAAGCGATCTTTGAGGTTACTACTTAGCCAAGATTAAAGAAGTTATTTAAATACAAATAGGTATAATATTGCAATAAATTAAAATTATCAATACTTGCCAAATCTCTTTGTACAGCTAAGTAAATAAACAAATAAACGGTTTCATACAATTGTTTAAATGGTCCTAGCTTACGTGATTAAGGTCAGTCGGAGAATGAAGTAACAATTACGTTGGCGTTTTTTGTTTCAATTTGAATTTAATACAATCTCCGTAAGGTCGAGCAATTTTTTTTGGATTAATTAGTGTTCGTTTACATATGTAATGGGTAAATGCCATTTCTTTCATTACATTTCTTACCTTTATTCATAAAATTAAGCAAGGTTTTTATATGTAGTAGACATCAGGCCTATTCTAGTTAGAATAGGCTAGATTTATTTCGATATTATTTTTACTACTTATTTTTACACTATAAGGGTCTATATAGTGATTATGTTGAAAACTGACCAAGTAGCAAATAACTATTTACTTTTAAAGATGCGCAAGATTCATTCTATTTATTCATTATTTCTATTAGCTTATCTTCTCGTTAATGAAGTTTGACTAACTTCACTAGAATTTGTGCGGGCACGGGTGAACCACGGATTCCTTTCTATCGATTTTATTCGATTCCTATGATCGTTTTATTGGCAATGGAAGCAGTTCATGCTGCGCCGCGCATCTTGTTATAGCATAAATAATGCTTTTCGCTTGCAAGGTTGATTCAAACTATCTTACACTACTATTGCAAGTTCCGTACAACGCGTTTGAAGATAATAAAAAACTACAGCAAAATCCCAAAAACTACGAACGTCGGGATTTTTTTTAATTCGTAAAAATATATGAAAATGATTTAGCTACATGCCCTCTTTAATGTTTCCTAAAAAACTGAGTTAAGCATTATAAGGCCATAGCACAATAATCATTAGAGTTCTGCAATCTTACCTATGTCATCATTCCGTGAAAACGAACGGGCATAAGTTCAATTAAAAACTTTGATAAAAATATAATGCGCGGGATGATTCGTAATCATTGATTCTAGCCAATTTCTGCCTAAATTGTACGCAATCAGTGTTGATAATGTCCATGTATCGGTAATAGCGTTTGAGTGGTTCATTGTCAGAATTATCTGCAGATATGCTTACCAGCAGATAAGATTAACAGCGGACTGATCACACGAAATATCCCAAATGATACTTCAGAATTCAGATGAATTCTATAATATTATTATGCTTCCTTGTTTTCACTAAATTATTTACAAAATTAAACACACATTTGCTTGCAAAACCACAGTTTATAATTAAGTATGTTATGTAGTGAGTGTAATTCTATTTATTTCGAAAATGATATTTTAATATTTAACCTTGTCTACGGTAAAAGGATTCTATTAAAGTGGTTATATTATGAGTATCTATGTAATATTAAACAAAATATTAGTTTACTGTTTATACATAGCATGTATGAAGGGATAGACAGAGGTGGTACTTACTGTTGTACACCCACTTCCTATTAAACCCTATGTAATAGTTGAGCCTATTTCCATCAACACACAATTCCAAATACAATAGAACCCAAGGCCTCAGCAACCGCTTTTACTGCCGATTAGGCAGTCTGTATTGATGTATAATGAAGCAATACTCAATCATTTATTGCAAACATATATTATGTTCTTACATAAGGGTGTTAATATTAACTATTCAAGATAAATCTTTGAAAAGCATTAACGCATGCTTAGCGAACTCTAAATTTATTATATTAAGTGGAAAAAGAATACGGTCGCGAACAGGATTCGAACCTGCGCCTCCCGCTCTGAATATTAATTATTTCAAATGGTATTTATCCTTCTTAGTGTGTAGCAATATACATATTATTACAGGACCGGACCGATCCAGTGCAAGCATAATATTGTATTGTAATTGTTTAATAATTAACTCAATGCTTTTTGTTTTTTCGTTCCAGATGGTCCAACCTTATCGGATTCCCACCGTAGCTACATTGATACTCGTGTTATTACTATCACCTTCACTTGGAGCAAAGAAATCGAAAAGAAAAATAATATGTCCCATAGGATTCCAAATAGCTTACTCCAATATCAAGGGGGAACCAATATGCTATCGATTGAAAGGCCCAGAGAAGCTGACAGACAAATTTATCGGTTGTACCGGTAACCTATACACGACCAAACTGTATAACAGTTTAAATATAACCAAATCTGAGTTAGTATTATGGACTGAGTACAAATCATTGTACCCTGGGGGACCCTTCATTGATTATTCCTTTACAAAATCAACAGGGTCTCTCTTAGAAACCACCTTCGAAGTAGACAACCCTCAACGGGGTATTGATGAAGAACTGTGTGTGGTCATAGACCCTGTAAGCAATTTTACAGTTGCGAGATGCGACGAAGAGTACTATAGGTACTGCTTTGTGGAGCCATATGTTGAAGATGAGGCTTTGTCCCAAGAAGGTTGCGAAGAGCTAAAGGATTCGTTGAGGTTTTGGACACCAAAAGCGACCTGTTTGTCAGCAGCCACTGCTGTTGGAGGGGGCGCAGTTAGAGCAACTTGGATACAAGCGAAGGAAATATGTGAAAAAAGAGGAGGTACACTCCTTTACAACGGGTGGAGATACTCAAATAATCCGTTGTTACACATTTCTGGTTCACTTCCTGTTTATCCGCTGGGTATTACGTACGACTCGCAACGTCAATGGCGTGTGGTGAAGGGAGACGCAACGAGAGCTACGGTGAGATACATTCTCTTTTAAATCTGTTTACTTCATGTCCATCAATGTTACTTTGTTTTTGATCTCGAAAACATCTATAGATGCATTCTTAAGTTTTTCTAAGAGTATTGTTGAACTAAAAATAAGTCTTGTAGATCCGCTGATACCTATGAGTATGTTTTGTATAGTATTGGATATTGTTTTTCTTATGATAAGATCTTCTCATAATTCTTGTTATCTTGTATATAAAGTATTCTGGCTACGTAGTAAAAAATATCAAGCTCCATTGTTTCGAAAGTATTTTTGATCAATGTATTCATATTAATGTTAGTAACAAACCAAACGCTGCTTTTGTGTTGTTCTAGAATGTTTTGTTTTTAATAGCTATTGGACTGTGGTGGCTGGTTTCCAATTGTGCATCCTTCGGTCACTCAAAGGTTTTTTGAATTGGAAACGTGTGGCTGTCGTAGGTATGAAAGCAGAAATGAAGAATCATACAGAAATACAACACAACCCTTACACAGGGATGTTTTGGTATTGGTGCGAAATTTTTCAAATTTTATATGAGTTACTAAT
Source organism: Xylocampa areola (assembly GCA_935421205.1). Taxonomy (NCBI): domain Eukaryota; kingdom Metazoa; phylum Arthropoda; class Insecta; order Lepidoptera; family Noctuidae; genus Xylocampa; species Xylocampa areola. Next base: position 19,437,725 of record OW285206.1, read on the forward strand.
GGTACTGCATGAATGAAATTTGAAATACTACCTTAGATGTTTCAAAAGACGTTGCTTAGCTTATAACATGTAGGTACACGAGTGTTTAATGTGTGTGATAGGAAGGCTTCCTTGCATAAGCTTGACTAGATTCAGAAGTTCAATTTTTTTAGTTCTTTTGTTCCTGCAGATGTATTTAATTATTGATTTTGTTCATTAATATATAGGATGATACATTCAAATGGCTTACAAATCTGAAACTAATTATTAGAGATAGGGAAATATATCCTAAGGTTTCCGAACCAGACAAAAGATATTTAAAAATAACTTTTAATGTAGTTTTCTTAATCTCGGAAGTCTAAGGCATGGTTTCAGATAAGTCTACATTAACCCATCTCAAATCATATAACTTCAACAAGTTATAGTAAAATATAGTAGTGTCACAATATTGAGATCAAAGAAAATGATAATCTGTAATATTTGTGACTCCTCACCATTTAAGGCCCAGTTGAAAACCAGCGTCAGGCACTAGCGGTCTGGCATTTTGCTGAACTGGACCTTTTTGGCGCAGCCGTGAGGCACACAATGACCGTGGAACATTCATACCTGTTGTCTTTTGTATACCTATTTACATCAATTGTGTCCTTACTGACTGTGTCATTTTCTTTATTTTTCTTTCTTTCTTTCTTTAATAAAAAAATTGAACTTCTGTTTATCTGGAGGTGTCTCAGTAGTGATTAATAAGTAATATACATACATTTATCGCCTGCTTCATACAATAACAAGTAACAATCATATTTATTAATATGCCACTGCTTCATTACCTTTTAGGTACCACCAGCAGAATGGAGGTTGGAAGAAAATATTGGTATGATCAGTGGTAACGAGACATATGGTGCTGTCAGAAATGGTTTATGGGACTTGGTCAATAGCTCCTACATATTCTTTGACGTAATTTGCGAGAAGAACGTTGAATTAAGAAAAGTTGATTTAGTAGTTACTGCTGATGAGTAAGTATTTGTAGTTAACTTTTGAAATGCGATAACGCTTTTGGCAGAGATTTGCTCACTACTCCGAATTCTTCCTTCACATTTTAATACGTGGTTTGGTGACGTCATCGCTATCTATTAAGTCCCTATACAGGTAACTGAACGAGTAGTGAGCAGAGGCCGAGAGATGACATAGCAGTCAAAGCGTCTGAAATATTTATCCGGGAGAGGCAGGTTCGAATCCTGCTCACAGCCGTAGTTTTCTTTGCACAAAAAGTTGAATATGAGAGTAACATTCAATAAAGTGTTAATTACTGTGTACAACTTAGAAATAATTACTAAAAATGTGGGGTTAGAATAATGTTTTTGTATTCTCATGTTATTAATTTTATGTTCACAGACAAAATAAGCTGATATTGACTGTAAGTGATAACGTTGATGAAAATAACCTCTACTGCTTCACTGACTCTGAGACATTTACTCCAACACCCGTCAAAATTAGCTTCGACGATATCCACAACAAACTATTGTCCTTCATTCTTAAACCTATAGCTGATGGGTACTACTGGTGTATTCATATTGATTCTAAACGATTCATGGTCTCGGAATCCAAGAGGACGCTCTGGGTTAGAGAGGAACAATCTCTCCGATATAATTATGCTGTAAAAATAGCCCACGACAAGGAATACAGGTTCGAAAACTTGGATAGACTGAAGAAAATATGGGAGAAAAAATTGAAAGAATACATTTTTTATTCAACAAGTTATTACAAAATCAATGGGGTTTTAGAACAAAATCAAGACCCAAAAGCCTTTGAAGATGTTTTGAATGATTTCAAATCGTCACACCCAGATTTGAATCCGAAAGAAAAGGACATTATATACGGTATGAAGTTGAAAAAGGTGTTTTTGGATAGGAAGTCGGTGTTAATACATTTGCAACTGAATCCTCGGATGATACCAGTGCAACCGGGAACTTGGGATGACTTAGAAATTCTTTACATGAAGCCTGTGTATTACTGTATTGCTGATAACCATGAGTTCAGTAAGTATTCTTTTGTTTAGTACACAAATATTTTGATCTTCTGATTGATACCGTGTGATTTGATATTTGATTTGGAGTGTAAAGCCATATCAGAGACCTACGGGTGATTTAAACTCTGAGACTAGGTTGTTCATCAACCACTCGATAAGAAGAAGATTTGATACTTTGCGCCGTGTATATGTTTATAGTGTGTCATGTTGGTGTCATGTCATCTTTAATGATGTCCGCTTCATACTGCAATGAGCCTTGCTTAGGTACAACATTTTCTTCACAGACCTTCTTAGTTTATAATATATTTTTTTTTATTATAATATAATTTCTTAGTAATATTAGCTCCTTTATTATGTATACTTAAGCTTTACTTATCTAGAATAGTATCGGTTTAATAACTTTCGTGAGACAGATTCATAGTAATGATTGCCCGACTAGTTTCGAACTCGAACGGAGCCCTTAGTCATGAGATGAGCTCTGGTCAAGAGTAAATTTTTCGGGCAATCCCGATGAATGCACGTGAGTAATAACTGTTGAACAATCATTAATATCGGTTTAATTGCCTTAACCCATTAAACTACATTGGGACGTGTCTATCACCTCTTTAATTAGTCTCACTCGTATTCAAGCACCCGAGTGCAGAGGTCAGACAGTGACGAACGGTCACTCAGGCCTTATTTAATAACAGTTTCGACATTTTATGCACTTCTGACATTTTTGTCTGTTCCAAGAATATTTATACTGTTAAAAGTAGTAAGTGAACGTGTTTTGGTTGAGTATATACTTTAATTCACTAAGATTTCCCTTGAAGAGTAATCTTAAAACTGCATCGAAATATAAACACTATGCACTTAAACTACTGAAATTGACCTTGACATTACTTTAATCAATTCATTAGGCAACTGCTTCTTTATTATGGTCTGTAAATGTGAAGTTCTTTTTCATCGACCTAATTGTACTCTTTATTCTAATATTAATTATTTTGCTGTATCCTTCGACATTTATGTGTTTATTATAGGTACACAACTGGAACTGTTCACGCTAATTTCACTTTACGGAAAAATGGCTTGTAGCCTACAAGCCATTTTTCGTGTAGCCATGTGTCGGCGATCATCAAATATATAGTGGTGGCTTCTAGTCACCAAGGCAGTGTCGAAAAATAATGATTCCATTTATTAACAAAAACAAATTGTAGCAGTGATAGGCTAGTGATACCAACGGTCATGCCGTTGGATTAACAAGTTAAAAGTCGCAGGTATCTTTATGAAAGTTTTTCAGTTTCATTTACTTCAATCGAACTCTTAAACCCTAGATTGTTCATCAACCACATAATAAGACAAAGAATTTTAAGTGGTTCCCTGTCCTCAAAGTATCATATATATATAATTTTACAGAAACTAGTTCATCACCTATATAATTACTCGTATGTTTGTATTTCCTTGTACAGAAACAATTTTATTGTTATCCCAGGTCAGTAGCACCTACTCTTTTGCAATATCTTTTATTTATGATTCTTTTTCTTTGTTCTACAGTATCGTATCTTAATGCTACTACAGATACCTAGCTGATTAAATCGTCAATTAACTTTAATATCATTCATTGTTAGCGCCGTTGACGGCAAATCTTGTAAATTAACATTCTTCCATGTTTACATTGTCTTTAGTACTCCTGATAATATCGTGGTAATTAAAATGTCCGATTGTAAGATATAATTTATAGGAATTAATTTTGTTAACTAGCAAGTCGTAGAAGGCGTTATTTTATCTACAATTTAATCTTAACGTGTCGCCTAGTAAAAGTTAATATTTTTACAGTTAATTCAACAACAGTGCAATGTCAGAACCACAAGTGCGTGGGCAACTTCAACGACGGCGTGCAAGTGGTGACGACTATTGTCGAGAACTGCTTCGTGTCGACTGAGGTCCCGACGATGTACCGGAACGAGGTCACCATACAGATGCCCGAGCCCGGACGAGTGCTGCCTGAGAATCCTGTAAGTAGCCTTCTTGGCCATTGTTAACTTTTTAACATTAAATATTTTAAAGTAATGGTTAATCAAGGTTGGAAACGCATCGGTGACTTTTCTATCTTTGCAAATGTTCATGGACAATACTTATCTCTTACCATCAAGGGACTTGCATGTTATTTTGTCCACTATATCATAAAAAATGATAGAAAATTTTGTGTCTGTTATGAAGGGGTTAGTTTTAACTGTACCAATTTAACTGTATCAAATGTATAGGCTGCTATGTAAAGTTTCCAAACTTTAATAAAAGTTACATTAAAAAACAAAAAGATTTAATCACAGTTAAATTCTCTGTAAACTTAATTATAACTTTGATTAAATTCTAGAAACGTCACCATAAAATCATAGACTGCTGAGATCAATGATGAAACTGATTTTATCTTGATTTTATTACCTAACCATGACCAAACACTCGCTTATCGTTATCCCACGCATTTTCCTTATCCGACAATATTGAACGATCAATATAACAAAACAGATTAATTAGAATAATAATTGCAAGGGCTTTATTGGTTGAAAAGCATGATATTTTTTAGTGTTAAAATGCTTAAGGATATGCAAATGACGCTAAAACAAACATCTAATTGGTAAAGGACTTTTATTATAGAGGGAATCTAATTTATTAATAGTAATAAAGTATACAAGGGTTTCAATTATTACTTAACTTCTTTTTGAAGTGACAAGGATTCATATAAACCATAATTCAAAATTCTATTAGTACTTAAATTACATTTTTTTTTATTAAATGTTCGTCGTTTGAGGATTGTTTTCATTATGATGATACTGGGATACAATAATTTGTTATTTCCATTGAATTATTGGTTTTAGTTAATGTTTTTGATCCTTAAAAGGAATACTTGATCTATGAATTAGGACCCCATAATGATGATTCTGATCTAATTACATTAATTCTTTATTATTGTAATGAGATCAGAGTTATTTATAAAATTAACTTATAATTAAATATTGAGCGCCTAAATTGTTTGTACGAGAGGCGCAGGTTCCAGGCAAAACAGGGCAAAACCTGCTCACGACCTTATTTTTCTCTCTATAAAAACTATAACTTTAATGAAATGTTGTTTCACAATCATTATCACTAATACATATCACCAAACTCACCCAGCTCAGCACCTATTAACCTAACCAACTAACAATTTTAGATCGATCTGAAGGATAACAATTCAGACAGTTCAGAAGAAACCACGGAATGGTTCAAACCGAAGCCTACTACATATTGGCCTTTTCCTTCCCCGACCACTGTGATAACAACTACAGAAGATATTGAGAATATCACTGTGACTGTGAGCATTACTGAAACTGTGGTGACTTCTAACATAACGAGCACTACTGAATTACCCACTACTACGCCGATGGCTACTGAACCACCTACGTCACCAGCAGTAAGTGGAAATGTTTGTTTGTGGTTGTCCAGTAGTTATTAGGCACCTAGTTTATTTAGCACGTAGTATCGTAGGAAAGGAAGACGAATGACCCTAAATAGGGTATTTACTTGTCCAAGATTGTATATTTTGGCATAAAGTAATAAAATTATGAATTACAGCTATAAAATGTGTATAACTATTTAATTGCATGAAGCTTAGCATTAATTCCATTTGCATGAAAAACCGTCATCACTTTTAAATCTTAATTTTCACAGGTTTTGGTAGTGGGAGATGTACCTACCTACGCAATGACTTATAAATTCAATATCATGTTTATATATTAGAGGTATTCAAAGTTGCTTTATAAACTAATAACTAAAACAATTTACAGCCTGAAGATCAACTTCAACAAGTAATGTATGATTTGGAGAATCTGCTCAATAATGACACAGTTCCAGTGTTTGTTGAAAATATCAGTGCAGCATTTGACCAGGTAAGCAATGATTCCATTACTCACCCTGAAGAACCTAAGGCGATGACAGAAATACATTTATACCACATAAATCAAATATAGTAGGCTAAGCTCTTGAAAATAATTCCGCTCGATTGACATTGGAAATATGTCAGTTCGTCCTTTTACATGTAAAAATGTCTAAAAATAATTATAGAATCGGAATACTAATAAGGCAAAATGTTTTAAAATTGTGGCAACTGCAATTACGATAAATTCATTTTTATAATTACGCGTCGTTTTATGGCGTCTTTTTAATATTGGAATTGGTATTCATTTCATGAGTAACCCCACAGCTCCGTAAATGACTGATTTTTAATTTAAATTTACTCATCAGGCTTAAGAAATGACTTGTCGTACTATTTTGATATAGACATAAAATCCTTAGCTTAAAGCCAGGATCAAATAGATTGCGATACTATTTTTTTTCTGGGAACCACCGAGTTACATAGAAAACCGTGGAACACATTAGCCATGTACGTCAATAAATATTTTAAACATAAGTACCTTATTGACTAAACAAATTCATCCAATTACAGGTGGATGGCCTCCTAGCAGAAAACATAGAGTTGAATATTCCTGGAGAACTGCTTCACTTGCTGGATGGGATTGGATCCAGGTTAAATCTGGACGGGTCGGAGAATGCCACGACTATTAGGGACAACATTGCGTTGTTAGTGACTGATTCGGAGCCTGGTCTACCGGTGAAGGGTCTTAGGATTGCCGCCAGGGAGAATGATACCTTCACTGATGATGCTTTTGAGATTCTAAGAGGTACGCTACAAAAGCAGATATTGTTTATATATTATAGTGTATTTTTGTTAATTTGTATAGATTTCAATGATTGTTCAACGGTTATTACTCACGTGCGTTCTTCGGGATTGCCCGACTAGTTACGAAGTTGAACGGAGCTCTTAGTCATGAGCTGAGCCCACGGAGTCGCAAGTCAAACTGAAAATGCACGTGAATAATAACTGTTGAACGAAATTTATGTTTGTGTTTGTTTTGGTTCAATACTTACTCTGGTGATATTGAATACTAATAATACAAACCTCTTCATTAAACGATCTCTCCTTTCCCTGCTTTCTTCTAAATTATCTGCTGGAAGATGCTAAATTTTATATACCATCCGCTAAAAACGTATTTACCAAAGCAAAAAAAAAATGTTTTACAGAAATAAAATATAAAATTAAATTCTCATTCGTTACTTGAATAAGCGTTTGTTCAGGTTTAATGACGTGCAGGTCTGAACGCAGCGCTGAACTAATCTGAATCAGCTGTAACATGTAACAGTAATTGCTTCTGTAAAGTAATGGACGTGGGAACACGATAATGTAAGAAAATACTACATAGATTGGAGCTGTAGAAAATTATTAGGCGTACAAAGTCCTAAGAACAAGGAATTAAGTTGTATCTTAGGTTTTTGGAATCACAAAATATTACAATGAACACATTTTAACCGGATCAAATGCGTTTATTATTGGTTTTTTGTTTTTCCTGGCGTTTCGAACACTTTACAGCGTTCGTGCACAACTTACATATAACAGTTGTTGTAAGATATGAAGTCGTTTTTAATTCGTTTATTTTTTAGGGACGGTTTCACCATTTTGCCTTAGGATTACCGGGTTAGAGAAATAAAGTAATAACTGCGACTGTATTTCCATTTGCTTAGCTACATTGAAGGAATCCATTAGAACACTATTCAGCAGTGTAGCGTAAAATAATAAGACTATTGTAAGAAAACTTGGACATAATAATCTGAAATCGCCAACCCACAGTAGGGCTGCGGGACAGCTATGGACTGGCTATGCATGGTGTTTCACTGGGGAAATACTGAAACTATTTTTCTCTATTTGTTTAGTGTCTATATCTGCCTAGCCTTTTCCCAATTACATTGGGATCGGCTTCCAGTTAAATAGGATGCAGCTTAATACTAGTATTTTACATGGAGCGACTGCCTATCTGAGCTCCACAACCCAGTTACTGGGTAATACGATATCTCGTGGTATGACTGGTTGTCAGACTTTCAGGCCTCTGACTACCCGTAACGGCTGTCATATTTGAAAACCGGGACTGACGGCTTAACGTGCTCTCAGAGGCACACTGTTTGGTGTCTGCCACAATTAATTATCCGATTTATGTATGTATGTTAGTAATAATAAGCTGTACACGTCAGTTTACACCGGACATTCGCCAGACGTTAGGACGCAAAATAACAGCGATAGCCTAGTATAACAGCGTAATCCTAGTGGTGCGATCGTTGGACTGACAAGTCAAAGGCCGCAAGTTCTAATCCAAGGCCAGTGTCTTTTCGAAGTCCTGTGTGTATTTATTATACATTAATTTTCACTTGCTTAAAAACGGAGAAGGGCAACATCGTGAGGAAACCAGCATACCCGAGAGATGTTCTCGATGGTGTGTAAAGCCATGTCAGTGACCTACAGGTTTAAAATCTGACAATAGGTTGTTCATCGACGACACGTTAAGAAGAAGGACACAAAATAAACGTATTGCCATATTTATCATCACATAACGGTTACTTCGCAGATGAATTCGACACAACCCACCTTCAATCAGAACGGAGTGAGGCGGTGGTGAAGCTGCCCGACTCCGTCGCCAACTCTTCGCGTCGCATCAGCTTCGTGGTGTTCCGCAACGACCGCGCCTTCCACACCAAGAGCTACGACAAGTTCCTCGTCAACAGCAGGGTGCTTAGCGTCAACGTCGAGAATCTTACACAGTTTGATGTGGGAGAGGTGAGTTGCAAATGTTTGAATATTTATATTTTTAAATATCGCCCCTTGACGTACCGTGTCATGGCTCTCCCACTGAGCTATCGTTTCGTGCTAGCACCCATAATAGAAGACGCCTGGAGATTTCTATTTATCAATCATTTAAAGATTACTAAACTCAGCGTAATACCAGTTTGCAGTTGTAATAGTCGCGGGTTCGAGTCCTGCTCGGGTCTATTAGTTTTGAATATTTCCTGACAAAATTATAATTAATATAGGCATTACATGGCCTTAACATGTATATAAAAAAAACTTCGACTTCTTGACTGCCTCGTTGGTCTAGTGGGTGCAAGCGCGGCTGCTGAGCGTGAGGTCTTAGGTTCAATTCCCAGGTCGGGCAAAGTGTTATTGAATTTTTCTATTAGGAAATTCTCAGTAGCAGCCCGGAGTCTGGAAGTTGGTGGTGTGACACCCCCGTGCTTCGGAGAGCACGTAAAACCGTCGGTCCTGCGCCTGATCTCACTCCGGTCGTGTCGGATTTACGTCCCATCGGAATATTAGAGTGAAGGAAGAGGGACTGCACCTGTGTTTGCGCATACACTTGTGCACTATAATATCTCCTGCGTACTTGGCTAATCTCAGTGGAGTGGCCGCCGTGACCGAAATACGGTCGGAAGGAGTATAAAAAAAACATTTAAAAATGGATAGACTACTGTTACCGCACTGCACAAGTATTAAATAAAGTTTATAAATTTTTTGGTGCTCTGACCGCTAAGCCATCTCGACAAATAAGCTTAATGGTCAGAGCGCCGGAGTACTTATTCAGGAAGCGCAGGTTCGAATCCTGATCACGACCGTATTTTTCTTTTCCATAAAATTGTATAACTTTTAAAGTTCGTTGAATGCGTTTGAAAGATTATTTGTATTAAATGAAGGTGCTACATTATGGAAACAAGAATCATAGACTTGTGGTGGAAGTCGTTATATTTGAAACGGTTAATGTCTGATTGCCGCAATCTTATAAGTAAGGGATATCCTAGAATAAGCATATTTTTTATTATCTACATCGCTTTATATTTCAATTCTATTTTTTCAGACGGTGGACATACACTTCAGCTCTCTGAATGGCGACCCTGACCGAAATCAGAGTCGAACATGCGCGTTCTGGCACTTCCTAGAAGACGGGCACGGGTACTGGTCGCAGGAGGGCTGCACCTTCATCCGCGCCACTCGCCCAGGTATGCTGGACACCTGCCGCTGTAACCATCTCACACACTTCGCCGAAATACTCGTCCCTAGGACCGTGTTCTCCGAACGAAACGAACAAGTTCTCGAACTGCTCTCCATCATAGGGTGCTGCCTGTCGCTCTTCGGTCTCGCCATGATAGGGATCACCGCTGCCCTCTTCAGGTCTTGGCGAAAAGACTTCAACAACAAAATATGGCTGCAGCTCTGTATCTCTATACTGTTGCTCGTCATCTGCTTCTTAGTAATTACCTTCACGAAGTTTGACAATTACGATATACCTTGTATGTTAGTGGGAGTATTGTTACATTATTCTGTGTTAGCATCCTTCTGCTGGATGTTGGTGGCCGCTATTCTCTCTTATAGGAGACTAGTTCTCGTGTTCACTCGCGATGCCTCGCACAAACTGTTGAGGGCATCAGCATTTTCTTGGGGAGCTCCGTGTGCTGTAGTCGGCATCCTCCTTTCAGTCGCCCCGCACTCTTACGCGGGACGTTTTGAAGAGAAAACCCCGACGGGAGCTTTCTGTTATCCTTCCGGGCTCGGGCTGTGGCTGGCCGTGTACGCGCCCATCGCACTCATGCTGCTCGCAAACTGGACGCTATTCGTTCTGATAGTCCGCTCCGTGTTTGCTTCTAGAAGGATCCAGAGGCACGGCGACTCTAATGAAGCGCTGCGCTGTGCCTCTGTCAGTTGTTTACTTGTGTTCTTGTTTGGTCTACCGTGGATATTTGGTTTGTTTGCATACAACATTGTGTTGGCTTACTTGTTTTCTTTGACGGCTACTTTCCAAGGATTTGTTTTGTTTATATTCTTTGTTGTTGGGAACAAAAAGACGCGAGATCTTTGGTTGAACAAGTTGAAGATTAAGCAGACTCGTAAGGTTCCAGTGACTTCGTCTACGTACACTAACAGGAGTACGGGTCCGGGCTGGCGCGGTGGGGCGGCTACTTCGGTGGAGGCGAAGGTGTCAAAGCCCAGGTCCTTATCGTCTCCTGACGACTCGCGGTTCTCCTGACGACAACCATGCGAGGTCCTCCAAAACGGACCGCTTGACAAAAACTTCTAATGACATTTTTTTCCAAAATAATAAGTATTGATTTCCTACAAGAGTTTTATCTGCGGTGTTACAGGTGTTTTATGTTTTAACTTTTGTGAATAATAATACATTCCAGAAGTTTCGCTTCCTGTTGTTGATATCTTCCAATTGTACGATGACATAGTTCCTTTTGATTTGGTTAAAAATATTCTTACTTTTATACAGGGTGACAATAATACTATTTTATTAATATTTTTATTAGTATAAAGCAGCTATATATTTGTTTGTATTTATATGAATTTTCAATAATTTCGTTATCCTTTAAGTATTATTATTTGTCTATTATATATAATTTTTTCATCGAATTTTATTATATTTCTTTTAATAGTATGTAAATATTAAATAACACGACTTTTCATTGGAAGAGCCGTCGTTTATTATTGGTTAAAAATGAATTGTATGTTGAAATTGATTATTGTAATATCTACGTTAAAGTATTCTACAATGTTTTTTACTCATTCTGTATATCGTATTCATCACATTATTTTATATAGATACATTGTATTGTGAGTTTTCAACCAAGTCCATTTATCATCAAGAAAATCTTAGCCAAAACAACTTTAGTTACGAATATGTAATAAGTGTACCTATTTAAATATATTCGTGTTTTTTTTTGATATGCCTGTCATACATCAGACTATCTATCGTAAGATAGATTTCGTGATTACCAAATATTAGGGAAAATTGCATAATGCAGGTTGCAATTACATTAAAATATTTATTTTGATATATCAGATGAAAACAGTATTAATGATGTATGGTGGTTTCGTAAATATATTCCTATCTAGTCTGTGTCTAAGAATGCGTTCTGTTCAACGTTTATTTTCTTATATTATTATAACTCAGTAAATTACTGATCGCTTGTAAATTTTTGCTTAAAGCGTAACGGAACGCAAAGGTAAGCATCAAAGAGAGTTACCAAATAATTAATTTATAACTAGTTTGATATTTTGTGTAGAAGAGATAATAATGTATTAGATTACGTAGTAGTTATTGCAAGAATTATATAGGAATAGTTACATGGAAACGATTATAAAAAGTTAAATGTAATGATAAAATGCGAGTAGGATGCCTTTTTAATGACCTTTTATAGCACAACAAGAGTTCCAAACTTGTCTCATACAGTTTTAACTTGTCACCAAAAAGAGACGCAATACTAAAAAAAAAGCCGTATTGCTATATTGATAAAGAATGATTATTTTGGTAAAGTAGATTGACTATAAGGTCAACAAAATGTAAGTTAACATTTTCAAAAGTTTTGGAATTTGAAATCTTTTTAATTATTACTGACAAATAAACATAGAGCAGAGAATACTTACAGAGTATCTAATGGCATTAAATACATTTCGAACACTAATAAATTATTATAATAAATTAATTTGAATACAATTTTTGGCTTGCCTATCCAGTCTGATCGGAAACCAATTTTACATGGCGCGACTTCCTATCTGACCTCCACAGCCCAGTTACTGGATAATTTAGAGTTTAAATAAAACAAAATCATTTTAAAGACAAATAACCTTGTGTTGTTTAAGATAAAAACAAGTCGAGCAGCCTTACATTAAAGGCTATGTTAATAGTTTTTCTTTTTATAATTATAGCTTTACACGCTTGAGTAACGCAACAGATACACTTCAGTGGACTCAGAGCCTTTAGTTGGAAATTATTCCGTTAAATAACTGTAAATATTGCTAATAAATTGTATATAGAGAACAAAATAGTAGTAATAGTTTATCGTAATGACCAGAAGACTATGTAGAAATCAGTGGGGTTACTCCTGAAACTAATACCAATTCCAATCCAATTGTAATATTAAATAGACGCCTAAAACAAAGCGTAATTTAAAAAACAAAAACCTAAATTACAGTTGCCTCAATTTTAAAGTAGGTTGTATTACATATTATCCCGAATCTTTAATATTTTTTTAGCCATTTTGGCATTTATAAGTACGAACTGACATATTTCCGATGTCAATCGAGCGGAATTATTTCAATAGTAAGCCCCACTGATGCCTAGTTAATTATTATTTTATTAAACAAGGTACCAATTATTTGTGAATTTTCTTTTAAAGGGTTAACGAGTATATGACGAGGATTCATCTAAACCAGAATTTAAAATTCTATTTGTAATTTTTTTAATATGTACTTCGTAATTTTTGCTTGTTGATACTATGATATTTCCAATAATTTATGGTTTCCATTTAGTTCTTGATTTAAATTAATGTATTTGATTTATGTTCCTCTTAAAAGGAAGTTCACAAATAAATTAAGACCTTTTAAATAAGTGAACATAATCTAAAATGATCACATAGAATGGTGCATATTTTTTTTTCAATATTTTTGTAGCTGTTTTTTGTATGTATTCTCGAATGTTGCAGCACTTTTCTTCTGGTCCAGTTTATTGTTCTATTTTTGATAGTTAATATTTATAATCACAGAGGCATTTACTATAAATATGAATTATTTAATAAATTATTTTAAGATACTAGAGAGTTTTATTGAAACCACATTTTGGATCAGGTTAATTAAGTTAATTAATCCTTCACCTCGCAAAAAAATATATTATTATCAACATTTATTATATGAACATTCAAAGACGTTTCATACTTTGACTCTTTGTTGCGTTAAAAAGTTCTGTTACATAGACAACTAAAAATTTATTAGCTTAATTATATAAAAATTTTTGAACATTCAAAGACATTTCAAACTTTACCCTCTCTCAAGTAACAGCAGAGAAACAAACTCTTTAAAATCAAATTAGTTTGAGAACCAAAATAGGCGTTCATTATTTATGGTGGTGGTTATCTTTTATTCTGAAAGACGTCATAATTTTTGCGAGTGGGCGTACTCCATGGATGTAGGAAGAGGCAGTACTTGCAAAAATTATGACGTGAGGTCTTGCAAGACGGGTCAAAAAACGACTGGGTACGTAATGCCGGAGTATCTCTTTTGAAATAATATCCCTTTTACATCTTTAAACAATAAAAATAGACTACCATCATAAGTAACACGGTTGTAATCTTCAATAAATCAATAATTCAACTTATTGCCACTCGAGCGACTATATAGGACCTTCACGATATAATTAATTAGCGATATAATCTATGCATCCTTTGCGGTGTCGAGCGCCAATCAACCCGGAGGTTACAAGTGCAAAAATAGACCGTATCCATGGCAACGCCCTGTTCGCTTAAAAAACACGCTCCACTGAACGTCGCCATGACAATGAATTTCATTCCATAACTGTCAGTCGAGGCGATAACACAAAATGTTCTGGGGCATTAGTCCAGCTATCGATTTGCAAGAAGAGTACTTAAAATACGGTGATAAGAATGCTTACGAACTTAATTTCCTTGTCATCGGAGGTTGTGATGGAAGGCATCTCCTTAAAACGTTGGCTCAAGCTTATCGGCACAACCGACGCTACATGAATCTGTTTGTCGTCGACGGGTGTCCGGAATTAGTGGCAAGACAACTTCTCCTCACATCTTTGGCGTTGGAGAAGACAACAAGATGCGGTCTTTTAGAAAAAACCCGACGATATTTGGAAGTTTACGGGAATTTGCTGTTGCGACCTTCCACATCAAGGTACTTAATTGCCAAAGCTCGTCAATTAGTTGGCATGGTGACTAATCCCGAGTATATGAACTGCCTTCTACCCTCCGTATCTATTGAGCAAATGAAGTATCGTGAACGTGACTACATGGAGAACCTACTTAATTTCTGGACTACTGGTAACACCAACCAGTTTAACGCTTGTGAACTCTGGGAACATCGTTTAAGACACAGTCTTGGCGTAAGATATGACAGTAGAATGGGTGTCTTCGATTGGGATTATCACATGAGGATGAAAGAAATTGGAAGTCAGATCTGCTATCCAGAATACAAACATTTTCGGGAGCACGGTGTGGCCTTTACATGGCTTGAGACTGAAGTTTGCCGACCAAATGTGAGTCTTGCTGCAGGAGTTTATAAGTGCGGTGATAGATACCTCCACAGGGGCTACTTGGGTGATATAGTGACTTCACCATACATAGCATACGGACTCGACTGTGAGGATAAGGATATGTTGAAATCATCCCACGGTGTCAACAATAAACGTGCAACTGATGTGGCAGAACGAAATGTAATGAGGATGCTTTATGAAATAGAGAATCGTCAAGATTTCGACGCTATAGCCTTTAATTTGGAAACGGAAAAGAATTTAGGTATGATTGTGCTAGCTCAGATTGACGCTAAGATATCCGAGAGTGGACCCGAAGCTCCTTTACTTTTGCGCGAGGATCGTGATACTTACATCAATGTTGACTACGGGAAAGTCCATTTTCTGTCTCTGTCTGCTTTGGAGCATTACCCACACAAGCCACAGTTTCAAGGTCTGTTCCACGGAGTGTTTGTGGGTCACAACATGTTGCCTCGTGTGAAACCAAGCGTATGGTCGATGGCGCGGGATGACGCCGTAGTTTTGATGGAGTCTAGGAAGTACATGGTGGAACAGAAGAGAGAAGACGTAAAGGCATACGGAGAACAAATCCAGCAGGCTGCCACCGCTGCTCAGTGCGAGAGGATCGCAACTTTTGATCCTGAGAAAGATAATTTCGCTAGATTTTTGATTAAACGTAGAAGTGAGAGTACAGATACGAATATTTCCTTTTAGATTATGCATTTAAATAATAGTACTCTATTTTCACGTAATTATAATTATCTAATTTATTCTAAAAGTGTTTTAATGGAAGCATTTGTTCTGGAATATGTTTTGGTTTTGTTTATGAACAACAATTCAACAGTCTAGTCTATATTGTATCAATAAAAGTGGTTAATATTATCATTGTTTTATTTTTTTACTTTGCCTCATGCACACACACCCAGACCCGAAACAATTATCTGTAGATCAGACAAATATTTGCTTCGTATAGGAATCGAACCTGTGACACGCGGCGCAGCAACCGGTCTCTTGACCATTGCGCCAACCGCACCGTGGAATATCCGTCTTTTATTTAAAGTGTCGTCTGATGTTATTGTTAGTCAATTCCTATAGTTTTAAATAAAACATTCTTCAAAGATTCATTATACATTTTACCTGTTTCTAGTAGTATTCGTTATTTTTAAGGTTAATATAATGTTAGTTGAATTATCGTTGCCTAAAAGGTCATCTTTTCAACGTTCACGAAATACATTTAACCATAAAATATGTACGGGAAACTTTTAGTAATTGGTAGTTTTCCTCAAATATAAACCAGCTTACCTGCTGCATGAGGAGGACTCGTTGAACTACAAGATTCTTTTCAAGTAATACTTTATTATCAAGAATCCAAAATCAGTACATCTTCGATTTCATAGCAGTATCTAGTGTTCATAAACTTCTGTTTTCCCGGTTCCTTCTTTCTTTTTTCTTTCTAAGTGGCTTGGTCTCATTATAATAAAACAACTTTTAACCGGATTAATCGCGTATATTATTGTTTTTTTTTTTTTTTTGTTTTTCCTGACGTTTCGAACACTTTGCAGCGTTCGTGGTCGCAGGAGGACTGGCTTGGTCTCATCTCCTGCTGGGTTGTATCAGTTCATATATTTAATTATATTTTTTATTTCATATTTGAAGTTTTTTTTTTGGCGCTAGAAGTACTTATCCATATCCATACAAATATTATAAATGCGAAATTAGTGAAGTGTTTGTTTGTTACCTTTTCACGACAAAACGGCTGAACGGATTGTAATGAAATTTGGCAAGGTATCTTCGGATTGTATAGGGTAGGCTACCTTTAGTTGCGCAGACCATGTCGCGGGCACCAGCTAGTGAGACATAAATTGGTAGAGGTAAAATATATTTTCCTACATATTTATAGCTTTTAATATTGTATAATTCAGCTCGCACAGCTTATAATTTAATTATATATTAATTATCACTTGCTCAAAACGGTGAAGGAAAACATCGCGAGGAAACCAGCACACCTGATAGATGTTCTCGATGGTGTGTAAAGCCATGTCAGAGATCTATGGGTGGTTTAAACTTTGAACTAGGTCTCTCACTCATCAACCACACGCTAAGAAGGAGAACCTTACACTTACAACCAGAGTAATGAGACAGATCCCGGGTCGGGCAAAGTGTTAATGGGTTTTCAAATTATCAGTAGTAGACTGAAATTACGTTAATCTCGCCGCTAATCTGTGCAAATCCACCTCCTCTTGTACAAGAATACTTACCACTAGTGACGAGGCAAACCCCTAAACTAAAAAATACTGGCATATTATCTTATCTTATGGCGCCAGGGGTTCTTTTAGATGATTAGCAAAGTAACTATCATGGCTTCGTGCTTGCTTTTAAGTACAAGTTAACCCTTTATTTTCTAGTGGAATAATTAGTAATTCCACAGTGTTACATAATGATACAGGTGAGCTAAGTCAGCCATTACACAAGGCTGGGTTGCAGCCCGAGCCGCAGGCGTGAGCGTCATTCACTTCGAGTGTAAAATTAACGCTCACGAGTTTCATACAACGCTTTTCAACACACTTGCGAGGAAAAATAATAATAAAACTGATATTTGTTATTAAAATGACGCGCGGGTTTATATTCTCGTTCTTTCTTTGATTTATGCTATTTCAATTTCAGTTTGCATCAGGTGGAGATAATAAAAAAAAAAAAATGAAACAACGCTTAAAATTTGTGTTCATCTATTTTTTCATTAATAATATGTTACATTCATTTAGAAATCATATAGCAAATATATTTACAAGGACAAAATCAAACGGAAAAATTACAACGTCTTAACGTTTTTTTTTCGTTTAAAATTCGTATTTTTATATTATATAATATCACTTAACATTAACATTTCTAAATCAGTAGTTCGGTAGTGGTGAACGGTTCCTACGAATCGTCGTAACTTCGCGTTTAAGGATACTTCATCAGATTGAGCCATTCCTCCTTGCTTGTGCTTTATCTTAGTACAAAACATTTAATATTCAGTTTTCACAATTGATAACTGTTGGATACATACAATGCTAACTGCCTGTTACTGGTAACTGTGCTATGCACGTTATTTTATATGAACAGTTATTATTTAGATCTAATGAACAAATATACTTGGGATAAATCTGGAGCTATGTCCCTACGTCATAGTTTCGAACAACGTTGTTAAACCTCAAGTGTTCCACATTTGATCGTTTTGCAGCGATGTTTGTGACAACGGTAGGTAATTACGTCATAGCACAGTACGGTAATCTAACTGCAACATATTAATTTAATAGTTACGAGAATTCGCAGTAAGAACAGATCACTACCGTGAGCAATGGCGGCGTCGGTCGCCGGTCGCAATTGACGTGTTAGGCCTACGCGTGCGGGCGGGCGGCGGTTCGCGCCCCCAGCCCCCGCTGCCCCGGCCCCGGCCTCGCGCCCCACGGCCCCGGCCCCGCGGCCTCGGCCCGGCCCCGCGCCCCCGCCGCCCCCCGCACAGCACGCGCGCACGCGACGCCTACTGGGTGCGCCGCACACACCGCTGACCGTACGGACTACTCGCTAGTTGTAGTATGAGACACATAACCCGATGTTACCAGAGCGCTCGAGTGACACAGTGCAATGCGAAGTTCGCCGCGGGACGCGTTTACAATACCATGTAGCACCGGGCCAACCCCGCACTGCAGCCGGTGAGTGCCACACCCAGTCACAGAGTATTGCATAAACATCTACCCTGTACGTGTCATAGTTCCTATTTAGACTTACATACTTAAGGTTTAACGATTACCTAGGAGGGTAATTATGCGAACAGGGCGCGCAGCCACACAGCGCCAGTGAACATCGTACCAGTGTGACGCAACCATACGCGGCCGCTCCACTTTATTATTCAATAATTTAACCGTAAGTTAACTACATACTGTTTATATTCGTGGCCGGGCCACCTAGCCTAGCGTAAACGCGAATGAAACGATAACTTCCTAAATTGTCACAATAAAATAAACTTGAAAACTATAACATATACTTTTTAACATACATCTTCCTATATCTGTACTGCATAAATTCGTTTTAGGTCAATACATAATAATAGATATTCTGATAAAATCGAAATAACTTTTATTCACAATTATGAGTTTTAGAATATGTGTACGTTAATGTCTAGTTAAATTATGACATTATTAGCGCACGGTGATACGAGATCGCTGAACGGTTGACTACAGAAGTAATAATTCACTGATGACTATATAACGAACAACACATTATAATTACTATAACACACCGAATGTGCGGGAATGATCTTATTGGTGTTCATTAGTCGTGTAAAGATCGCGAATATTAATGGAACACGAAGTTGGGCGTATATTCGGAGAGGTGATAACAGTATGAAAGCGATAGTTGTTGACTCTCCGGGGACGGTTGCATGTCGCCCACCTCCTGACAGTGACGCGATGAGACCAACTCAGACAACATAAACTACAACCAGCGAAATTATCCTCTAGAACATTACGTCGTGACATGACGTCGAGCTCAGCCCTCGCCTCCTCCGCTAACAATGTGTTACATTAAAGCTTCGCTTAAGAATTAGCTCAATTTGTTAATCGCCTATCTAATTTGCAAGCTACTTGAGCTTCGTCTGTCGGAAGTGAAACGAAATCGAGCTCGACGTGTCGAAGGACCTCGGCACCGTACAGCTTCACTTATACATTACATTCATACATCGATGAGTTTTACTTATATTTACTTTAGACATACAATCTGCCGCACCACCGCCAGGGTGGCGGCACTCGAACAGATATAGAGTTATAAAGCGTATTGATTTAATAAACAAATATAATTATGAAATACGTCAACGTAACAGAGATATCACCCTCCGGCGGCGCGGCAGGCAAAACACTTCCAATCGAGACTTACATTCGACGGTTACTCTAAATCGTTTATGAATATTAGTTCAGTCATAATTATTTTTCTGTGCAGTTAGTTATATATTTACAAGTCACTGATTCGCTAACGATAACTACGTATTCACAAGCGGCGGCGCGCCGGCCGCGGCCGACGCCAGCCCTACGTCCGATCACTATACCTTTATTAGATTATCTACGCGTGAAGAGAATTATCGTGTTTGTTACTAACGGTTAAACTAGTCGACGTGCTTACCCTAACAGTGCAGACAGCTCGATACATCGATAACTAGTAGCCTAGGACTTGAGGTGGCGCGCGGGCGAGCGCGGTCGTCGTCAGTGCGTGTACTCGGGGCGCGCGGCGGGCGGCGCGGGCCCGGCGCCGCTGTCGGCCGGCGCCGGCAGGTAGCCGCGCGCGCCCGCCGGGCCCGCCGGCCCCGCCGGCCCCGCCGCCCCCGCCGCCCCGGCCACCCCCGCCGGGCTCACCGTCTCCTCACTCGCCCACCGGGCTAACTGTTGTTGAGCTTGAATAAATTCATCACTAGAAAATGATAGAGAAGAGGAACGGAGAGTCGAGGCGCGGCGCGGCCCCGGCGGGCTCCGCGACCTGGCGCGGCCGGGAGCCGCGGCGTGCCGCGTGGTCATGTGCGAGCGTATAGTGAGCCTAATGGGGTTGCAGTTACAAAGTGGAAACGTAGTCAATCAAAACAGCATAAAAAATTCTCTACGAACATGTCCTATGAACTTTTACTAGCTTTTGACTGTGTTGTCCCCAAAAACTTAATAAAATTCTCTATCTGTTGATACCGTTATTTTTTATTAGTCAAAGTTGACAATAGAAACTAAATAACATAAATTGTATTAATTGAATAAGGCATGCGTTCAAGATTGGTGTACCCCTAGGTTGAATCACTGGGCCCTCTGCTTTTTCTGACACTTTAAACTATGCATGTTCACTGATTTCATAAGGTAAGCATGTTTAAGCAATTCGTGCAAAATGCCTCGTAAAAGTCCTAATATATACATAGAAGCGATCCATAACATATTTTTTTATTTAAGATATGTCGGATGGCAACACTGTTTTATATTATTGGTGTTGCAACATCGAGTGCTACGGACGGTCGGTGACTACGGCGAGTGGAGGGAGGACGGTAGTCTCTTGTGAGCCGCCGTGGCGGATGGACCTCTACGCTCTGACTTAACTATCTAGACCTCTGATTTCATATTGTAATACCTACATTGTACATTGTAATATAAAGTGACTCACTACTAATAACTAACCCAAAGTAAACGTGCTCTCAGTGGCGGAGAGCCTTAATATTGGTTTTATTTACTATATTACGTTTAAAATCCGATCAGACATATAGACCTCCGATCCTATTCTTCAATATATTTCCGACAGATACCAGACTATTACGTCTTTTTTAAATTATAAATAAATATAAAGATTATACCAAAATATTACACATATTGTTTTGTTAGTTGCACCATTTCCATTAATGTCATTTTGTAAACTATCATAAAAATTTTTTTTTTTTTTTTATTTAAATTGAAATAGTCTAAAACGTTTTCAATTTATCGGGGACAACAAATATCCAGGTATAATAGAATTTAAGGAATGTTTGTGCAGAGTAACCTAATAGAATTTGAAAATATCGCTCTCATACCGGTGATCGGATAGCCAATTGGGAGTGAAATACCAGTGAGGCCGGTTACAATTAGAAGTGATGCTCACCTCTCACTGTCAGGCGCGTCGCGCATACGTTCAGCATCGGCCGTCTCGTAGAGCGCGTCGTCGTCGGGCGGCGGGCGTGCGTGCGGCGCCAGCGACGTGTGCGCCGCGTGTGGCGAGTGGCTCGCGTGCGCCACGTGCGCCGCGTGCGCCGGCAGTGACGCGTGTGGCGCGTGCGGCGGCAGCGGCGCGGCGGGAGGCGCGGCCGCGCCCGCGAACAGCGGCCCGTGGTGGCGCCCGCTGCCGCGGAACCGCGGATATCCGAACCGCGATTCCTCTTCGCCGCCGGCGATACGACCACGGCATCGACTGTAAGCACACATAGATTGTGTCAAAGATAATCTAATTTGACGCCGACAGCAATAAATTTATGGCTATTCAAATATAATGAGAGTGCAAATTATATTATCATAATATTACTTACGATGATGCCATATCTCCTGGTTCAATTCTATAATGTCTTTCGGCCTCCGTTTCTGACATTCTGATATCTTCAGAGCCCGAGGGGCTCATGTGCCTGCTAGAGTGGTGTTCCAATTGGCGTATCAGGTCCTCTAGGTTCCTTATCCTGATGGGTCCACATTGAGGCGGTTCATCTTCCTCGTCGTCGGCTCGCTGCCGCCGGAGCTCGGCCTCGTGTATCTTCTCGGCGGATGGTGCCCGCTCTCGCTTGTACTCGTACTCCTGCAGCGCGCGCAGGTCGCCGGAGCCGCCGGCCGCGCCTGCGCTGGCACGTTGCGCCGCCGCAGTCTTTAGTGCTACGATTATGTTTTCGTGGTAACCGTTTAGGTCCTGAAATTGTTTTAAGTGAAACTTTGTTTATCTTTTTATACAATTTTGGTACGAGTAGGTACACTGTACAGTGCAAACGAGAAAGGCGATTGAAGTTTTAAAACATGTAAAATTCGTACAACTCACCTTAAACTTGTACTCCATATCAGCGACAGCCCCGGCAGGCTCCTGTCCATCAGACTGCGAGCCTGCCTCCAGCTGTTCTGACTGCGAGTCATCTCCCCACTTGTCCTTGCCGTCCACGGCACCATATCCATGCTTCTTGAGGATGCCCTTCTCTGGAAGCTTTGCCACGGAGTTCTGCGCTACGTCGATGAACGCTATATCTTCCTCACCTAATAAATTATGTTATTTTTAGAATATTTAAGTTTGATACCGATGTTGTAATTTAAGAATGTCACAATGTCTTCTACATAAAATTTTATTTTATGAGGCCAGGATAAATTCAAGGCAATTCAACTGCACAACAAATGACACCCACCTGAATGAGTGGGTTCGTCTTCACTTCCGGAGTGGACTCGTTTCATTTGCTTGTGATCTCTGAAATATACAAAAGAATAATGTTTGAATGATGTTTTCATATCAGGCATAGTGAGCAAGTTTAGATCAGAACAAGACCTTTTTAATATATTGAATATCGTAAGTAGAAAGTTTCCAAGGTTTCCGTGCAATTTCACGCTTTTATTACACTGCCTTACACGTCTCAAAATCGTGGAGTTGCCTGGAAATCTAAGAAGTTACTGATTCTATCAATTAGATATATCCATCTTAGACATATAAAGCGCACTTACGGATATCTACTGGTGTTGCCAGCTCCCGACATGTGGTTGCCATGTCTGAAGATCACACGCTGCGAGTCTCCGCGACTGTATATACAAATTGCATTTAGAAAATATAATTTCTGCATATTGTATGAAAATTAAACTATGAGACTGCGTCATTAGTGTTGATGTCTACATTACTGCAACATATGCCTTTTGCGATCAAAAAAGCATGTCATTGGTAATGAAAATTTGCTTTTCAAATGATTGAGATCGTAACTGTAGTTTGTTTTCAAATTTGCATCTGCATTGTATTGCTCTGAAAATGTTTCTGCTGATGTAATATAATAATTTTGAGGTGCAAGGTGTGTCTAAGTATAATTGACTAATTTTCTTATTTCTATCAACCAAAATGGATAAAGAAGAAGCGTGTTTAGTGTAAGTGCTCTTATGTTGTGAACACACAAATAAAAATAGCAGTCTGCTTAAGGGTTTGCTATAGTCCAAAGCATTTGGGACTTAAGCTCAGTGTAATAAAAGCGAAAATCGTGTGAGCGGAAATAAACAGCGGTGCGCAGTCCAATCCACGCGAAGCTATTGACATACCTTAAAAGATTTCTTTGAGTAGACGAGTTCCGTTAAAAAGAGGAAAGAAAAATTTAATTTGAGGACACATACAGCGCAGCTACCCATTTTGGTGTAACTTTGTGTAATAATACCAACATAAATGACGATGACGTAAAATATTTGGTTAAAAGAATTATGTTAATTTGCAAATTTGGGTAAATTTTAAATGGGTAGCTACGTCAAAGGATAAATAAAAGGGCTTACAGTTTACAAAAATTAAATTTAGTTATTAAGTTTACAGAAAACTAAATAATAGTATCTTTCAAGGAATTTTATACATTTATTTTATTTATAGACACCAAGATATGTTGTAGGTACTTAAATTTTAACTACATGTAGTAGAACGTTCAGGTTTGAACTTAAAGCTATCATTCAGCACCATATTTTAAATTCTTATTGAAAACCATATTATTCCCTACATAATTTAAGCGTAAACCAATAATGTCCGAATGATATCATTAGGTTCTCCCCAAACATTCTCCAAACCTCAAACATACCTAAACGTATTATTGAAGGAGTGCATCTTTCCTCCATCCAGGGAGATGTCCTCCTGTGAATTGTTGGACGTGGTGGAGCCAGCGGCGAAGCTCTTCGCGATCGGTTTCTTGACGTAAGGCGGGTCGTATTTCCGTGACGTACTCTTTTTCCTGAGGCAGGCGTGGCGTGGGAACGCACACTCAGATCAATCGATAAAGTTTACGAGAGTGGAGGTCGGTGACGACAACAGATGCTGTCGTCACCGAGGGTCTGAAGTGAGGAATAGAAGATGATACGGATTCATTTTATAGGTGCCCAGATGTCTGGATACCGAAAAATGTTCTAACACGTAGAGAAAACAGTCAAATATTATTAGAAAAACGGTAAACTGATTATTGTAATTACATTTGGATTTTACTAGTCATCGTCCGTTCCTCAAAAGTATTTGAAATTTACTTGACAGCAAATACTGGCGCTTTTGGATATTACAAAACAAAGTTCTCTTTAAAATTTTTGAATTGGACTTTAGAATCAACTTTTCGTTTCATTCCTCATGGGAATTGATGTCACATGGAAATTAGTAAACAGAGATTGATCTTAGCTTAGTGATTGTAGGCTCCTTCCAGTAAATTAAAAGCAGGGGACAGGGCACTTACAGTATTTTCCGAAGCAAATATTGAAAATCTGCTAGAGTTAGCAAAGGTGATAAGCATTGTTTGCTGGAAAGATCCTTAAGTCTTAAATGTAACATTAGGCGTTGCTAACTAGATAGACAGCTGCTTGAAAGAAGAATCCGTGCATCGCACATTCGCTTCTCGTGCAAAAGTTAATAGAATTTAGTGGTAGTGGTAAGTGATTGGTGACGTTAGAGTCGAGCGATCTATATCTTCTCCGGTTTCATAGTAACTGAATGTACATACCTCGGCGTGGCACAACACCACGTACCGTGTCGGAGCGGTCTCAGATCTGTAACTCGCGCGCAATAGTTATGAGTGACACATCGGAAGATATAGACGCGAGCGCGCCGCCGGGACGCAGCACTGTAGCGCCCGGCGACGCGGCCTCCGACCAAGAAAGGAAACGAAAACGAGTCACAGTTCACATAAGCCAATGCATACATCCAAGAGCCCAGAATCTTAAGGGTTTGAGTCGAGGTGTCTCGAGTACAACGAGGAAAGCCTTGTCGGCATGCAGCGAGGCGGACGGACGGCGAGGCACGGCCGCGCGGCCCGCCCGCTCGCGGACACAGAACCACAGATCAAATGCAGTTGTGGCGCGCCAGCCAGGCCGACGCGCCACCCGCCAACTCTAACTCTACGACCACAAAGTAAACGACATAAAGAACGTATGTCCAAAAGGAAAAATAATAAAGTAAATGAAACCAATCGCCGACGTAAAAACGAACAGAAACACCAACGCTAACGTCTAAAATAAACATACAAGTATACGAAGGTGACGATTTAAATTTCTTCTTAAAGACTACCTTTGGTCTGTTTTCTGCTCACTAACCTTAGGCACAGGGAGAAGTTTTTGTGTACTACGACTGACCTGTAGCAGAGAGCGCTCAGGGCAAATACTATGAATACCCCCCCTACCACAGACATGAGCACCGCCACGAGGAAAACCGTGTTCGAGCCGTGGTAGTTCTCTGCGCCCAAACAGAAGGGAGTGAGTAACGGCCGGCGCGGTCGGTGACGTCACGGGGATCGCGTGACGTCAGCGAGGCGGGCGGCCGGCGCCGGCGCCGCGGGGGCTCGCGGTCGGCTTCACACGACACGGACACGACACGACACGACAGGCACGAGCGACAGACACAGTGCGACAACACCGAGTTACCGGCCGTTACCTGAAGCAGTACGCCATCCAGGCGAACCCCACGAACACGGACAGCACGACCGCGAGCAACAATATCACCATGTTCATGGTGCTCATCTTATTCCCCTCGTGCTCACCTGCAAGAGAGGGGTCCCGCGCGTTAGTGCGCCGGCGCCGCCCGCCGCGTCGCGCCCTCCGAGCAATGCTCCATGCGCGATCTATATGTACGTGCGAGTGCGCTTTGTGCACAACGGACCACCGGACGCGGACACCACGAGACTTACGTAAGGTATTTGTGACAATTTAGCCCAAAATTGGGGCTGTAAATTACTCGAAATAGGCTATATCTATATTTTAATACAAAAATCAACTTACGTAAGACTCTGTAAACTTTACATTTTAGATTACTGATAAACATCGTCATTTTCCAAATGTAACGCGACGCGACCCGACTGAAAAACGCATGCTTTGCGTAATTTTGAAAAGCAGTGCTCGGATTGTTTTGGCCAATTGTTTTAGTTTAAAGTAGGGGGAATATTAATAGATACAGTACAAAAACACCTGAAAACATAAACATGAATTATAGTAAAATTATATAAGTGTTAGAAGTAGTAACAGATTGGAAATTATAAAAATATAGACGAAGAAGATTATCTACATTATTAGCAATGTCTTTTGTAATTTATTACGTTGAAAACACAGTTTCATGCGTTTTTTTGTTTTTTGTTAGGCTTTCTTATGTTCAAATAAGAAATGTTGAGCTGTTTGATATAGTTAATTTTTTTACTAATTCCATAATTTTATGACTATCCATTACTTATGCATCTTGGGGAGCACAAAAATGATTGACCAATTAATTACCCTCGGCAATATTGTTTTTTTTCTTATGAACTTTTTCATCTATAATTATCATAATCTTCATAATTATGATAAAAAAATTGCTTGTGATAATTATTACGATAGTCTTATCAAAGTAAATATCCTTTATTTTAATATAGATTTAAAAGAAGACAAGAAGAATAAAAGTTACAGATGAAACTAATAAAAATAAAGAAAGGCAAAAATATATTTAAGTATTAATTTGCTTATAGTTAATTATACTAACTTATATTAAAACCTAGACTGCTTTTTATTGTAAAAATGCAGCAGTATGTAAGAAAAAAAATAAGGTTATAACATAGGTTATCAATTAATGAAATAGTTCCAACATTATATAATTTTATGTTGCAGGAAACTTTTGTTTGATAACATAGAATTGTTTTTGCAAAACTAGTTGAAAAAAATCTGGAATTGTATTACCATTTTCAAATACACACATACTTTGGTTTTAGAACATCTACGTATAATGTTTTAGATGACGTCATTTCGAGGTATATAGGCATTTCAAAATACCAACTGCAACGTTATTTTTTCAATAAATAATACTTCTCAAAAATCTTATATATCTATATAGTTTTATAACGCTAATCTTAACTAAAGCGTATATAACTGGGGTCGACTCACCATACGGTGTTTCCTTCTTGGTCATATTGTAGGCAGCTTTCGTGGTATTATCCGGTACGTATGGCGTAGGGGATGGTGGGAGAGCGTCGTGGTGCGAACAGTCGGGGCCAGTCCACCCACGGTTGCAGACGCATTTGTTCATGTTCGAACACACCTGAAAAAATTTGGTGTGAAGGATGAGTACGATGATGTAAATTTTGGAATAAAGTCTCATACACATAGCAGCACGCCTGTATTCCACGAGGGGGTAGGCAAAAGTGTACATACTTATGCACCCACATTTCACCAATGCTGATATTCAGCACCATGTATGTGATGAGCTTATTGCCATCAACTGGGCACAATTTCTATTACCGGGCTGCTATTAAGAATTTCCTAACAGAAAAACCCAATAGCACTTTACCCGATCCGTGAAACAAAACAAAGTATCTCATGCTCAGTAATTGTCCTTGCGATTACTATACTGACGCGGCAGTTACAAAGTTATCAACGGCAATATAATTGATTGGCATAAAAATATATCTATAAAGTTACAATATTAAATGGAAAAAGAATACGGTCGCGAACAGGATTCGAACCTGCGCCTCCCGGATAGATACTCCAGGCGCTCTGACCACTAAGCCATCTCGACCTCGACCGTATTCTTTTTCCATTTAATATTGTAACTTTAGAGTTCGCTAAGCATGCGTTAATGCTTTTTCAAAGACATATCTTGAATATATCTATAATTTTTATTACAATTAATAATTAGGTATTATACAAACTGCATTAGAATAAAATATATGACTTTCTATGAAACTTCTTTTGGAAGGACTGGCCACTATACACATCGCAGTAACAATAGATTTTAAAACTCTCATAAACCCATATACGTCAAATTCTAAAGCCATCACATAAAATGAACCGAAACTTAACCCATTTAGCTCCCGCAAACATACTCTGTAACAGTCCAAACTTAGTATTATCGAATCAATTCTAGACTTAGAACAAGTTTCAGTGATATTAAGGGAATTAATTTCGCAGTAAAATCGATTCGTATTACCTAACTGCCACAAATTGGACTCCGGTGGATACTACTATTGGCAACTCGTTTTTTATATTCAAGGGACCTTTTCAAGAGATTTTGTGGTAGAACTTCTAACATTTTCAGTAACTTAGTATTTAAGTAACATAGTACTAATATCATCCTCCTCTAATCTACTCGTTTCATTACGGTACTCTCACTCACCCTTTATCTCACTCTCTCATCTCATTCTATTCATTTCTATTAGCCATCATGGCATACATTAATTTGACCTGACTTTTTTCTAAAAAGTCAGGTCAAATTATATACGTGTTTCGTGAACTCAACGCTCACAATAAAAAAACAAATGATTGAGGCTTTGAACTTAGGTATATTCTAAAGGATTATTGGTAAACATCATGTTTATTGATGAATTCTCACAAAAAAAAGAGATAATAGATTCAAAGTCTCTAATTATATTTTCATCCATTACAAAACCGGGAACATACCAAAATTACTTTATATTTATCAAACACATTTTCCGAAAACAAATATATATAAAAGAAATATATATATAATATTTATGACGAATTATCCTCAATAACACAAGTAAATCAGTTTTGTCCAAAGCCCTAAAGGGTGCAAATGAACGAATTTAAAGTGACTTTGAAGCGAGTTGCCCCGGTAACTCGATTCCGTGCCGATTGAGTTTAGGCACAAATCGGCGACTGCCAGTGCGGAATCGGTGTCAAATTCAACACCGGCCCAGTCGAACGGAGGTGAAGAACGATGGGGGACGATTATTAAACTTTATACGAAATTTATTCATAACAAAAACTCCTATTAAGTACTTTGTTCCTTTTATAATTTCAAATTTAAATCGATTTGGAATTGAAGGTAGAAGTTGTGGTAGCGGCTGGAGGAAACTGTCGCTTTTCTTTTATTTATTTAACGGTTCATGTACACACAGACAGAAGAATAAATACATTAGAATAGGAAAGACGAATACAAATTTATGTTAAATAGTAGTGTTCACTAAGGTTGGTTATTTTAATAGAATTTTCGCATTTTTATGTTAAATATAAGAGTAATGGGTGCAAATATATGCAATATCTAGCTACTTCCACAATATTGAGCGTAGTCATGCAAATACCTGTGCACCGCCCGCACCCCCCGCAAATATATGCACATACGCAAGCGGTGAAAAATTTATTGCAAATACCACCAACTACTCTACACGTGTTTCGCTCGCCCACGGGACATCAACAGGAGCTGTTAAACCGTGCAGTGTCCCCACGACTACCCTCAATATTGTGAAAGTAGCTAGATATTGTATTTATTTACATCTATTGTAATGGACTTCCGCAAAGTATCGCCTGAATCTATTCAATAAATATAACTGTAATTCCTCTTTATCAGGACTTACAGGAGCACTTCTGTAAATTGAAATATTTGTTAAAGCCTTTCTCAAATGACTCGTATTAAAATCTGATTAAATAAGCAAAGTATGCGATACATGTCTTCCAAAATCCTATCTGCACAATTCTTCGTATGAAATACACACTCCTAAAACGGACGTAAACAAATCTAGCACCAAACTGTTTCACGAAGCTACATATTTAACTAAAACCGTAGGAAGTTACTATTTAAACTATTTACGTCCCAACTCGGGTCCAACTATTCGGAGTCGTAACAGAATTCGGCGCACGGCTCGTACGTCCAATCAGATTTTGTTGGGGGCTGGCCACCCGTCACACCGAGACTTAGTTAAGGAGTTGTGGGGAAATTTCTACACGATTGTAAGTAAATTTTTGTGTAAATATTTCGTTTGATCTGTTCAGTTTCTCTGAGATAGGCTGCTTTTACCCGGTCACTGGAAATAATGTTAATTTCAACAGAAGCGGTTTATTTAGTATTAGTGGTCTTATTGTTGAGAGATATCATGTCTGTTGCGACAAGATATCATGGAATTATCACGGATCTGAAAAAAGACGGATCTAATCTTGCCTTGTCATAAGCGAAGCATAGATTACGCACATACACGCAGCGCCGACTGGATGAGTTTTAAGTATTTGTATGCGTTTAGCTCGTGTATTACAAGCGAAATTGGATGACTAGGCATGCTTCTCACTTGTCGTACGCAACGCTCCGTCCGTATTTTTTTATGGTCCGTGGGAATTATATATATTTACCTGACTGTTTTGGAGGTAACACGACAGTCACCTTAAATATTTTTATAAATAATATTCCATTATGTCTGTATTCCCTGAAGGGCTAAGCAGAGGTGTATTGTTACACCCATATTTTATTTACTTGTAAATTCCATGTGCACCTATTGCCATTCCAATCTCATTCCATTAACACTGCTCGACGCAAGAACCAGACTTAAGACCTCAAGTTCCGCAGTCGTGTATGCGACCACTAATATTAATGAGGCCTAGAAGATGACCCTTAACATAATAGGGAAAAAGGTAATCTGTTAGCTCATTAATTACCAGACAGAAAGGATTTTTATTGTTATAAATTACAGTTTTATACTTGTCGTGGTTATTGTTGGGGAATTGATTGCCTACGTAAGAGCGCTGGCTTTTAGAAAATCCAATGGGTTCATTTATGGATCCGTTTTTAATAACTGGAGAAGTATATCTGCCTAGCCTTTTCCCAATTACATTGGGGTTGGCTTCCAGTCAAACCAGATGCAGCTTACCAGTATTTTACATGGAGCGACTGCCTATCTGACACCCAGAACCCAGTAACTGGGTAACACGATATCTCGTGGTATGACTGGTTGTCAGTCTTTCAGGCCTCTGACTACCCGTAACGGCTGTCATTGATATTAATTTGACAAATCGGGACCGACGGCTTAACGTGCTTTCCGAGGCAGGTAGGGGTCTCGGTATGAAAGGATGGTCACCCATCCACAGACCGTCCGTAGCAAGTGCAGATTAACCTCGATCGATCGATTTGTGCGGCTGTTACTTAATAAGAGCCCCTTTGGGTTATAACTTTCGTGCGAGAAGAAAAATGCACATCGTTATACAAATAAACATTCTACCTGCGTAATTTTGAAAAGCTCTCCAGCAGAACTCACGTTATTAGCGAATAAGATAAGCAGTAGGACAGAAAGATGTTGCGCATCATCACAACTACACTAAGACGCGTAAATTAATGATCTGGTCAGTTTTTATGGCTATGATCGTGGGTGCCCTGCACCCATTTTTTATCTCTCCTGGGTGCTGGAGCTCCCGAGCAACCACGTAGTGAGCGGCCCTAGCCTAGGCCTACTCATTGTTTGCCTAGATGTGTTATGTACACAAAGTACAATAGTGTTACTAATTAAGAGTTATTTCCAGGAGCTCCAAATCTATTATTTTCTGAATATTTTGTATACACGCCTTTCGTTTCTGTGAATGCGGTATGCAATGGCAAAGCGTTGCTGAAATGCAGTCACCATTAAGCGAATATGCGACCTATTTGATCGCAATTCGCGAGCATCGAGGCTGAATAGCTTGACAATGTGTATCTTCGATAACATGGCTATTAACGATACTATAAGCAATAATAGTTATGGTATCACAGCATCAATAGTTTGCCGATCACGTTATTGTCTAAACTGCAGGGAACCGTGTTAACATCGAGGTTGTCTTCCAATAATTAACGTGTGAATCAGCTTTAGTGGTTACTGTTACTGTGAGGCTGTATCATCCCACGGTTGGCGCAGTTAGCGCAGTGGTCGAGAGACCGACTGTTGCGCCTCGTGTAGCAGGTTCGATTCCTGCACGGAGAAAATTTGTATGGTCTACAGATAATTCTTCCTCTCTGGGTCTGGGTGTGTGTGCATGTGAGATTATATGTCTATAAACGCACCCACGACAAAAAAGAAATTACTGGTGTGCGGCAAAGTTAAAAAACAAACTCATTCCCAAATGGCAAAAAAACTAATGTTTTTGTGAACACATTTACGGCCGCAATAATGCGCTTCCGCTTTAATTATTTAGGTAATAATTGACGTTTTAATTTAAGGGTGAAGTGACATCACGTAGTGCCACATATCGTGTGGACTTTACGTGGAGTTGAGGTACTTATGTGTTTGTTTAACAAGGCTGGAAACTTCAGGCGGCACACGGTAAATTCAGTTTTACAAATTCATTGCACTCTGCTCATTACCAAAGTGTCCGTAAATGCCATCCTACGGCGTAAGTTATAAGTTATAATGGTTTTAAGGATAAATATATAACTTGAAATTTAATACACACGGACAACGACACGGTAGCTCAGTTGGTAGAGTGATGACACGGAATGTCAAGGGTCGCGGGTTCAAGCACCGCTCATGTCTATTATTTTTCAATGTTTCCTTGAAAAACAGTAATTAATATAGGCCTTAACATGTATAATAAATATCAATATATACCTATATATATATAATTGTTTTATTTATCGAGTTGTTAGACTTCTGTTTATTAATTGTTTTGTAAAGTGAGCAAAAAGAAAGTATTACAATTAGGTAAAGAGACTGATTATTATTTTAATTTATTTCCCGTTCTAGATTAGAATCCCGGGGCGGGCAGTGTTATTGAGGTTTTCTGTTAGGAAATTCTTAGTAACAGCCCGGAGTTTGGAGTTTTTGATGGCCACAGTACAGATTACTTAATATTTAATAGGCACATGCCACTAAATACATAAAATGCATTGATAAAATGTGAGGTTGTATATTGTTCAGCTCTGCCTAATCATTTGAACAGAATAGGCGTGAGAGGTTATGTTATGATATTAGTATTTTTCCATTATATTTTTTATTTAAAGATATATCATAACATTCTTTACCCAAACAATTTAAATATTATAAAATCTAATAAATAAAAATCTCGTGTCACAATGTTTCTTATTGAACTCCGCCGAAACGGTTTGACCGATTTTTATGAAATAATTAATGTATCATATATAATTATATTTTTTAATACATTTTGTGGCCATGTAATGCCTATATTAATTACTATTTTTCAATATTTCTTTGAAAAATAGTAATTAATTAATGTTTATTTGGTAGGTCTGAGAATAGATCGTAGGCTATTTTTGATACCCCTAGGTGATAAGGGTGGCCCTATCCAGTTTTTTATGGCAGAACAACGTGGCTGGGCACAGCTAGTATTAGATAAACGCAGCTACCCAAACAATACAAATATTATAAAATGATTTATATATTTATTTCATTATCAACACCAACCTAACAGGTTTACACCCAATGCGATAATGAGTGACTCACAACATCGCAGCGGACTCTGTTCATGATAAAGGGCTCCGTTCGAGTTCGAAACTAGTCGGGCAATCCCGAAGAATGCACGTGAGTAATAACCGTTGAACAATAATAATTAATATCAATGCGATAATATTGTCTACAGTTACAACGAACGATAAAAAAACGACATTCTTTTTCGTTTTACCCTCCTAACTTGGCACATCATTAGGGGAGGTAGACACCGTCAACTTATAATTAACGATGTCCAAACTATAGTGCGAGCGCGCCAATTAAATGTTATTCAATTAAAACTCACCTTGTTACAGACGATATTAAGCCACTTTGATTATTTTTACCACATTTTGAGGTAAAGTTACTGTAGGTAAAAGGGGTTTCAATAAAGTAATTTTTAGCATAACAGAACATAACGTCTGTATATAATTATATTTTTTTAATACATGTTGAGGCCATGTAATGCCTATATTAATTCTATTTTTCAAAGAAACATTGAAAAAATAATAGACAAGAACGGGGCTTGAAATTGTAAATCTGTAAATGATTACTAGATAAATATCACCAGGCGTCTCCTTAAGACGTATACAAAGAGGATTGAAAATTCAATAGGTTTGAACACGACAAGGTAGCTCAGTTGGTAGAGTGATGACACGGAACGTCAAAGGTCGCGGGTTCAAGCCCCGTTCTTGTCTATTATTTTTTCAATGTTTCTTTGAAAAATAGAATAACGTCTGTATTTCCGGAACGGGAAGGCAGAGGTGTACACAGTTGTACACCCACATTTCACCAATGTGTTATTTATTTAATTTATTTATTTATTATAATTACAAAGTATACACTTAAAAGTTTCATATGTGTTACAAAACCGGAGTAGCAGTTTAACTGTGAGTGAGACGCCTTAAATAAATTGAAGTCTCATGTAATAATTGATGAGGCTATTGCCATCTACCGGCCACGATTCCAAACTCCAGGCTGCTACTGAGAATTTCCTAACAGAAAAACCTGATAACACTTTGCTCGACCTGAGAATCGAACCTGTGATCTCATGCTCAGCAGGCGCGCTTGAGACCACTAGACCAACGAGGCAGTCTAAAGTAATTTTTACTTTGTTGAATTGTATCTTTGTTGTACAATAATCAGGATTTATATTAAGTTTATTTTGTGTATTGAACGTACATGTATCTGCCTAGCCATTTCCCAATAACATTGGGGTCAGCTTCCAGTCAAACCGGATGCAGCTTAATGCCAGTATTTTACACGAAGCGACTGCCTATCTGACCTCCACAACCCAGTTACTGGGTATCTCGTACATGATATCTCGTGTTATGACTGGTTGTCAGACTTTCGGGCCTCTGACTACCTGTTTAACAGCCGGGACCGATGGCTTAACGTGCTCTCCGAGGCATCGAGGGGTTTCGGTATGAAGTGATGGTCACCCATCCTGGGACCGACTGCGGCAAGCGAAGTAACTAAGAACGTAAATATGACATTAAAAAGTCACATTTGCACAAGAGACGGGCCCTTAACTACTCGTCAACCTCGACAGTATGCGTTAATACGTCCTAACGTAAAATATTAACATAATTTTAAAATATTACCCTACTCATGTGGTCGACTGTACGTTCAGACTTTATTGGATTAAATATGAATGTGCCGTATATTACCAGGAGTTCGAAGCAGTAATTAACTGTAAATATAATAGCTGCTCACGGATATATGAATTTTAAATAAGCTACCGAAGGTACGTAAACATGTGTTTAAAAAAAAAAGAATTGGTTTTTGCTTGAAATTGAATAAGTGGAAATTGTGTAGTGCATTAATGTTTAAATAATTATGGCTGTATATAGCGTGTGACAAGTCTCAAATAATAATTAAGGATATTTGAGGTGTCATAGTTATAATCTTTCGGTATAGAAGTTGGAATCAAACCCCAAACACTAGTGATAGTTTTCACCAAAAACATTCAGGCCCACGATAAAAGTCTGTTAAAAATATATCGGTATCTAAGTATCTGACAAATTATGTTTCTTAGGGAAAATTATTCAGTTTCGTTGGTATAATCCACATTTAGACCTAAAAAACATTAGGAAAAACACTGCTCGATAATTTTCAGCGTATTTTTTTATTTCACGTGCTGAGCCGACCCCAAATAAATTAGGATAAGGGCAGGGGGTTGATGATGATGTCTTTATTATTTTCCCGGAAATTTTAAATGGCAAATTCGTGCATGCGAAAATCTGTGTCACAGAATTGCGGTTCAAATATTACCCTTTTTGTTTTAATTCTGTATAAATGTCTGACCCAATGGTAAAAAAATATTGTTTACAAAATCGCTGCTGCGTGAATAGACGCTCTCGAGATATTTACCATCAAAAATCTGCCTCCTTTGTCTACTCAACTTCAACAATCACCCCAACATTCCTACAAAATATCTACGTGACACGATCTCATTTAATTAATTACGGCCATTTTTAAAGCAATTCCTTGTTAACGAAGTGCCAACACGGCGGGAAATTAATCAGGAATCATTTGAGTACCTACGGCACGGTTCCCGACGAGTCTTTGTAAATAGTATCTGTTACCGAGGAAATGGTACTCCATGTTAATTGTAATCAGTGTTGCGGATGTTATGTGTTACGTACTGGGTTTTATGTTTTTTAAATGCATATGTTTCAGGTTAGTTTAGGATCTGATGACGATCTTCGGAGATAGACAATGGAACTCTTCAATAAATAACAGCAAGTTACCTACGACTGCTGCAATTGTATGTCTATGTATTTCCACCATTCCAAAACATAACATGACGCCTATACGCTTTGAAGGGGTAACAAGATGTATAGAGTACACCTTTATATAGTTTTTGTCTAAAGTACTGCTTTGATTTGGATGGGACTGTCACTATTCGACTAATTACATTTGTATTGATTTTATTAGGTTTGCACCTAAAGGTCTTATCTTTTAGTTTTTCTGTGCCTGTGTGATCCATCGACCACATAGTTCTGACCCTTCGGGGTAGCTTGCGTGATGTTAGGTGTAGGTTAGGCAAATTTTAAGTTATTTTGTGGCAATATTATTCAAGTTAATCAGAAATTTTTAGTTATACCGGGGGCACTTTATTTTGTTGCCTATGGAAAACCTCAGAAATGAAACATTCACATGGCAATTCGACATCAAATCCAATTTACCTCCAACAGTTATTATGCCGAAAATTTGTAAACAATTTTTACCCTCATTATGAAAATTGACAAAAATAATTTTAGGTTACCTAAAATTTACCTCTCGACGACCATAACGTATATGTGTTAGCGACAAAACAAGTAGAATACATCGAGATTAAAAAAAAAACCATATCCATGACATGACTCATCATGTAAATCCAAGTCATCATCAGCGGGATTACTCTTGAAATTAATACCAATTCTAATCCATTTCCTATACTAAATCAACACCTTAAAATAATGTGTAAAGCTAAAATAAATTTACCTATATCATTGTTATCTCTTATAGCATGTTGGATTGTTAGTATCCCCATTCTTGAATAATATTTAAGACAGTTTTACATTTAAAAGTACGCATTGACATATTTGCAATGACAATCGAGTGGAGTAATTTAAAAAAATACCCCTATAAAATTATAATATTATAAATGGAAAAAGAGTTCGCTAAGCATGCGTTAATGCTTTTCAAAGATATATCTTTAGTAACCCTATAGATCATTAATTAACTCGATCGCATTAAAGGCAGTGCAGTTTTGGAGCATGGCAGTCGACTTGTGTCGCTGGTATGACTTTACTATAAAACTGTTTTAGCTGAGTCAGTATTTTTGCCCTAGCAACGGCTAACATAAATATCGTATACATATAATATATCATATTTTTATATCGCCGCACAGCCTGGGGTTACTTTTTAATAGTTTGAGTGGTGCCTCGGGTCGCGTGTTATTCAATTTTTGGTTCACCATGGCGCTGTTAGATTTTATACACTTAGTGTAGGTACGTGTGTGATATTGATACTGCAAATGTAGATATGAAAGTACCATTCAGATCTTCCAATATATTTAATGCTTTTTTGGGACATGTTGGTTAAGTAAAGAACGATGTCAATAGAAAAAATTGATGCCGTGACAGTAATAAGCTGCAATTAAGTTTCCCATTTGTCGTAAATGAGCCTGGTGAAATAAATAAATGTACTACTCTATGTACAGTAGAAAATATTGAGGTAAAATATCACTTCATCTATGTTCATCAAATTGCTTGCATCAAACTTCCAAATAGGTAGGGTGCGTTAAGCCTGTAAAATAACGCTGAAGGGACTTTTTTGGTATCTGTGCCTAACCCTTAGGGTAAAAATAAAATAATATGTGACTTACCCCTTTGCCAGAGCACTCGTTGTTATTATGGTCAGTAGGGCACTTGGTGTGGTCGATGTACGGGAAGATGGAAGTACAGGTCTGGTTGACGCACACCAGGTTGTCGCCACACGGCGTGCCGTCGCGCACTAGCCCTAGCGGAGCGATCTCAGAGTGCTTCGGAAGACCTGTTGTTGCTCTGAAATTGGGGAGGGTATATGTTTAAGTATAATGACGTTTGACGCCAAAATGAAATCTGTTTGGCATTTAATTTCTGCAGCTTGCAACACTGTATAGTTAAATGAAATAATTTAATATGCAGCTTGTTATTTTACTTAAGTATTGGAATTTGTAGATTGCTTGTGATGCATAAAATCTCTGTTACTAAGCATGTTTTGGTCTCTCAGGATACTAGCTATCACCCTGTCATATTTCATCCCAATGATTTTAGTGGTTCAGTGGTCTATCCTTGCAAGGGTAGTTAACAAGCAGACATACTGGTTACTTGAATTGCTCATGACAGCTATAGACTTAAGATTATATACAACTGTCCTGTTCACTAATCCAGCAAAAAATTACTTCATGATCGTGATGATTGACTTGTTCCACCAACGGTGGATTATTCAAAGTAGCGTTTCCACTACTATATGCTACTCACTTGCATTCGTATTCGTTTCCCTTGATGCTGATGACGGTCCTGGTATAGTACTCGTCCATGCCCGTCACTATGGGGTACCTGTTGCCCTGCTGACACTGCAGAGAGCCGCAGCGGACATTCCTGGTAAAGAAGCATTGATCATGAACATTTGACAAAGAAACCATTAAAGGAAAGGCCATGAACGTCATTTTGGGTAGTAGAGTTCGAAGAAGGAGTCTTTATATTTACAGAAAATGTATCAGTCTTGAAAAACCTCGAGTTAGACATTAAAATTCTAAACATAATTAAACTGATCTACTCACTCAGTCTCACACTTAATAAAGTGTCCATTGCCGTCTTTCCCACAGTGTCCAGTCACGGCTCCCTTCGAGTTGAACTGCTCGAAGCACTCCTTATCAGCCCCGATAGTACCTTGGCCCCAGATCCTCTCACACTGAAGGGAGAGGGTAGGGCACTGGCCGGCAAAGCAGTACCCCTTGCCTTCCTCGCAAGGTTCTCCATTTTTCCGATGAGCATCAGTTGGGCAAGAACCGGAAAGACCAGTGCAGTACTCGTCAAGGTCACATTCATTGCTGGCGTCGCGGCAGATTATGCCACGGGGTTTTAGCTGTGGGGAGGAATGGTTAGTTAGGTTGGTATAACTTTAATTATATTAACATAACATAACATAGCATCACGCCTGTATTCCACGAGGGTGTAGGCAGAGGTATACACAGTTGTATACTTAGGTACATTTCATCAATCATTGAGTCCCATGTAATAGGTTGCTTATTCCTGACACAATTCCAGCCACCGGGCTGCTACAGAAAATTTCCTTACAGATGAGCCAAATAACACTTTGCTCGATCCGGGTATCGCACCCAGGACCTCACGCTCGGCAGTCACCCGTGTGCCCACTAGACTATTGAGGTCGTTTCTTAATAGTATTATATTTCAGTCTTTATATTAATTTGCTTCATTTTCTATAATTAATGTGGTAATATGAGGTAATTCAAAAATACTTTTTTATCGTTACCCACTTTTTGATCATAATCATGCTTGGTTAAACTGGGTTGGTAATGACGTCACCAAAAGACGTATTAAAATGTGGAAGAAGAATTTGGGGTAGCGAGCAAAGGTCGAGATGGCTTAGTGGTCAGAGCGCCTGGAGTATATATCCGAGAGGCGCAGGTTCGAATCCTGTTAATAAATATAAATAATAAATAACTATAATGTTTACGATCGTACTTTTTTATTTCCACAAAAAAATATTTCTTTTCAGTATGCGTTTGAAAGATATATTTATATTTGGTTGGTAATTTTAGTATTAAGTATATTGTTTATACAAAACAAGCTGTAGAAAGGATCGAGTTCACGTGTGATTCGTGTGTGTAATCCTCTCTTACCCTAATTTCCTCACGCACACATAAATAAACAACTCTACTTTACCACTAAATCACTCTTTTTGCGGTTCCAAGCGTCCCATTTGCATAGTTGTCCAAAACTTTATGTGGAATTAACTTTGTATTATTCAACATTATGACACACTGCTAGAACATTAATCAGTTTAAAACTGATGAAATTCACGCGTACCTTGTAAATTAGTCAGAATACATTTGTCTCTACAAAATGCAAATATGTTTTAACTGTAAGTCTTGTATTTAAATGTGCTGGAGACTGTACTTATTATGACAGAACTTCAGGGTTCATTCTAAGTTTTGTTATAGAAATTAAAGGAGTTAGACTAAAGTTGTTCTGTGTAAGGACTTGGTGTTTCATGAATAAACTTGCTAGGCTTTCGTATGCTTTGAAGTAGAATGCGACAAATTCTCAAAAGCAGAAGAAGAAATACCCTATCAATATGCAAGTTTTAAAGTGCTTACAAACTAATCAATTAAACACCTCCCCACTCTGTTACATAGACAGGCTTTACGGATTATCCTATAGTTTTTTACCCCTCTCACTCTGAACAACTAAGTGTCAGAGTTTAAACCACCCGTAGGCCACTGACATGACTTTACTGGTGCTGGTTTCGTCACGATGTTTTCCTTCACCGTTTTAAGCAATTAATTTCTAATACGCACATGACTCGAAAAGTCATTCGAACTTGTAACCTTTGACTTGCCAGTCTTACGGTCATACCATTAGGCTACCACTGTTATTTCCTTTTCTTTTGCAATGTTATCAGGTCGAGTGAATATAATATTTTTAGATTTAATACCCGTATAGTGTATACCGCTGCAGAGTGACCCTCAGTCACTCAAATAAAGAAATAACGAGTCGAGCCAGTATTTATTTATTTATTTAATTAAGTTCCTCAATATGTTCTTCTCTTTATGAGAAAAGACCCACTGATCATCAGTTTCGCTCATTGCAAGCAATTATTTTATACGACGACATTATATTTTCTTCATAATGGTTTTGTTCGCAATATTTATAGGGTATGGGATATTTATTCTAAGTTGTTAATTGGTAGCTTAGGTTTACTCTGTGAGCCTTTTCTTGTAAATATTCGAATAAAAAAAAAAATGGCTTCAAGATAGTACCTACATACGAGTATATATCTATTATGACGTTAAGATATATTCCTATTATATAAAGTTTAGTCTCACCTGGCATCTCTCGCAGCATTCTCCAGAGGCGCATTGGGATTCCTTGGTGAGCCTGCAGGTGAAGGGGTCGCAACAAGGGTTGGTATTCTGGCACTCCGTGATGGTGCCACAGTCACACTCTTCGCCTTCGTCCAGTCGACCATTGCCGCATTGATGGTGGATGACCAGCTATAGGAATAGAAAATTATAATTGATATATAATCAAGGACTGGCAGAAGCTTCTTATGGCTGAAGAACTAAAGAAGAACTATATTTTCCTCTAAAACCATTTATGGTTTTAGAGGAAAATATAGACACAAAGAATTCTAAAAAATTACCTTATTTTATTAAAAACATTAAGATGAATAAGATTTTCAATAAAATAAAAGTATAAAATGCTGCAATCGGCCATGTTAACTGAAACGTCAATCACAGCGAATGACATCACACATCAGTCAAATGTCAATCATCGCCGTACATTATGGCTTCAACTTATGTCAAATATGCTGAGGCATGACGTCAAAACGGCGCCATGACGCCCAGCAGCGTTTTCGCGATAATCAAATTAGATAGATTAAAATACAATAATTTGCGTTGAAACTTAGTTTATTGCTGAAATAATGTGTTTTTAGGATATAGTACCTACATTATTAAAGGAGATTTCAAAATCTGTCATCATGCCTATTTCAGCCGTGGGGATTGTGGATGTGTGACTATGGATCCTATAGCTGTTTGTTTCTTAAACAATTTTATCATGAGTAGATATGGTTTACACGTTTATATGCTCTGCATTAACTGTAATCGGAACTATATAACACCTATTTTAATTTGACTACTGACTTGGGCTTAAGGTGGGTAGTCAAATCAAATTTAAACATACTTAGTCCGAACCAAAACAACGAAAATACGAAACAGCCACACATTCCTCATAATTCCACAACTCTATAACCTACAATAACAAAACATCTGTTTTAAGAAAACCCCAAAATGGAAAACAAAACTAAATACAAGGAACACGTACCGACATGTCAAACTCAGTCAAAAAAACATTAAGCGAACAAGGGAAACATTTCAGAATGCCCAAAGGGTGTGTGTAGGCACACATTCATATTGAATTTACATCGGGAATCGAGATTCAAAGGTAAAGGTATCACTATATACACAAATACATATGTATGTGTGTGTAAGCGGTAATATGGCCTCGGTATTTTGTTTTGAGGTACAGAATTCCTTTTTTACATTGAACGCTCAAAGGCTGTATTTATTTGGAAGACGTGACCTAAAACTGTCATTTAAAGTGAAATACATTTCTAGTCAAAGAAATATACTAGTATTCTACTTATCGTATGGTTGATGAACACCCTAGTATTAGACTGGGATCAGACCCGTAGGTCCCTGACATGGCTTTACACACTATCGAGAACATCTCTCAGGTGTGCTGGTTTCCTCGCGGTGTTTTCGTTCACCGTTTTAAGCAAGTGATCATTAATTTATAATACGCACATGACTTCGAAAAGTCTGCGGTACGTGCCTTGGATTGGAACTTGCGACCTGTGACTTCTCAGTCCAAAGGTCATACCACTAGGCTATCACTGCTTATAATATACTAGTTTGAATTCCCATTGATTGTTAAAGAGACTGGAGGAAGACAAAAACGCGAGGCAAAATCTCCACGCTAATAAAGATTAGAGAGATTAGTGCAGACGCCACCGAAAACCATATCCGATGTTACTGGTTTTGGAAATAAATTATTCTTATAAACCTTGTTTTACGTGAATGCCACATTTTAACAGTTCGATGATATATGAGTACGTGCCTACTGGCAAAATTTCTAAAATGTACCTACATCGAATCATATGATACAAAATTTATAACTGTCGAGATGGCAATGCCGATATCAAATCACTTACAATATCACCCGATATTATATCTAAGAATCTCACCTCACTCTGAGCAACCGCGATCCGCTACAGGAAAATAAAGGCATTCGTTCACAATCACCCCCCGATAAATATGTAAACGTGAGAAATCGAAGGGAGAAGCAGGGCTCGGCATTATCATTCCTGACTATGCAAATTTATTCCAATAAACCCTGGCTGGCGTTCGTTCCTGTTATTATATATTCGCAAACGAAGAGATAATTCACAGCGCGAGGGCAGCCCGTATTACCATAACTTTTATTAAAGGAGTGGGCCTTAGCGTGGATGACGACAAACAATACGACAGGCTCTGATTAATTTTCAACGT
This sequence comes from Xylocampa areola, assembly GCA_935421205.1. Taxonomy (NCBI): domain Eukaryota; kingdom Metazoa; phylum Arthropoda; class Insecta; order Lepidoptera; family Noctuidae; genus Xylocampa; species Xylocampa areola. The sequence continues at coordinate 19,481,350 of OW285206.1, forward strand.
GAAAACCTGCTTTGAATTCGGATGAACTCTTGCGTGGAAGTGGTGTGGCGATGACGCGCTCGACGTACAAACTTTCGCCTTCACAAAACCATCGGTTGCCATCTATGTACGCATAATCAATGCCTTGTCGAATTAAATTTTAACGTTTTGTCGTCTCCTCAAGGAGACATCGACTCGCTTTCAATGGCGCCCATCGTTTTTAATCGAGAATTAAAGTGATTTCACTCGAACATCTTACTGGATTGGATTTGATTTTACGATTTCGAGTTAATTAAAGTTTAAATAGGTAAGTTTGAGGACTTAAATCTGATTAATTTGAAATGGGATTGTAGAATGAGTTGTTAATCAGTTTAGATGGTATTATGTTATTGAATGTTTACAAGTCTGTTTTCGGTAGGCACGATTAACAGTTCAGTTGGATTAATTATACCAGATAAAATAATTGAGTTCAATTTAAATAAGGTTCGTAATGTTATCGCTTCCAGTAAACCCCCACTAGAGCTGTTTCTGCGGTAGGTTATTGAAAATATTTCAGCGTAAATTATTTTCAGTAGTAATATACGTATTACAATAATTTGTTTGAGCCTGCGAGTTCTCATTTCATGTAGGTCACGACTGTATTACTTTATGTGTTCAATTTTTTCAATATTACTCTGCTTCGTTTGTGGGTAATTCTTAATGTTGCCATTTATGAGGCAGTAGTACCTAGTAGTAGAACTAATATAGCTGTCTTATTGTTATTTGCGTAATTACTAAACAAACTTATTACTTTAATTTGAGAAAATTGACACAGTAGAATCTGGGGCGTTAAGTGAACACACAGTAATTAAAAAAAGTATGTAACATCATTCATACTAGCGCACATATCATTGTCAATTGGTTTTTTAAAGCAAGAAGTGGCGAATTCCAGTATGCTAATAACTAAACAATATGGCGGTAATTCTTGGGATTTGGACATTTAATATTATATGCAAACACATTTTAGAAAATATTCAAAGCGATGCTATAAACACAAGGAGTATGAGTAATACATTTGAAATGACATAATATATATCTTTAAAAATTCCACGTCACACAGACACGGTAGTTGAATATCTAACATTGTCATTTTGAAAATAGGCAAAAAGTCATTTCCAATTATAGGTAACATTACACTGTACTAGAACTACTTAGTTTCTAAACTAGGTTAATGTAGAAACGGGTTCTTATTAGTTGGATAACTATTCTAGATATAAAGTGCAATTTCTGCTACATTCAACTCCTCACCTCATTAGGTTTGTTGAGCAAACACAGTCCTTGTCCAACTCGCAGTTCATTGATGTAGTCGTTCTTGGAGCAATCGGAGAACTTGTAGGGTTGTACGTTGTCGGAGCCCACGATGGACTGCGCCATGATGCAGCCGTGCCAATCGCGGCAGAAGCATTGCTCTCGGCCATCATCGTGGCCCATCCCTGGGGAAGAATGGGTGTTATTATTATTTATTTATTTACATAATATCATACATAGCATCACGTTCGTATTCTCCGAAGGGGTAGGCAGAGATGTACAGAACTTTACACCCACATTTTGACAAAGCTGTTATTAAGTCCCATGTAATAGATAGTGAGCCTATTGCCATCTACCGGGCACAATTTCAATCTCCGGGCTTCTACTGAGAAGTTCCTAACCCAATAACTCTGCCCGACCCGAGAATCGAACCCGAGACCTCATGCTCAGCAGTCTCGCTTGGGACCACTAGACCAATGAGGGAGTTTATAACATATAACTTTAAAAAAAACAATCTACAGGTATGTAATTGTTCCGGGTATGGGTGTGTGGATATGTTAGATACGTGTCTGTAAACGCACACAAGTTACAGAAGGAATTCCTAGTTAAATGGTTAAGTTAATTCGATGCCCGGTACAGGCACAACAAATGTTGTGTGACTAAAGTTTTGTTGAACAACATGTTATGTCATCGCTTTTGCTTGCAACGATATTGTTGCGAACTACAAATTCCATTTCCAACAATGTCGGTTGAAGTTTTCCAGACATATGATTTTATAAAACTATTCTAGAATATACGAGAAGGAATGTTTTTAAATAGAAAAGTATTGACAATATAAAGCCATTGGTAGATTTGCGGTGCTCATTAGAAACTACCAGCAAATAAATAAATAATGATTATGAATTATTATTAGTGGTATGGCTTACCGCATTAATTTCTTTGTAAAATTATTTTAAACTAGCTTTTGCCCGCGACTTCGTCCACGTAGAAGTCGAAAATGGTTTAACATATAAATTATTAACAAATGTTCAACGTGATTCTTTAAATTGGCATAACTTTTTTATTTATGAACCGACTGACATGAAACACACACTAAATGTTAATTGAAGTTTCCCAAAATATATTAGTGAAAACCACGTCGTTTCTGAGATTAGCGTGCACAAACGCACAAACAGAAACAGTTAACAGACAAACAGACAAAAATTCTAACAATCATTGTTTTGGGTGTTATTTGCGTTCTTAAAGGTCCCAATAATATTTTTTCTCATATATCTTCCATGTACAGACAGCGATCCGTTACATTTTTATTATATGTATTGATGATGATGTTAAGCGATAAGATTGTTTTATTAGTTGAGAAGTCTATATATTGTTTAAGTTACAATAGCGTTCGCTTTTATAGGTTTTATTTAATTAACATTTATGGACATACAGTCAGAAGAATTATTTCTGTAGAAATCTCTTTTAGCAGACTTACGAGAGGTGAGTAAAAAAAAAAGAGATGTAGACTAAAGTGTGTGAAGAGGTAATTAAAAGAGATGCTTAAATAAAACTACCGTGATCATAAAACATAGCATCACGCCTGTATTCCACGACGGGGTAGGCATAGGTGTACTCAGTTGTACACTCACATTTTACCAATGCTGTTATAAAGTCGGTGTTGTAAAGGTGGTGAGTCTATTGCCATCAACCAGGCAAAATTCCAAATTCCGGGCTGCTACTGAGAATTTCCTAAATAATAACACTTTGCCCGACCCGGGAATCGAACCCGTGACCTCCTGCTTAGTAGTCGCGCATGGGACCACTAGACCAAAGCAAGCCGACCAAGCATTAATTAATTAATGAAACTAGTGAACTATAACTAGGGGCTTTGTTTTATTGTAGTGAGTTATTAGTAGATTTTGTGTACAGATACAAAGCGCAACGCTGCGTCCAAAAAATCACTTCTTATGAAACCACTTTAAAAAAACTAAAATAAACATGTCAGTACTCACCGATATTATGGCCAATCATATGTGCCATGGTCCCAGCCAGTAGGTGCGGCTCATAAGTGTTGGTATCCACGGATATACCCACGGACTTGGGCGTGCACAGCGTGTCGGGGACAGATATCCCGGACTCGCCTCCGGGGAACGTCAGCCCACTGGAAAATACGTCACGAATAACTACGCTGATAAAAAATTATGTGGTCGGAGATTTAAATACACATCGTAGACAAATAATCCTGCTCTAAGTATTTATCCGAGAGGCGCAGGTTCGAATCCTGCTCACGACCGTATTCTTTTTACACAAAAATTTTATAACTTTAATCCTGCTCTTTTTACACGACTGCCCAAAACAGGAGTGTTATATTTACAGGGTTTATGTATCTATGTTTGTCAGTTTCCTTAGTCCACCATAACTTCTAAATGGCTGGCCGAAGAATTTTGATTGCAGTCTGATGACCTATAAGAAAATCCACAGTACTGTGCCCAGACTGCCATTTCTTCAGTACCTTGTTTTTCCCTTTTAAGTTCACATAGCGCAGGCGAGCTTTTTTTATGTAGTCTTGTATTCTGGTAAGCAAGGTAGCCAGTGCTCCTTGAAAAAGCTTTGCGTAGGCAGTCAGACGGCTATTTGTCCCCTATATTGTCGGCGCAACGATTCTTCTTACAGGGTTGGCAACGCGTGAGTGATACCCGTGGCATTGCAATCGTGTCCGCTTAGGCAGGCCGAAAGCTTGTTTAACACATTAATGGAATACAAATAAATTTATACCAACATACATATACATATATGCGTGTATGGCCAAATCCAAAACTAATAAGGAATATCGAAAAATATTTATAGGAGCCTCGGAACCAATTTTCATGAAAATTAAACGCTGCGTCATTGGATTTTTAATAATTAGAACTTCTTTGAGTATTTTTCACTATTCCTTAAAAAATCGGATTTGCCGATTCACGCCTACTTGAAAAAATCATTCTGTATATTAAAGTTATGTGTAATCTAAATTAATATTAGAATGAGTGTTTCTTTTTGTATTTTTGTTCTTTTATTTATTCATAATTATTAAACCGATTATAATTCATAAAATTAAGACATTATTACTAATAAGTTACTAATTTTAAAACATTATTTTTCAAATCAAATCAAATCAAATCAATTTATTTGTCAATGTAGGTGTCGTTAATTAAAGGTGTTAAAAAGCTTAGGCCATATCTTTACAGGTATCACTACATTCTACCCACAGGGCGTACAAACAATACGTTACAATAATATTAAACATTACATTAAATTATACAATAACAGATTAAATAAAATAAGATAAGTTATTACATTAAATTCAATATTTGTCTATCATATCAAAATCATCATATTAAAAATCCAAATCTTCTTTCTTTCTTTCTAGATAAGAACTCGTCTATTGTATAATATGTTTTATCTACCAGTAGTTTAAAAAGAGCTTTTTTGAAATTACTTATGTCGTCCAGTACTTTTATTACTTTAGGCAGCTTGTTATAGATCTTGGGTGCCATTCCCAAGAAACTTTTTGAGTAGAGTGCAGTGTTGTGTGGAGCAGCACATATATCATTGTTGTGTCGTTTGGATCTAAATGTTTGAAATAAGTGATGGTTACATTTGACAAATACTGCTGTCTCATATATGTACAAACATGGCAGGGTGAGAAGATTTATTTTTATTACTCAGTAACATAGCTATATTTTATTTCTGTTATAGATATGAGCCTGAAATTTTAAGTAATTATAAAAAATAATACACAATTGGATAGATTGAAAGCAGAACTAACACCATGTTGATAAGTTTATTTAGAAGTTGAATGTGACAGATAAAGAAAAGCTATCTTTAATAATGAGAATTGGTTTTATGACTTTGTGTGTAGTGATGTTAGTAGACAACTATGCTCTTCTATTTTTTTATAAATATAATAAAAATCAATTGCCGTGCGTTAATTTTGCAAAAACTCGAAAATGGATCGACCGATTTTTATGTTTTATTTTGTGTTTTTGATTGGAGCCCTGGATAGTCTAGAATCACATTGGGACTCGATAGGTGGCGCTGCAATCTGGTTCGAACAGGACAAAAATATGCCACTAGGCTATCTAATAAATTACATTAATGGAAAGTTATCGTTATATTAATAATTCGTTCTAATTGTCTATGCAAGTAATACTTTGTTATTTATGGGCGAAATATCATATTAATATTCAAAAGTAAAGGTAAATTACACATAAATCCACAAGCAATAATTTACATACTCCCATCTCCTGCCTCACATTTATTTCAGTAACTACGCGTTCGTACGAAACATTTCTGTTCAAAGTACAATACAACAATATTATAAAGTAAGGATGCAAGAGTAATACTTTCATACGCTTGTATACGTACTCAATGTGTGTACTTGGGCTGCGTTTCCACTGAAGCGTATACGAGCGAAGAGAAGGGCAGTGCTGTGAAAAAAACTTGCGTGTTTTGCGCTTGTGCGAGCGGAGCAGAGCTGAGTAAAGCGGAGCGGGGATGAGAGGTTTTATTCGCCTGTCAGGAATACCTTGTCGCCTTAAACTAACACCGCATCCCGCTCCGCATAAAGGATGATTACCTAGCCGTGCCGAACAGGCACGGCCGTATGGAGCCGCATAAAATGTTCGTACTAATTTGAATCCGTGCTTAGCCAGTGTCCTGAACGTGAGACGTCTTGGCTGGGACCCAGCTCTGTCTCGGCTCGGCCTACCATTAATCACCTCTTACTTTTCTCCAACACATTTTAACACTGCATGGTGCTGTCAAAAATAATCTCCTCCCCGCTAAAATTGTTTCCACTGAAGCGGAACGGAGGCGAAATGTGTATTTCAAATCAATGTAATGGTCTATTCCTGCACATCTCGTCTTTTCTGCGCTCATCTCCGCTTCAATGGAAACGCAGCCTTACGTCGGTATACGAATCTGTGCAACGATGAATCTTTATTACATGAATACGCTGCACATACATCTTTGTGCAGCGCTGCGAGTTCTTTGTATGAAACCTCTTTAATTTCATGTTTAAATTTGTTCAAGTTACTACATTTGTGCGGTTTTCCTTTTATAATGTTTGATATTTATTAGCGGGTAAATTTGCGAGTGACTCGGTAACTGTCTTGCGAGGGTAAATTCACGTTTAAAGATCGTAAGACGTATTTATTCATATTTTTAACAATATTAAGAAATTTTAAATTAATTTGATAATTGTGATTTTATACAACACATGTTTTTTGTTTAATAACTGCCATGTCGCAGGTCAAACTACACGACATCGCCGCGGGCTCAGCTCATGACTAAGGGCTCCTTTCGAGTTTAAAACAAGTCGGGCAATCCCGAAGAATGCACGTGAGTAATAACCGTTGAACAATAATTAATAGTAACAAAAGTATTTACAACTTTAATTTGAAATACCCGTAAACTAATTGAAATAAATGTTTTGATTTCGACTTTCGTTTTAATTTTACATAACATATTTACAGTACTTCGATAGAAACGGATGATATATATTACTAAGATTTTATTTAGTAACTTCCACATAAATTATTTAAACAATTGCTTGTAATAGACAATGTCAACCTTGCTCATTTCTTTTTACGGCATCTAACAATCAGTCCGTCCCTCTAGCGACCTTAATTAGACGTTTCATTAAAAAATGAACGCATTTTCAGAAACAGAAAGGGATTATTACCAAACTGGGGCCTCTAAAAAACAATTAGGTACCTCTGTTGGGCCATAAAAATTATAATAATCAAGCGTTTTAGGCTATTATACCGTCGTGGAGAGGATTAAGGGCATATGTGGAGTGTGTTGTCCTTTTTGTAAGTAAATTATGAGGCCGCAGTGTTGAAAATGAGCAGACAGAGCAGATGTTTAATTAATTGTGGGGCAATTAGTAAGGAGGGTAGTTAAAACAAAATCTGGAATATGTTGCGTTAGTTATTGTTATTTATTTAAAAACATAACACTTCTTTTTTGGTGGTAGTGTAAAAAGAACTTCGTGTCGTTTATTCCACTGAATAAGCGACACGAAGTTATATTGCAGCAACAGTGTATTTTCATAGACATACCTATTTAATCGGCAGTATTTGGCGTAGGTATGTTTTATTGTATGATATTTGTCACGGATGTATGATATTGTGTAGTTATTAGTATGCATTTCATTTGTGTGTTTTTTTTTTTTTTTTTTTGTGGCTTTAATATCACAGGGACCAGAAAAGATCTATTGTGATCGCCACTCTTGCGTTTAAATTAGAGCTCATCCCTAAACCCTGCCGCTGTGATGAACTGCAGGATTTTTCTAGTGGTGAGTTCATTTATTTCATCAGGCTTAAAATATGTTTCCCTAGATGAGCGTAGCGCTTATGTATTAGCGGTCCACATTCCCCCAAAAGGTGAAGAGGTGTTTCCTCAGCCTCTTCACACCGTCTGCAGGTTTGTGTCTCGCTTAGCCTCAAATTGAACATGTGCTTATTTAAGCAGCAGTGTCCAGTTAAGGCTCTTGCCACAACGCGCAAATTGTTCCTACTCAGCTCTCGGACGTGGTTTGTGTACCTTTTGTCGTAGGCTTTAATGAGGATTTTGGAGTGAGTCATGCCTGGCGATTCCATCCAGAGCTGGCTTGCACTATTAAAACATGAGTCCATGAGGGATTTTTGAGCTAGGCTTTTAGGTATACCACAGAAGGGCTCGGGGCCTTGCTGTGTACCAATTGCTCCTGCTCTTGCTAGCTCATCGGCACGTTCATTTCCAATGATGCACAACCGGTACCCACCTCAAAACTACTCTATTCCTTTTGCCTAGAGAGTTTAGTCGAGCCATGCAGTCTTCCACTAGTTTTGATGAGACTACGTTTGAATCTAGTGCTAGGAGAGCTGCTTGGCTATCAGAATTAATATATATCGTATGGTTGATGTAGCGCTTTTGCAGGTTGGCTTCCGCACATTCTACAATGGCGTATACCTCTGCCTGGAAGATGGAGGCGTAGTGTCCCAGGTTGACGCTTTTACTGAACCTAGGTCGCTCTCCATATATTCCACAGCCTATATCCTGTCCAATTTTGGACCCATCGGTGTACCATATTAGGCACCCGGCCTCGAAGGTTAATTGGTTATTGAACCAGTCTTCCCTTGCATTTCCACAGAGTATTGTTTTTCAAATACATGCCGCAGAAGCATGGCATCTGTTGTCATGCCAAGTAATGGCAATTCCATAGCAGAGTCCTGTAGAGTCCTCAGTTTTTGGGAGAGCCAGTTTGTCCTACCCTGGATGTTTGCCCTAAACATGCTGACTTTCGCCTCTTTGTGTAAAAATACATGAAGAGGCGGTAGCCCAAGCAGGGCATTCAGTGCCAGTCCAGGGCATGTGGACATAGCGCCCGTGGCCATGAGACAGGCAGTCCTTTGCAAACTGTCCAGTTTTTGATAGTGGTCGTTTGATGGGTTTTGCTATACCACACGACAGACGCGTATGATATGCTTGGTCGTACAATGGTAGTATACAACCAAAGTGCGATTTTGGGATTTACACCCCAGTTGCTACCTATAAGGCGACCACTGACCCCGAGGGACATTTAGCTTTACTCAGTACGTTTGCTAAATGTGTGATCCACGTTAGCTTTTGGTCGTGTGGTTAAGCGCACCTTTAAATCGCAAAGGAGAAATTTCTTATATAAATGTTGTTTCCATTATGCATGCTATAATTGGCACAAAAATAAGGAAGCACACTTGTCGATTGACTTTAATCATCATCATCACCCCCTGCCCTTATCCCAATTTATTTGGGGTCGGTGTAGCATACCTATATCTGGCATGCTGCTAAAGTTTTGGCTATGTTTTATGACCAGCCGCCTGCCTGACGTCAACCCTCTTTGGGAATGCTGATGTTGGTGGTAACCGCCACCGATACGGTCTCCTTCTATCTAGCTATGCCATACCAAATGTTATCCATGCGCCAGGTTCTGATGTTATCCTACTATCACACTCCAGTAACCGGGCCAATTTACTTTAATAACTCCTTTAAACGGTATTATTTCGATATCTTAGTAAGCTGTCATTATTACCTACTTAAGAGTCATAATTTATTTTTATTCGGCTATAAATAGAAAATATTGCTGAAAATCTCATATTATTCATTAATGAATTTTCCAAGAAAAAATAGAACTTTCATTCGGAAGTATTCGTAATCGCTTATCGAGTTTGTGATCGAACGCGAATTTGACAAACTTGGTAACGAGACCCGATAGCGTCAGAACTTGTAGAAATATTACTTGGAAAACACACTGAATTAGAAACATGGACGTGTCTCATGCTGTTATTAAAATAAGTATTTACACGACTGTCCAAAAAAAGGAGTGTTTTAGGGTTCATGTATTTATTTATATTTCCATGTATGGTAAGGCGGACTTATTACCATATAGCATTCTCTGCCAGTCAACCTTTTGGTTAAAAAAGCAATTAGAATTAGTATGTACTAGCTTCAGCCCGCGACTTGTCTGCGTGGACTTCAGAATTGGGTCCAGCCAGGATAAAAAGTATTTTATATACTAATCCAGGTTATAAACTATCTGTGTGCCAAATTTCATCCAAATCCGTTCAGTAGTTATTGCGTGAAAGAGTAACAAACATCCATACATACAAACTTTCGCATCTATAACTTCTGGACGCCTGAACCGATTTAGTATAGTTAGAATCCTTACATAGTCCCAGGTAAAAAAGGCTGGTAAGATAAAAAAAAAATAGTAGCTATGGTACATACAAATGTATACAATAAACAATAATTGAATTAAAAAGTAAAAGCTCTCTTGCCATATGTGAACTAGAAAGTGAAACACAAGTAATATATTTAAAAATATAATAAACTAACCAATATATACTTATACCTAAAAATAATAATAATAATTTAAACTATAGAGCGTCGAAAAATTCATCCGCATCACTATCAACTGGTAACGTGCCCAAAAGGCTGGCAGCATTGCCACGTTAAATGGCAATGCTGATTCTCTGTGCTTAATCTATACTACTACACAAGTTGTGTTAGTATAGAATGGAAACAAGGGGCTGAAGAGTCGCAGTCGGAGACCAGTTCTGTGGAACATTTTCTTATGAGTGGAGTGGAGTCGCAGGCGGAGACCTGCGATGAATATTCTTCAGAGCCATGTTCCCATTTAACATTAACACAACATGTTTCCACTTTTCTGTCCAAACACGGCAGGCGTGCTATATTCTTTAATAAATTTAATGTATAAGTTACGCATAGGAAACGTTGTACAGTGATAGCCTAGTGGTATGACCGTTGGACTGACAAATCAAAGGTCGTAAACGAATCCAAGGCACGCACCACTGTCTTTTCGAAGTCATGTGCGTATTATGAATTAATTATCACTTGCTTAAAACGGTGAAGGAAAACATCGTGAGGAAACTAGCACACCAGAGAGGTATTCTCGACGGTGTGAACAATCATTTCGGAGACCTACGGGTGGTTTAAACTCAACAATAGAAACCGTTAATTAGAAGGTGGCGGGTTTGAGTCCCACTCGCGGTTTAGTTTTTAGCAACGCGGGTTATTTGAACTTTAAGGTTACCTGTTTTGAAAAGAGTTTATTAGACTAATGGAACAGTGTTTGTACACATCAGTATTTAGTTTATTTTTGGCTTATATTGGGACATGTAATTTCGTCGTATTAATGTAAGTTCGTGATTATAGAACTGCTTGTACTGAAGAGTATATCACGAGAATTTCCGATAATGAAAATAAAGGAGATCGCATATTGCGAACTAGGAAACTCTCGCAGCGCTTGTTAATGAATGAATACATGAAATGAGGATCCCGATTATCCCTTCAATCTACCCCCGACATCTAACGGTACAAAGTCGTACAGTACCTACTACACGATAAATACAAAAGTGCAACATCACTTCGCAGCATTCATACGAGCACGCCGCGTCCGCTTCTCTGTATGTTTCCAATACGTAGAGTACTACGCGACGCAACTTTCAAAGGTACACTCGACGCTCAAAGAGCGGGCACGCTTCGACGAGAACCGATTCGACTCGGATATCGGAAATTATAGTTGAATTACTTCGCCAACAAGCGATAGCGCTGACGTCACGGCCGCCATCTTGGATCCTTTTGTAACAGACGTTAAGAGATAATTAGAAAAAAGGAACTCTGTTTGTGGATTGATCTGATTGATTTTGAAATTGGACGCTTTTTGTTCTGATTAGGTTTGTAAATGATTCTTTTTGAGCTGTGGGGTACTGTGACTACAATGAGATTAAGTTCAGTGATTTGGAAATCCTTCCATTTTGAAACGCGTTCTAAAAGAACAATGCCAATCAGATGGGAAACTTCATTAACGTATAATTCTTTCTTTTTCTTTCGTGTATAAGTTAGGAGCTAGCCTTGTATCACAGTTATTTAAGATCTCCGACTTGCTTTAGCTATTGATATTAGCGTATATGACATGGTAGTATAAACATCAACTTTAAAAGTCCTAGTCAAGCAAAACCAAATTTATTTATTTAATTCGCCTAAAAAATTTGCGCTTTTTGAACGTGAAACATTAATGTTCACTTCCCAGTATTTTAGCTGGGAAAAAAAACAGCACGGCAATCTACCCGGTAAACGTACCATTACGTACTGTTAAAGTTACACAAAATGAAACGACAGTAAACAACAAAGCCTAATTAAAGAAAAACACTTATATTACAAGTATCATACAACAACCTTCGGATAACGACACTAAAAACCTACCAACATTTGTAGACTTCATAAATCCAGTCTCCCGCATAGGCATAAAACTGCCTACATTTTATATCTATCTAATCAACCTTTGGGTCCCATACCGGGGTTGCCAGTCGTAAAAACCAGGCAATTGTGGCAAGTATTCACGGCACGTCAGCAGGTGAGCTTTGGGAACCAATCACTTAGATTTTTTGAGCCTAGTTATGTGTTGTGCATTAGTAATACGGTCCTTAGGAAACTACTAAAGAGTTTTGGGGTTAGAATTTATATCTTAGAACTCTTAGTTAAGGTTTACTCAAGTCTTAATCAATTTTAATTTTATTTGAATAGTTGTTACCAAGACGAGTAGTATAAAGACAAATAGTACGGTTCGTTGAACATTATGATCAACTGATTCTTTGTTCTTCAAGTGAATATCTCGAAGCAGACTTGCCAGGCATTTTTAATTAATTGTAGAACATTATGTGTGTGATATATCTCTGTCCCAATTTAAACTACCTTTTGGCGTGTATGAAACGAGACCCGAGAATAATTTCTTTAATTTAAAAACCACGAGAATCCAATTAGTTTACATAGCAACACTCAATTCCCTATAAAGAGACATGAGAAATTAGATAAAATTCCTGTTTGTCTATGACTCGGGGCAAAAGGCTCTGTGGTCTGACTATTTAATTTCACTGCGAAGTGTTATTGCGTTAGTGATGTTTGTGTTGGACCCGTCAGACCTTCGGACCCAGGAAATACATAAATTAATAAAATTGATTTGGTTTATTTGTTGTTGAGTTTCTTTAAACACGTTTTACTTGTCTGGAGGTTTGCTGTGGTCTGCAGTTTATATAAGTATAGTCTATGTTCTTTTTATTAGAAATAAATTAGGAATCGACTAAGGTGTCATAAAATATTATCATTATCATTAATCTGTGCTGAGACTCAGCCTCTTTTATAATTCAAAGCATTAATATGACATGCTTACACCGCAAAACATATAAAATCCATTTCCATGACGGTTGAAAGAAAGAAATATACTAGTATTACAAAAGTATTAACACACAAAAGCCAGTGTTGTTACGTCATGTTACGTCATCGATCTACTTGGCCACATTCCTGAAAGCTCGCGTCGACACAAGATGAATATGTAGATTCAGCGATAACCCAAAAAAAGCGGGCAATAAATGCCAAGACCGCATTGTTCAACTGTCAATCCGTTGGCGGCATTCTTTCCCGGAGGATCACAGCCATTCCAGGATACAGCACTCGTAAATATTTGATAGGCATCAATCATTCACACAACAACCCCAGAATACACCCCCACATCGAATCGGAGACACTGTAATGCTCCGAGGATATCGACGTATATATCTGCCGCTGACATCCCAAATTATGACAGGATACCGGATGCTGTCGGAAGCATTATCGGGGATTCGTAGTAATTTGTAAAATTAGAACGATAATAGTCGATGATATTTGCGTATCACCCAACGTGAATTTAAACTTAAAAACTAGGACATTAAAGATGAAAATGAGTTTATATCACGGCGTAACGCTTTACGTCAGATTCGTTTATCGCTCGAATTAATTCTCGACCTCGGTTCGCTTTCAAGATTAATTTTGGAGCTGTTTAGCGCACTGGCAACTGTCTATCTAGCAATTTCGTCGGTTCAAAGTGAAAAGGGTTGTGTAAGCAGATTTAGTGAGCCTCGCTTCCCCGTTGAAACGTCTCTTGCGAAATATTTGTATTACTTTACGAAATGCAAGCGAGAAAGGATGCTTTCATAAAATGCAATGTACGAACGAAACAGCATTTTATACACCCAAACGGTGTTTCTAAATGCTGAAATAAGATGCGAGTCTATGGCAAGATTAATTTAAAAAGATTTTATCGACAGCGATGTTTTATCTGTATATGTTAAAGATGCGTTGTTTATGAACGTAATGTTTTTCATATTTCTATTTGTTTATTTATTTATGCTGTTTCGTTTTCATGTATGACTTTTTTGTTTAGGTTGACATTTTACTTTGTCGTGTGTTTAGCTTTCTCGAGGCCCTTACTCTGGTATTATTAAAATCATGATCTATCTGACAACTAGTAAGTTTATTTGCTTTATTATTTTATAAAGCTTACTACATTTTTTATTATCGCTTTTCATGATATTACTGGTAAGACTGTGTTATAAAAATTAGTTTACAATTGCACGCCTAGTGTACGCCTCACGGTAGAACATAGGGGTACTGAAAATTTTTTAATTACCAATAATTCCACCTATGCTTCAGAAAATAAATATTCTTATCTTATCTTATCTTATCTTATCTTAACAATAAATTCTCTATTGTGTTGTGTGTCTTTGATAAGATAAGATAAATATACTTTATTTGCAAATATGGGTATTATATAGGTGTCACAACGAAAATATAGTTATCAATTTATGCCATATTTAACCAGATCTGCATACAAAAATTATATAAAATTAAGTGAATCCAATAATAATAAGAATAGTCAATAATTATTACTTTATGTTACATGTCTTTGTTAATTACCAATTATTTTTATTTATTCTAGTATTTTTTTTAATAAAATAAATTCATCATTTATAAATTTCGATTTCTTCTAATAAGCTTTGTCTGCTAAGAAGATACTTAGCCTTTTTTATTAATAGTTTTATATTTAAGTCCTTCCAGCTCTTAGGTATTCGTTTATATATGTTCGGTGCCATGCAGCAGATATTTGAAAGTTTTTATGAGACTCACGTGAGCAGTTGCGTCGTATCCTTCTCAATTTTGAACAGCTTCCTGGCGGTGTAGTCGCTGAACTTGTGGATGGCCCGTGTGATGTCCTGCTTCCGGTCTATGTCGGCCTGGTCTGCGCTCTGCCAGGACTCGATGTAGACCAGAGATACTCGAGTGTTCAGGGTGCGGAAGTACTGGAAACAGAATTATGGTTTGAATAAGTAATATAATAATCAGGTTCAATTAAAGACGGGTTTACGTTTCTCTTTTGGTAAAATTTTACGGTACGATGAAGCTGATAATGTCATGTCAATAAAGTTACCCTGTAAAACCTAATACTTATTTCAATAAAGAAAATATAGAATACAACATATATTTATTAATTTATTTGCGTAGAATGCATTTTGAGGTGTTACAGATTTTTTGAAGCCTTATACATTCTGCCTTATGGAATGCAAATTTTATAAAAATAGTGCTAACATTGTCACGTAAACTGTTGGTGTTGCGGTAAGACGAATTGAAGTTTTGATTAAAGGTATAAAATATTCTTATCTTCCCGAATCAGTGTTCGTAATAATACTGTCCACCAATTACAAACGCCACTCAGTTCAATATTCGTTAGTTCCTCAAACACAAATACTTCCAACACAAAAACCACGTAGCATAACAAAAAAAAAAAAGCAAAAATTTTCGTCTATCGGTTTCGCATGTACCCTCTTTTCATCAAACTAGTGCCTGCATATGTGAGGACAACTTCGTTATGTAGAAAATTGGCTGTTCGAGTCTGTTTTAAACCCGGAACACGCTATTATAAACGGGGAAAGCGTTTTGATTAACTTAAAAATTGAATTTTTGTGAGGCCATTATTTATTTCGGTAGCTGGCAACTTTTAATGAGATTATGAGTTACGAGATTCTCTGAATATGATTGAAACTTTTCGAGTTTTACGCACCATTTTTGGGTATCATCTCTTCTGGGTTTGTGTGAATGTAATTCTTTTTTTTTTACTGTGTTACTGAAGTTGGAGTCACGGCTTTTAAGGTCGCCTCATAAAATATGGGCTTTTATTATCTATACATAAATAACATGGGCCACTGGGTACTCCTGATTAAAATTATGATTAAATTAAAACCGATATAGTTATTATTAACTGAACCCTCTTGGTTCCATTCAGAGTGCACTTGGTTCAAATCCTGATCATACAAATTATAACCTTTATTATAATATTTAATTTAATGTCGATGGTAACAGTTGCAATACCATTAACATTTATATTATAATTTTCATTTTTAGCCTACATAACGCAGTTGTAAAAATCCACAAACCCACCAGCGGTTAAATAATAAACAAACATTATTGAAAAACATAATTCTATAGAATAATTAACCAATATAGAGGTTTATCCAATTTAAATTCAATTTTAAAACGAAATTCAACAGGGTGTGCCAAAATAAATGAGATCTGTTGATTTGATTGATGAAGGAGATTACTAAAAGGACCGTTTAGTGGAAATTACTTTCTGTCCATTTATTAATTGTAAATAGGTAAATAGACAGGGTAAATTCTAAGCACTTGTGTCGTTTGCGTTTAATTTAAATTGGGTTAAAGGAAACATGCTGTATCAGGGTTTATCATCTTTTCTAAGAGGCTACTCATTGAAAAGGATTATTTTGGTGCTTCAAGACAGAGCTGATACTCGAGTGATTTTTGGTTGAGAAATATAATTTAATTTAAGACATACGACTGATCAATTTGAGTCTTGTTCATAAGTAGTTTTGATTTTGGGCATGACCATGGAATTTCTTGCCCATTCTTCTCCATAGAAATCTACACTTTGGAACGTGGCAACTAGTTTTTGACAATTCAAAAGAGTCCGTGAATGGTTTAATTCAAATAAACACTTTTACTATGACACTGAAACTGTGAGAAACTACCTATTTAATAAAGTATCTAAAACCAAAGTATACAATTCATCAGGCTTGCATTCTCCGAAGGTTTAAGTAGGGATGTACACGTATTTTGAATTTAGATGAATAGGATAAAATAAATAGAATTTAAACACCGAAATTGAAATCTAATAGTAAGACGGGAGATTCCAGTACAAGATGACAAAGAAAATTAAACACTATTTTATCAAAAAAGGATCTAAAACCTAAAATGGTTGTCAACTCCAATTCCATGGAACTAGTATGAAGTGTCGCTAATCATAATTTGTTTCTACCCTTTTCTGACACGTGTCACCCGAGGACCCGTTCTTCATGACATGTGTCGTGACTGTGACTCGCGAATTTTATTGTTTGATGTTGTCTGGTGTATTTTAGTTCCTTATGTTACAAACTATAGGACTGTGATGACATTTTATTGAGTTTTTGAACTTAACTAGTAATTCAACTAGTAGACCATGGTTTGTTTTCTTTCTACTAAGTAAGTTAGGTGCAGATATTTTCAATTAAACAAGTATGCATTAAAAAATCGGTATTTTAATCAGGTTGAAAAAATCGAAGAAAATATTCTTCTAAACACGACCCTAGGTAGTTACTAATTTATTATTAATTATTCTATTTACAATATTTTCACTCCAATCACACAAATTTACATTGTGATCCTAAGCCTTGGGTTTCTCCAATCAATATGTTGTTATCATAACATAATTAATTATCTTCATCATTACAATAGGTTTCCCCACGCTTCATGGAATAATAATAATCTTAAGCCCATACCAAAAAATGAAACCTAAGTGTACACGTGTCATGTTAAGGGTACGTGTTATACCGACAAAACAAATGGCTCTCCTGTCACAAGTGTGGGCCAGACATTACTGACATACGCAATTTGGTCGCGTCATAATGAATTTTGTATACTAATTACACGAATGTGACGAGAATGTTTGTATCAACGAATAAGTTTGTTAATTTGTGTATTGTACTGTAATGTTTGAGTTAAAAGCATAGCCGCTATAGTTTTTTTTTATATTGGGATTTTGGATTGGGGATTTTGGTGTTTTGTTTAGTAAGTTATGCGAGGGTGTAGGAAACCAGCACGCCTTAGAGATATTCTCGATGGTGTGTAAAACCATGTCAGAGGCTTACGGGCGGGCTAAAGTTTCAATGGCGAAAAAAAAACGGTCCATCTAGTGACTAACATTTCTTGAGACTTCACTTGACGTATTAGAATACATATTTCCGCTGTTTCGTAGAAACAAAATCCACATAATATTTTATATTTGCAGTTAATTGTCTTTGCAAAGTAAGACATTTTATTTTACAATATATCATGTAACTGCCACTATAATGTATGAAGTGAGAGACGCTTCTAGTGTGATTCCTATAATCAGTGCAATGGGCATGGTTTGATCCCACGACCTATCGATCGACTGTCCCAGTGCTATGGTGGACTATTGGTGCTTCAAATATTATTAAAGGAGAACTGTGAAGGATGTATGTACAAGTCACTACTATGAGAATCCTGTATTACCAGGTGGGGTAGGCAGAGGTCTTACGTATTACATTTTATCAACGTTGGTATTAAGTCCCACGTAATAGGTAATGGTTCCATTGATATTAACCGGGCACAATCCGAACTCCGACTTGTTACTGGGGATTTCCTAATGGGATTTATTTTAACCCGTGAATTGAACATAGGACCTCAAGGTCAGCAGAAGCGCTAACGACCACTAAACCAATAAAGCAGTCCTATTTACAATTAGTCAGAATATTTTATAAAGTTACTCACCAGATCAGCAATATTAGCCACTTGTATAGCATCATGGACGACTTCGGACCTCGTGCTGCCATTTCTTCTATCAAACATCGCCTTATCAATCACTAGGGCTGTCTCTATGTACTTGGTGGTCTCTCTGACGTCACGCCTGCGTCGGTTGAGGGCGCGCAACCCCGCGTCTTGCCACCAGCGCCAGGCTCGCTCTTCTTTTGTACGGGTTGATGGGTTTCTGGGAAAAAAATGTATTTAGTAATTGGAAGAAGAAAGAGTATATCTATTTCCCTATCTGGGAAAGAAAAACAATATAAAACGTGCCCAGTCATTTCCAGTATTAAGAAGTTATTGAAGGAACATTACCTATCGTTACCGTTGCCTTAAAATATTTTGTTAAACTTCTCATAGTTATGTATTATGTTTTTAATATTATGTATTATATATCTATTTATATTGTCTTATTATGTATGTACACCGACAGCCCTTAATCTTTATTCATGCATCTCTTTCCATCCTAAGGTTGCCTGGAAGAAATTGCCGTGTGCGATAAGGCCGCCCATTGTACAATTTTTATATAATAAGGTTAATCATTGTATGTTCTTGGTGTACAATAAAGAATATAATAAATAATAAATAAATAAATATAAATTCTTCTCTAATATGCTTTTGGTTCTATTATGTCATCGTATAGTTGATTAACAACCTAGTGTCAGACTTTAAACGGCATCAGATCTCTCGGGTGTGTTCGTTCTTCTTTTTTTAAACACGACGTGTAAGTGAATTAATTTATAATATGCACATGATTTCATACAGGCAGGAGTGATGGGTTAGAACTTGTGTCTTTGGACTTAGCCCGGAGACGCACGATCTAATCCTGTGACTCACTGGATATTTCTTTTCACAAAAATGTTAAACTAACTCTACGTATGATTTAATGCGTTTGAAATAATAAGGTTTATTCTCTGACTATGTTTGAAAATAACATGATTGCTGAGTTAATCAATTGTATTACTAGTTTAAAACAGGAAAAGTACATACTGAATTCTGAAAACTGCACTAACTGCCTCACACAGGAAAACCAAACATTGCCATTCGCTTCGACAATGAATTCCAACATTATATAAATGTAGGAAAATGAATAAATTCTACATTAAATTAATTTGAAACACATGAAAATCCCGCTCCTTTTAAACTAACGCGCCAACTCACGCTGAATCTATCAAAAATATTAACTGTGATCGCGCCACAGATAATGACATTGCCACAGATTAAATAAAGTGCGTATCCTTAAAAATCGGTTTTAAGGTTGGACGAGGAGGTTTTATATCTCCCTCCGGGTGGGGCTGTGTTTAATCAACTTTATCAGTCCCTTTATGACCTTATTATTGGAAACTAGGGAAATTCTCCGGACCCGCTCGGATATATTGCTTCCGGGTCTACGTTTGGAGTACCTATTTTAATAGTTATTTGCTACATGTTGGCTAGGTAGGTGTGTATTTATAGCGAGAAAAGTCAGGTTTTCGCATGAAGTATTTATTGTAAAAAATTACGAATGGTATTTTTTATTTGGGTTTCCTGTTATATTTTCTTTAACTTGGAGAGATAATGAATTTATACTTTTTTTGTTTAAATGCTACGGTTATTTAGAAGGAATTAAGAATATTACGCAGGAAAACAAAATAAAAAACAAAAGCTGCTTTTTACATCCGCAAATTCCCAAAAAACAAAAACCCGAACCAAATTCACTTAAATATATTCAAGACAATTTAATGTTTAAGATTAATTCCTTTTTGGATTGCTTTCACGGTGGATGGGTTTGAGGGGTGGGAGGGACGTGAAATAGGGGGATGGGAGGGGTTGTTGTGCGTGGGCTAAGGAGATTTGTCACGGGGAAACCTCATGTCTTGTTTTGTACAGTTCTTCAGAAACATGCAAGAAACGTGACGGTAGTGTTAATAATTGAAGTATTAATAAAATTATGTGGTTATTGCAGTGCTTATGGGTAATTGCAAACATAGTTGGTAAACATTTTTATGTGATCGTCTCCGTGTTTCGAAGGGCACGTATAACCAAAGGTCAATGACGGTATCTTTAAATATTTAGAATTTATACAAGCTTCCAAACGAATACAAGCTTGACTGATTCAATTTAATAATTTCGTTTTAATTCGAGACTAACTATGGTATTTTTTTTAAAGCAATCAGGAGGTCTCGGGTTCGTTTCCCGGGTCAGGCAAAGTGTTATTGAGTTTTTCTGTTAGGAAATTCTCAGTAGCAGCCCGGAGTTTGGAAATGTGTCCATATTACATGGGACTTAATAACAGCATTGGTGAAATGTGGGTGTACAATTGTTTACACCTCTGCTTACACCTTCGGGGAATACAGGCGTGATGCTTTGTGATGTGATGTGATGTGTGAAAAAAAATCTGTCATTTTCCTATTACAAAAACCTTAACATTGTTTTTGAAAAATCTGTTTAAGTTTTTTTATAAACCGAACAGGTATGCATTTAATGTGATATTAATAAAGACTTATGTCATACTGAGACCACGATCAAAATCATACACGCGATTAAACCGCTAAAAGTAGATTTATTATTATAAAAAATATTTTTAGAATTTATTTGAAAAAAGAAAAAATACGTTAAATTTTATTAATTATATTTACTCTCCTACTTCTAGATCAGAAAAGAGGAAAGTTCTGTCCATTGAAACTGTCCTAATACCCAAAGACTTTAATTCCGACAAGTTTTTCGTGAAATTCGGACTCAGAACCATAATTAATTAAAACTTCGAAACGGCCGTCAATTGAGTTCGTTCATTAACTTTTTGAAATCAAATAATTCGGTAAGCGACACTTTTTGAATGGCAATGCTATCATTATAATATTGCTGAGACATCAAAGTGAAGAACGAATGAATAGGGGAGGAGTGGGGGCCTTTGAAGAAATCGTCTTGTTATTTATGTAGGACTTTAGGCACCATTTCAATAAGTTGCTTTCTTTGTAAAGAGATAAATGAAACGATAATAATATTTATTTTGTAATATTATCTGGTGTGTTGAACTATTTCTGAAATAGATTGGGACATTATGACGAATCGCTTGTGAGATATGTAGATTACATAATTTACATCGTGTTAAAACAATGCGTAATATTAAAATAAATTTATCGAAATTGCAGTTGCCGCAATTTTAGAGCATGTTGCCTTAATAGTATTCCGATTCTATAATATTGTTTTGACATTTTGGCAATTTAAGTACGATCTGATTATTTCCAATGTCAATCGAGCGGAATTATTGTCAAGAGTAAGCCTAGTACTGATAGAGTACGAGGTGATTTACGAGTTACAATTAGCAATATTTCCAATGAATTAAATTTCATCCTATATTATAAGCATATTTATACATAAGTATTATTATTATTAATTCGACGCTTAAACCACGTTTGTTTTATGTTATATTTTTTATTTTTATTATCAATTTCTTGTACATAGTTAAGTAATCTAATCAATGTATGTCTTTTTCCATTTAATATTGTAACTTTAGAGATCGCTAAGCGTGCGTTAATGCTTTTCAAAAAGATTTATATTGAATTATTAAGGTAATTGCATTCTTTACGACATTGTATTAGCTGCAAAGTTGGTCGTGTCGGTTCGGTCACCTGTATAGGTACTGAATTGATTGCAATGACGTCGCCATAAGACGTGTTAAAATATGGAAGAAGAATTCGCGGTGTTGAGCAGAGGTCGAGATGGCTTAGTGGTCAGAGCGCCTGGAGTATTTATCCGGGAGGCGCAGGTTCGAATCCTGTTCGCGACCGTATTCTTTTTCCACTTAATATTGTAACTTTAGAGTTCGCTAAGCGTGCGTTAATGCTTTTCAAAAAGATTTATCTTGAATGTATGTAGGTTTTATATGTAGGTAAGTATTAACATCTTCGTTTCGAAAACGTCATCCAAATATCTATACTATTGGTAACATGCTGTGAGGACCATTATGGTGTAGACCGGCACTTACACTTACTAAATGATTCAGATGAACCCAATTTGTAGCGAATGGTGGGAGGGCCTAATACTTGTCTCGCGGGACGTTGAGGATTTTATTTGATTTATACTGTACTGCGAACTAGGCAGCGTGATTTAAATTGGGTTTCGGGTACTATTATTATATTACAACTTATAGTTTCAAAAATATTTAGTTTAAGTTCTTGAAGGATTAGTTATTATTATTGTATATTAAAATAAACAATTAACTTGCAATCACTTTCCGGCGTTTGAGACTCCGCCATTTTGGCGCGCTTTCTTTTACGTCAGTACGCGAAAACATAAAAACACCCAGTAAAACATACTTGTAGATAGATGCGTTCATATTTTAAATTTCCCTCGCATATATGTCCCTTTTTAACAATTACATATCATAGGGATTCATATAATATAATTAGTACTGGAGTAGTTTTAGCGGGCGTACTCCTCTCGCCACTGGCATATGATTCCCAATCAAATACGTTTATATCTTTAACCTGTATGGTTACAATGATAGTACACGGATATTAAGTTTTGTATTATTTTTTATGTGTTAAACTGTTAAAGTAATGACGAGAGCTATTGTTGCTTTAGTGCAAGTTCTTTTGTGCTTGTGTGTGGAGACAAATTTGTTCGATGTTTAGTCAGAAGTCGTCTCCCGCCTGGTCCTCTAAGGTAAAAGAGTATTATAAAAAAAATAGATAGGACTCATTTTCCAGCAATATAGATGACTTACAAATAAAAATATATGACCATTAGTTGAATCACATGTATATTCCCTTGAAATTTAATGTTATATCCAAAACTGCGTTTAATACACACAGATTCACAGTTAAACAACAATACATAGCTTCACACACAACTACACAGTTCTGAAAGTACTGTCATCATACACCAGCGACACGTAGGTGTCAATAATTAATTCGAATTAACGAACCGTTGGGCTGCGGTGCCAATTATCATGCGCCATCATACATATATGTATGACGTGAAACGGTGGCATTTTGGAATCGTTACTGTCAACACCCGGTCATGGTAAATTAAATAGCGCGAAAGTTGCGGTTGGTCATGTGGTTCGTATCATCAGGTGTCTGTTACTAGTTTTTGTTTAATAATATTAATATGAAATTTTGTGTACTATTTATAAATCTTCGTTTATCCTGTGATCTTCTTCTTATCTTGTGGTTGATGAAAAACTTAGTGTTTGTACCACCAGTTTGAACCACCCGTAGGTCTCTGGCATGGCTTTACACACTATCGAAAACATCTCTCAAGTGTGCTGGTTTCCTCACGATGTTTTCCTTCACCGTTATAAGCAATGTATAATTAATTGATAATACGTAAATGATTTCGAAAAGTCAGTGTTGCATGCCTTGAGCTCGAACTTGCGACCTTTGACTTGTCGGTCCACCGGTCATGCCACTAGGCAATCACTACTCAACTAGCCTATCACTGCTTCACTACGCTATCACTGCTCCACTAGGTTATCAATCATCAACCCCACGATAAGAAGAAGAAGAAGCTAAGCTACATCTGAGGCATACAGGACAGCGCGGTTGGCGCAGTGGTCGAGAGACCGACTGCTGTGCTGCGCGTCGCAGGTTCGATTCCTGCACGGAGCAAATATTTGTACGATCTATAGATAATTGCTCCGGGTCTGGGTGTGTGTGTGCTTGTGAAATTATATGTCTGTAAACGCACCCACGATACAGGAAGAAATTCCTAGTGAGGGGCAACGTTCTTTAAAAAAAATAAAAAAATACGGCGGCTTGAACAACTCCGACATTATACATATTTGTGAAAGACAAAATACTAGATTTCGGAAATGCTTTTTTAATAAAGGTGTAAAATTTTACGACGAAGACCAGGACGAACGTCACTGCTCGACAGCCAGTTAACACCCAGCAGTAAATCTTGAAATCGTAATCTATATCACTTTAGTTCAGAATAAACCGTCCCGTCTTTTATGGGTGTCGTTACAAGCGAATAAAATGGGTTTTGGATGGACTGTGTCTATTGCCAATCAATCTGATACCAAGGGTGTTGACGAGCGGGTCAGTGGCTAATATATGACTATTGAGTATTTTATTATTCACTATTCACTTGTCACTATTCATTAGTTACTATTCATTATGTACAAGCAGCATATACAATTAAGCCTGTTTCCCATTGGGGTAAGCAGAGACTATCTATTTCCACCCGCTAGGATTTTGATGGACAATTCTCTGCACTAAAAATTTGAACATTTTGACAAAAAATGTTAATTAACATACATACATATATTAATGATTTATTTTATTGAAGGGACAAGCAGAGTTGAACTGAGTACGACCACACTTCACCTAAGTATTTATCGGATCTATCGTATAGTTATCTATCGGATCCGAGGAATTCGGAATGTTACTTAGAATTTTCTAACTGAAAAACCGAATAATACTTTGCCAGACCCCCAATTAAACCCAAGATCACGCCCAGCTGTTACTCTGCGATCAGTAGAAGACAGCCAGTTAGCAATTGCTACCAATAGTCGGAATAAATTACCAATTGAGACATAGTGAATGAGGTATTCCGTGGTAGGTTAAATAATCCGGAAGTATTAGCATCGTTGAGGCTGCTTGTTCCTAATACTAGGTTGTGGCGGGAGCCGATGGAGTGGCTGTTTGAGGTACCGGAGGCCCGTACAAATCTGGCCAAGTTCGCTCCAGTGGCAAGAGCTGTACGAATATTAAATCGTTTGGCACAAAGCGTGGATATTTTTAACTGTATATTGGCGGAATTCGTAGGAGTGACCTTAGACTTGTTAAGTAAATAGTTTAACTGTGGCTAATTTATCGTATTGGGTGTAATCCTGTAAAGATAATGTTAGTTTAAATAAATAAATAAAAAATAAAGTAGATAGACAGTTATCATTCGCAAACCCTTGAAATCTGAGTCCAAAATATGCAAGATGGGATAACAAAGCAGTTCGCTTTGTCGCGGAAGTTTGAATTATTTTTCAAATTCAAATGAAACTCATAAAGGAAACTTGGAGTGTGTAGTCGACTATTGAAAAAGCCTTCGCAGCCAAGTTGGCACGCTGCATTATTCACTTTTCAGTTGGCCTTGGCTCGGCAGACAGACCTATGATTAATAGTTGTCAGTAACTTTTTATTTTACAACTACGATTTGACTTTATCACTAGTAGTTTTAATTTAGTTTATTAATTAAACTTTTGCAACATAATTTTTTTTTCGGGCACATAGTTAATGAAATGAAAGCAAATCAAAAACATTTATTTCAAAGAAACCATTTACAGGCACTTTTGAATTGTCCGAAGTTAGTTGCCACGTTCCAAAGTGTAGATTCCTATGGAGATGAATGGGCAAGAAACTCCACGGTTACTCTTTTTGAAATGGGATTTAATCGCGCTAATAATATAATATTTATTAACCTCGACGTTTCGATCAAGTTGCATTGATCGTGGTAATTTAGTTATATTTTTGGACAAAAGTTTCTGTTTTTATAAGTTTAAGAAGAACCTTAGTTATTTCATTATGTAAAAGGTAATCTGAAAGTGGCGATGGTGACTGAAAGTGGAAATGTCATGGTATGCACATGTAAAGTAAAGGAATGAGGATCATGTGACAAGGAAAGTTTTGAGTGGATGGTTATAAGAGTAGAAGTAGACCGAGGAAATTATTCAAAAACATCTAACTACTAAACAGCGGCAAAAATCGTTGGTGGCTAGTATGTTCACTGTAGTATCTTGGAGTTGCGTTGTGGTTGCCAACAAATCAGAGGTAAGATTTTATCTCCGGCAAAAGCTTGTGGCTCACGAGTCCCGTGGGTTGTTGCGTTTATACCCACGATGCTGTTATTATTGACCACACGTTCGCGTCAGACGACCGCGACTGCATGAGTTTAGCATCTGATAGTCAAGCTGCTATAAGAGTTATTCAAGCAAGACAGACAGACATGGAAGTCATGGGGGGAGGCCTTTGCCCAGCAGTGGGACGATACAGGCTGACAGTAACAGTTACAGTAACAAAGCATCTTGTAGGTCAACCTAGAAGGCTATTCGACTGGCTTTCATGTGGTTGCCTTAAGCAAATTAAGTCTCCCAGCCAAGGCATTCAACTTATGAGCTAAACGACAACGTGCTAAGGGCGTCAGTTTAGGGCGTCGCTGGTGGGAGGACGGCAAGGGACTGGCTGGATCGAATAAGCCTACGGGCGGCTATGCTTTACCAGGTTGGCTCTTTGCTTGGCGAGTTTAAATTAACAACAGTCGATACCGATAGTTTAACGCAAAACATGGAGACACTCCGACGAAAAAACTTCAAGTTGGCACCTACCTATGGAATGGTGTTAAGCATTAAGCTGAACCTCAACAAGCGATTATCGACCAAGGTATCTAACCAGTCTAAGCACGGTCTTTGTCGACAAACTTGTCGAGGCGATAAAAGTTAAAATGTATTGAATTTTATAATTTTAGCAACAATTTATACAAATTTGACGTATAAAATCGCAGTTGTGGTTAGGGTCGATAAATTCGTGGGCGAAAATTACACGGAATACTTGATATTATATTATCTGTGTTATGAATTAAATAGAAACGGAGCCACCTAAATAGGCGAGTGCTTCAAAAAGCAAATGATTGCCTTAGAGGTATCCTTGTTAATGCTTGAATAATTCGGGACTTGACCTTCCAAGGGACCGAGTAGGACATCTTAACAGTCGAGTGACTCAATCTACCTTGTTTGGTAATTATTGTGCTTATAATTATAGGATTAAATAATAAACGGTGGTATTTTAGCTAAGATAATTTCTGATGTGACGTTTTCTAGATTTAATTACTTGGTGGTACTTATAGCACAGGGTTTAGATTTCAGGTTCATGGAATACATACAGCATTGGTGAAATGTGGGTTTACAAATATGTATACCCCTGCCTTCCCACCTTCGTATTCCTCATACAGGCGTGATGCTATATTACATTATTTATAGTTAAGATTTAAGGCTATCATCAGCAGAATTCCTTACTTTAACTAAATTAACTTTTTGCACAACCCCAAGTTACAAAGTTATTTGCAAACAATGATTTTGATAACTTCCCCGATAATTAAGCGTTTAAATTATCCGAAGTTGGCAGTAATCTTTTGTAATCTTCTGCTTTCCGGTAATGAATCGATTCAGTAAGTATTTTACTTGTAACAAGTTGATTCTTTACGTACTTTCCATTTAAGAGGAAGCTTTTAATTGTTGGAATTGGATTTCGGATTCACTTTGTGAGGGAGGAAGGACTACCCGTGTTAATCAATGAACCGATTTTTACAGTACGTTTTGTAACTTTTTACGAAGAAAGATCGATAGAGCTTAGGTTTTGATACCACGGTTGATCAACGGATGACCGTCATTTCATACTGAGAATAGTTAAATAATGGCTGTGTATGTGACTCATGTGACAGGGAAATGGTTCAAAATAATAAATAAAATGACTCGCAAAATAACATGGAGTTTCTTGCCGGTTCTTCTCCGTAGGAAACGACTTTTTGGAACCGTGCACCTAAATTCTGACTTCTCATAAGTGCCTTTGTATGTTTTATATGAAATTAAAACCTTTGACTTTGACTTAGTAATCTGTAAATTATTGCTAATAGATATCGCCAGGCGGCTCCTTAAGACGAAAAGAAGGAAACTCGAAATTTAATAGATGCGAACAGCGACACGGTAGCTCAGTTGGGAGAGCGATGACACGGACAGAAACGGTCACTGTTTGAATCTCATTCGTGTCTATTATTTTTGAATGTTTCTTTAGAAAATAATAATGACTTACATATTGCCAGGGTCATCAGCTAACGGTTCTTCGACGTAGGAGACATGCTTCGTGCGGCGGTTCTTGGGTCTGAACTCCAACTTGTTGGCGCACCCCTTGTTGGCCTTCGTTCGCGCCTCGAAGATCACATGAGGGTGTTTCTGCTGAAACGAACCGGTAAAACGTGTTCTCGTTAGTGGAGCTCAAATTAACAACATTACATGTAGGTAGATAGATATATTATGTAAATAATGGATAAGCACACACAGATACCATCATGCTTGTAATAGCTAATGTAGCTCTCTGTAGCCCAATTTCACGGATAGCTTAGCGAACTCTTAAGTTATAATTATAATTTTTCTAGACGTCGAGTTGGCTTAGCTGTGAAAGCGCCTCGATTATTTATCCAGGAGGTGCAGGTTCGAATCCTGCCGCGACCGTATTCTATATTTCAATATTTTATTTGTTCTTTGTCGGTCATGTATAACCTGCAAGAGCCCAGACTAAATATTTTCTTTCTTTCTTTATTATTTTCCACAAGGATTTGTAACTTTGAAGTTCGCTAAGCATGCGTTAATGCTTTTAAAGATTTTGTGTAAGTACCCAAATTATCTTGTAAGATCATGGTAACAATATTACGACCCTTTCCTTGAACTAGAGTACCTAATTAAATAACACAACGCACACACACCTTATATTATACACGCACACATATTATACGCACACACAATATTAGTAATCGTGTTAATTATTATAGGCCCTAAGACGCGGCAAATGTCCTTGCAATTAGCACTTTAACGATAGAAATTAACGTGATGAAAATAAGAGAATTGCCCTTAACATAGCAGTATTATCTAAGTACAGTCGGAAATATATATAGGTATAGGTTAACATTTTAAAAGATCTTATTATTAATAATTCATAAAATGTTTCCAATTATAGATTTAATGTTTTACTAATTATGTTAGAGTAGGTAAGCAGTGTTTATGGTAATTTCATTATAATGCGCTCACATAGGTGCGCTCCCTCTTCCTTCACTCTCATAGTTCGATGGGACGGCAATCCGACACGACTGGAGAGAGATCAGACGCAGAACTGACGGCTTTACGTGCTCTCTGAAGCACGGGGATGTCACAACCGGCCAACATCCTAACTTCGGGTTGCTACTGAGAATTTCCTAACAGAAAACCCAATAACAGTTTGCTCGACCTGGGAATCGAACTCTGAACTCTCGCTCGGCAGCCACACTTGCGTGGACTAGACCAACGATGTAGTCATTAATTAAAGTATGTACATAAGTAGTAAATGAGATACTTAATAGAATTTATCGTCTTTTGTTTCTACTCCAAACTGCCGTTGTTACCAAAAAGCCGATAATATCGGCTAATATGAGGTCATTATATAAATGTACGGGATTTTTGGGACCTCCGACATCGTGTCGTGAAAAAGCCCTAACTCGTTAAATGTGATTCAGGGAAAATACCGTGCTTATGAGCGATGGGAGATCCTTGAAATCTGCGAAAAGTGGTGTTTTATAGTTTAGCTATGTAACCTTTAAATTTTTGAGTAAATTGTAGAAGTTAAAATGAGTATCTATATTACTTACGTTATTACGTTCTCAACTGTTATTAATAGTTATTTTATAACCTTAGATATATATATATATTGGCAAGATGTTCTATAACTCTCTAACAAATTTTCGCTTCAAAATAGTATTTTATTTTTGGAAATATAATAAAAGTAAAACACTATAAGTATGAATTTGTAAGATGTTTAAGATTGCTGACTTTATATATATTGTCTATAATAACAAGAACAGTGATAGACTAGTGGTATGACCGTTGGACTGAAAAGTCAAAAGTCGCATCTTCAAATTCACGGTACGCACCACTGTCTTTTCGAAGTCATATGCGTATTATAAACAATTATCACTTGTTTGTATAATAACTTTCGTGAGGCATATTCATATTAGTACAATGGACAACACGGACATGACGAATGGCGGGAATACACAAACACTCCCGACGCCGGCACCGAGTACACCATCGGCCCGCGCGCAGCGCTATGCGATGCGGTGCAGCGCCAGTCTGACTCGCGACATAGCCGCGGACTCAGCTCCTGACTAAGGGCTCCGTTCGAGTTCAAAACTAGCCGGGCAAACCCGAAGAATGTACTTGAGTAGTAACCGGTGAACAATAACTAATTATCACTTGCTTAAAACTGTGAAGGAAAAAATCGTGAGGAAACCAGCACACCTGAGAGATATTCTCGATAGTGTGTAGAGCCATGTCAGAGACCTACGAGTGGTTTAAACCCTGACACTAGATTGTTCATCAACCACACGATAAGAAGAAGATGTCTATAATAATTATATCTACTGTGTGAGTCTAACTTTATAAGATTACATAGTTTACGGTATGTGTAAATAAAATGAGATTACGATACAAAAAATACAAATTACATTACTATATTGTATTTATGAAGTCTACATATTGTACGATACAGAAACGAAATGTAATTTACACTTAAATAATAAACGTAAGTTTAAAATCATAAAGTTTTACGACTCTCAGGTGTGCTGGTTTCCTCACGATGTTTTTCTTTCCTGCTTTTATTCAAGTGATAATTAATTTATAAAACACAAATCCCTTCGAAAAGTCGAGCGTGCCTTGGATTTGAACTTGCGACCTTTAACTTGTCAGTCCAACGGTTATACCACTGGGCTATCATCACTAAAACAATACTAGTAATTTCTATTCTATTCTCAGTTCCTACACTCAAACAAGAAACAGCAGAATACAGTGTAAAATGAACTCGGGTATTCCCCTATTGACAATTTGAAGCAATCAGCTTTGGGCGAGATTAACTTCGTTTACAATTGAACGTAACAATTTAAGTCTGACGTGTCCCATTGATTAAAGGCCCTGTCAGATAAAAAAGGAGGTCAGGATCTGAACTAATCAGAAGAAAAGTCAAGAGCGTCATTTGGTCTTAGTGACGTCTGCTGTCATTGATGTCAAATTTTGGGGGGAAAATTTTGGAGTCGTTTTTATTCACTTTAACATTGGCCAAACTATCGGTGACAAGTTGGAGCTATAGCAACAGTATTTATTGGCCTTATTTATTTCTGACATAACATAGCATTGCTCCTGTATTGCCCGACGGGGTAGGCAGTTGTGAACCAAATTTCACCGATTTAGTTATTTAGTCTCATGTAGAAGGTGTTGAGCCTATTACCATTCTACACTTGGTACTGAGAATTTCCTAACAGAAGAACCCAATCACATTTTGCCCATCCGGAACTCAGACAGGACCTCATGCTCGGCAGTCACCCTTGCGACCACTACACTATTGAACCACTTTTATTTTTAATGTGTTTAATGCCGGAATCAACCTAGGTACATTAGAACGGGGGTTTTGTAAACCAAGTATTCAAGCTTTCCAGTCAAGTAGAAGTTTATGAATTTAGTTTAAGTAATTCTGCTTATGGTGCTCCTCCAGTTATGGAAGGTTCGCAGTCAGCTCTGCATTATAGCTACGCTTATATTAAGTTGACTATTAGTTAAATATTAATATTTTTATATCATTATTTACGTACTCTAAAGAAGAGTCATCAAAATTACAATAAATTGTTACCCACTGGCCGAAATTCGACCACAATTCATATCAATTTTAAATTTGAACGTTATTTAGGCGCTATTGTTAAATATACATATGTATGTTAATGTATTTTTATGAATTAAATGTATTTCTAATGCATATTATATAAAAATATTAGGGGGGCTCGTGGCTAAGTAACAGCCGCACAGATCGATCGATCGAGGTTAAGCTGCGCTAGCCGCGGTCGGTCTGTGGATGGGTGCCCATCATTTCATACCGAGACCCCTCCGTGCTTCGGAGAGCACGTTAAGCCGTCGGTTCCGGTTGCCAAATTAAGATCTATGACAGCCGTTACGGGTAGTCAGAGGCCTGAAAGTCTGACAATCAGTCATACCACGAGATATCGTGTTACCCAGTTACTGGGTTGTGGAGGTCAGATAGGCAGTCGCTCCATGTAAAATAATGGTATTAAGCTGCATCCGGTTTGACTGGAAGCCGACCCCAATGTAATTGGGAAAAGGCTAGGCAGATATATATATATTATATAAAAATATTAGTTTTCTGCACTCCTTATCCATATAAACTTTAATTGTGCCAAATTTCATACTCCTCCGTCCGCGTAATTTTCGTAAAAAGGGGTACAAAGATTTTGCTTCACGTTTTAATATAATGATTTGGTTAAAGCTATTTGTTAATATAATTGTAACGTTTCCAAAATAAAGTAAAGTTAACATTGTGTGTGAATTTATTATTTGATAATGAACGTTCTCTTAACCGTATTTCAAAGTTAAATAGAATTGAACCCATACTTATGAGAGCTACAGTTAAGAGCGAAGGTGTAATAAACATTCACTCAAATACAAAAATCAACTTTTACCTACCGACTTAAAGCATAAAATCGATTCAAATGAGTCTGAACAAAAAATGTTTTATTACTGCAGCGGCTCTAAGGTGAGAATTTAAAGTTTATCGGTTTCAGTCTAGACTTAGACCAACCTTGGGTACCCTAGATGCCCTTGGAAGTACTTAAATTCTGTAGGGATTGTGTAAAGTCAATGTAATCATATTTCGATAGAAAGCCTTCGGATGGGTTCGAAGACTTTACTTCTTAATTAAAATTTGATAATAATGCTTTATTAATTTGATAGACAAGGGTATACTGAGTGCTTTTGAGTTTTGAAAGTGACAAAGGATGATGTTGACGACGACAGCGCAGACTCAGAATAATTGGTTATTATGTATCGAATCGTCTCAACAACAAAAGGTGTTTTCGTCTCAACTCTCTCTAAAGAGTGTTTTATCGTGAAATAGGTGACAGAGTTATTTGTAGCACTAGTGTTTTTTTTATAAACTAATATCTTCGATTTTTAAACATATTTTTTAAACCATCATAAGATGCCGTATTCATAGTTATATGATTTCGTACCAATTGCGTTTGTAATACAATAATAGTTATTGCGTATGTAATAATAGTTTGAATGGTTTATGTTTCTTTTTAATACATAGCCTAGGTAATGCATGGACTCTTATACCTTTATAGACGTAAATGCCCCTTATAAAAAATGTTAAGGAATTATGTTGTTACATGAAGATATTATTATGTTTAAGCCTCATCAGCGTACTGTCTGAGTAATTTATTGGTTTTATGGTTTTCTGCCGTTCGGGTCGTGGTCGTTATTTCTAATCGAAGCAAATATTTGTAATTTAAGCTAAGCCTTCTCATTGTTTACACACAATACAAAAATGTATATAATGTAAAAAATAAATATCAAATAATCCCTAAAAAAATTACAGCAAAAAATACAGAGTCCTTTCCATTCAAGTAGTCATTGAAAAGTACCCTTTTACACACTACTTTAGCAACCAATTCAGTTCTAACCAAAACATACGTAAAGGCTGGCCGCGGTTCGTAATCTAATTTTCCTGTCAATACCTTAGAAAGGAGTATTGAATGCCGTATTGATGGACTGGCCAGCCGGCCAGAGACACGTTGCGAAGCTTAATGATCTAATAAAATACGACGGGTGCACAGTACGTGAGGTGCAAGTTAAGTAGTTCGCGGATATAGAGAGGAGACTGGCTGACACTCGGCTGGATTCGCAGCCGAGTGGTTAATTTAAATCGTGGTGCTGTTGAGTTAAATTTTTGTTGAATAATAAAAAAAAGTGAATTATATATGGCCAATCATTTTTGCAAAATTCAATTTAAAGTTCGGATAATCATTAATAATTGTCAATTCTATTTCGTACGGATTATGTGTACGAAATAATAGGGTTGAAGAAATAGATTCTTTTAGCAAGCTCAAGAATAAGACGCCTAGCGTTTAGTTAATTTTAGTAATGCGCGTAGCAGTGACGTCACTTTATGCTACGTCGTAGTCCATCTATATCGTTAGTTATAAATTTTATAAAGTTATTAAGAGATTATTATTGACTATTATCAACACTGCCCCGTTGGTCTAGTGGTCCCAAGCGCGACTGCTGAGCATGAGGCCTTGGGTTCGATTCCCAGGTCGGGCAAAGTGTTATTGGGTTTTTCTGTTAGGAAATTCTAAGTAGCAGCCCGGAGTTTGGAATTGTGCCCGGTAGATAGCAATAGGCTCACAACCTATTACATGGGGCTTAATAACAGCATTGGTGAAATGTGGGTGTACAAGTGTGTACACCTCTGCCTACCCCTTCGGGGAATACAGGCGCGATGCTATGCCCTTTTGCCCATTAATTATGTGTTTTGAAAGACTTGTCTGCTCTAACTATAATTATTCCGTCAGTAAACACGGTAAGCTCACAATTTCATATAATTATCTATTCTTCAAAGAATCTCAAAGATAATATATTGATCGATTACATTGAATTATCTATCGCTTTTAGGTCCATGTGCCTGTGTTCCACACAGTCGTAGTATAAGACAAGGAACTGGGTTGATTGATGTTGCCGGTCGCCGTATAGTGAGCAGGTGGAAAACCGTTTAACTGACCCTGTATAGCAGTAAAGGTTTGTTTTTATAGGATGTATAGGTACTTTTTTTTTATAACCTCTTGTGTCGTATTGCTGAGCAAAGGTCTCCCCAGATTCTTCCAGTCCTCTCCCTGTGTCGCAATAGCAGGCCAGTTCCCGAAAAATGCATCTAGGTCGTCACGCCAGCGTTTTCTAGGCCGATCTCGGCGACACCCCCCTGTGTGACGACTCTAGACCAGGTGGGTCTACAGTCGGATGATGATATGATATGAGAGATGAAATGTGGATGCATGCTGCTATGTGTTTACTTAGTTATTTAATAATTCTAGTTTCAATAATAGATTTCATACACTGAAGACTGCCTACTGACATAGAAGGTCATGATACATTGAGCTTATTACTGGTGCCACCATGGGTGCCACACACTGAACTTTTGTGAGACTACTGTTAGTGATTGTTTACGCTAACGTCTATTTTTCGGGATTGCCCAACTAGTAGTTTCTAGAACTCGAATGGAGCCCTTATTCATGAGCTGAGCCCACGTCATAATTAATATATTATGCATGTATGTCTCGAGACATTATAGCCAACGTCTAGTATCAATAAGGAGACTGTAAATACAAATGCTGGGAACGAATCGATTTTTGTATTTTCATTACCGAATAATGTAATTCACAGCTGTCTCATTACTCGCAGACGCAATGAACGAAATGATGTAGAATAGCATTTCATTCCGAGATCTGCATACAAACCGAAAGTGAGTCTGAACTTTAACAATAATAAAAGTAAAAGTTGCCAACATTATTCTCACGTTTGTTAACGCAAAAGATCATTTGGATTTTCCCTTTGGCCGCAAATAAAACGAAAACTGGAGTTAAAACAGCGAACTCTTCGTACCAGGAGGTTCAGCCGTGAGAAATATCCAATTTAGCCGCGTTTGCCCTGTAAATTGACGCCATTTTTCATTTAGACCGTCAGCCATGTTGTGTTGCGGCGGCGTGCGAAATGGCCACGTTGCTACTAAAATATTAAAGAAATAATAATAGTAGTGTTTTAGAAAATAGTTCCACTTTGTTTAGAAGATTAAGCTTTGGGTGGTAGGTTGCTTTCCTAGTTAAGTACGCAGCGTAGACAGCAATGCGAGTCATGGGGGATAGAAGAGAATAAATAATTTTCGTAAACCTTCCACACTTCTTCTTGTTATCATATGGTTAATGAACAACCTTCTCTCAAAGTTTAAGCCATCCATAGGTCTCCGATATGGCATTACACCATCAAGAAAAACTCCCCGGCGTGCTGGTTTTCTCACTATGTTTTCATTCACCATTTTATGCAGGTGATATTTATAACTATGCATATAATTTCGAAAAATCTGTGATGCGTGCCTTGGATTCGAATATATGACTTTGAATTGCCAGTCTAACGGTTGCAACATAAGATTGACTCATGACGAGTGAATCGTCACTGCGTCGCGAAGCGGCCTACTTGTAGTGTGCGATGATTCATAGAAAATATACGAAATTTATGTACGAGTATTTTTGCTATGGATTGCGTTGCGGTGTGGCTTGCCCAAATATGTGCCAGGTCAATAAAGATTATTTAGCATGCACCCACATTTAACTAATGTTGTTATTAAGACAAATGTAATATGTGGTAAGCCTATTGCCATCTACCGAACAAAATTCCAAACTCCGGGTACTGAGAAAACTGCTACTGAGAAATTCCTAACAGAAAAACTCAATAACACTTTGCCCGACCCGAGAATCGAACCAGAGACCTCATAGTCAGTAGTCGCGCTTGGGATTACTAGACCAACGAGGCAGTCGTAACAGACGTAACAAGAGATCACAATAAAACAAATTTTATTATAAATACACTTAACATTTCATCCAACATTTATTTTCCCTTCTAATTCGAAAACCAAACGCGCTCGGAGCGTGATTGGATGTTTAATTCGTTTCACACCTGCCATCCCTGCTACCCAGCTAAATGGAGGAGTCCCAATTTGTGTACCTGCCTATTATACTTGGTCGTGTAATACGTTTTATTTATTACTGTGAGAGCTGAGCGATGGGGTTTACTCAGCCGCTTAAAATTATTAGCAAGTGGAATACAAAGATTGTCGCTTTGTTCTTTTGGTAAAATGTTTTTAGGTAGTAAATGTTTAATGTTCTTTGAAAGATGCTTTTGTTGTTGAACTTGTTATCAAATTATACGTCACACGTCACCATATATGTTAAAAAAATTGTTTGCTGGTTGCTGAATTGCACGTTTGCCGAGGCCTGTTACCTGCCTGGCCTGCCATATTGGCCTCAAATGCTAGTTTCGGCAATCTCCGTTTGTTCATTCTTACTATGCTCAAACAATGTTAGTATACCTTTCTCAATCCTTTTCAATAAATTGTCTTCACTGCTCAACGCTTCTTTATGTCACTATAGCTTGCTGTACCTTTTAAAGTTACGCCACACGTATTTCTCGATTATTTTATGTTCATTGCATTCATATTTTCTTCTGACAAATCTAACTTTCACTATCATGCATAAGTTTATTTAACATCCCTCATGTAGACGCCCCTTTTGGTCACAATTTGGCTATTCATGAATTTGTGTTCCCCACTCACCTGGTTAATATTGAACGGGAGATATAATTTGATCTACAGGCGAAGGCTTATTCTGGCTTGTTGGCAGACCAAGAATTTTTCACTTTTTTAGGTCTCATATCATTGAAGTCCGGTATTTCTTTGGCCTCGTGAAAGAAAGTAATATATTTTGTAAATGTGTTGTTGCTTACTCTAGGCCTCATAAATATCAATCCTCGGAGATGAAATATTGCGCTGTGAGCCCCAAAATATAAGTAGTGAATGTTTTTGGGCAAGGCAGGAATTAATGGCACGTAATTTAGGAATTCTAAAAGTAGGGGTCCCTATTGTTGTTGGTACACTATTCGACGTAATTATTACACGAAATTTGTAGGTTCTACGTGATTAATGGCTAAATAATCTGGTAAAGGTCGCAGCGCTGTCATTGTATTTTTAGCTTATTTACTTTTTTTACTGTTTGGTAACCTGTCATAGATATACTGGTGAAGAGTCATACATTTTAGAGTATCACAAACTTTATAATTTTTTATGAGTTTTCATGTTTCTAGACAATCTCCATTTTAATCCAGCATTTCTCCCTTGCCTCGTATATAAAAAAGCAAAAACTTCGAGTTACCTTCGCGTTGTCTTTGGTCTAGATTTTAAATCGTATTTTTTTAAATTTCCCATAATATATACAATAAATAGTAATGACTTAAGTATATTTATTTACTTGTGTCAAATGTGGCACATAAATATAGGACAAAATCTCTTTTTTTTATATTTGGCATACAAATAAGACATAAATAATGTATTTTATTATAAAACGACTTTTAACCAGATAAATCGCGTGTATTATTGAATTTTGTTTTTTCTGTCAATTCGAACACTGCATTGCAGCGTTCATCATGCGACCACAAAAAATGCAAAGTGTTCTAAACGTCAGGAAAAAACAATAGCCAAAAATACACGCGATTAATCCGGTTACAATTTGTTTTATTATAAAATGCATAGTTCAAAGTTTATTAAATTACACAATTTAGGAGATCATAAGACAATTTAGGAATATTCAGAAACCATGAATGTCTTTAGATCAAATTATTAAATTCCATATATATATTTATTTAATGTTTAATAATATAGATATTACAGTAAATTTTCATACAACTTCGGTACCAATTCTCGTTTTATTTGTTGGCGAATGATTGCCTTTGCTAAGAGTTGGATGTTCAATGCAATTACTGGGCCTTAATACCCGTCAACCTCGATATAACGAGAAAACTTCACCAATGAGACCAGAACATATATTTTCTTTTTTATGTTACTCTGTTCGGCAGTTTAAGGGTTTTTAATGAGTTTTTTTTCTTCTAATGGCTGTTTCGACTTAAAATTTTATGTTAGGCCATGATGAGGGTTTGGGCCTTATTTGCAGTTTGAATGACGTGTTATGTTGGCGAAATTAAATTGGGATTTTAACGCATCATGGATGAAGACTTTTCAGTTTTAAACTGCCGCATTGGTGAGGTGGCCGTAATCGCGGCTGTTGAGCGTGAGGTTCGATTCCCAAATCGTGTAAAGTGTGATGAAGTTTTTCTATAAGGTAATTCTTAGCAGGAGTTATTAATTTTCCCTGGTATACCAAAACTACCAGAAATGTGAGTGTTTAACCCCTATGTAAGTGACGAGGTACCTGGGTGCCTTTTGCATTTTCAAATTTAAAAAATAGTATGTTTGGCACCTTATAGATAGCTGTGGTTTTCAGAGAGCTCCTAACTTTTTGAAAATTATATTTTTTTTGTATTCTTTGACCTATTCAACTATCCACAATTTTATGGGGAGAATAAAACATTTTTAACATCCATAAAAGAGTGACAAGGTACCCGGGTACCTCTTTGTGTATTTTATGAAATTGAATGAAATATTTCTGAGTTCGTAATTAAAATATTTATCAAATGTTTTATTTTTATAATAAAAAATACAAATTTATGTTTATGCAGAATTATCACAACTCGCGATGCAGGTATAGGAACCATATGACGGTCACGGCGGCCTATCTCCACGAAGATTAGCCAAGTACGCAGGAGATATTATAGTGCGCAAGTTTATGCGCAAACACAAGTGCACTCCTTCTTCCTTCACTCTCATATTCCGATGGGACGGAAATCCGACACGACCAGAGAGAGATCAGGCGCAGGACCGACGGCTTTACGTGCTCTCCGATGCACGGGGGTGTCACACCACCAACTTCCTGACTCCGGGCTGCTACTGAGAATTTCCTAACAGAAAAATTCAATAACACTTTGCCCGACCTGGGAATCGAACCCAGGACGTCACGCTCAGTAGCCGCGCTTGCGACCACTAGATCAACGAGGCAGGCAGTTGGACGAGTAACTACATATTCATCACAAACTGGTCTTCCGCAGTAAGTGCAAGCTTTCCGAGTTTTTCTTTGCTTGCGTTTGAGGTCTCTGCATATGAAACAACTTCCAACGATTGCAACACGGCCTGTAGAATCACGTCTAGTCTGACTTGTAGAAGTAGTAGATCCAGAAGGAATCACATTGCATTGGACAATATATTTTTGAATATTTCCATTTGATTGTAAAGCTTGTAAGCCCCACCCCGTTGACGAATAATGTTTTGGCTACTACTTTGTGTTCTTGGAAGTAGATCAAGCTGCCACTGAGTTCCATCTTTTGCAATAAGACCATTTTCAAATGGGAATCATTTGAAAATGGTCTTATTGCAAAAAACTGTCATCGCAATCGTAAGAGTGAATTTAATTTTCGATTTCAGCTCTAGCTCTACATCAGAAACTTCCGATCCACCCGTTTCAACCGAAGGAATATAATCATGTTCATTATCAGAAGCAACAAACTTATCTTCGTAACTAGAAGACTCTGCTAGTATAACTTGAAATTCTGTCGGATTATACATATATACGAACGCGTGGTGTTCGTTTAGAAGTACTCGCTCCAACGACTGCCTCGTTGGTCTAGTGGTCTCAAGCCCGGCTGCTGAGCGTGAGGTCCTGCGTTCGATTCCCAGGTCGGGCAAAAATGTTATTGGATTTTTCTGTTAGGTA
Organism: Xylocampa areola; assembly: GCA_935421205.1. Lineage (NCBI taxonomy): Eukaryota > Metazoa > Arthropoda > Insecta > Lepidoptera > Noctuidae > Xylocampa > Xylocampa areola. Next base: position 19,521,847 of record OW285206.1, read on the forward strand.
ATTCTCAGTAACAGCCCGGAGTCAGAAAGTTAGTGGTATGACACCTCCGTGCCTCGGAGTGCATGTAAAGCCGTCAGTCCTGCGCCTGATCTCTCTCCGGTAATGTCGGATTGCCGTCACATCGGAGTATGAGAGTGAAGGAAGAGGGAGTGCATCTGTGTTTGCGCATACACTTGTGCACTATAATATCTCCTGCGTACTTGGCTAATCTCCGTGTGAGATTGGCCGCCGTGGCCGAAATACGGTCGGGAGGAGTATTACTTGCTCCAATATTCATAATGAGCTAATTTATAAACTAAACTCACAAAATAACACAAATTTATTAGTTTTTGTATAAAAGAAACAAACGTACAGGCAAATGTCAACAAGCGCGCGCGATGCTTTGAATGAGTGTTTCTTAAGCGCTGATAATCGCGTACCCCTCTCCACCCTTCCCCCGCTTTGCCCACCACAGACCGCTGACTCTTTATCTTCACTAAAATATTAATAGTCAAAGTAAGTTTAACGAAAAAGCAGTTTCTTGGTTACATTACGTATAAAATGTATGAAGGTACCCGGGTACCTCGTCACTCCGATGAAGGTGTTTTTTTGGTCACTCACATAAGGGTTAACAGAACTACTCAGCCTAACTTTAGGGCGTAGAAACAGACGCGATGGTTGTTATTTATGCGTTACGTTAACTTTTATTTGATCTGCTTGAAGAGACAAATATATAATTACTTAATTACACAACAAAGAGAAATAAACCGAAAGACAAATCTAGGATAAGCTATTAATATGTTAAATAATAAATAGAGCCCAAATAAAAATTCTTTCAACGTTTCCCCGGAAACGCATGTAAGCCACAGAAAATTGGATTTTTAAGTAACTTCCTCATTCGCTCAATGATGCTTACCCATAAAATTCAGCAGCTTCCATCGTAATGCCGTCAAGATATGATGTATAAAAACGAAATGCATTTCAGTTTTATGACACTCAAAATATACAGCCACCATTTAATATTAAACGGGGCATGGTAGATAACACTTCAATCAAATCTTAGCAATATGGATTGGAATATATCATGCTGCTCAGACCTCACAAATTTGAACCGACTCTGCAAGATGTACCCCACAAAAATCACACTACACAAACAAAAACCAACCTTATGTTGACGCAATAGGATTAAACACAACCGCATATTAAGCTTGCAGCGTTGGAAAATATTGCAAATATTAGTTGCGTTTGGTACAGGCGATTGTGATCCTTAAGTAAAAAGTGTAAGGTCTGATAAAAGTGTACAGGTTGTTTGTTTTGCAAGGCATTTTATGGGAAATACAATATTAAAGCGAATGATATTTCTTCATAAATCGTTGCAAGGTGTCGGAGCCTGTGTGGTGTCTTTAAAATATTTTGCGTTCGGTTTAAAATATTGGATTCGGCTTTAAGGCTTACCGTACACTTTACGATTTATTGTAGCGATAGCGAACTGAATTTGATATCGGGATAAATTGTTGTGTACGAGCTAACGACGAGCACGTTTTCACATTGAAAAATAGTAATTAATGTAGGCATTACCCATGTAATGCCTACATTAATTAACATGCATAAAAAATATCATTATAAATGTATGTCTTATTCCTATTCAAGATAAATCTTTGAAAAGCATTAACGCATGCTTAGCGAACTCTAAAGTTATTATATTAAATGGAAATAGAATATAATAACTTAAGAGTTCGCTAAGCATGCGTTAATGCTTTTCAAAGATTTATCTTGAATTGTTAAGGTAATTGCATTCTTTACGACATTGTATTAACTGCAAAGTTAGTCGTGTCGGTTCGGTCACCTGTATAGGGATTGAATTGATAGCAACGACGTCGCGAAAAAGACGTGTTAAAATATGGAAGAAGAGTTCGCGGTGGTGAGCAGAGGTCGAGATGGCTTAGTGGTCAGAGCGCCTGGAGTATTTATCCGGGAGGCGCAAGTTCGAGTCTGAGTTCTACTTCAATTACCAAATTTACCACCGGAAAAGTCCAGAAAAAAGACTATCATTTTGAATTAAAAATAACTAATTTTTTGGTTCTCGCGGCACGAACAGGTTCTCTTTGTCAAAACACTTGTCGAATTTAAACATCAAAGACATGTCAACGTCAAAATATTGATATTTTTTTTTTCAACTTTTTGTTTCGCCATATTTGTTGACATAGATCTGTAAAACTGATTTCAAGCATAGACTTATGTCTAATACTAATATTATAAATGCGAAAAAAACTCTGTTTCGGGTGATATCGTCGCTAAGCAACAAAACCCATGAAATAAATTAAAAAAACTTTCCATTAGAATGTTTGTTACCTTTTCACGACTAAACGGCTTGTAGCGGAACGCTGACGCGCATATTATTGTAAGACACGAGTCACATAGCGCTGGGAACTTTAGTTGTCCCGTACCCCGCACTACAGACGCGCACATTAGTCTACATTAGCATTGTTGTAATATAAGTAATTAATAAATACAGTTAGTAATCTCAAAAGTTTATTTATTTCTCTATCTGTACAGAAATCCTTAAGATAATACCAGTGGCGTGCATTGCATATAGGCAAATAGGCAGTGCCTACCTAAATACAACCTATACCACAGTAAACTGTAATTTGAGGGAGGCATTACCTATTTGCCTATATGCAATGCACGCCACTAGACAATACACGCACACACAAAAGGCTGTACGGATCGTGATGAAATTTGGCAAGGAGATAGATTGGACCTTCGAGAAGGATATAGGCTATACCTTTTGTCATGCAGATGAAGTCGCGGGCATCAGATAGTTATTTATAAAATAAAAGATAAATTTGGTCCTATCAAAGCAATTAAACGAGAGAATACAGCAAAAAAAAAAACATAGCACAGCATTTCAATTCAAATACACCTTTAATTGTAATTAAAATTTTGTACTATACAGGCAAAACGTTTAAATATAAATAAAACTCCCCACTTAAGCGTTGAGCTTCGAAATTATTTTTTAAAGCATTCTAGAAATCGTAAAACCTAATAATTTTTGACCTTCGTAGAGTGCCTCTAAAGTGCGGCGCTTTGTGTAGTGCGACTGACGGTGGCGCCACCTGGTAGTATAGAAACGAATATGGTAAATACCGCTATATTAAAATGTTCATCAAACTCGAAGACTGATAGCCTCTCTTACATGGTGTGGTTGATGTAGAACCTAGTGTTAGAGATTAAACCGGGTGGTTTAATCTAAAATGTAATAATACAATAATACTCCTCCAGCCCGTATTTCGGCCACGACGGCTTATATCCAATGAGATTAGTCAAGTACGCAGGAGATATTGTTGTGGAAAAGTGTATGCGCAAACACAGATGCACTCCCTTTTCCTTCACTCTCATAGTCCGGTGGGACGGCAATCCGTCACGACCGGAGAGAGATCAGGCACAGGACAGCTTTACGTGCTGTCCGAAGCACGGGGGTGTCACACCACCAACTTCCTAACTCCGGGCTGCTACTGAGAATTTCCTAACAGAAAAAGCCCAATAGAACTTTGCCCGACCCGGGAATTAAACCCGAGACCTCAGTAGTCGCGCTTGGGACCACTAGACCAAAGAGGCACAGCTTATCATAGAATAAATCGGTCAAATACGGATGTATTTATTATTGCATTGACACAGAAAATTGTTTTTTTTTACAGCAAGGGACTAGATCTAACTGTTTGATATTAATTTCCACGAGTTTCTGCGAAAAAGCGTCTTGATAGACAGACAGCCAATCTGAAAATGAAGTGATCTTATAGGGGACTCTTTTTTGAGAAACGGAAAATAAAAATAATTTGAGTAAAAGTAAGTTGCGAAGTCTTACATAAATATAAATATACGCGTCGACTTGTGAACCTTCTTCAATATTCAATTCATTTATTGCACTCCACAAGTTAAATAGATTTTACAATATAATATACAGAAACATGTGTGGGCCATGTCGGCACGGCAAATGTAGGAGAGAGGAGGAAGTGTGTAACCCTTTTTTAACTTTATACTATTACATAAACTTTATATTACGTATTGATGTATATGTTATTATTATAATACTTCTAAATCGTTATGTTCTTTGTCCCTTTCTAGGTTGCAATAGAACTTCACCAGTCTCCAAATTCTACACTACTTTATTATTTATTACATCTATAGTGTAACTTATTGCATTCAACGTCCGTCGTACCCGTGACGTCAGCCATACTAAACTCAAAGTTTTGCACAATATGGCGTCGAAATCAAAGCGCACTTCGTGAAACTAACTGCTGTTTGAATAATAGAAAGTTAATTTAACCAAAACTTTTGGATAACTATGCAAATTTTATAGTTTGAGGTACTAAAAGTGTGATTTAGTGGTATTATGAGATTAGGGCGCGTGTGCCGCGGTCTTAAAATTTGAGAGTGTTGGTTGTGAACTAATGCTGAATTTGCATATGGTTGTAAGTTAAGGACACTCGTATAGATATAATATGCTAAATAGGTATATGGTTATATAAATACCTTTGTGTTTGCATTTCGTATTGTATGAGCTGTAAGATTTTGTACCCAAGTGTCTTTTAGGGTTCCGTCCCGACCTCAAAAGGAAAAAATGGAACCGTTATAGGATCGCTTTCAAACTCAAACTTTTATTTGCTATCCACAATGTTATTTATAGATGGTAAGGAAAATAATATAGTACATAGTCGACCCTGTTGGGCTCGCAAAAATTAGGACACTTTGTTGTCCGTCTGTCTGTCTATCAAGACACTTTATCTAACGCGGGAACGCGTGGAGGTATCGAGTTGAAATTAAAACCCTATACTCAAATTTACAGTCCCTTGAAGCTGTAAAAAAATGAAACTTATAAGTTATCGTAAAAAAAGATACCCGCCGTTTATGCCGCAAAAAACGTATATTTCGACACTCAAGGGAATCAAAATTTATAGGGTATTTTCCGTTGACCTAGGACTATGAAACTTGGTAAGTGATATCGTCTTACACTACAAGTACAGGGAAAGATCTGAAAACTATACATTTGTAATTAAATCATAAATAATATAGTCTTTCGTGAGCAGAAAGTTATGTAATAGTATAAAGTTAAAAAAGGGTTACACACTTCCTCCTCTCTCCTACATTTGCCGTGCCGACAAGGCCCACACATGTTTCTGTATATTATATTGTAACATCTATTTAACTTGCGGAGTGCAATAAATGAATTGAGTATTGAGTATTGAGGATTGGAACCTACGCCTTCGGTTCGAATCCTGCTCACGACCTTATTCTTTTTCCATTTAATATAATAACTTTAGCATAGATAACTGTTAATAAACTCAACATAATTTTACCCATGTTCAGCAAACAAATATATTTGTGTTTGTATCTATATTTATTCATACAAATCCGTTCAGCCGTTTTTGCTTGATTGGGTAACATACAAACTTTACATATATAGTATTAAAATTATAGGATTAGGTTAACGTTAAACTACCCTTTCATACTGAATTTCAACAATAGAATCACACCTTTTATCCTATGCATAAACTAAAGATTTCGGCTAGCGAATCGAAAGAATATTTGCTTGAAACTGCATTATTCAAGCATATCGGCGTATCTACAGACAATAAATAAGCCACAGGTGGGGTCGTAGCAAATGCACCACTTAAATCCACTGCTCCTTTCTAAATTACATCTGCTGGGTGCATGCAGGGACGGATTGGGGCGATAGAAGGGGCGCAACGTGATTGTGGTATAGGAATTTGTGTTCTGCACGGAGATTCTATCAATTACACTATGACTGTTTTTAAATGTTTTATTGCAAATTATTCAAGTTTTCAGTGGAATTTTCCATGAAAATATTTTAACTTCTATTTTTTTTATTAATATGTACTATTAATTTTGTTTTCAGGTTGCTAACTTTGTATACTCTTTCTTGATTTGTTATTATTGAGATTATTACTAACAATCTCAGTTTAGTTAATTGTGATTATCAACTGTTAGATAAGTGGAAACATTTTTTATTATGTAAAATGCAACTATAAAAGTAAATTATGTAATATTCCGATTTAAAATCAGTTACTTTTCAATTTGCCATACTGAATATATTGATGTAATTAAAATTAAATTGCTTTTGAACTCATAACGCTATTAATATTAATTGCCCGTAAATCCACTTTTGTATGGTAAATTAATTTTAAAGGCCTTTAATTTTCAGCCTTTATACGGTGCTTACAATATGTGTTTCAAATATTTTATACTAAAAAGGCTTTATAACAGTAGTCAGCGGTGCAGTCACCGCTGTCTACACGTATATTATTATATTTGTTAGTTAAATAATTTTAACCTCTCTGTCTATAGTTAGCAAAAGATTAAAATGAACTAAGCAGGACGGCACTGCGCTATATATAATTTTAAATGACATCGAGCATATTTGGACCAGAGCTTTCACAGCAACCCTCGTCTTCTTACATTTCTTTTGCAAGGAAAAAGGATTTGGATGTTGAATGTTATTTAAAATCAAGTCTTTTTATTTTATAGAGTACAGAAACGCACCCCGATATTCAGCCCCGATCCGGCCCTGCAATCGAAACAGATTCAACCCGGTCAGAGTATTGTCTCCTCTAGTTTTTCCGCCGTAACATATTGGGGGTAAATAAATCGTGACACTCCTTCTAAATTGAACCATCTGTATTGAGTTGTATATTTGTTACTCTAAGGAAAATGCTAGTATAAGTACAATAAAACACTTGTAGTTTGTTACTTAATTTAATTTGTTTAATGGAGGTTTTTACAGAGTCGTAATGTGAAGACTGTGTTCGAAAGTAATTGGATTGGTTAAATGAAGTTTGAATCCAACACTGAGAGTAAAACATACGGAGATTAAGATTAGATATCCACTTGAAAATATTTTTGGTAATTTGGATAACAAAATGAGATTTTCACTAATTCGTGTTTATGACTGCTCTCATTTATGTTACCATCAATAGTATAGTGCAGGTTTCACACTCACTTCAATCACTATGACTTCTTCTTCTTATCGTGTGGTTAACAACCTAGTGTCAGAGTTGAAACAAAGTAGGCCTCTGACATGGCTTTATACACCATCGAGAACATCTCTCTCTGGTCTCGTGCTGTTTTTACACGATGTTTTACTTCACGATTTCCTTAATTTCTAGTGATTTTCAAAAAAAAACTGTTATATTAATATTCAAAATGTACTACTGAAACTTAGTCTCTCTATCATAACTTGTTACAAAAAAAAAAATTGGAAAGTTTTCATCCACAAACCACTTCGGAAGCTTTTGGTAATATAAAAATACTTGTCTTGCTGACCATACCACACCCTAAAGGCCACATTATTCAAGCTTAGACCTACAAAGCCAATTATGCAAACTGCTCGACCTACCAACACGGGGAGACTGGGACAAAGCCATCTATTTGGCGACCCTCTGAACTCCAAGGATTATGGTAAAACCTTTACAAGTATGGTACTGATCGATTTAAGATGATATAGGAAACAGATCTATTTTTAAAATGCATTGACGAATCGATTTTTTGTGAATATAAAAATACGAAACATCAATCTGCCTAGCCTTTTTTCAACATTGGAGTCGGCTTTCGGTTAAACCTGATGCAGCTTAATACTTAATACTTTACACGAGCTTGTCTATCAGACCTCCGCAACCCAGTTATCTCGTAGGCTGGTTATCAGACTCAGGCTTCTGACCAGTAACGGCTGTCATATCTTCATTTGACAACCGGGACCGACGATTTACGTACTCTTCGAGATAAATAAATACCGTTAAAGCATAAGTAAATATTAGTTTCTTACGAAATAAAAATAAGAAAATAATTAATACAATTTCTTGTACGGTCAGCGACAAAGTCGTTAACCACATCCACATTTTTATAATGGCTTAGCCTTAAAACAAATCTAATTATCTGGAGTACAAAACAACAATCTTGTTATCAAATAAATATAGAAAATGCAAGAAGTCAATATTGTGATATGATGAAATGACTTCTTGCATTTTTGCAGTTATCCGCACGCATCGAAACTGCATCGACTGTAGTGCACAGTTCCGATGTGTGTTAATGTACTTCTGTCGCTGACTGTACAATATATTTAAAACGTTTTTTGTTAACCGTTTCGGTTATTCAAGTATTAACTTGACAACTCAATTTGAATTAAGAAGTGTCAAAAGCATTAACCCTTAAATAAAATGATCTCATTATCATAAAAAATGTTAATCTGAGTTTAATGTAAATTACAACAACTTCAACGGTGTAGTTAAGCCAAATTGTTTTTGTTTTAAGCCATTCAGTTAAAATCTTATTAATATTAATTTGTTTCATGTTTAAGAAAGTAAACCAATTTTTATAGTAACATTGTAGCTATAAAATAAGCAGCATTCCGCGATAATAATAAATATTTTCGATATTCAAATTTGTCATGATAATCACAGCACTATCGCCCTAATAAATACAGTGTGAGTGTTCATGTGTCGGAGTGTGCATGCGTACGCATCATCTGTTTGTGCGTAAGTATGTTTCTATGTGTGAGTGCGGCCAATGAGGGCCCATTCGATCCCCTATCCCGTTTTTATCATTGTCAGAATGACGAATTAGTCTCATTTGTTAGGACAGGGAGGCCTAGATTTTAAGGTGCATTAGTATGTTAGGTAACATGATTACATATAGTTGTTGAATATATGTGGTCTGGTAGTGTGTCGTTAGATGTTTATAAAATAAATTACATTTTGTAAACTAGTTAGTTGCTATGGAGTCGAATACTTGAAGTTTAAAGCTCTATTTAACCTTTGATTCATCCCAGTTGTATTAAAAGAGTAAAGATATTTTAGCTCCTTATCTTGTCGCTTACAAAACGAGGCCTCAGCATAATACCAATATCATTAAAACAAAATGGATCGAACCAAATCGGGTGCGAAAGCTAATAATTTCTATACGATTCTCTTAGATTTATTACACCCCATTTCTAAGGGGATGAGAACTGATTCTGAATAGTTTGAGATATTCACTCGATTTATCGTCTTAGGAACCGAATTTTACACGTTATTGTCACCTCACTAAAGGCAGTTTGCAAAGGAATTTGGACTTTATTACTGTAGTTATACAGTAGGACTTTGTGTAATGTTAAGATGATATACGGTGTGAATAAGGCCGGTAATCCATTTATATATATTTTTTGTTCTAAATGGTTTATGACGTCAGGTGGTAGATATTTTAGAAGGACTCATTACTGGAATGGCAATGTTGCTGTTAAAATATTTAATATATATTTTGACCAATCGTAAGCACACACAGGTGTGACAAGGCACGCGTTACGATGTCGTGTGAAATTATCGAGGCAATGAGAGTTATTTTTTGGAGATTCATTTTTGATTATTTTCCATTTCTAGTTAAGTTGCGTTTGGAATGAATGCTAGAGATTTTAGAGAGGGTAACGGCTTACAGTTTTCCGACTTCTTCTTCTAAGTTAAATGCGTGAAAGTGTAGAGGTGTTTATTTGGACAAATAGGAAAATATATACACGTAAAGATAAATCTTTGAAAAGCATTATCGCATGCTTAGCGAACTCTAAAGTTCGAGGTCAAGATGGCTTAGTGGTTAGAGCGCTTGGAGTATTTATCCGGGAGGCGCAGGTTCGAATCCTGGTCTCGACCGTATTCTTTTTTCCTTTAATATAATAACTTTAGAGTTCGCTAAGCATGTGTTAATGCTTTTTAATGATATATATTTAATTGTTAAGGTAATTGCATCTTTACGACATTGTAATAACTGCAAAGTTAATCGTGTCGGTTCGGTCACCTGTATAGGGACTGAATACAACAATGACGTCACCAAAAGACGTGTTAAAATGTGGAAGAAGAATTCACGGTAATGAGCAGAAGTCGAGATGGCTTAGTGGTAAGAGCGCCTGGAGTATTCATCCGGGAGACGCAGGTTCAAATCCTGCTCGCGACCGTATTCTTTTTCCATTTATTATAATAACTTTATATACATGTGTTATATAATTTCCATTTCTATTTATTTAATAACTAATATTTATCTTTATAACAACCTTTGAACATACTGTTAAATTTTACCCCGTATGTCATTAAATTTAAGTGCAGGCCGGATTGATAAGCGGTATTATTAAGACGTTATTAAGGTATTATTAAGGCATTAATAACAGGCTTTTGATTACAAGTAGGATCGCGTTCTTGACACATCAAAGGGATCAGATTGTAAGTACTTCTTGTAACAAACGATGTGGTAATTAAATTAAACACTTTAATTAACGCCTTGTTGTTAGTGATTTGAAACAATGTGTTTAAAAGCTTTCAGTAAAGCGCTCATTACATGTTGCAAACTGTGGTCGGTAAACAATTGCTGAATTTAAGCAGCACTTGGCGTAGTCAGTCTGTAGATGGATGACCGATCTGAACATTTGTACAAAACTGCATTTTGATTTTGAGTATTGTCTTAATTAGTATAATTTGGAAAAACGATCATTGTATTACATACTATTTGAGCAAGGCTTTTTTTTAAAGTAGAAGCGTTATTTGAATGCAGTCCGTTAAAAGAAGGAAAGTATAATTAAGGAGCTGAACAAACTGCAGTATTCGAAGATGCTTTTAAAGGTAACTTCAGACTGAGGATGTAAACACTTCAGGTATAGATTTAAAGCTACGTATAGAGAGTATAAACAAACTGCAGTCTAAGTGGGACACAATCTCGGGTCAACAGCGCGGATTGTGCGAATGCAAATTAGCATCACTTCCGAACTTGCCCGACCGTACCCGAATTAACCCGAGAGCTGGTTTGCTTGTCATGTAAATTGGGAATTAAAATGATGGGGTAACGTGAGGGATGGATATATCATCATCTGATAAAACGCGTAAACTTGGGAAGTTTGAGTATGTACTTGTAAGTTTAAAGTAGATGTGTTTTGGGCTGAGGCTACATTAGTTTGCGATGCGACTTACGTTATGTAAGTGATTAAATAGTTAAGTTTTTGGCTACAATGTAAGTAAGTACTTCAAATGAAGCCGTACTAGATTGAGGTTGGCTTCCAATCTAACTCGATGCAGCTCAATATCAGTATTTTTTATGGAGCGCCTCCTTCCACAATCTAGTTACTGGGCAACACGACATGGCACGGAGGAGTCTCGATATGAAATGATCGCCACACATGTACAGATCGATTGTGGCAAGCGCCTAGACTCGATCGTCCGATCTGTGCGGTTGTTAATTAATTAAATTATTATTAAAAAATTAGTCTAATCACGGTATTGACTAAGTCAACCTATGAGCCAAATTGTAGCAATTTATTAGAAAAATACTCTCTTGTATGACCAGTTCAACAATATTTATTATTGTTCAACGGTTATTACTCACTTGCATTCTTCGGGATTGGCCGACTTGTTTAGACTCGCGACATCGCTGAGGGCTCAGCTCATGATTAGGGCTCCGTTTGAGTTCGAAAATAGTCGAGCAATCCCAAAGAATGCAAGTGATTCTTCTAAATTCTTCAATTTAAACGATCAATAACTACGTGGATCTAAATTATGTGAAAAGTTGTACCGATATCTTCCGCACTTATAACATTAAAACCAATGTACATTCTGTCCACACCCTTACCGTCAATCCCCTTAACCACTTCTTGTGGCACTTTAACGAACTGATATGTGTTAGGCTGACGCTAAAGTAGACATTGATATGCGATGAGACTGAGAGATATGCATGGTAAGGGTCCATTATAAACGAAAATCTGTCGGCTATATGCTTACATTATACTTAAGCTTCAAATCAGCATCGCTGTTGACTATCTGTATATTTATAACGCTGTTGAACTTTCGTGACATATATTCATATTAATTTTATTGTTCAACGGTTATTATTCACATGCGGGACAAGGGGTCATCACGCCTGTTTCCCATGCGGTTTTAAAAAATAAATAAAATACATATCAGGCGGGTGATTCATTAGACACCTTCATAAGTCTTACCAACACTAAAGCAATCACCTATCACGATTCACCGATAACGAGAACCCCAACCTGTTAACTTAACAGCGCAACTTAACTTTAACTTTACAAGTTAACCTAAACCGTTAGTTGTTGCAAGTTTACCTGACTTCGTTCTAACTTAGAGTTTAGGTTCATGTAGCTGACATTGTCTATGATAACTTAGAAGATTATTCTCAACAAAATTAACTTAAACAAAATTTTCAACGTATCTTTTGTTTAATATGTTGCAGTATAAATAATAATAATACTTCTCCCGACCGTAACCCGTCCACGGTGGCCTATCTCCACGGAGATCAAGTAAGCAGGAGATATTATAGTTAACAAGTGTATGCGCAAACACTAGTGCACTCCCTCATATACCGTACCTCCTTCACTCTCATATACCGATGGGACGGCAATCCGACATTACCAGAGAGAGATCAGGCGCAGCACCGACGGCTTTACGTACTCCGAAGCACGTGAGTCTCACACTACCAATTTCCTGACTCCGGGCTGTTACAGAGAATTTCCTAACAGAAAAACCCTATAACACTTTGCCCGACCTGGGAATCGAACCCAGGACCTCACGCTCAGCAGCCGAGCTTGCGACCGCTAGACCAACGAGGCAGTCTGCAGTATAAACAAGCATTCATTTAAAAATGTATAATATGTTTGAAGTTTCCCTACATGACAGGTTCCATCTTAGACTTAGACAATCATGGAGTTTCTTGCCGGTTCTTCTCCATAGGAAACGACTTTTTGGAACTGTGCACCTATCTATCTATATATATATGTTCAGTGCCTTTGTATGGTTAATATGAAATAAAACTGCCTCGTTGGTCTAGTGGTCGCAAGCGCGGCTGCTGGGCGTGAGTTCTTGGGTTCGATTCCCAGGTCGGGCAAAGTGTTATTGCATTTTTCTGTTAGGAAATTCTGAGTAACAGCCCGGAGTGAGGATGTTGTACCCCCGTGCTTCGGAGAGCACGTAAAGCCGTCGATCCTGCGCCTGATCTCTCTCTGGTCGGGTCGAATTTCCGTCCCATCGGAATATGAGAGTGAAGGAAGAGGGATTGCACATGTGTTTGCGCATACACTTGTGCACTATAATATCTCCTGCGTACTTGGCTAATCTCAGTGAAGATATGCTGCCGTGACCGAAATCCGGTCGGAAGGAGTATTTATGAAATAAAAACCTTTAACTTTTGACTTTCACTTCATATATTGCTTTTCATCAGGCGAGAACGAGGTGCTTTAAGGTGCAGAAACATAAAAGAAAACTATATTGCACTGACTAAGGTTTATTCATAACTCCATCATCACTATTCATCCTCATACAATGAATTATGTTGGCGTTTTATTTCTAAAAATATCATGTTTAAATACGCATCATTCGATATTGTGTCCCACTTCTGGGCAAAGGTCTCTCCCTCATGTTTCCAACGATCTCGGTTCCTTGACGCCACCATCCAATCTCGGTTGAAAGTGTCGAGGTCATCCCGCCACCGCTTCTCATTCGAACTACAAAATAAGTTCTATTTTTGGTTTAAGAAACTGTATTCAAAAAAATCAAGCCTACTATATAATTTCACTTTTTCTTAAGGAACGTAATTTTAATAAACATATTTTATTTTAATATAATATTTTTTTAAATTATCATTTTTTTTGTTTGTATAACTAGCTGTTTGACCCGCCGTTTAATTTAAAAGAGATTGGATTCGTTCTTTTTACTCGTCTTCTAAGGGTAATATAGTCATGATCAATAGCCTACAACTAAATATATCAACAAAGTTATATAAACAGGGGCCAAGATAATTCATCGAATCATCGACCACTCTCTATCAATCTCGACTTAATAAAGGCATCGGTAAAATGTCGGTGAACATTAATACAGGCTAATAGTCCCAGTAAAAAAAAGGTATTTTCTTTTAAAAATAAATCTCTAGCTGTAAGCAATAAATTTTATTATAGGGAAGTGATACAATCAGGACAAGCTAAGTATCGTTAAAATTATTAAGCCCTTTAAACTTGCGATAAAACTCTCGTAAATCTTCGGCCAGACTCGGCTATCTTCGGTGATAAAGTGGCGTACTTGGACGGAACCACGGCTTCATTTGGATGCCGTATGGTATGGTTAAACATTTTGGTATGAAAGTCTGTTTTCTTTACTGTCCACTGAGAACAACTTAAAAAAAAAAAAAATTGAAATAATAATACAACATATATTTTTGGATCAGCAGGGTCACTCTCAAAAATAAAATCACTCGATTGATATTGGTAATATGTCAATTCATACTTATAATTGCCGATATATCTTAAAAATGGTTAAATAAACGAGATCCTAATAACTCAACATGATATAAAATTGAGGGACTATGAATTTGGTAAACATTGGAATTTGATTAGAATTGGTATTCAATTCAAGAGTCAGAACTTTGAACCCATGGCACGCACCATCGACTTTTCATATGCTTTATTATTAGAAATAATTATTATATGCTTATAACGGTGAAGGAAAAAAACGTGAGAGAAAATCAGCTGTGAGGTGGGAGGTGTTCTCGATGGTGTGTTAAACTATTTTGTAGATCAACGATAAGAAGGTTAGGTAAATCTCTAGGTAAGTCTTCGTAAGATGTTATATCTTGGCCCAGCAACTCGTCTCCAAGCTATAAATCTTAGTACATGACTTCGACACGTGGTTGTTCTTAAGTCTAGACTTCGAGTGGGCTGGACTAAGCGACGTGTATTGATATGTGGCGGAATTATGGATATATCCGATAACTGAGTTTCGGATACTGTATGTTTGTAAGTTCAGTTAGAAGTTTTGTTGAAAAGGCTTAAAATATGACGTCATAGAGCCAGAGGACCCTTCTGATGGAAAATGGTTATCCAATGAGACCTTCAAAATTAATTGTTGCACTTCATTATTGTATCAGTGTCATCTCAATGGTTTCATTATTAGTACTTAGTCTAATAGTTATTTTTCATTTCTGACGATGGTATCTGGATGACTCAAATCTGTTTTTTTAATTTAGAAATAAGTCTAGTAAGCAAATTGTCGTTATGGCCCTACGTCTAATTAGCAAATCGTCGTTATAGCAATTCGTCTAATTGGCAAATTGCCGTTATAGCAAATCGTCCAACTATCGAAATGCCTACTTAGCAGAACGTTCAATGAATGAACGAAACTGATGCTTAGGTCAAAAATGTGACTTTAGCATCATGTCATCATTATCATTTCAGTGGTGGAAGGTTAGAACCAATACTATGATATAAATTTACTCCTTATTCATTGTATCGAACTGGTTCTCGCAGGTATACCTAACAAATGTACTACCAAGTTTGATACCCTCCATTTTTCTTCCCTATAAACTTACCACAGGCCTCCCTACACCACCACATCTGCATTTCAAAACCCACTTAAATCTCCAACGTAAGCATTACGCTAGCTCAAACCACGGCTTTCAATTGTCCGTAGAATAAGCGTCGGTTCCGAACTTATTCCGCCAGTGTCCGGCGCGGTTAACGTAAATTAGTTTAGTTCGTCGGGTGCACCGCCGCGGTAATCAACGCCAGGGCGCGGAGCCAGGCCGCCACAGAGTAGAGTAACGTTAGAGGATTTACGAGTATAGGAAGATACTACCCGCGACTTCGTCTGTCCTTTCCCAAGATACAATCTATCTAAACTTATTATATTAAATAGAAGAAGAATACGTTCGTGAGCAGGATTCGAACCTGCGCCTCCCGGGTAAATACTCCAGGCACTCTGACCACTAAGTCATCCATAGTGGTCAGAGCGCCTGGAGTATTTACCCGGGAGGCGCAGGCTCGAATCCTGCTCACGACCGTATACTTTTTACATATAATATAATAACTTTAGAGTTCGCTAAGCATGCGTTAATGCTTTTTAAATATTTAGCTACAATCTATCTCCTTGCCAAATTTCATTACGATCTGATCAGCCGTTTAGTCGGGAAAAGGAAAAAACAAACAAGAGTTTTTTTTTTTGCATTTTTAATATTATTAGTATTAGTGTATTAGTATGGATAGGGAAGTATTAATCATAAAAATATTATAACAGTGTTAAAATATTTTTTTTTTTGTAGAGAGATATACAGCCTATGAGAGTTCGCTACGCATGCGTTAATGCATTTGAAAGGTTTGAAAATTGATTTCAGTGTTGTTTTATAGATTATAGATGTGTAATTTCACATTGGATGCAAAACTATAATTTGTATAACTTATTTATTTAACATTCTTGAAATTAGTAGTTCGAAACTTTTTAAACATGCGTATAAAATGGTGCTGCATTCTTAACCAGCTGCAATTCGTTAGTCTGTGTCGTGCTAAGAGAGAGCGGCTAATCTGCAATGCATGCAAGAACTATTTGAGTAACTAAATAGCCTCGCCGAGCTTTTTGTTCAGCGAACGTGAGATTTTGTAAGTTCAGGCGTTTATTTCCGAAAAAGGGGTACACAAAGGTACCTAGTTTATCCTGTTGAGGAGTTTACAGCTTTACGGATGAATATTCTAGGTGCATTATAGTATGCTCTCTCTGGTTGGGATAGCTTAGTTGGCAGAGGGCTTGGAGTATTTATCTGGAAGGCGCAATTTCAAATCCTGCTTACTCCGATTCTTTCCACAAAATGTATAAAAGATTATCAAATAAGAAATTTAGTTTTACACTGTGTGTCGGTTTTGATTACTAAATTAATCGTTAACTTAGAAGCAAGCACAAAAATGACACACTTATGCATTATACAGATGGACATAAAGATGGTAAGTCTATTGTCCCTGTTCTCTCTCCGTCTAATTTCCTGACATAAAAACCCAATAACAATATAGAGCAAAAGTTCAATCGAACCCAGGTCTTCACGCTCAATAGCGCCCCTAAGTGCACTAAACCGAAAAGACTGTATCGAGTTTTATTTCTATTCCGTAACTAAACAATGAGACATCCTATTATTAAACTACAATATTTAAAAATCCGATAACAATTTCTACCACAAGTCTAACAGTACATTTAACAAAAACTATTCGTACAACTGCATCGTGTTAGGCTATGTACAAGCACGTGAAACTCTGTACAAAAGGAGCAGATGAATGCTGCAGAGATGTTCATTCGTGAAGGAATGGAAATGCTCGTTCAATTCAATCGGTAAAATGGATTTGTTGAGATTTGTTTTGTTTTTATGTTTGTAGGTTTCAAGGAATTGAAGTGGGATTTTTATGTAGTTATGATCTTTTTCTTTCGTGGGGAAGGACAGGTAGAACCCTCGGAATCTGCGACTAGCCTTTTGGTATAAGACTGGGGAGTGTGGGATTCTTACCACTCTAGATTCAGAGCTATTCAAGCATAATTTGTCTCTACATTACTGTGCCCGACGGGATCCTTCATGATTGAATTAATTGTAATATTTACTACCTAAAAAACATACTCTTTTGGCGAGGGGCTAGGTATCACACAACCACAAAAACAACTTGCAAGAATTTATCAAATAAATAAATAAAGTAAACCAATAATAGCTCTTCGTCATAACATTGAACAGTATTAACACACATAAAAAAACTCTAAACACAAACATAAAATTGTGTACTATCATTGTAATACAGGTAAAAGGTATAAAACTTTGACTGGGAATCATAGGCCAGTGGCGAGAGGGATACGGTCGCTAAAACTACTCTAGTACAAGCACTCTCCTTCAAGGTAGAATGTAATAAATGAGTAGGTATTGACTTAGTTTAACATCTGCTATTAACTAACCTGAGTCGGTACCGATGGTTTAACGTGTCCTTCAAAGTACGGAGACGCTCAGTAAAAAATACAGCTAGTGGTTCCATTTTCAGATTGACCGTGTTAAGCGTTGATTAACTTTAGCGATAGTTCCAGCGACCATAGTCTGCACCGCGATCGTCTCCTTATTGTGGTTCGCTTGTAATGTAAAGTAAAGAATAATGACTTGACCGAGCTCACACTTCAATAAGCTTATTCGTAAAGTAACTCTTATCGTACCGCTTTTAGGTTCATAATATTAACGCCTGGTTCACATTAAAACAGTCCGACTGCAAATGCTCCCTTTTATGTATCACAACTAATAAAAACATTATAGTTTTGTGTTCTAATATAATTTATGTTGTGTAATGATTTGAGTCAATAAATACTTTTTACTTACTTATGACTTAACCAAGCGATTATTAAGACACTGTTTTAAAAAAAAAACTAAATTGGATCTACATTTGGCCACTAACTCGCCTGATGTTAAACGGTGTGGCCGAGGATGGAACACGTAGATCCAGAAGAAATCTATTCACTCTAATTAGAGTGGAAAGATTTGGGGAGAACGACAGTTGGAAAGTTGATGCAACTGCGCAGACCCGTCTCCCACAACGGTTGCACCGGACTACATCCCGAAACACGACTAGGTGGCTTCACGGCATGGCTTCGTCCGGTGGGTGGTAACCAGCCGCGGCCGAAGCCTCCCACCAGAAAATATATCTATCAATTGACCACGGAACTGACGTTAATTTTCTACGAATTTTAGTACATCGTTGAACGAGAGTGGACCCCCTGATTGACTTGTTTAAGCGTTAAAGTGTTTTGTTACATCTGATTGACTTGTTTAAGCGTTAAAGTGTTTTGTTACATCTGATTGACTTGTTTAAGCGTTACAGTGTTTTGTTACATCAAAACACTTTAACGCTTAAACAAGTCAATCAGGAGGTCCACTCTCGTTCAACGATGTACTAAAATTCGTTGCGTCCGATATGTAGAAAATTAACGTCAGTTATTTCATTTCTTTGGATTGAAAAATTGGGGAGGTCTTCTTGCAGAGTTTGATATTTTTAGTTGATGTCGTGTAGGGATTCCATTTTAAGGGTGCACCCCTACGGCCGCAGGCAACTCAGCCTCTAAAAATATTATTTTATTACCATCATCGAAATACCTGGTGTGTTTATTATTTTGCTGCTAGCTACTTAGTATTAAACAGAGCAACTGAAATATTGACTCTGTAGCGACAACACTCATTTTAAAAATGTTCGCTGTAATTTCTAAATCCCACTATACAAAGTGTAAACTTGCGTTTGCTAACCTAGTTAACGCCTGGTTAACATTACATATGTAAAATAATATCCCCTCAATTAGATTTCGGCCTAGCCTAACATTTGACGGATTTGCATAAGCTCCACAATGCGTCATAATTGCGAATGATCCGAATATGTTGGTAGTCGCGAATTTAATCCACGCGCGTCTGTGACTAAACGGTGTTATGTAATCCCTAATTCATCGATTAATGATCAGTTGTTTAAGCGTAATCGATTTGTTCAAGTGGTATGGTACCGTAACTAAGATAGATTTTTGATTTACTCATGAAGAATTTTAAGTGCAGTCGTTTTTCTACTAATTGTATTTTTTTTTATGACTAAATGATTCGAATATATTACAAAATCAATTTATAAGGTAAAAGGGCTCTACTATTATATTATAAAATATTTTTTTTGTCCGTTAAACAATGTGGCGATTAACTAAAGAATAATATTCTGATTAAATCGGTATTTTTCATTAAATTATTCGTCCCTTCTTTCTATGAGAAGATGCTTTTGCACTGTAGTGGGATAGTTATGTTAGGAATACTTATGCGTATTTAATCTTTTAGGATTTTTTCAGATTTTTTAAATACCACGCGAAAAAATAAAAAAATCTAATCTACTAATTTTACTCTCTATTCTAAACAAGATTCCTGTTATTTCAATTACCTACACGTTCTATCTATGTATGACGTAACATCCATTACACAAAATTCAATTCAACCCTAAAATGCGGCAGTATCTAAACTCCAATCGCGTTTGATCAGAGCGCCTGCAATCGAACACTACGTCATCTAAATTAATTTCAGTGTTTCAAAATTAGTGTTTCATTTTAACATGCATGCACCACGAGGTGTCATGGCGGCTACACACCGTAGCTGTCACATTGATAGAGTGCTGACAGCGTGATTGATAACGGGCGAGGTGGTAAGGTTAAATAAAATACGTGCGCTTCTGTTTTTGTTGGTGAATAAAATGGTTGGTGAATGGAAAGGTTGGGGAAAAGTGTTCAAAAAAATCATCATCATTAAAGCGTGCGTTAAACTGCAGAGTATAATCTGCTGGTTCTCCACAGGGATTTGTAGTGGACGGTCTTGCTTGTTGCTATGGATTAAACTCACATAGAGCTGTACTATTATGTCTGGACTTCAAAAGAGACGTTGACCTCTGAGCTTTTTCGGCGTTTTGCTTAGAGATAGATGGGTAACGCCGGGCAATTATCTAGTATTCAGATTAAAAATGACTTTTAAAAGTGTCTTCTACAGATATATTTACTTTTTACTCGTAACTAATATTTAAAAACTAGCTTTGTTCGGTGGTCTCACCCGCCGTTTTAGTTTATGACATTTTTTTCTTTTTGGTTGGCTCCTAAGGATCGTAGCGTGATGTTATATAGCCTATAACCCGTCTCAATAATTGAGCTATTAAATGCAAGAAAAAAATACGATTAATAGTTCAAGAGCGCGCTCATAAAAAAAAAACCGCCTTATTATATTATAATTTTTGTGTTTCTTTAATCTCGGGAATACACCCGGTCCTTTGGCGGGCTTGCCTGGAGACACAGGTCTAACACACACAGGACCCTGTGAGAGTTTTAATCTAGATTGAGTTGGGACACCATTATTTTTAATTATTATAGATAGATCGTAAAAAATACTATAAGAGCGAGATGGGGCGAATTAAGATTCATAATAATTAAATAATATTTTATATATTTTTTTTAATGGAATTGGGCAACCCAGCAAACTGCTCGCCGGATGGTAAGCGATTACCGTCACCCATGGACACCCGCAACTCCAGAGGAGTCGCAAGTACGTTGCCGGCCTTTTAAAGGGTTTGGGCCTCCGGTACCCTCACTCACTCGGCGAAACACAACGCAAGCGCCGGTTTTCTGTGAGACCATGGTATCAATCCGGTCGAGCCGGCCCATTCGTGCCGAAGCATGGCTCTCCCACGGTGGACCTTAACCTTTGGCTCCACTTAAGTTAAAAGATGTCAAACTAAAGCATCCGAACATTTTTAGTTGACACACTTTGAGCTTGAGTCAATTTATAGACATTAATCTAAAATTTGACCATGACTTAGTTTTGTTTAAAAAACTATATCAAATTAGTTTTACACACACTAAACATAAAAGTATCACGCCTATACTTCAAGAAAGGGTCGGCAGAGGCGTATACACAAGTAGTTGTATAACCATATTACACCAATGCTGTTATTAAGTCCCATGTAAAAGGTGGTGAGCTTATTGCCATCAATCGGGCACAATTCCAAACTCCTCCAGGGAATTTTCCAACAGAAAATCTCAGTGACACTTTTGTTCGACCCGGGATTGAAACTCGGACCGCATATTCAGCAGTCGCGCTTGCGAGCACCAGACCAGTGAGGCATTTAATGTATAAAAAGTATATCTGTCAAATTTTTTTTTTTACTTTTTTTTTTCTCTGACTGGCATGCTACTACATTTGATATTATTTCCTACAATATTGTATAATTTGGCAAAGATGACTGTGTTTTGATATAAAACTTTAAATTACTTAACTCATATGACATTATTTAGAATGATGTCATTATTAATTACCGTCACATCTAATTAAAATTTTGGCAATTTAATAACTGTTCGTCGAGATCCATTTTTAAAGCAAGACCTTGTACACCTTTGTTCACAAATAAATATTGATTTGATTTCTACAAAAACTATCACGTTAGCATACATACGCGACAGCGCGGTTGGCGCAGTGGTCGAGAGACCGATTGCTGCGCTGCGCGTCGCAGGTTCGATTCCTGCACGGAGCAAATATTTGTACGATCTATAGATAATTGCTCCGGGTCTGGGTGTGTGTGTGCTTGTGAAATTATATGTCTGTAAACGCACCCACGATACAGGAAGAAATTCATAGTGTGGGGCAACGTTTAAAAAAAAAAACATCTTTATCAAGTTAGCTTTACACAGAGTAAACAGAATACACCATTATAGCTACAGAACACAAAACGTTTTCTTACACAACTGCGCACAAACACAAATATTTAGGCTACATTTGTATAACACTTGATTTATAGCCGAAGATTTGCGTCGGACGTATGAATGCGTCTTAATATGTCTCTTGTGCCAGGGGATTAACCCTTCGTCGCCCGATTGACGGGTACAAAGTTGGTCCAATGGCTTTATAGACCCGCCATTTTCTAATAGCTTTTGAGGGTTATTGTACGTTGTTCCTCCGAAATTTTTATAGTAGCTGTCGATAGAATAACCCTTTTATTATTACAGGTTGATAAAATGTAAAAAAATAAAACAAAAAAAAGTAAGGGACTTAATTTTAGAATTCCTCAATACAGTTCCTATTTATTGATGTGATTGAATAATTGTTCACCGGTTACTATTCACGTACCTAAATTATATTTTTAATCTTCTATGTTTTTAATCTTACTAGCCTATGTTACCCGGGACAATGGAATGTAAGGATAAAACGATACCCCATACATCTAAATTGGTCGAGGCGTTTAGAAGTTTTGCTGGAATAAATATACTCACATACATACATACATCAACCCTAAAAATAGCACTCCTTTTTTTGGGCAGTCGTGTAAAAAGAAAACATGCAAAATAATTAATCAAGAAATAAAAAAAAATCACCTCCTATAAAGTTGTATTTTTATAGTAATTTTTTGGCACTTCACCATCGATATGATACTTCAAAAGAAACTTTCATACTTCCATATATTCCTACAACTTTACACATCTTTTACACATAACGGAACGCACTCAAACATAATATTTTACACAACAATTTGTCGTGCATAAATCGCACAGATCCGGAGAGCAAAGTCTAAAATACAGCTGAAGCTAGGTCTTACCCAAACTTGGGGAAGTTATGACAAACGATGCGACTCCTAATCCCGATGAAAATTTACGCAAACATTTGCTTGAAGTTCCATCTTTCCTGGTAAGCTTATATATATATTTAGGCGTAGATATATTTTCGTGTTTTTGCCGACCTACTTTTAGAGTTGGGGAGACTTTTTAGACTTTACATTTGCCGAATTCTGCAACTAATTATCGTAATAGTTAACGTTTTTGTTGGTATTTTCGAAAGCAACAAGATTTCTGATTTCTGATTTCACATTATGATAAAACAACTTTTAACTGGACTAATCGCGTGTATTATTGGTTCGTTTCGAACACTTTGCAGCGTTCGTGGTTGCAGGAGGACAAGCGTCAAACGTTTCAAACAGTTTATTTTAAATTATTTCAGTCTACCGTACATATTATGAGTTTAATAAATTTTATGAAATTTATCAATAATACACGCGATTAATCCGGGTAAAAGTTGTTGTGTTATTATAATTACCTTCAGTTTTACCACTAGTAACGCCATTCGCGACGGTATCACTGATACAAACACGCGGTCACACAATGGGTCGAGAATTTGAGTCGTTAGTAGACCATAAATTTAAAGTTTTATTAGTAATATTATTTCTAAATGTACACCGTTAGGGGAGCCATTTATTTAACAAATAATTAGTCATTTTGACTTACAATATTAAATGGAAAAAGAATACGGTCGTGAACAGGATACGAATCTGCGCCTCTCGGATAAATACTTCAGCCGCTCTTACCACTAAGCCATCTCTACCTCTGCTCACCACCGCGATTTCTTCATCCATATTTTGACACGTCTTTTGACAACGTCATTGCTATCTATTCAGTCCCTATACAGATGTCTTTTTCCATTTCATATAATAACTTTAGAGTTCGCTAAGAATACGTTAATGCTTTTCAAAGATTTATCTTATTTATTTTTTGTGTTTATTAGAGGTTTCATCGACCTTGTACAATTAGGTTTATATTTTAACATTCAAAGAACTAACACGGTTTACACTAGCCTATTTTGAACCGTCATTAAAAAAAAACATTCCTCAGCTCTTAAGGGGGAAGGAGTCTGTACAGGGTGCATCCCTTTACGTCAAATAATTGTGAAGATTCAACAATTCCCGCTCTTTTATTTAAACACGTCTTTCATTTCCTTTTAAAATCTCACTTAAAGAGTGAACGCGGGTAAATTGGCAAAGTGGAAAAGAAATTCTAAATTTCTTTGCACGTCGAATCGACCTGGTGGCTTTTATATGGTTTGAAATGCATTACTGAGCTGTTTGGTGTATCAGACGCGTTGTCAATGTCAGAGCGACTGACTCCGGAGAATTATAGGGTTTTGGCGATAAGCGTACATGACATGGGATGCGGTAAGATAGATGGGGGCCAAGTGATTGGTAGACTGAGACCTTGCTAAGCGTAGGTATGTATGCTATATTGTTTCGAACGGTGCGGTGGTGGCTATGGTCGAAAGATCGGTTGCTGTAGGTTTGATTCTAATACGGAACAAATATTAATATGATTTTGTAATAATTATCGTTCCCGGTCGAAACGTGTGCAATGAGATAATTATGTGTCTGTAAACGTAAGCACGAGGGCTACCCGAGACACTCCAAGTGTTTAAAAATGACAATAAATTGAAGAAAAAACATAGAGATAATTATATTTATACCTGATAAATAGAAAACATGACAAAGACCGTATCGCTACATTCTCGAGAGACGTTTACAGAAATGCTACTCATTAAAGCAACATTCCGACCGCAATACCTCGTTTTAATATTGTCTGACATAAAAGGATGACTGCACATGTGCGCTGACATATTCCAAGCACGTTGCAGAATTAAACAACGTCAGTTTACTGTTTAAGATATTTCATCGCTGCAGCGCTGTATGTGGCCGTTTGAAATATTGTCATTGTCACGGTACTGTCACGTCGCCGTCTCGTTGGGGCCGACCGATAGCGTTCCGATGTCAAATGCGGTTTGGATACAGCTTAACGATTCAATGCTCAATCGGATTCGGCGATTGGATATAATCGAATAATTCGACTCGAACCTCTACGATTATGATTTGATTGGAGTGAGTTTCGGAATTTTATTTTTTATTAAAATTTTAAACATAATTTTCATAACATGTTAATATATTCTTTTTCATTACACATTACGTAATTTTCTAATAAGCTCATTTATTAGAGATAATAATCCAAGTTTGGGATCTACAGTTACCGTGAAATCGCTAGTAAAACTCAAAACTCAAAGTCTTTATTTGCATATCTATAGTACTCGGCGCATTTGGTAAACAAAACTTTTCATTATGTTACAAAATTAATTCACTCCATTTTAACAAAACAGCTATCAACCCAATACGCCATGAAAACTAATATTTTACAGAGAAACACGTGCAGTTCATCTCATGAGCATCTTTATCTCGACTGGCGCTAAAATATAAAGGCGGGTTCAGTAGCCGGTTGAAAAATGTGAACCGCTGGCTCGGGACATCCAGTATTTATCGAGGCATACTTCAACTGAATGGGCCTCTTAGTGGCGCCCTTAGTGCCGGGGGTAGTTCCAATTGTTTATTCTATTTATAATGTGTTTGGACTTTTACTATTGTTATGTGTTTACAAGTTTCGAATTAATTTTGGTAGTTGCGGTTGGGGTCGGTTGTTATAATAATAATTTTGTTTCCAGGCGATAATTGTGTGGCAATGACATAGCGACTCATCAAGAGGAACATGATGAACACGGCATGAGGAACACGGTATCTGTTGCTTAAATTATGGACGTGTTCGTAATTATTACACGTAGTTTTTTCTAAAGGTACCAAGAGTGTTAAGCTGTTTTATTGGCGGAGGAATATTGTTCCAGCACTTGGATGCTGCATACCTAAAACTGCCTCTGAAAGCCGCCGCCTTATGATGTTTTATCAACATTTGCTGGGAACACTATTTGCGCATTCTCTCCTACTCCTGACCCAACTCAACTTCCCGTGAAGGTATATCGGCTGCCTGAATTTAATGACGCCAAAGAGTGGACACGCCAAACGTAATTTGCGCTGAGATTTCATTTTGAGAATGGAAAGTTGGGACAGATATGGCGTAATATGACGCCTTGGTGAATAATGCTGAGCCAAAGCACTTGCTAATTAATGCTTATTTATCTTGAGCTTTTATAACAGTAATAGCTTAGTAGTATGACTGTTGGACTGGCAAGTCAAAGGTCCCAAATTCGAATCCAAGGCCTGCGCAGCCGACTTTTCAAGTCACCCGCTAATTACCAGACCCAATAGAAATATTATTGTTATCAAGTACAATTTTGTACTTTCGCGAGTTTGCAGTAAAGTAAGTATTTATTTCCGTAGAGAGTAGGTAAAATTAATAAAAGTGTTTAAAACAAAAAGAGTGAACCGCGTAAAATCTACCTTGAAATAGGCATGGAAACATTAACAAGCATAACACAGTTCATCACTTATTTAAAACGGTGAAGGAAAACATCGTGAGGAAACTAGAACACCTGAGAGATGTTCTCGATGGTGTGTAAAGCCATGTTAGAGACCTACGGGTGGTTCAAATTCTGACACTAGATTTTTCATCAACCATATGATAAGAAGAAGAAGATCTTGGGCTTAACTAAAGTTAACGTCTTACCACACGAAAGAACTCATTTAAATAAATATGTTTTATTTTATTTTATTTTGCGCGACCGTTCTTCACAGACGCTCAAGTGACATTGCACAAAGTGTACCCTTTGCCACGAGCCACGACAATAACATCGGTCTCCACATCCCATGGGAATGCTCCCACAATTCTTTATTATGTTTCCTGGGGTTATAGAAGAGATACTTGAATGTGTAAATATTTCCGTATAATTTTAGGACATAATATTCAGTGGCAATAGAATTTGGTGTTTGGTTTGGCTATATAAGGCCAAATATTTAAATATTTGACGACAAATAGGTATAAGATGTTTAGGCCATTAGTCTCTTTTTTATTATTAATATTGAGTTTTGATCAAAGCCACGTCTTTATTACAAAACAAATAGTGTCACAAAGTACTGTGAGGGGTTCGTGGCTTAGTAACAGCCGCACAGTGATTAAAGTTAAGCTGCACTTGCCGCGGTCGGTCTGTGGATGGGTGACCATCATTTCATACCAAGATCCCTCCGTGCTTCGGAGAGCACGTTAAGCAGTCGGTCTCGGTTGTCAAATTAAGATCTATGTCAGCCGTTACGGGTAATCAGAGGCCTGAAAGTCTGACAACCAGTCATATCACGACATATCGTGTTACCCAGTAATTGGGTTGTGGTGGCCAGATAGGCAGTCGCTCCGTGTAAAATACCGGTATTAAGCTGCATACGGTTTGACTGGAAGCTGACCCCAATGTAATTGTGAAAAGGCTAGGCAAATATATTGTACATACACAAATAATAAAATGTGGCACGAACGGGGTTTGTCATATAGATAACAGTGGCGCTAAAAAGGTTAAATATTACTTAGTATATTACGTAGCAAAATGAAAGAAAAAAGCAACTAAACTAAATCACAACTAAAAAGATATTAAATAAACGTCCTCTCATCCACATTACATCGCATCGTTGGGAATCACAATAGTTCGTAGAATTAAATTATCAAAATGCTGGCGCTGCTCTGTTTGTGCCACGCAAATCAACATTACACGGGCGGCCAATCAAATTATACCATTTGAAATTAATCCCCTTTATTGGCATTCAACGTTTGCAGAACAATTTTGCGTCGATAATTATTGTTATTCGTGCTTGTATTGGTCTTAAACAGCATATATATTTAAAAAGAGCCCAAAAAACAGACATTATGTTGTATTTATTGTGATTGCCAGGTAGAAAAAAAATCGCCTTCAAATAAAATAAAACTATTGCCCTATAACTATTATCCTTATTGCGTGAGGATGACGCTTTGTCGCTTAGTCGTATGAAAGTTACACTTTAACGTGTCGTAGCTAAAATCAGCTTGGAGTTTGACGATTTTAAATATTACATTGGAGCTTTGGTAGTATTGTATTGCCGTAACATTATAATTCAATCAGATTCAAACAAAATTTATGTGACAACAACTGGTGTTCATATTTAAAAAAATATCAAGGCCCGACAATCAACAAACATAACAACCTTTCATACAACGAAAAAACCATTTACTTGTCCAGCAACCCGCGGATGCTATCGATGCCCGAGTTATTGGCCACTTCGCAAAAGGGCGCAAACACGGCAATATTTCGGCGGCAAAAACCAGGACATAAGGCCTGGGCCGCACGGGCCGCGAGCCGTAAGTCACACGTGCGGCCATCTTGTTATTTATCGCGCTATGATTGGATGGCCTTGTTACATTTTATATTTACTTTATGTTTCATGTTACATTATGTCCCTATTATATTTCAGAGTTAATGTTCCACTCCAAATTGAGTTTCGTTTATTTTTCTCGCCGCGTTGCCTTTTGTTTTTATGTTTTTTTCGAGATTTCGGTCCACTTGCCTGCTGCTAAGTTTGGTTAATGGTAAATGTGGGCAACGTTAACGTTTGGAGGTTTATGATGATGAATTTCGTGTTTGAAAAAGGTTTTCACTTTATAATTTAGTACTACTTTAATATTTGACTTTTTTTTTATGAATGCATTAGTTTTTAATCTGTAGGAGTCCGGCTAATAGCGTCAATGATGGATTTTCCACACAAAAAAAGGTAAAGCCTTTGTAAATGGACATGGTGGCAAACAGACTATTGCTATCGTGTAGAAAGGTTTTGATGCCACCCGTAATTATAATTGAATTAAGTGTATTCTTTAAATGACATTCTGATCGCTCTTAACTACGATAATTTAAATAATTTACATCTGTCTGATAAAATCTTTTATTTAGGTTTACCCCAATAATTTAGGCAAGAAAATCAGACCAATAATTCTTCCATACTTCGCAATGCAAACGTGCGGACCGACCAACACCATAAATTTTGCCTCAGCATATTTTTTTTCCAAAAATACACGGATATTTATTTACAACATAAGTTCATATTTCGTACATAACGTCTGGCACGGGAAGCCCGCAGAACTCATTTCCTCTATAAATTCCCGGCGGAGCAGTGAACGGGTTAAATTAATGTAGGACCCTTGCTAAAGATCATTTTTAGGTCAAATGATACACCGATATATGGCTTGAATTTTACCTTATGGAGGAGTATCACCGAAAATAAGTTAACATTTTCCAAAAATGTATTTTTTTCTTGCGAAATTGTTTGTCAACGAGCTGTGTTAGATATTGTTTATTGTAAATGAACGACCTATCAACTCTGTTATGTGTTTTATTGGGCCTTTTTTATAGGCATGTTTCATACATAGGGAGTAAACGATAACCTGACGACTGACAGAGGATAACGGAAGAGAAAAATATATTGTGCCGACTTCGTCAACCTCAAGTAAATAGAAACCAGGTACAAGAAGAAGCTATAGAATAGATGAAGCGAAAGAGATGTCTCAGAATCGTAGCATGTGGAAATTCTATGGTTTCTGCCTACTCGAGTGGGAACAGGAATGATTGTATGTATGTATATTAATCAGTGACCGAACAGCCTAGTCTCAAGTTCCATTGTATTTTCTCCCTCATAGAAAAATATTCCCGTAAAAATAGCAGTAGTTGTATAAATATAGATCTATTCAATAAAAAAACTAGTTACCGATCTTTCAGTACCAAATGAGATAGGTACAGTCGATCCCTATTCGATAGTATAGCCTTCAAAGGAAACCATTTAGATAGGTAGGTACTGCTGAAGAAAAATACAATAATTCACGAAAAGATTACACAGTGTGATTGTAGGAATAAACACAGAAATAAAGGGACGTTTTGTGTTATCTAGACTGGCACAAAAAATATGCGATCGACCGTACTGATAGCGTACCGGCCGCTTTTAATTACTTGACTCTTCTTTTGTTTATGGACAAAATTTTCCCTATGTATTATATGTTGTGTTGTATAATTGTATGTTACTTTAAATGTGTAGATCTATGTACTTGCTGGCTGGAGTTAGGTGTCTTTTGTAAGTTTCATTGAAGTCGAATTTTCAGTCAGACCATAAGATGTTTTGATGATTTTCAGCAACGTCTTACAAATTAAGCAATTGCTTTACGTTGGTCATTTAAAAGATAGCTTAAATAGTATATTTGATTAATTATTTTGTACACAACCAGGAATTGATTAAAATAATATTAAAGTGTCTTCCCAAGTACTTCAAATAATTCTTTAGATTAACCAAAAAGTCGAAAGTGACTAAAAAATTTTATGTGAAAATTAAACTTTATTTACGAGCAATGGTGTATTTATAGGAGTCTCAAAAATTGTTTCTACAGTTACTGAGATAAAATTTACTGCAAAAGTTTTAGTCTTTTTAACACTGAGCTGAGAAGTTTCAAAGATTCGGCTGTTTGTCTCAAATTTTGTTGGGTTTATTACCTCCTGGTTTAATGGCCGCTTTAGTTTTAAATGG
Source organism: Xylocampa areola (assembly GCA_935421205.1). Lineage (NCBI taxonomy): Eukaryota > Metazoa > Arthropoda > Insecta > Lepidoptera > Noctuidae > Xylocampa > Xylocampa areola. The sequence continues at coordinate 19,552,301 of OW285206.1, forward strand.
AGGTGAGGGCACGTAGTATGTTTGTGAACGGAATTTGGATTGAAATAGCAGTTTGAGAAGGTTTTCTTTAGGTAGTTCCTGTTTTTCAGCACTGCAAGACTTTGTGTATCAGATAAAAAAAAAAAAAATTACGTCAAAGATAAAAAATACATCTCTCAGTTATCAAAACATAATTTATTTCCATTAAATTGTTTGAAACCCTGCATGCAGTATTGTTTTGAATTGATTGAATCAGTTTATGATATATATATATGAATATGTTACGTTAATTAAATAAACAAGAATCATATGTGGATCCTGTCGGGCACAGTAAGATGGTAGAAGGAAGAAGAAATCTCGTTTTTATATTTTCACACAAATTTTATCAATACTAAAATTATACTTATTTACTTTTTTCAAATCAATCTATTCCGCAATCATTATTAAGCCCCGAAGCCTTCGAACAGTTATTATTTATTCAACCAACAAACTCAAAGCAAGTGGTCGAATGTGCCTAAACATTTTAGACACATTCGACCACTACCGAGTACAAATTTGTAGCTTCACATACAAAAATAAAGGCAACGACACACCGCCCACGTTCACTACAGCGACACACGATAATAAATGGTTCCCTCGTGTTGGTCGATTGAAAAAGTTTTCAGGAAAGTGTTAGGCGCGTCCGATAGTTAATGATGGAAGTTGATATCGATGACCCGAAGCTGGATGGTGGATATTTTTTGTCTGCGAGTTTGTTTGTGATTGATTGTAATTATATGACATTCTGAATATGTTTCTTTTTGTGTGATAGTTTGGGTAGTGTCTTAAGGAAAATTGACTGGTTCTGGTTTAGACAATAAAGATACGTTATCTATATCAATAAATACAATTGAATTGTATATGATGGCAAAATAAATGCGAAAATTTAAGTAAAAACTGCATTTCAGGCGATGCTGATTATAAATAACCGTTTTAAGATTTTTGTCTGTCTATCTGTAAGATTGTCTCGAATACGCAACGAAACTGCTCAACGGATTAAAATGAATATTTTAGAGATTAAAACGTTTTTTTTATGTATATGTTGCACTTTGATATCTTGCAAGTTTTAGAAGATATGAATATAAATCGCTATGTGTCGAAGTTTCGCGCGAACGAAGTTACGGTCAATGCTAGTTTGCCAAAGTTACTCCATCATTATCATTATCTATAACCCGACTTAACCCACTGCTGGATATGGGCCTCTCTTTGCTTATGTCAATCATCACAGTAGTTATACCAGGAAAGAAAAAACCAACACTTAAAAAGTACAACATCACGCCCTAAGCTTTAAGAGATTTATAACTTTAGAATTAACTACACATGCGATTAAACAATGTATCTGTACATCTTAAATAGTTCACCTCTGCCTCACTGCGGCAATACAAGTACATGTACGGTAACATGACATAACATCACGCCTGTATTCCCCAAAGGGGTAGGCAGAGGTGTACACAATTGTACACCTACATTTCACCGATGCTGTTATTAAGTCCCATGTGATCCAATGATGAGAGAAAATGAGTTGCCCAATAGGTGGTGAGCCTATTGCCATCAACCGGGCACAATTCCAAACACCGGGCTGCTACTGAGGATTTCCTAACAGAAAAACTCAATAGCACTTTACCCGACCCGGGAATCGAACCCGAGACCTCAGCAGAGTTGGTCGAGATCTCAGCAGTCGCGCTTGGGACCACCCAAGCGCGACTGCTGAGATCTCGATCAACTCTAGACCAACGAGGCAGTTAGTTACAAGATGATGCTATGTTATGTATTTTGCATTTATGAATTTAGAATAGGTCACTACAGTTCTATTCATCATTACGCATAACAACCGGGCATTACGAATACTAACCAACACCTCCACATAAAACTAGGACTCCAGATAAACTGACAAACTCTCAACACCCTATTATTCCATGTACAAGTATTGTTCACAACTGGTAGCCGAACAAAAACTAATTTGCATTAACTCTGCCCGTTACCCGCTCTGTCCGGTCAGAGCGTGAACTTGTTGTATATAGAAGTTGAACTTAATTGGTGTTGATGTAATTTGTTTATAGTAAGAAGTAGGGAACGACCTGTTTGTGATAGTTTTCTAATGAATCTTTTTTTTTTCGGCAAATCAATCATGGCCGCCGTGGACTTATAATGGTTTCTTCTTATTCTTATCGTGTGGTGGATGAACAACCTAGTGTCAGAGTTTAAACGACCCGTAGGTCTCTGACATGACATGACACACAATCGAGAAAATCTCTCAGGTCATATAGGTCTACAGAAAAGGCCGCGATGGGATATGTCTATCTCTTAAGGATAAAATACTATATCCATTTTAATACTTTTAAAAATGGGAATTATAAAGCGGTAATTGGAAAGCTGGAACGGGATCACAATTTCATGATTACTTTTGGTCGCGATAACAGACATCCGCCAGGGCGAAGTCGTGGGCATCAGCTAGTAAATTATAACGCTTTCTTTAGTTTTTTTTTTTTGTCTTTATCACTTCCATAGCAGAACTGTATTCCGCGAAGTATACACAATTGTACGCCCATCCTTCATCAATGCTTATTGAGTCCTATAGGTGGTGAGTTTATTGCCATCAACCGGGCAAAGTTTAAAACTTCGGATAACTACTGAGAATTTACTAACGGAAAAACCTAGTACACTTTGCCCGACCGGGGAATTGAACCCAGAACCTCACGCTCAGCAGCCGCATTTGTGATAACTAAACCAATAAGGCAGTCTTTATCGAAATTTTCTTTAAAATGTTCAATTTTCACATAATAGCCACTTAAAAAGTATAAGTTAACGGTAAATGGAAGATTATAACCGGAAATCGGGTTAAAGTGGCTAACTTAGCGAGCTGATGAGCTGATGGTGGCCTGACATAAAATTTTACTACCTATGTTCAAGATCGAAGATATAGTTAGAATAAAGTGTCTACTTAAGGAGTGTATCGTATTTATCTTTGAAGATATAGTTAGAATAAAGTGTCTAGTTAAGAAGTGTGTCGTATTTATCTTTGAAGATATAGTTAGAATAAAGTGTCTACTTAAGAAGTGTGTCGTATTTATCTTTGAAGATATAGTTAGAATAAAGTGTCTACTTAAGAAGTGTGTCGTATTTATCTTTGAAGCATACGCTGAGATAGAGGTAGAAAAAAATAAAAAGAGAATTTTCGCAATTACTACCCATAAAAACGTGTAAGAGAAGTCAGAAATAATCCTTTTTATAAGGGCGGCAACACTCTTGTGACTCCTCTGGTGTTGGGGGTGTCCATGGGCGGTGGTAATCGCTTACCATCAGGCAATCCGTCTGCTCGATTGCCCCCTATTCCAACAAATAAAATAAAATCTATATATAATAATAAGTTTGTATAGAAACGTTGGGAATAAGTGTTGGAATCAAATCTCTAACAGTAGTACAGTGATAGCTTTCACTTAAAAATCTGTTAAATACAGAGTACCTCTAATCGTCAATCCACGACACACATACACAGCCGTTATACCATTACATCGCTATAAATCCCTAACAGCCTGAAAATTGGAAAATAACCGATACGGTTGAGCAATTACTCGTTATCCCAAACTTATTGCTCAAAATGGGATAAAGTGAGCCCGAATGATCAGGAATGGCCTTACAGCGGTACGGTAGGCCTTAATGGGCCCGCAATGGTGAGGCCCTATCGAGGCCTAATGCTCTAATATCTTAGCCTTTATCACTGAAAATAAGTTTTAGAGTAATGTTATAGTATCGCTTTCCTATTACTCATTGGTAATGGGACTGTCGTTCATATGAATTGGTAAGTAAGTGTAGGGTTAATTGTGTTTAAACAGGGGTGAGAGTTACGTAAAGCATAAGGCGGAATCTGCAGGGGTGTTAACTGAAAACCAGCGCTGGGTGTCACACGTCCAGCACATACTGACCCTTTCGGTACGGGCACACTCGACAGCGCATATATAGGGTCTAATTAGTTTTTTTTTTATGTTTTTTATTTTTTTTGTTTGTATTAATTAAGTACCTACATATTTATTCTTTACGCTGTCACTGTGTTCAGTGCTGAATAAATGTTTTTCTTTCTTTCTTCTTTTCGTAATACTGTAAATCTTTGTGTACTATTCATAATAATCAATCGCAGTTGACAGGCTCCATCATTTTCAAAATGGCGGCTATTAAGAACTGTCAGAATTAAGAAAGAAAGAAAGACAGAAAATATTTATTCTGGGCATTTTTTTGTCGGTCATGTATAACCTGCTCTTGCAGGTTATACATGCCGACCGACAAAGAACAAATAAAAATAAAAAATATAAAAATCAAAAAAAACAAAAAATTTTGAATATTAAAAACCTGCACGAGACCAAAAAAGGCTCCTATCTCAGCATAAGCTGCTCCACCAATATGTAGCAGCGCTGGTTATCAGATAGGACCGTTATAGTGATATCACGGGCAACCACGGTGTACGCAAACATGCTATATTAAGAATATATAGTAAGTAAATAATTAAAGTAAATAAATTGTGATAAATACATATAATTAAATAGATTGGAATTCCTTAATAAATAATTTATGTAACTTATTTATTTACTCATTCGTGTGTATCACGTTCGCTCATCCATCCTGCCTTAGTCTCAGCATCACTAATGTGTCTATGGTAAGACAAATTAAGGGAGACCATAGCAACACTGAAGGCGAGTGGCGACGCGCAAACGCATGAGCATGAGCTATCAACGTCAGTCATCAATGATACTAAATAAAATAAGTTTTGTTGTTTTTCGAGATGTAGATAGAGGAAATGTATATTAATTAAGTTGTTTTTATGTGTTAATACTTTTTCAAACTTACCTACAAAAAATAAATATAAAATAGATACAGTTTGTTCAAAATCCTTGTTGTGTGTGCATTATGTGAGATCCGGTGTCAATGTATTGGGTAGTTGGTGTGTGTGGCCTAACAAAGGCGGAAAACCCCTATGAGCAATCAGTTCTCCAGGCAATATTAACATTATTTATACTTGTAACAGGTAGAGTACGCATCACCAACAAAAACATCATACATTTTGGAATTCATACCAACAATCACTCCTGTTTCTCATTAAGGTAGCCAGAGACTATCGATCTCCACCGGCTAAGGTTCTCACAACTCGTTATTTTTTTAATATGAACATCTTGTGACATAAGAAATAAAATTGGTTTATTTATATATTTTTTCTTTTTTTTGGTTTTGTAAATACAATTTATTTATTAATAAAACAGTTCTTAATCATACACCTGGCAGAACCTGATACGCAGTTCCAAGCATAATTTCCTTAACATTCCCAAATCTAAATTTAGAAGCAGCTACCAAATTATTTTCGAATTACTTCCACCCTAATTATAAAATCTTACTCCAAACTCGAAATCAAACACAAAACGAACTGTAAAATTATTTAAATCAAAATGTTAATTCACCACTCGGGGTGCGCACCTGTCTCGCGATCACATCTTAACACTGTCCGAAAGTTGGTGCTCCCACCCCACAAACTCGTGATTAGCGCTCGTTTAGCGTAGGGTGGAGTGCCCAAAAGTTGTCCGCGCGGACGTGAGCGGGTAACGAGCCGTAAATATTTTTACTCCCGCCGCGCGACAAGATTGTTTTTAAGCTTTAATTTGAATTTAAATTAATTGTTAACACGTTTCATTTCGAGCGTGTCGTAAATATATTTTTGTGGGAAAAACGGTAATGATATGGTTTTCTTTATGGAATACTTATAGACTTGTTATTTAATTATTAAAGACGGAAGGCTATTCAGCTAAAATAATTGAATAGATTTATAAAAACGTAAAACTTAATATACGCAATCGGGTATATTTCGTAGATTTAACTCATATACACCAGCAAAATTCATCGCAAAACATAGAAACAATAATTAAAAAAAAAACACTAGTTTTTATATCGATACAAAAACGCGTAAACAAACATACAAACCGACGCGACACCACAAATTGGAGTCGTGTCGTTCACGTCTCGCGCAAGTAATTCAAATCAAACATGGCCGCATGGATCCGAATCTAATTTCCTACTCGAATTAAATAGCGTCGCGATTCGCCGGATTGGATTAACGTTATGGCAAACATTTGGTGCGGTTACCCTACTATGTAAATAGGGTGGGTTTGTAGTTTGCTAGATAAAAATATAACTAGGACACTATGTATACATAGGTACCTAATTCTAATTTTACTTGGTGTCTGTTAGATATACTTTTGTATGTAGGAGGAAATGTATTGTTTTCAAAAAGTTTGTCATGCGAGTTATAAAGGAAATACATACTTCGGCAAGTACTTACTTATCTACCAATCACTGTCTAATATAATTAATTGGTACTTACTTTTATAAACATTTCGCACGACAAGCTTTTTGTAAACAAATAATTTCCTCCTATTGATTTGTGGTAGTGTTTTAAGTTGTCAAAACAACAATGCTATCACGTTTTCCTTTCGTCTATACCGCCCTGGTTTCTATAGTATTCACCTCGCAAAAATAAAAATATAAAACAATTTTTTAAAAGCTATATAAAATGTAATGGTATCGTTCGCGAGTGGTGTGCCTCTGTCAACGTTTCATTACCCAAAGTGCTGGCTTACGGGTCGCCATTTTTTGGTTTCAAATCAATTTGTTTAATGTTTCCAATGGGACTTAGTGCCAGAGATACTGCCTAAACTGGATGTCTGGCTCAGGATTATAGCATCATTCGATATAGATTGTAATTGATACTATAAATTGAGACAATTTTTGCTTAATTAGATTTTGGTTCGTCTCTGCTGAGTCGATTCTTTTTGTGGCATGACCATTCAATTTTATGTAAAAAAGGTAAGTGCATTGTTCACTGAATTTTAAGTGGGTTATTGTTTTAAATCTGGAATTGTTACGTATAAGATAAATTATACATATTTCAAGATGGCCGACTTCCATTTTTGGGTAATAACAACCCTTCATATACCCTATCAGCTTTAATATAAACTCACCCACGTCAATTTGTACCTAACAAAACAAATAGTCTATTAATATATATGTAATAAATACAATACGAACTTTGAATCCAATATTTTTGGTGAAAATTACCCACGCCAACTTCACAACTCCAGCGCAATATTGTTAAATTAATTCGCACGGCGAACGCGAAATAAAAAACCCATCGCGTCGTTCGTTAAGCGAAACCCCTTCGGAATACGCGTGCTTCGCGAAAAAAATATATATCACGAAAAAAAGCGAGCAACTTCGAAAATGAAAAGTCAACTGAGTGAATTTGCAAAAATTGCTACGGGACCATGGGATACGTACGTACATCCGCGGAATTGCAAAACGCTCCAGTGTGTATATTAAAGTAGTAGGTGCTATAATATGCACTTATGAAGTTATAATATAATAATTCTCGTGGATATCGTAGTATGAAACTACAATATGAAAATGGTTTATAATAGGGAAAATAGCATCACGCTTGTATTCCCTGAAGGGGTAGGCAGAGGTGTACACAGTTGTATACCCACATTTGTGAAAACGCTCTTATTAAGAGCTATGTAATAGGTGGTGAGCCTATTGCCATCAAACGGGCACAATACCAAAGACCAGGCTGCTACCGAAAATGTTCGTAGAGAAAAACACAATATTTTAATTAAACAACATAATTTGCCTATAAGGGGAGTGCTCCGAGGAATTGTTTGGACTGATCCCTGCCGCCTCTTTCCACCATCATTCTACGAGACAGCTTTTCCATCTTCATCATTTGGATGGTTGGCAGTCCACAACTGTGTGTTACTCTAGAATCTTTCTGCCTCGAACAACAAAACTGTAGAAAGAACTGTCTGCGGTATTTCCGGACTAATACGACCTTCAAACCTTCAAGAAAAGAGCCCTTTGTAAAAAACCGGCAACGCACTTGTGACTCCTCTGGTGTTGCGGGTGTCCATGGGCGGCGGTAATCGCTTAGCATCAGGGGATCCATATGCTCGTTTGCCCCCTACTACATAAAAGAAAAACAATAATACTTTGCACGACGTGGGAGTTGAAAAGTCGTACTTGCAGCCACTAACTCCATAGGGGAAATGATAATTAAAAAACATGTTTGAAAGTCACACCCTTAATTACTCAATAATAATACTCGTGAATTGCCAATTTCATCCTATAACTAATCTAAATTAAAAAAAAAAAAACAAATCCAGTCAATCTCAAAGAAATATGTGGTAATGATTAATATTTATCTAATATTTATTACATCGCCGACGGTTTGGTGATTGCACGGCGAGATCTGACCAAAACAAAGCCGTAAATATCATCTCCATTTAATCCCGACAAAATACGACCAAAAAATAAGAAATTTCAATTCGTGGGAAAGATTATCCATTTGAAACAATTACGTCTTCAGTGGGCCGTTGATAATCCGCCATTTTTTTGAAGATGCCAGCCGTATCGCTCATTACGTCAGCCAGCGGTGACTTTGGAGAAAAAATTGAATTATTTTGGGGAATCGCATTACATTTCCAATTTATGGGGAGAAAGCGTTTCGATATTTAATGGACGTATCTGGGCGAGGCGGCTGGATAAAGCGGCTTGTTTGGTGACGTGATTTCTGGGTTTTTATTGTGACCAATATCGTCACTTATTTTGGGTGTTAATAAAGAATTAGAATATTTATTTGAGCACCAAAAAATCCTACTTATAGGTATTAGAACCGGTCAAAATAGATACTACCTACTAAGTCTTCATGTAAATTTTGCTGATTTTATTTTTATTTTATTTTAGTATAGGCTTGCGTTTGATCACACCTAATGTAACCACAACGTTAATGTCGCATCCAGTAAATTATCATTGTAGTAGCTGGTGCTCGCGACTTCATCTGCGTAATAAATGCTCCTTTTCCAAGGTTCAACCTATACCAAAATTCATGCAAATATGTTCAGCCATTTTTGCGTGATCAAATTGCGGACGTCCTCAAAAAAGGACAGGTCAGGAGCCACCTAAATCGGCGAGCATGTATGAAGAGGTTAATGTACATGAAGAAGCGAAAGAAGTGTGTCAGAACTGTAGCAAATGGAAATCGATAGTCTCTGCCTACACCATTCGGAAACAGGCGTGATTGTATGTAATTAGTAGGATTTAGGATGTCTTCCAAATCTCTGTCGTTCCACTGTTGGGTTTCCAAAATATCAATGTGGTCAGTATCCTTGCTGCTCCCATCAATCCTTGTCTTGGCGGTCGACATCATTGACTACGTGTGATTTGTTCGCAGATGTTTGGAAGGAAGCGTTATTGACGTATTGTAATTGTAATTAATGTATTGTAATAAATTTCTTAAAAAGGCCATTCCAGATACCCTACATGGTTACGCTCACATAGGGATGTTTAATGATGTCTGGACTTTAAAAGAGACCTTGACCTTTGAGTTTGTTTCGGCGTTTCTTCTCAGAGGTAGTCAGATAGGAAACGCCGACGCCATCTAGATTATAATGACATGTAAAAGAGTTTTTAAAAGTCCTACTTACAGAATAAACAATTTCATTTCATTTCAATGTAATGCATGAATACATACACTTTGTATTTTATTTTTAGATTAAATAAATGAAACATTTTGGGACTTGAATGTATTAAAAATAAAAGAAACATGTTGACCTATTTTTTGATAAACTGTAATACAATGTAAAAGTGAATTTGTTTGTTTGTTTGTTTGTAATCGTCAACTGCTCTAATTCGCGAAATTTGCCAGAGAGGGAACGTGAAACCCGGAAAGAGGCAGGGTTTTCTTTCCAGGACATTAAATACTTTTACTGAGGGTAGAGCGGCGGTCACAACAAACTCATTGAACAAACTGGCTATTGAAACAAAGTCAACTTTCCATATTGTAATGAAAGAAATTGATCCAAAAATCTTTCATGGAATATTTAAATCTTGATTTAGTGGTCGCAAGTGCGGTTGTTGAGCGTAAGGTCCTGATTTTGATTCCCGAGTGGGGCAAAATGTAACCAATCGGAGTTTGAAATTGTGCCCAGTACTTGACAATAGTGAAACTACATTAAGAATCATCATCATCATCCCCCTGTCCTTATCCCAATTTATTAGGGGTCGGCGCAGTATATATCTGGCATGCTGCTAAAGTTTTGGTTATGTTTTATGACCAGCCACCTACCTGACGTTAACCCTCATTGGGCATACTGTTGTTGGTGGTAACCGCCACCGACACGGTCTCCTTCTACCTAACTATGTCACACTAAATGTTATCCATGCGCCAGGATTTTGATGTTATCCTACAATCTCACTCCACAAACCAATAAAAATATTGGAGGAAAAATCTGATTATGATAAGCCAATAACAAAAAAGAATGGAAGCAGTTGGACGAAGCCTATGTCACAGGACACGTCGATCACTAAACAAAAAATTATAAGTAAAAACAGTTGTTATTATGTTAACTTATGAGTAGTATCAGCAATAAGGGCTTAATAATAATAAACTCTTACATCTCTAAATCAGTTCAGGCGTTTAGAAGTTATGGCAGATTAAAAAAACTCACAAACACAGATAAATACATCAACTTGACTGTCCTGTTGGTCTAGTGGTTAGTAGCCCTGACTGCTATGCCGGAGGTCGTGGGTTCGATTCCCACTCAGGACAAATGTTTGAGTGATGAACACGATCATTTGTTCTGTGTCTGGGTGTAATTTATCTATAATATGTATGCATTTAGAAATATATAAGTATGTTTATCAGTTGTCTAGTACTCATAACACAAGCTCTGCTTAGCTTGAGACTAGACGGCGTTGTGTGATAGTTGTGGAATATTATTATTATTCATTTATTCATTAAATTACATATAAATTATATTTTTAACTATATATCAATTACACAAAAAAAAAATACATTTAAAAATATAAAATATAGCAAACCGCCGGCATCGGGAACAGGGTCCAAGCTACCGGTGGTTAGGGCCCCAGAGAGAGGAACCTCCTCACAATGCGTGCCGTGTCGAGGAGTACCACTTTCTGTATCAGGCCCTTGACCCAGCCGTCTAACGAGAGTCTCTTAAGGTGTTGGTCAAGACTTTTCGCTATCAGTCCGTTGGTCGTCACGACTATCGGCACAATGATTGCCGAATCCACGTCCCACATGTCGACAACCTCGTGAGCTAAATCAACATATTTTATTTGTTTGTCTTTTTCAGCTTTCACGAGGTTCTCGTCATGAGGGACAGTTATATCCACAATCATTGCGCGGCGCTCTAATCGATCTATCACCACTATGTCAGGCTTGTTAGCAATAACAGTCCTATCAGTGATGATAGATCGATCCCAGTATAATGTGACATGACCTTTTTCGAGAACTGGGTCGGGCACATACCTATAGTACGGTACCTCCGATTCCACAAGACTGTATTTCAAAGCAAGTTGTTGGTGTATAATCTTGGCCACTAAGTTGTGTCTGTGCAAGTATTCGCCGTTAGCAAGACGAGAACAACCAGAAATAATATGTCTAATAGACTCGCCTGGACAGTGACATGCCCGACATATGTCCCGTCTTTTACAATATATTTCCGGTAGTTATTCGTCATGATAACTTCGTCCATAATTGCACAGATAAAACCTTCAGTTTCACCAAAGAGATCACCAAACCGCAGCCATGATACGGACGCTAAAAAATCTACGTCGGGACCATAAAGTGCCCGATAAAAGCGTCCGTGTAGCTCCTTGCTTTGCCATACTTCCTTGCGATCATTGGTACTGAGTACAACAGGTTTGCTCCAGTTTTCCTTAGCCAAGGAGAGTGGGGTGAGATTTTTGTCCACTGCAACTACATTCCGGTGCATCTCCGTGCTGGTATGTAGAAAGTACTCCCTGAGGCTGCACACCTCGCGATTATGTAGAGTCTTGGCGTTTAAAAAGCCTCGACCCCCACACTTTCGCGGGATGTACAGTCTCATTACGGATGACCTTGGATGATGCATACGGTTTGCAGTTAACAGTGTCCTTACCTTCCTGTCCAGGGCGTCCAGTTCAGTCTGAGACCACTTGAGTATGCCGAAGGAATACATCAGGACTGGCATAACCCAGCCGTTAAAGGCGCGTACCTTGTTGCCGCCTGATAAAAGACTATTAAGTACTTTCTTCAGGCGGCCAAAGAAGCGCTCCTGAAATGACTGTTTCATGTCAGCCACGTTGATGCCCAATCCCTCCGCCATACCCAGGTATTTGTAAGTATCGTTTGCGGATAGTGACCTAAGGTGTATGGAATCCGAAAGTTGGAGTCCATCGGATTCCACCATCGCACCTCCTCTCACATACATGACTGCACATTTGTCCACACCAAATTCCATACTGATGGAGTTACTGAAGGTTTCTGTTATTTTCAGCAACTTCATCAGCTGCAATCTGTCGGGGGCAAATATTTTTAAGTCATCCATGTAGAGGAGGTGAGATAAGATCTGGCCACCTCTCCGCAACGGATAACCCAGCCCTGAACCCTCCAGTAAAGTACTGAGAGGATTGAAGGCTAGACAAAACCAAAGTGGGCTCAGACTATCGCCCTGGAATATTCCCCGCTCAATCCGAATCAGTTCACCGTTCTCTCGGGTCTGCCGACATCCTGAATACCGAAGAACCGTCCTCCATTGCCTCATACATGACATCAGGAAGGTGCGTAGAGTTGTATTAATTTTATACAGCTCCAGCACCCTATTATTATTATTATTATAACTCTGAAAACATAACACTTTTTTTGGGCTGGCGTATAAAAACGAGTTGAGTTAGAGCATAGTAGTGATTATTAAACCTCGGTCGCCGCTTAACCGACTCAACCTCATTGACTAATCTCCACTCCATAAATCCTCAGCGACAGAACCAAAGAGTCCCAAATGAAGCCTAGACCTTAATCATCTTAATTAAAATCAATTTCCACTGACAATTGCGAACACACTGTCAGTGAGAGGCTTATCAAAATCCACAAATCACGGTAACAAAACAATAGCGCAGTACAATAGCCCATCTTCACAAAGAAACTCAACTCATTGCTCTAGAAAGGATACGATATCACCATTATATCTTGGACTTTCAAACTTCATTACATACCCCCCTTTGTCGCCGGTTTAGTTTAGTGGGGGACGGGGTGGGGGTCTTTGATAGTTGGGCGTTTGGTACTATCGTAGAATCTAGATAATTGATAGATAAAGATCAAGAGAGGCTGGACGGGTTGCGTTTGCGTAACGGTGTCGATACACTGTTTTTTTTTTGTTTTCGATTTATGAACAAAGTTTTTGATTATTATTTGTTGTTGTTTGAGAAGTTAGGTAGACTCAATATTTTATGGCATTATCATAAGATAATGCCATAAAATATTGAGTTAAACTTGATCGTTATGAAAAAATTATTAGTTAGTATGAATGGTTGTCAGACTTTCACGCCTCTGACTACCTGTAACGGCTGTCATAGATCTTCATTTGACAACAGACAGCTCTTTGACAGCTCGCTCTGATCGCCCTCATATGGAAAAAGTCAATGCCATTTTTGAAATAATGGAGTAAATTCGGTATGTTAGTAGCATAGAAATAAGAATGGACGAGAAATGTTAAGTGGGCGTGTCCGCGCGATCGCGATAAGAGCAATTTGCGCACGTCGGGAAAAATGACCGTTTCAATAGATCAGTTCACATTTGACCACGTTCGTGAAATGTTGTGAAAATGCCGTGTTGTATGGTGTAAAACTGCAAAAATCTAAGTGATTTTAATACCTTTATTAAGGAAGGTATCACGTATTATATATAACGAATTTTGTTGTATTTATCTATATTAACAATAAATTAAAAATTCTTGTTATTTTTACTAAGTTACATTTGCCTTGATGGAACAAGATATTCAAATATCATAATATCATAATCATATACAAATAAGATATTCTTATTTTGTACGAAATACATTGCTTTTTATCTACTAATTAAACTAGCAATCGATCAATAAAAAACGTAATATTAAGAACAGCGACCGATACACTCAATAAACACACGCGTCGCGTGGTACTATTGTTATTTTGAAAATTTGAATAGTGAATCGTCGGTGATGTGATCGTGCAGACTGCAGACGGTAATACATTTATCGATAATCTACGATAGTAGAATATTGATGATATGTATTACTTTTTTATGAATAAGTTGTATTAATTTATACTAATATTATAAAGCGGAAGAGTGTTTTTGTTTATATGTTTGTTTAAGAGCACTAATCTCTGGAACCACCAGTCGGATTTCAAAAAAATATGATAACATGATAGCTCATGTTTTAGGCTATGACTTACGAAGTGGCAGGCACCAGCTAGTACGTAATATAGGTATGTTTATCTAATTAATTATTTATATACATAAAGCATACCATGGCAGTCCATGTTTGTCTTCCATGATTTTTAGTTTTGTTCATCCAAAGTTGTCTTTCAGAGAACGTTACTAGCGATAACATCGCCGATTGCACATAATAAATACTTATATAAATATACACATAAATATAAAATATAGAAACATTATAAAAGCAACACTATCTAATTACTAAAATGAAACTATACTTACTATTTATATAAATACTTAATTTTCACATAGCTATTCAATGTTACTCAAAACTATGTTAAATTTTTTTTTTTCAATTATAATTTTTTTTAAAAGCACTCTTCATCCTCTCCTCTATATAAATATAACTTTGCTGTGCCCGACAGGGTCCATAATTGTTTCTATTTTTCAACATACCAACTGTTATATGTACACATTATGGAATGCAATAAAGTATTGAGTATTGAGTATTGAGTATATTGACGTATCTTTTTAAAATGACTCTACTTAATTGTAAAATGGTTTACAAGATGGATATTTATTCTTTATTGGATTTGTAATTCTTTCTAGTAATTGCATAGTCCTTTTATTACATTAATTTATACCATCTATCATTTTAAACTTTTAAATTATGATTGTAACATAAAACAGTAACTATTGTGAATCAAGCACACTATATATTTAAATTATGTTAAATAGAATATCGATAACAATTATCGACAATTACACGATCTATTTGAATTAAATATTTTTACGTTGGCAGTGCCTACGATCGGCATGTTTGGCTAACATTGTGTATTTGTTTTATTTAGCGTAAGTAGCCAGTTATAACGTTGTGCTCATTTTATGGAGGGGCAAAAGTGGATCGCTAGGTTCTCCTACATTTTGAAACACACAACATATCTCCTTCCTTCTAATATCTTTGGTTAGTAGTAACGACATAGCCGAGAAACTGAGGATTGACCACACAAAAGCTTGACCCGTTTGCAAAAGTCTGGCTATACAAAAAATCTCGATATTTGATGCCACAAAGCACACAAGCGTTATGCTATTTAAAAAATAATAATAATTATGTCTGGGTCTTTGATAGTTGTGCGTTTGGTACTATCGTTGAATTTAAATAATTGATAGATAAAGATCAAGGGAGGCTGGACGGGTTGCGTTTGCGTAACGGTGTCGATACACTGTTTTTTTTTTGTGTTCGTTTTATGAACAAAAGTTTTGATTATTATTTGTTATTGTCTGAGAAGTTAGGTTTATGATAATGCCATAAAATATCGGGTTAAACTTGATCGTAACTAAAAAAGTTTGTCTGTTCAAACTGGAATTTATAGTCGCTGTAAAATGTGAAATAGCAAATCTATTTGTATCTGTAGGGAGGTTTTAAGAAATTTAAAACGTCTTTCAATATTTACATAGCATAGCATCACGCCTGTATTCCCCAAAGGGGTAAGCAGAGGTGTTCACAGTTGTACACCCACACTTCACCAATACTTTTTACTGTCTTTTCGAAGTCATGTGCGGTTAATGGGGATGTCCAATAATCGCCACATCTCATCACACCAAATATTTCATGTCTTTCTTTTATCTAAAACGAATTCGCATGGATAACACAATAATACTATACCATACATATTACTTTTTCCATATTCGCAATCGATACTCAGCATTAGTCACCAGTGGACACGCAAACTCATCAATGCTTACCATTGCGTAATTTTCAATTGCATAAAACATGACTGCATGCATAGACAAGTCGATAGCTGACGAGTTTGCACAAAATATAAAAATACATCAAGCCAATCTAACATGTTTCGTGGGTTATGTAATGGATTCTATTGACATTGCGCACGCACACGACGCTAACCACATCTATTGTTATCTTGTAATCCTATTACTCGCACAATTATCTATTCTCGTTTTTTTAAATCAATCACTTAATAATGGCCTTGTTTTATAATCGTGGTTATTTTCTTGGGAACTCATATTAATAAACCAAATTACTACCGGTAGACGCCATTACGTCACCAGGTCGTCTCTGAAAATCAGCGCTGTTTGGTGTTCATCTGCAACACTAAACTAGCATTATGCTGAGCGACGCCCTTTCTTTTTTTTTGCACACGGGGGCACACAACTTAACGAATCACAAAAAACACTATTTTTTATTTAACATAACGTTTGAATATTGTAGTTTGTTTAGTTATTTCATAATTTGGTGCAGTGCAGTTGTTACACAATATCAGTTAATAGTCATAATATTTGTTTGTTGTTACCTCAGGTTGTTACGTAATACCTACATTGATCATAGGTTATGTTTGTTAATGTCATGTTGGCTGCACTGTACTTCGAGGCAAGTCAATGCCAGCTGTTGCCAATAGTAAAAATGAACTATTTTGTCAGAATTTTTAATTTAGTTTTATATTATTATTTTTGTTGTGTACCTGTGCAAGAAAAAAAAAAAAAAATTTCTTTCTTTCTTTCTTCTTCTTTCTATTATAAATTAATTATCACTTGCTTAAAACGGCGAAGGAAAACATCGTGAGGAAACCAGCACACCTGAGAGATATTCTCGATGGTGTGTAAAGCCATGTCAGAGACCTACGGATGGTTTAAACTCTGACACTAGGTTGTTCATCAACCACACGATAAGAAGAAGACTTCACCAATAATGTTATTAAGTCCCATGTAATAGGTTGTGAGCCTATTGCAATCTACCGGGCACAATTCCAAATCGTAAACTCCGGGTTGCTACTAAGAATTTTCTAACAGAAAAACTTGATAACACTTTTCTCGACTACTAGATCAACGAGGCAGTTAAAACAATACACAATTAAATTTAAAGTACCAAAATCTTCAAATTTCAAATGTCACAGGTTCAAGACCTAGGACAATAATGTCCGATGACGTAACGATAGTACCCTAATGACGTCAGGATGCGGGCATCGCCGAGTAATGCAGTTTACTCGGCAAACAACTGGATTCAACTGGATACTCTGCTGATTAGTACATTTACCTGCAGAAGTTATACCAGGTGATAATGCAGCTGCAAATCCCGTAATCCTGGTAAAGGATCGTGGAGGATACATCTTTGAAAAGCATTAACGCATGCTTAGCGAACTTTAAAGTTCAAAATTTTTGTGGAAAAAGATTACGGTCGCGAGCAGGATTCGAACCTGCGGCTCCCAGATCAATACTCAAGGTGCTTTGACCACTTAGCCATCTCGACCCTAGAGTAATTACCCGGGAGGCGCAGGTTCGAATCCTGCTCGCGACCATATTCCTTTTCCACAAAAATTTATAACTCCAAAAGGTAATATTTTTTTGTGAAAAGGAAATACAGTCGTCATCAGGATTTGAACCTGCTTCTCCCGGAGGTATACTGCAGGCGCTTTATCTACCGACTAAGTTATGTCGGCCACTAAGTGAATAAGAGAGTTGTCGGGATAGCCTTTTGGCAGAGCGCCTGGAGTAATTATAGTTCACTACGAAGGCATAAATGCATTTAAATACTTCGTGTTAAAAAAAAATGGATCTATGTTTGGCCACTATCTCGCCTCATGGTAAGCGACGGTGTGGCCGAGGATGGAACATGTGTATCTATATAGAAGAAATCTATTCACTCTTAAGTTGAGTGGGTAGATTTTTGGAGTACGATGATTGGGCAGTTGATGCAACTGCCCAAGCCTGTCTCCCATAACGGTTGCACTGGACTACATCCCGAAACACGACTAGGTCGCTTCACGGCATGGTTTCGTCCGGTGGGTGGTAACCAGCCGCGGCCAAAGCCTCCCACCATAGTCGTGTTGCCTGTTGTGAAGCACACAGGGGCCACGTGTAGGGATTCCATTTTCAGGATGCACTCCTACGGAACTTTACCCGAGGTTTACTGAATTTTACTGTTAGGAAATTTTCAATAGCAGCCCGGAGTTAGCAATTATGCCCGATAAATTGCAAGTGCGCCACCTAATAACGGCAACCGTGAAATAATAGTTCTCTGCCTAAGCCTGCGCGAAATACAGGCGTTATTGCTATGTAAACGCTAATAATTATTATGTCATTGATTACGTGAACAATCCTGATTCTTCATGGAAACCGCAAAACTGTTAAGTAGGGGTAAGTATTGATTTGAGACAGAAGAAATCTCATTTTCTTATTCACCAGAAGCTACAACGAAACCAATACCAATATAAACAAAAATAATTCAAAACGAATGAAATCGTACAATAAATTTTACATCTCAGATAGAATCAATCTATTCGATGGTATCATCTATATTCGTAGCGGCGTAGCTCACCGTAGCACTTTCGTAGCGTTTCGTAGCGTAACCCTCTACGTAATGAATGGGGTGGCTCTATCGACACCAATCGACGGTGCTTTGGAATCAGTGTAGGTTCAATTTCTTTGTTGGGAATTGAATTCATGTTTGTGACGTCATTGGCAAAGTGGGTAGATGATACACTTCTATTGCCTGTATTGGTTTTCTGCGTCTGGAAAAAGATGGGTTTAACGATTTTTTAAGAGCATTTATTGTCAATTAAATGTTCCTTTATAAAGTTAGCCTTTTACATGATTTATTGTGTGTTTTTAAATGTTTTTTAAGCTGGGTAATGAGTATTATTACGTGATTACGCAATTCGCTGCGGGGCAATTACGCAACTGACTTACAAGGGCAATATATTTCAATTTGCTATACATTTTATGCTCTACAAAAGTAAAAAAAACATTGCAAACGTTGATCTTTGTAGTCGAGGTGGTAAAACAGGATTTTTACGGGAGCATACAGCTAAATAATCGTCAAAATTATAGTGTGCAAGTCAGTTGCGCAATTGATCCATAGAGACGGGACTCAGAACATTTAGCTGTGAGAGTGGATACACCCAGTATAAAGTGGGTGTATCCACTGTTAAGATCGCCTATATCAGCCTTCTTGGAGCACATGAACGCCAAATAAGATAACAAGTCAGAAGTGAAATTGGTATTGACCATTGGACTTAAAAAGGTCTGCACCAGATTTTTCGTAATCATGTGTGTGTTGTGCTGGTTAATAATTAGCATCTGATAGATGTTTTTGCTGAAGTGTCACAGGCTTACGAGCGGTTTAAACTGCAGTATACACATATTACTAATGCTGTTATTAAGCCCTAGATGGTGAGCCTATTGCCATCTACCGGGCAAAATTCGAAACTCCGCGCTGCTACTGAGAATATTCTAACAGAAACTCAATAACACTTTGCCCGACCCGGGAATCGAAACACTGCAATCAAATCGTGACCACTGGACCAACGAAGCAGTAAGCAAAGTAGTTTGTTTGTATTTAGTTGAGAATCAAAACACTAAACTAAACTTTAGTCAGTATTAGTGTCTATGTTGACTTAAGTTTAATGAATTTAGATTATACGAGTAGTGTGTATAAATTTGAATATATGGTATAAAAATAATTCCCATCATAATTATTTTTTAAGTAGTAGACTATTCTCAGTAGCAGCCCGGAGTTTGGAATTATGCCCGGTAGATGGCAATAGGCTCACCACCTATTCATGGGACTTAATAACAGCGTTGGTGAAATGTGGGCGTACGAATGTGTACACCTCTGCCTATCCCTTTGGGGAATACAGGCGTGATGCTATGTTATGTTATATTATAATTATTTTTGCACAAGAGTTATAATTTCCTGTAGAAAGAAAAAAATGGTCGTGAGAAAACGGTGTGGTGCTATGTATGAATGTATACTTATAATGTTTGTAAAGACATTTTCGATACGCTGACACAGTGGCATATTAATTGGCCGTTGCGGCTCGTGTCACGAGTTCGATACTCGCATGGAATAAATTTTTGTATGAGCAAAATCAAAATTTCTGATTAGACAAAAAACTTTTTGAACGTCAGGCATTAAGTGAGCTCCCAAGCCTACCCTTCACCGCTTCTTAGTGTTTTAGCTGATCTACCGTGTGTAAGATTTGTGTTAAAAAACGAATCCATTTAATTTAATTAAAGATAAATCTTTGAAAATCATTAACGCACTCTCAGCTCGCTTAGCGAACTCTTAAGTCATAATATTAAATAGAAAAAGAATACTGTCGTGAGCAGGATTCGACCCTACGCCTCCCGGATAAATACTCCAGGCGCTCTGACCAGATAGCAATGACGTCGCCAAAAGACGTGTTAAAATGTGAATGAAGAATTCGCGGTGGTGAGCAGAGGTCGAGATGGCTTAGTGGTCAGAGCACCTGGAGTATTTATCCGGGAGGCGCAGGTTCAACCGCATTCTTGTTTCATATAATTTAAGCTTCATAGTATAATTTCATTTCTATTCTACGTAACGGTCATCCTGTTATGAACGTCATCCAAAATTAATAATAAATCCACACTAACTTTCTCCTTATATTAGACGACTAAACAAACACGACTGTACGCAAAAGTACACTCGCGCACAGTGCGAGCACTCCACAATCATAAATGCTTTGGCATGAAAAATGCCGTACACTCAAAGACGGAGTTGCTTCGTTGATATTAATTAGCTCTATACAGCGTGTTTCGCACTTTCATACATTCTCGTATGTATGACCGTCGGTGCATAGATATGGGTATGTAGCTGCCTTGCTTCTGATGCCAGAAGGGGCAGAGAGACGCTTAATATCTGGGATTAAATTTTTGTACTTACTTTTGTCCGCTCTACAAATAAATTAAAAGACGTGTTCATCTGTCACGTCAGAGTAAGAGTGGTCTATGCAACAATTGTACAGTTTTATATTTTAAACTACCTCGTTGGTTTAGTGGTCCCAAGAGCGACTGCTGAGCATGGGGTCTTGGGTTCGATTCCCAGGTCATGTAAAGTGTTATTGGGTTCTCAGTATCAGCTTGGAGTTTGGAATTGTGCCCGGTAGATAGCAAACGTCTCACCACCTATTTACATGTGGTGAAGACAGAAGTGCTACAATGTGGGTGTACAACTGAGTACACTGCTGTCTACCTCTTCTGAGAATACAAGCGTGATGTTATGGTTTATGGTTTAGGACGTTATTATATGTTATGGTTTATGGTTTGTTATGTAAATAGTTTAAGCGTTTTATTTAACTAAACATAAAAAGCAGCCACTTTTGTGCAGACAGCCTCAATTGTTAAGCTAAACAAACACAAGAATACTTTACTAACAAAAATCACACTTTATATAAATACCGTTGCATGTGAGTTGTGTGCTTAAAATATCCTCATTGACTTTCAAATCAACCTCTATATTTGCGATTACAAGACCAATTAAGTAGCCTTGATAGTTTCCGAGAATACACAGGGGAGCTCTTTACAGCGTGATTAGCCTCTAATGATCTACTTATTGGATTGATTGCTTTGATTGACCATGAGTAGCCATTATATTTGTTTTATAGAGATGAAGTTGCAATAGCATATGATATTAAAAAAGACTCAACATTATATTTAATGTACACTTATTAAGTACAAGTGTAATAACGGCAAGTGTCGCAGGTCCAAGCCACTTAAGCTACCTACTTTTTTCAAAATAAATGTGGTTTAAAGAGACTCTGTTAATCATAGATTTTATCATATGAATGTATGATCACAGTAGGCTCCTAAAGGAATATAGAATGTTGAATTTTTCAAACAAAATAAATATTCATTATCGACGACCACCAATAAACAAACCCTCTACAAAAAATTGTCGACACAATAACGTGTGTATCGAATATAATTTTTATCAAAAATACACTAGAAATTTACATGCAAAGAGCCACAGAACGTGATAAAAATCTCATTTTTATACACAAAGGGTATAGAGCAAAGCATTATTATAGATAGCGTGACCACATAATTTTGTGATACATGTGTTGGGTAAACAGAGTTGAGAGCTGTGCGGGGCAGATTATCGCCAGCGTGACAAATGTGGCCCCAGCGTGACAAGAACACGTGTTATACAATACGTCACGCCGTTATTACGCGAGCAGTTTTAGGGTTAACGTCACCGTGCGACGCTGCAGTTTCGGGTTATTATTTTCTTTGGAGTGACGCTTAATTTAATGTTTGGGGATGTTGGAGCAGTGTTTATGATGGCGTCGTAAAAACGACTTGTGTTTTTGACAGTCCGTACTCATGATGTGGATTGTCAGATGCATTAGGTTGTACCTCTTTTTACACGACTGTCCAAAAAAAGGAGTGTGTTATGTTTTTAGGGTTCATGTAAGTATGTATGTATGTATGTTTATGAGTTTCTTTATTCCATCATAACTTCTAAATGCCTGAACCGATTTCGATGTATGGGGTATCGTTAGAATCTTTACATTATCCCGGGTAACTAGGCTAGTAAGAATTAAAATTGCAGGCGAGAGATTAAGATTTAATTTTATAACTAATTTCATCTTGTTTGACGAAGTAAAACTACGTGCAAGTGTACTGCTATTTTGTCCTGGGGAGCTGGGAGGATAAAATGCTGCATACGACATTAATTTCGTTACATAAAAATTTGACAGCGCGGTTGGCGCAGTGGTCGAGAGACCGACTGCTGCGCTGCGTGTCGCAGGTTCGATTCCTGCACGGAGCAAATATTTGTACGATCTACGGATCATTGCTCCGGGTCTGGGTGTTAGTGTGCTTGTGAGATTATATGTCTGTAAACGCACCCACGATACAGGAAGAAATTCCTAGTGTGGGGCCACGTTTTTTTAAAATAAAATTAAAATAAATATAACTTTAGCAAAACTGTTATTAATTCAATGCGCTGCAGTACATGTCTCATTACATTATATATATTCGAATTGACATAAGTTTTCATTTATATAAAATTCTACGTCAATACTAGATACATACAATCTCTTCAAGTGCTCTGTAATTTTCTCGATAGAGGTAAAATCAAATCATGGTATGAACGAAAACGGAAATGAAAATACGTGGTGAGGCGGAGGTTAACTGGACGAGATATGCTTACTTTGATTCTAACAGGAGGACTCGGGTTCGATTCCCGGGTCGGGGAAAGTGTCATTGAGTTTTTCTGTTAGGAATTCTCAGTAGCAGCCCGGAGTTTGGAATTGTGCCCGGATGATGGCAATAGGCTCACCACCACCACATGAGACTTAATAACAGCATTGGTGAAATGTGGGTGTACAATTGTGTACACCTCTGCCTACCCCTTCGGGGAATACAGACGTTATGCTATGTTATGTTTATTCTAACGTGAGCGTTGTGTACGACAATATTGCATATTAATCTCCTAATAACTAGCGTCACTTATTAAATCCTATCAATGATAACGTAACATAAAAAAATAATCGTAACTCTATATTGAATATTCCTATGAATGAAGAATTAACCTATGTTGACTTAAACACGACTTCTAATTAAATTTGGATGGTTACTTAATATAAATTTTATTTAACTTTTGTGTTACCGTACCGGCTTATTGCCTCATCAAGCAGAGGTGGTGATGGCTTAGTTGGGAGAGCTCTTAGAGTATCGATTTATAGCATAAGCCTAAAGTAACAGTCTTCTTCTTCTTCTTATCGTGTGGTTGATGAACAACGTAGTGTCAGAGTTTAAACCACCCGTAGCTCTCTGACATGGCTTTACACACCATCGAGAAAATCTTCCTCACGATGTTTTCCTTCACCGTTTTAAGCAAGTCATAATTAGTTTATAATACGCACATGACTTCGAAAATACAGGGGTGCGTGCTTTGGAATCGAACTTGCGACCTTTGACTTGTCAGTCCAACGGTCATACCACTGGGCTATCACTGCTACAGCTACTGTTACTGCTAAAGTAACAGTCAAACCAATAATACGGTTTTATGGGACTTTGTTTTGTGTATTATAAATAAATAAATAATAATGAGTTGCTTGCAGTCGTATATTTCTATCCATAAAAATTATAATATTAGGGTCATTAACACGTGTGACTTTAAAAATTATCTCAAATTGTACAAAACCGTAATTTATGTATAAAATTCTTTAAAAAAATTGCCTATATACTGCAGTTAACAGTAACAACTACCATTGAACAGTTGATTGCTATATGTTGCTTTTATCCGGATCAGAACAATTGTTAGAGGCACACACTTGCCTTTTCCAATCCCATTCCGCTAACAAAAGCTTCAAAAAGCAAAAAGGAACTATACCTAAAAACAATACAATTGCTTTTTCAAAAACACCAATTCAAACTCAATTGGGATCTGTGACAGACTTAAAAAATAGCAGTCATTAAGAGAAACAGGATTCCCTAAACCCGTGCACAGAACAGCACTAATACGATATGGTTCCGTACACAATTGGAGGAATGTTCTCAAGGAGATTACGGTAAGAGGATCATAGGACAGAAGGACCAGAATATTATTTCCGGAATTAGTTTTCCTCTGTATTTCCGTATTGCCAATTGTTTTCCTTTAGTGAGTGAGTTTGCGAGGTTTTCGATGGGTTCCATGGAATTTCCATTGTTAGTGTGTGTGTTGTGTATGTTTGTTTGTGTAAGGTAAATAGTGACGGCTGTGCGTTCCCGTGCATGTTTATGTCAGTGACGTAATGTTTTAGCTTGCCCCGGGCTGTTTACGAGTTTAGTATCAAGTGACTTGTTTATGTAGAAGGCTGATACCAACTCAATTCATGTGGTTTACATATTTATCAATGAAACAGTTGGTGATGTGATAGTTTAGCTGTCGAATGGTGTCGGTGTTGGGTTTGATATTTAGGTTGAGAATAATGATGTGGCAGGTTTTGGATCAGGAAAATTCACTGAAAATTCTCACAAGTTATGGCAAGCATTTGAGAATGGGGAAGGGTTTAAAGTTGTATCCAGTAATTGTCAATAAGCTCGCCTCTAATAGAGCTTAGTATGACATTCTACTTACTACTTTACCTTAAAATAATAATAGCTTGACACTGTATTCTAACTTTGGGTGACTATTGTTCTATTAAGAAGTAGTATAAGTAATATATTGCTATCCATAGGTTAGGCAAGTCGGGTTTTCTGTTAAAAAATTCTTGGTGCATAAAGTTTGGCTTTGTGCACGGTAAATGATAATAGGCTCTTTGACCACTAATTCACTGTTCAAGGTACATGCTTTTGGAATACTTTACCAATGTTTCTAAGACGCGCTCAGACTTATATTTTTTAAGCGTGTGGTAAAGGACCATTACCTTAATTTTTGAGTTTCTCAAATTATTTCTTTTTTTTCTGCGTATTTTCTTTTGTTAATTCTGTTTATTTGTTTTCCTATAAATATATCGTGTAATATTTTATTTATTTGTGTACAGACACATATTTTATATTTATCATAGTATATTATTTGTTTCAAATTTACAGTAGTATCTACTGCAAACTGCGCCCTGCAAATTCCTTAATTATTCTTTCAATACAATGTTCGTCTGGAATAAATTTGGTTTTAGTGATAATACCGCCATTTGTACTGTTCTTGTTTCTATTTATTATTGTCTGTTTTATTGATATTATATATATGTTATATCTAGACCTCAGCCTAAGTCTTCTGAGAATACAGCGCTTAATGATCTCCAGCCACCGTGGGCTGTGGACTGCGGGCGATGGACCTGGGAGGTACGCTGCCCCATCAGCACCAGGTCCAAGACGGCCGTGCGCCGCGCTTTAGCACGTGCGTCACACTGGAGTAACTGTGCAGGCTAACTGTGGCCACCCTACACAAACCCTGGAGTGTCTGTTGACGCCCTTCAACAGACTGTAACCTGATGGAGTCGCGGTGGTTGCTGCAATGAACCTGGGACCTCGGTAATAAGGTGAGAGTAGGACCGTGTGGATTTTAATTGACAGGAATTCGGCACAGCGTTCATGATGCCTTTTCTACACAAAAACAAAGGCGTGATGCTATGTACTAGTACAGATTGTAAATGATTAAGTAATACAGAAAATTTTCCCTTCTTTCTCGTTGTAACTTCGAAACCAACACTTCAAAGCAGTTTAACTATTAGAATAATGACAACGACCAACTATTTTAACTCGGACTTAACTTATCTCGTACTTAGACCACATGCTTAGGCGAGGCATTCAGATGTTCTAGATAAAGTTGGGCTGTCTAGCCAAGTTGGTGCAAGTTGTACCTAAGCTACACCCACCATATTAGGCGTTAACTCGATAAGTGTTGGTGCTTTTGTCTGGGGGTGGGTAGAGCTGCAACAGATTTTGGGGATAGAGTTAATCTGGGATGTTAGGAAGTGTAATAATTATTATTAATACGGAGATATTACACTGATATAATAGAAAATAGAGCATTTTACGTGAAGGTACAATAGGCGGCCTTAATCTATCCAATGATTACTTACAAGCAACTTTTGAATAGACATTAGTGACATGAATACAATATATACGTTATAATGTTGTTTTCCTGTGCTAGAATGGTTTGCCCTCAGTAGTATTTATTTTATTTATATATATTATTATTTATTGTACACCCGAAAGAAACAAACAAGAAATAAATGTATACAAGTTTTAAAACATACAATGGGCGGCCTTATCGCGATCTGCGATTTTTACCAGGCAACCTTTTATTATCGAAACATAGATTAAAATATATATACAATAGTTATCTTCTAATACATAACGCCGCAGTATTATTCAAACCGCATGCGTGGAGCAACGACCGTGCGGACCGCCGGGCCACCCGCACTGCGCGAAGCTCAGTATTACTATTAGTTCGAGGTCGCTTATGAGTTTTGTTTTTCACGATTATTCTGCAATTTTTTGATTATATCTATTGTACTTAATTATTGAATTCCAATAGATAGATTGTACTACCGATAGATAGATTGGACCTTAGAAAAGGACATAGTCTCTCTTTTTTCGCGCAAACATGGTCATGTGCACCAGCTAGGATGCTATATCTAGAAAAAAAAGACAATAAAAATTTACGTGACTTCACTAAAAAGAGTTCACTATTTAGGACTTTTTATTTAAACTTTATATAAGGACTACCTGCCTTCAAATAAAACGTGATGAAACTCCACAATGTATATTACAAAGGACGAAACGAGGCACGCTTCCTATAAGCAACCCGCGCACTGCGTATTTTCAGCCAAACATTTTTAGCTAAATTTCTGCGTACAAAATCACAAGTACTGACACTTGGGAGATTTGTCGAGTCACGAAGTACTCAAATAGTGGGGCTTAGAAGCAAGGACTCATCTAAAAGTTGGTAAAACGCGAGTCACTGTAGGCACCGGTTTCTTCTGCCAGTGATTAATGTTCAAAGGTTCTATTTTGCTGCCAAGGAATAATGTTAATCATTTGGGGTAGTACTGGATGTGTTAAGTGAGGCAGTAGGTACTTAGGTGTACAGTGATAAGCCGAAGTGTTAATAGCCGTTCTCGCTACGAAACGATTTTTTTTTCGGAAAATATTTTCTTTTTATTGTCTACAATACTATTGTTCTATTCTCTAAGACTTCAGTTCTAGTTCATAAACAATTAAGGGCTGACAATGTGATGAGGTAGTATAAAAGATAATCATTAAAAAAGTACAAAAAAGTGGAGTTGATTCTTTATTCCGTAGTATGAATGTTACGTATAGATTGTAGAAGATTTGAGATTATACATACATACATAGCATCACGCCTGTATCCCACGAGGGCGTAGGCAAACGTGTCATCCTTCCTACCTATCGTAAGGTTGAATAATAACATAGTGTCAGAGTTTAAACCACCCATAGGTCTTTGACATGACTTTACACACCATCGAGAACATCTCTTAAGTGTGCGCCGTTTTAAGCAAGTTATAATTATTGAATAATACGCACATGACTTCGAAAAGTTAGTGGCCTTGGATTTGAACTTTCGATTTTTGAGTTGTCAGTCCAACGGTTATTCCACTAGGCTATCACTGTTGAGGTGAAATTTGGTACATCGACATGTTACCGATATTGTTATTGATTGACATGTTATTGGGGATGATAGGTACTATTGCCATTTGCCGAGAACAATTCCAAATTCGAAGCCCCTATTGAGAATTTTCTAACATAAAAACGACAAATACTGCCCGATCTGGGAATCAAACTGAACGGGATCACACGTTCAAAAGCCGCGCTTCGGTCCACTATACTAATAAGGCATTTTAATTAAATTTATCAAACAATGATAGCAATTTCAATATAATCTTTACACGTCAGTATAATTAGCGTGAAAATACAAAATTACATTTTCCGCGAGCCATTTTCTAATTACGTTTTAAAATGACAGATGGCGTTCGGAATTAACGTCAAAAGCTTTTGAATTTCCTATTTATTTCGTCTATAAAATGGTGGAACATTTAACAGTGAAATTTGTACGAAAAATACAACAATACGAGTTTTCAGTTCGCAGTAATTACTTTTCCGTTCGCTACGCTAATCACAGGGCATTCGCTAACCGACTGTTACAAATATTGCAAGCGTTTACATTCAGTAAATAAATAGTATGTGTGAATCGGCTTCCTAATGAACTGTGGGGTAGGCACATGTGTTAGAAATTTTTGCAAACTATTTATAATAAAACAACTTTTAACCGGATTAATCGCGTGTATTATTGGTTTTTTGATTTTCCTGACGTTTCGAACACTTTGCAGCGTTCGTGGTCGCAGGAGGACTAAGGGGTCAGGCATCTCAACAGTTTATTTAAAATGATTTCAGTCTACCGTACATATAATTGATAAATTTATAAAATTATTTTTGTCTCTAATACATATTTAAAACTAAATCGCGACGGTATTTCCTAAGACTATCCCTGAGTAGAAATACCGAAACAAACTCAGAGGTCACAGTCGTTTTAAATTTAGAGATACAATTTTAAAATTTTATCGAATTATAAACTAAAAGGTACACGCAGTAATTGGTCACAGTATCTTGGTTTTTCTAGTGACTTGACTTTATTTGGGACTTGATTATTTTCAGTACAGGGTTCCAAACAGGTGGTAATTGCCAACCATCTTCTCTATTAAAATTTGGGTGTTTTTTAATTTCAATAGCCTCGCGGAGCATTCTCGGTATATATCGGTTTTCTTTCGCGAGGATTTGGGGTTTATCGAAACGTAGAAAATGGTTGGGTTTGTCTGTTGTATGTTCACACAACCTATTTGATTAGTTATCTTGGTTGGTTATTATAAGTTTGCAAAAAATCGGTGACCGACTTACTCTTGAAAACAGATTTGCTCGATTGACATGGGACTTACAAAAACATTGGTGAAATTTAGGTTTACACCTGTGTATACCACTGCCTTCTACTTCTTTCGCGAGGATTTGGGGTTTATCGAAACGTAGAAAATGGTTGGGTTTGTCTGTTGTATGTTCACACAACCTATTTGATTAGTTATCTTGGTTGGTTATTATAAGTTTGCAAAAAATCGGTGACCGACTTACTCTTGAAAACAGATTTGCTCGATTGACATGGGACTTACAAAAACATTGGTGAAATTTAGGTTTACACCTGTGTATACCACTGCCTTCTACTTCGGAGAATACAAGTGTGATGCTATGTTATGTTCATGCTAAAATTTAAGGAAAATTTAATTATTTCTTTCTTCTTTCTTTCAATGTACAGAAATAGAGTTTTATTATGTAACTAGTTTCTGCTCGCGACTTTGTCTGCGTGGACTTTAGAATTGGGTCTAGCCGGGATAAAAGGCATCCTATGTGTTAATCCAGGTTATAAACTACCTGTGTGCCAAATTTCATCCAAATCCATTCAGTAGTTATTGCGTGAAAGAGTAACAAACACCATCCATCCTCACAAATTTCCGCATTTATAATATTATTAGTATAATTACCAGCTCAGCCAATCTATCACTAGCTATCTCTACCTCTACATGACAAGTACTAATACAGATAAAATCTTTGACTCGGTGGCGGAGACTGCACGGTCTAACAGATCAAACTCAAACTCAAAATTTTTATTTGCTTTCAACAATGGTGTTTGAAGATGGTAAGTAAAATAATATAGTACATCGTAGACCCTGTTGGGCACGCAAACATTAGGAGAGAGGAAGAACATTTGTAAGAAGGTACTTATAGCATTGGTAAGTAATTCTTTTTAATTATTAAAATATCTACATAAATAAATTATATGTTATATATGTAGTAGAATACCTATTTGCTATTCTTAATTCAATATTTATTGTAAGTATCTATAGTTTTTAATATATTTATTTTTTATTTTTTATTATAATTATGTACTTACTTATTTATATTTTAAATTTTTAAATATAATTTTAAGTAGGTACCTAGCTAGATAAGTAAGTAATAATTGATAAAGATATATATGTAACATAGATATAACATATGTAGTGATATTTGTACTGTTTATTTATTATTGTAGTCATACAATATCAATATTTATTTACTTATTTATTATATTGTATTATGTTATTATGTTAAGTTGGCATTTAATGCTCCTGATGATACCCCGTGGAGGTGCGAAACACGTGTAGAGTAGTTGGTGGTAGTCGGAATTTTCACCGCTTGCTTCACTATCTACATATATTTGCGGGCGGGTGGGCGGTGCACGGGTAATGCATGACTACCCTCAATATTGTGGAAGTAGCTAGATATTGTATTTATTTGCATCTATTGTAATGGACTTCCGCAAAGTAACGCCTGAATCTATTCAATTCTTTGAAAAGCATTAATGCATGGCTATTGCGAACTCCAAAATGGGAGTGAACAGATGGCAATGACGTCACCAAAAGATGTGTTAAAATGCGGAAAAAGAATTCGCAGTACTGAGCAGAGGTCGACATGGCTTAGCGGTCAGAGCGCCTGCAGTTATCCGCGAGGCGCAGTTTCGAATCATGCTCACGACCGCATTATTTTTCTGCAAATATTTATAACTATGGCAAGTACTACATATCTCATATATGAAGATAAATACTTTTCACAAGAGGCGCCGATGCCGACGCTTAAATATTTAGTGCTCTACCTTAATGAGGAGTAATCTCGACAATTACGGTGTCTACGGTTTAGGGGTCAGCGGTAATGTGGATGGACCTTAACTGTTTTAGGAGGTGATAATCGTTTTATTTTTTTGTGAAAATGTATGGGCGTATGTTTATCTGTATTTATTTATTGCCAAGGGCGACTGCCGAGCATACCAAAGTCAAAGTCAAAGCGTTTTGTTTCATATAAACCATACAAAAGCACTTATGAAAAGTCAGAATTTAGGTGCACTTTTCCAAAAAGACGTTTCCTATGGAGAAGAACCGGCAAGAAACTCCATGGTTACTCAAACTTTGTGTCTTTTACAATTTCTGTAAATACAATTTTGGGCATGAGGTTCCTGGGTTCGATTTTACGACGGGCAAAGTATTTTCGAGATTTCTGTTAGAAAATTCTCAGTAGCAGCCCGGAGTTTGAAACCGTGCCCAATTGATCGCAATAGGCTCACCTCCTATTTACAAAGAACTGAATAATTGTATCGGTACAACAATTTAGGTACACTTCTGCTTACCCCTTCGGGAATACAGGTGTGTGATGTTATATCACGTAAGCTGTAACTCTTCATGCCGATATAGGCATCGAAGGGTTAGGTAGTCGAGTACCTATTGTTGTACACCCAAATTTCACCGATACAGTTATCTCTTAATAATCGGAGAAGTACCAAATTGTACTTCATAACGATAAAAATCGATTGTATCGGTATTAAGTAAGGTTGTTAGCCCATTCTTCATTCCTATTTACTCTGGGCTGCAACTGAGAATTTTCTAACCGAAAAAGCCAATTACATTTTGCCCGACCCAGGAATCGAACCGTCACGGTCAGCAGTCTACTTGCAACGACTAGACCAACGAGGCAGCTGGTACATATTTTTTATAAAAATACCCTCTTTTCTAAATTTGTGTCGTCTTTTTCGTATCAAGTAGGTAAACGAGATTTCGACCTCCGTAACTTATCAATTAATCATTCGATCTATCTAAAAAAATCAAAATATATATACGTATATCTGCCTAGCCTTTTCCCAATAACATTGGGGTCGGCTTCCAGTCAAACCGGTTGCAGCATTTTACATGGAGCGACTGCCTATCTGACCTCCACAACCCAGTAACTGGGTAACACGATATCTCGTGGTATGACTGGTCGTCAGACTACCCGTAACGGCTGTCATAGATCTTAATTTGACAACCGGGACCAACGGCTTAACGTGCTCTCCGAGGCACGGAGGGGTCTCGGTATGAAATGATGGTCACCCATCCACAGACCGACCGCGGCAAGGGCAGCTTAACCTCGATCGATCGATCTGTGCGGCTGTTAATTAGCTACAAGCCCCTCAAAAAAATATCAAAATAAAACAGACAAAAACGTAAAGTCCCAGTCGTAAGTAACATATGCATAAAAAAAAACACTACATCAATTTACACAGTAACAGACAATACAAAAAAACCCATCATATTCCAATAAACTAAATCCAAAACAGCAATAAAGAAAAAAATTACAAAAATCCCTAACACGAGACCAAATTAGAATTGGGCACATTCTGTAATTAACTGTAATTCGCGTTGCGGCTTAAATGTAATTTACGAGTTTTAAACTGCTAAATAAATAGGCAATAACGGGCCTGTGGGTGACTTCAGAGTAATGGCGCTCAAAGATTATGTTTTCATGGCAACCGCTTAACGACAATATTACGGAGACGCATGGCTCACTCAACATGCGTTTATCAATCTTTATTAAATACACAGTAATTCTGTTGTACCAGTATTTACCGGTAAGCGATTAACTGTTTTATAAAGGTCCTTTAACAATATTTTGTAAAAGTGAGAACTCAGAAACTTTCGGTTCGGTCACCTGATAGGGACTGAATATCTACTCAGTGACGTCACCAGTACCACCATGAAACAACTATTTAAGAAGGGAAGATGAATAGTCTTACGTGATTTTGCATGATCTTTTTGGGGCTGAGTATAGGAATGATTCCGTAATTAATCACTTGTATTCCTCCCTGAAATTATTATAATTTTAACATTAGTTTTAATTACTTGACATTACTTATCCCGACATTATTTACTCTACCATTACTTATTTTGACATTACATTGATATTAACAATACATTTTACTATTTGACATTTATTTATTATAATTTTGATGTAAGGTTTGTTTGAACATAAATATTGTTATGGCATTGTTGCCTATAATTCATATTGATTAATATTAATAAGTGTTTGAAAATCCATTGTTCTGTAACTGGTAAAATTAAATAGGATAAATGCATAGTTTATGAATCACTGAATATTTTATAAAAAATCTGGAAAATTTGACTGTTGCATGCCCAATAGGCGATACATGATGGATCAATGATATTGTACCATCCTTTAACCATGTCTCTTGCAAATAAACATTTATATTTCTATTTCTAATTAAACAAAGAGCCAGAAAATATGTATTATATAAGTATATTTAGTAAGCACATTCTGATAAATAATTAATGAATGAGTATGAATTTTGAAGATGAGCGTCGTTGCTATGGTGATAAACCAAGGAACATAATAGGTAATTCTGTGTGAGGAATTTCATGTGGTTTCAACTGTAAATGATATGATCACGACTAAGATTAACATGAATATAGTAGGTAGTGACTTAATACCTTTTCGTGTAAGTGAATATGGCGTCTTTATAAGATATGATTCAAAATAAAGTACCTAGTCACCTGCATAAGCATCAGGCAAAAAATACCCATAAGGCATGGATCTGAAAAGATACGGATGTAACCTTGCCTTGTCATAAGCTAAGCATAGATTACGCACACACACACGCAGCTTATTTCAGCAGTATTTGTATGCGTTTAGCTCGTATGTGTACGACAAGCGAAATTGGATGACTAGTCATGCTTCTCACATGTCGTATGCAACGCTCCGTCCGTATTTTGTTAAGGTCCGTGCCCATAAGGTATAAATATTTGTGGAAGAAAATACGATCGTGAGCAAAATTTAAACATGCATGCGCCCACGGTTGAGAAAATCTATCTGTATAAATGAAACCCATTCAATCGAGTTTCTTATTATTTTTACCTAGCAAGTAAAAATAATGTATAGTTTATGTGGCTTAAAGATAATTAACTGTTAATTGAAGTTAGTCATGTCGGTTCAGTTACTAATCAGTGATAGATCGTGCCGACGACGATAAGACGTATTAATGTGAAAGAAGAATACAGATCAATCCTTAAATATATCACTTTTGAGTTCGCTACGCATGTGTTAGTACGTTTGAAAGATTTATCTGCATTAGTTATGGTAATTGCATCTGTACGACATTGTATTAAGTGCAAAGTTAGTCGTGTCGGTTCAGTCACCTGTATAGGGACTGAATAGATAGCAATGATGTCACCAAAAGACGTATTAATTATACTGTGGAAGAAGAATTCCGAATAGTTAGCAGTAGTCAAGATGACTTAGTGGTCAGAGCGCCTGGACTATGTATTATCTGGGAGGCGCAGGTGTGAATACTGGTCACATCCGTATTTTTTTTCCATAAAAAATTATGTACTGAAAGAAGAATTTAGAATAACAGAGCAAAGGTCGGGAAGGTTCAGCTGAGTGCAGAGCGCCCGGAGTCATTCATATCCTGCTCACGACCGTTATTTCTTTCCTTTTTTTTATATTATATAATTGACGGCTTTTCTTTAGGAAAAAAAGCCATAGAGACGCAAGTTTTACTAACAATTACAATCTGCCACATCAAGTAAATCCAAAAATAAAAAATATCATCGCAAATCCCTTTTGGCGAGGATGACAGTGTGCCATAAATAATAAACGGTTGATCCCAACAATTTGTTAGAATATTACGGCGAGCGGGCGAAAGCGTGACGGCAATTACATCGCGGATTACACCCAGCGTGACAAACGTCGTGACGGGTTAGACGGGTCAAGTGCTGATGACGTCAGTAGCACTCCAAAATTATTGCTGTACTCGTCAAATATTTGAATTTTAGCACCAATGTAGGACAAAAGAAATATTTGTGGGAAAAAAGATATTATGTATTTTGCAGACAGCGTGACATTGCGTGACATTATACGCAGCGAGACAAACATCGTGACGGGTTTGACAGATGCTGATGACGTCAATGGCACTACAGGATGAAGGCTGCACTCATCAAATATTTGAATTTCAGCAAATACATACGGGTGCTGAATTCTATAGATTTGTTTTACAGATAACGTGACATCTATTTATTCTGAATGGAAGTGAAATGAACTGGGTGATATGTACGCTAAGCGACAAAACCCATCAATGAAATAAAAAAAGTGAGATAAACTGTATTATTGATCTTACTTACTATATATAACTATAAAAATAGTTCTATAAATGATGACTATAAATTGTCATGATTTTACTAATGTCAGTAAACGGTGAAGCCAGTATTTGTTAAACATAAAGTAATTTAAAATATTTATGTAAGTAAGTGCATTGCCCTCAGCGTGACAAATAAAGGTGAAAGCAAGCTCAAAAATTCGACAAATAAAATATTTAATTTACGTGTTTGTTTGTACTATCTTTAAATAGATTCCTGTAACAGTGCAAAAGCATATTATTCTGTAAGTAAACCTATTATATTTATATAATACCTACCCTTTCGTGTACAACAAGCGTGATAATATAAATCTTATGTACATTCAGCTTATCTTCTCAAACGCATTACTAAAGTTTATGAACATACTTTTGTTTGTATATGCAGCGCTATTTTGCAGTTTTTCCTTTTAGTTTACATTATGACATCATTTCCCTTACAGCTACTGTTATTGCTATAATATATAGCATGAACATCGCAGCGCCTTTTCTTCGTTCTTACCCGGTAGGCAGAGAAAATGAGGACAATATATTCTAATGCAGCGTAAGTTAAATATTATGATACTACCAACAAACATCTCTATAATGCGAGCCTTATTTATTTATAAATCTTTTATTTTCATCGTAATTATGTTTTCAAAAAGGCTTCTACGTACTCTAACTTTTGTTTAAGATGGAAGAGTTTAATTTAAAAGAGGTACTGGTTGAAAATTCGAGTTGTGCAGCGGTTCATTGGCCATATAGACACCATAAGGCTTGGATATTATGTCGCCTTAAAATGCAAATTTTACCATTGTATTTTAGAAGGCTTTTACGGAAACCAAATCCTAGTGTCAGAGTTATTCAAGCAGTCCGGGAAGCCCGTTTTAGCGAGTAGGAAACTATCACGCTGTACACAACTAACCCTACACAATACAATTCTTATTAAAAAAAATAACACCACTTCCAGCCCAAGTGTCACCGTACGCAGGCGTCCCAAACGTGCCAAATTTATGGCACCGGCACGATAAGGGTTCGGATTATCACGTCCGTGCACGTCTGCGTGACACGGGAGGGACGGACAGACAGACTTAGTACCTACTTATTTGATGTGTACTTATTACGGGCCAAAGTGACGGAGAGTAAACGGGCCCTATTTCAATAATAGGTTGTATAAATCAGTGGGGTGTCTGCTCGAGTTGAGCTGGTCGTGTGTGAAGGAAGAAGGGATTATGTCAAGGGTTTCAGTGTTCTTTAGTCTGCTATGATAGACTGCCGTCACCAACATCCAATTTGATGACGTGGTTGGAGCAGTAGCGTTCATATGATCTTCAGATAAGTAGTTTGTTGACTCTGGGCGTGTGTGCATCTGAAATGTGTGTCTTTAATCGCTCACATGAGAAGGAAAATATCTATAATGGAGCAACGCTTATTTTTTCTTAGATTCTCGTGTTTCATGACTTTTCTCACAAAATTTAATGTAATTATTCAGAAAAGAATCCCGTTAATTTATTACATATAATAGACTTAACAATAATAGTACCAAAATATACAATTATTTTGTTTATGATTGTTCAACGGTTATTACTCACGTGCATTCTTCGGGATTGCCCGACTAGTTTCGAACCCGTAGGTCTCTGACATAGCTTTACATACCATCGAGAATATATCTAAAACGGTAAAACACCGCCTTCTAACGCTCAATTGCAAACAATAACTTAAATTTAACCTTAACCAACATACTTTATTATTTTGACAGCTTTTCTATTGTAAATTCTGTCATAATGACAGTGACATGTTTGTTAATATTCTAGTTTAGGTAGGTAGTCAGGGTACAATAAATTGCCCAAATCCTTGTGTTTCGATATGTTTGTATTAACTTTGTTAATGTATTTGTAAAAATAAATTTGAGAGCTCTCTTATTTATTTATTTCCAAAATGGGACTACGTTTGGCCACCAACTCGCTTGATGTTAAGCGGCGGTGTGGCCGGGGATGGAGCACGTAGATCCAGAAGAAATCTTTGGACATATTTGGGGAGAACGATAGTTGGGGAGTTGATGCAACTGCCCAGACCCGTCTCCACAACGGTTGCACCGGACTTCATCCCGAAACACGACTAAGTCGTTTCACGGCATGGCTTCGTCCGGCATACTCTCAAGCTCTCTAATCACCATAATTACAGCTAATAATCACATAATCTAAGCTGATATAAAACTGTATCAGATAGCTACATCAAACATACTTCCATATACGGGCAGGTGATCATAAGGCTTGGATACAATAACGGTGATCTATTAATCTTGCCCCTCGGCGCTTTTGTTTAGCGGGTCACGAGAGATAAGGGTGCTATTGTCTGTACCAGGCCTTACAGCTATAGCTGTCAATGTATTTGTAAAGCGTTGTTTGTGTGCGTTATAGATGGATTATTTATGTATTGGATTTATGTTGGGAAGTGTAAAATTGTTCGTTCAAAGTATTAAGCGAGGTACTACTCGGTTTGTAAGAAGATTAATCAACAGCTAATATTACAACATAACTTCGCATCACGCCTGTATTCCCCGAAGGGGTAGGCAGAGGTGTAATGCTGTTATTAAGTCCTATGTATATGTATAATATTAACTGCCTCTTTGGTCTAGTGGTCCTAGGCGCGACTGCACAGCATGAGATCTTGGGTTTGATTCCCGGGTCGGGCAGAGTGATATTGAATTTTCTGTTAGGAAATTCTCAGTAGCAGCCCGGAGTCTTGAATTGTGCCCGGTTGATGGCACATGGGACTGTTAGGTTAGTAAGTAGCCAGCTATAGATATAAGTACGCGACCTGCGTGCCGTTCAAATGCACTTCCCATTTTAGAGCAATAAACAGCTTTGCTATCCAAGGGCGGGTCCTATTTAACAGGTACTTAATAACAGCATTGGTGAAATGTGGGTGTACAATTGTGTACATCTCTGCTTATCCCTTCGGAGAATACAATTTAGAAATTGTAAAATGATAAAAACAACCAACGAAGAGGTCGCTACGTCTCGTTATAGCTGACGCTAATCTTAGAAATTCAAAAACATCGTCATTATGGCGAAATCGTTGCAGGATCTACAACAGATGCTGAATAGTCTAGCTGTTGCTTCTCGACGTGTTGACTTCGAAATGAACTTAGATAAAACCAAGATTATGATTAATGATCGTATTACCCCAGAGCCAATCACTGCCACCGGGGAACCTTTCGAGGTAGTGCAGGAGTACATCTACCTTTGTTCAGAGTTTGCGATTAGGTAGACACAATTTCGAGAAAGAAGTAAACCGGAGAATTCAGTTAGGCTGGGCAGCGTTTGGAAAGCTTCGTCAGGTCTTCTCGTCGCCTATCCCTCAATGTCTTAAGACGAAATTCTTCAACCAGTGCGTCCTACCTGTCATGACATACGCTTCCGAAACGTTGACACTCACAGTCCAGTTAGTACATAGATTAAAAGTTGCTCAGCGATCTATGGAGAGAACTATGCTCGGAGTTACTCTGAAGGATAAAACCCGAAACGAGGTTATCCGACAGAGAACCAAGGTGGTCGACATAGCTCACAGGATCAGCAAAATGAAGTGGCAGTGGGCCGGCCATGTATGCCGACGAATCGACAACCGTTGGAGTAAACGCGTACTGGAGTGGAAACCGCGTCTAGGTAAGCGGAGTGTAGGACGCCCCCCGGCTAGATGGAGCAATGATCTGCGGAAAGTACCTGGTAGAAATTGGATGACAAGAGCCGAAGACCGGGCTCAGTGGCGCGTCTTGGGAGAGACCTATGTCCAGCAGTGGACTGCTATAGGTTGATGATGATGAAGTATACGCAAAAAGCAGAAGTAATAGATATTTTTTCTAAGCTTTACTTTTTTATTGATTTGTGAACAGTTATATCAATAGATTTACCTCTTTCAATTCAGGCACTGTCCATAATCACAACTTCTTTTAATATTCATTAATAGCTGTGCCCGCGACTCCATCCGTGTGGATGATGATGATGAACCGTTTGATTTGAAACAAACACTAAATGTTAATTGAAGCTTACCACAATATATTAGTGAAAACCACATCTAAATCGGATAAGTCGTTTCTGAGACACACGCGTGCACAAACAAGTCAAGCGTTCGATTACAACGCTGAATAAATATTTTTATGATGAATGAATAGATTTTTTTTAAAGATTCAGTTCCTTATTTGTATTTGTGTCTATATACAAAAGGAGACATCCCAGTAATAGAGGGCTTTTGTTAAAAAACTTAATAAAGAAACTCAAAACATATTACTTGCCATTAATTATAACACTTAAGCCTCCCGTAATTACATTACAATTAATTACAGTGCTGTAATAAAATAATAATTACAATAAAATTATGTAGCGACGCGACGCAGCAGGTCGTTCGTAATTAAGTATCAATTATACTTAATTATTCCCACCTACGTAATACGATATTACTGCCATATAGTACCCGATAAAATTGTAATTAGTATCTCCTTTGTAATTTATTCTTATTATTCTGAAAGTTTGATTAAGGGTTCGTATTAACTGATACGTTATTACTGCCTCATTAGCCTAGTGTTCGATTCCCGGATCGGGTAAAGTAATGGGTTTTTTATAAGGAATTTCTCAGTAGCAGCCCGGAGTTTGGAATTGTGCCCGGATGATGGCTGACCACTAGGCATAGAACCTAGTAACAGCATTGGTGAAATAAAGAATTTAATTTCTCAAAAATAAATCACAGAAAATTTCACTTACATGAGAACATTTATGTAAACATTTAAACTTACCTTAACATTCTTTTCGACATTTGAACTTTAATTTTTGATTTTAAAAAGATGAAATTAAATGAAAATTTAAAAAGCACGCCTACCATTTTTTTATTTCACTTCCCTATGTTACCTTGGACAATGTAATTACGGAGGATTTATTAGGATTCTAACGATACCTCATACATCGAAATCGGTTCAGGTATTTAGAAGTTATGGTGGAATAAGGAAACTCATAAACATACATACATACTCATGTATGTATGTTTATCCCCTATTACCCTAAAAACATAACACTCCATTTTTTTGTAGTCGTGTAAAAACACAAAGCATAAAATTATGGCTTATGTCTGCCTACCTTCTCAGGGAATACAGGCAGGTGCTGTGTTATAATAATTTTATTACGATTTATAAGAAAAATATTAAGAAATAAAAACATAGCATTATGCCTATATTCCGGGCACAATTCCATACTCCGAGCTGCTACTGAGAATTTCCTACTAAAAATCCCAATTACACTTTGCCTGACCTAGGAATCCAAGACCTCATGCTCAGCGGTCGCGCTTGGGACCACTAGACCAACGAGGCAGTTAGGAAATATATATATTTATAGTAGCAACACTACTAAGGCCCACTGCTAAGGAAGATTTCTTTTCATATACAAGCTGATGATCTGTGCCCATGCCCTATTAATAGAGCAAATCATAAAAAATAGACTTAATCGTGTAAAATAATTATAGAAATTTTACGGCTATTTAATAGCTACATTTTCACTTCAAATTTAGTGGGTTTTTAGAATAAACCTCGCTTAACTCTAATTTGATTCAAATTGATCCAAAAAAATTTTCTTAAAGGGTAAATTCACAAAAAAAATTGATTTACAAAAAATACCATTAATAAAAACATTTTTTTTTTATTGATTTCTGTGCAGTCCTGGCGTAATAATCACCTTCTCTCACACACACTGTAGGTTGGCG
The DNA here is from genome assembly GCA_935421205.1 of Xylocampa areola. Lineage (NCBI taxonomy): Eukaryota > Metazoa > Arthropoda > Insecta > Lepidoptera > Noctuidae > Xylocampa > Xylocampa areola. Next base: position 19,593,631 of record OW285206.1, read on the forward strand.
ATTTTAAAGAATTAGGATTATTTTATTCCTGAGGAATACTTTTAGACATTAAGAATTGATCACAAAATAAATTGATCATTTTTTCTATCTATATTTCGTGTAATGGCAATCACAACAGAGAGAAGTCTAATGAGGACTTTAAAGTGTTAAACTCAAACATTAAAGATCAAATTCCTCTTACACAGTTTGTGGCATAAATTATGGTTGCTCCAAAGGAATGCCACGTCAAATTCTGTACCCTCACTTGCCCCCCTATGCCCTCGAGGTGTTTATGTGTTACCCTGCAATCAGGATGCTGTGGAGCGTGAATGTGTTATACTTGTCAACGACAAATTTGTGCCTGGCCCTAATAAATTTAATTTTGGTCCGAGTCATAGGCGGAGCTGTACAGCGGATTAAAGAGCTGTAGAACGGAGCATTTAGAGGTGCAATTTAAATTGTGATCGCAACGCTTGCTGCGGCAGATGGACGACAGTTACGACCAATCTCATCTAGGAGACCTATGGACGGTTTGAAAAATTATAAGTAGCTTCTTCTTCTAACACACGTAACAAGAAGTAATATTCTTTTTCAAAGCGAGACAAATTCATTTAAGCGCTGAGAGGATTGATGTAAGACAGAAAAATTTAGACATTGGAGGTGGCTCAAATCTAGAATGAGGCCCGTCTAAAACAGAGGTATTTATAAAACCATATTTGTTATGTGCGGATTAATCGTTTCCACCTGCCATTATTATCGATATTTATTTCTACGGTCACTACAGTTCATTATAGTCGTTTTATTCTACAAGAACCAGTCTCCCCGCCGCTTGTCGCTCCCGCTTCCGTTCATCACTCACGTCATACAATCTTAAAAGCTTACAAATGTAAACCATTTTTTATCGAAAGTAGGCACATAAAAAGAATTCGAGTTCTTAACGAAAATGGCGGTGAATAACATAAATAGCTCTTTCTGTCGCATTTTTACTTAACCGCTATATGTTTTATTGATATTTTTTGGTAATGTATGTAAAATAAACCTACATAGAGATATAGAAAATTCTGGCAAAAAAGCATTAGTATTTTATGTTTCTTTAGATAGGTGTATGTACTTTTAATCTGTGCTATAAATATTAACTGGTACCCATACATACATAGCCCCGAGATGGAATTGTGCCCGGTAGATGGCAGTCATAAGTTCTACTAATAATATTTTAAATGCTTGCTTGACAGCACGTTTGGCGCAGTGGTCGAGAGACCGACTGCTGCGCAGCGTGTCACAGGTTCGATTCCTGCACGGAGCACATATTTGTACGATCTATAGATAATTGCTCTAAAGAAATTACAAGTGTGGGGCAACATAAAACAAAAAGAAGTTTATAAGGATGGATGGACCTTTGTTCCTTTTTCACGCAAGAACTACTATACGGATTTAAATAAATTTGGTGCACATAGTGTTGCCAGGTGTTAAAACCGAAAAGCGGGACAGACCAGCCAGTTTAGCTGGACATATGTGTGAAAAGACCCTTGTGACACCTTTATTTTTTTTAGGTTTAGTATAACACGGCAAATATTTTTTGAAGTAAAACATTGCCGTCGAGGACGGCCCGGCGTAGATGGCGAGACGATCTGGACCAATTTGCGGGACAGATATGGCCAGAAATCGCGCAAGACAGGGACGTTTGGAAGGAAAAGGGGGAGGCCTTTGCTCAGAAGACGGACACAAATTAGGCTATAAAAAAAAACTTTTTTTTTATCATTGAACATAAAATCTTACTATGTAAAAAACATGGTCAAATTTAAAAATCCTAACAAGAGCCGGGCACCTTCTGATTTGGCCGGACACGCAACCAAAAAGCCTGACTGCATCCGGCTTAATCAGGACGCCTGGCAACACTAGGTGCACAGATAGATATAGACTAGATTGATATCTAGTATAGTTTTTATCCTGGCTGAACCAAATTCTGAAAATCACGCTAACAAGGTCGCTGGCAGACGTTAGTCAGTTAATATTATCTGCTACTTAACTTATTTTATTTTTTAAGTATCGTCTTCTCTGTCCAGTTTCAACACTATATTCTTCATGGCACATTCTGAAAAACCTATGTAGAGCACAAAAATACACCGTTTCATAACCATTAAAGCATATTGCGTTGAATTGAACCGTTCATTTCGTTTGAGTCCGCAACGGTAGCTCGGTGATCAATCTTATCCGAGTATTTTGTATTGCTTAAAAATAAACTTTATCTGAAGGTTTTTTTATAATTTTAAAGGGTTATTGTATGGCACTGGTATAGATTGGACCAATAGAAATTTGAGGGTTGAAAGTTGGAACAAATGTTGGATCCAGCTCTCTAAGCAAAGTCGATTATTGGCTCCAATCAAATATAAAAAATTGCATTATAATACATAATATCGCGCTGTATTCCACAAAGGGTAGGTAGAGGTGTGCACAGTTGTATACCCACATTTCAACAATGCTTTTTATTAGGTCCCATGTAATACGTGGTAAGTCTATTGCCATTTACCGGGCACAATCCCAAACTCCGGGCTGCTACTCAGAACATCTTAACAGAAAAACTCAATAAAATTTTGCCCGACCCGGGAATCGAACCCAGGACTTCATGCTCAGCAGTCGCGTTTGGTAACACTAGACCAACGAGGCTGTCAGTAAATTAAATTAAATTACAAAACAAAATTCAGTAACAACAACGCGTGCGTTCTTCGTTACGCTCCCGCCGAAGCACACAGCAACGTAGATTTGACATAAAACGTAAAAAAAACTACCCTCAACTTGGTAACTAAAACGCAATTAAAACGCCCGCTAAATAAAAAGGTAACCTATTTTACTTTAAGTGGACTATTACTGAAGGAGATTACAAATAAAAAGTATTTTTTAATTTCACCGTTTAAGTGGGCCGTAATTATGCTTATTTGAGGCCAAGTTGAGGCCAAGTTAAGGCCCGAAGATTTTAATCATGGCACTAAATAGAGTGTAATGAGATAATCGCAGCAACTATTAAGGTTTTGAAGAAAATGAAATAAAAAATTCTTAGAAGATTTTTAGATAAAAGTGTTTATAGTTCAAAATGTTTTAATTTTAGTTGACGATAACTTTTTTTCGTGGAAAAAGAATACGGTCAGGCGCTCTGACCACTAAACTATCTCAACTTCTGCTCACTACCACGAATTCTTCTCCCAAATTTTGGTGACGTCAGCAAAATATGATCGTGAGCAGGCTCGAATCCTGCTCATGACCATATTTTTTATTCCACAATATATATATATATAACTTTAAAGTTCGCACCATTACAAGTTTATAACATAAAATATTTTACGTTGCCAAAGTTAACGGTTAAACAAGGCAGTTGGTTTAACTAAACTTGCATTTATAACCAATGAGTTGGTTAAGTAATAAGAATACTGAAGAAGGTGATTAAACTTGTAATCAGTTTGGTGAGCTACAATTAATTATTAATTCGTTTGGCTAAAGTTTACTGGGTTTGGGAGAGGAGAAAGGCGAAAAATATATTAAAACATAATTTGTTTTGTGTTTGATGAAAATGTAGGTTGCTTTTTTAGGCGATCGTACTCAAGGGTGCTAATTGGACCTTATTATTAGGCCTACGGCGTAGACTACATATTAGCCTACGGCGTAGACTACATATTAGCCTACGGCGTAGGCTAAGATTAGATTTTAGCCTACGCCGTAGCATAAGTCGTAGCCTACGTCGTCTGTCTGTTGTTTGTCACAGGGCTGTATGTTTTTAACCAAACAGGAAACCAGTTGGTAAAATAATAGGATATGTGTTATTAAAACCTATTTTTGTCAAACTAGACTGCGACGTTGGTCTAGTGGTACCAAGCGCGACTGCTGAGCATGAGGGTTCGGATTCGATTCCCGGGTCGGGCAGTGTTATTGAGTTTTTCTTTTAGAAAACTCTCAGTAGCAGCTCGGAGTTTGGCATTGTACCCGGTAGATGGCAATAGGATGGGACTGGGACTTTTATTGAACAGCTTTGGTTTAATGTGGGTGTACAACTGTTTACAACTCTGCCTCCCCCTTTTGTGGAATACCGGCTTGATGCTATGTATATTATAACAAATAAAAAGTCAATTCCAAGGACTGTCCACATACAAAACAAAACCTCTAAAAAAATCAAGGTTTCTTGTAAATTCTGGTAAATTTGTGTAAGCTTCATATATTGTCTATACGTATTTCAATTTTCATATAATCTTCAGGAAACGTTGTTATTAATGACACAACATTCCCTTGTCCTATTAGTGGTTTATGTAACCCAATAAGTAAATCTATATACGTGTATTGTTAGATCATTATATTTTAATTAACCAAAATCAGTAGGTACACACATCGCTGATTAGAAATATATACCATTTAAAATTTACTATTGAAAAAAAATAAAGAGTGTTAGAACATATAAGCAGTTGTATTTTTTGTTGTAAAAAAACTATATCTTAAAAGTTTACCTCATTATAAAAATATATACAATGGATGTTACATTCGCTTACACTCACCGTTAAAAATAAACAAGCGCGATTGACCTTGGAAATGTCATGTCAATTCAAACTTTGAATGTCAAGATGTTTTCAAATATTAAAGAATCGGCGTCAATTCTAATGCAGCAAACTAACTTAAATTTAAAGCATAGCTGTCTTTTACTAACTGTTACTATACGAGTGGGACGGGATGACGTCAAATCCAAATGTAATCATGTCAATCTAAAATTTCCATACAATTTACGTTTGACGTCACAAATTTTAGTAGCTACCTAAAACTGTGCCTTCTAAAAATGATCGGAGATTTTAATTTGACGTGCCCAAAATCCAATTTGACATCTCTTGATTCGTCTTGACATGATCCAAAATTATATAACCGTGATATAGTTACCTCGCTGATTGTAAAGAGAAACCTTTCAAAATGAATAAAAATATAATATTAGAACATAATAAGTACGTAGTAAGTAGATATATTCTTATTATTTTTTCTTTCTTTCGATGTAGGTAAATTTATTTTAACATTAAGCATTGTTTTTAGGATTTGATTTGACATTGAACTGGAATTGAAATTAATGTCAAAATTACTTTACTGTAATGGAAGTACATATTATTAGCACTATATAGCACCTTTTTAGGACTTTTATCTATAAGTATGTCAGTTACATTACAACAAATAATAATGTTAACTGTAACATTAAGAAACTGATAGCAAAGAGTCTCCACTAATACATTTATGATTTAAATAGTTTTTTATGAAGCCAGTAAATATACTGTAATATAATACCAAAAAAAACTAATTTTATCACGAATACACGCGAATAAAATCGCATGTCGCACTATATTTAATAAAAGAGTTGTTCACGAAAACGTTTTCATGTAAGAACGGCAGATATATCTTATTTGTTAATAAAAATGTAAGGACCTAGCATCATACGGTGATATTCAGTTGAAATTTAATATATTTTATCAAGTTTCACGTATTAATACCTCATGTAGCATCTAAATTACTGAACTTATTTTATTAAAATATTAATAATTTATGTGACTACCAAATTCTGTTTCATAAAGTCTGAGGTACGTTTATCATTTCAGTAATATTTTAGGTATTAAAGTAAAAATCACGTAGAAGTTAGATGGAAGTTAAGATTGTTGGAATGTTTGAAGTTTTGCGAGAGGAATGTATGAATGTAAAATGTAATGCAAGCATGTCGTTTTGTATATTTCTTTTACTTAACTGTCTCATATCTAAATACGCTACGGCCATTCTATTTAATGATTAAATATATAAGTGCCAAATATTAAACTCAAGGATAAAAAGGGACACCAAACACAAATATACTGAATTTTTCATGTTCTCGCTTCTAAGCTAATTTACACGGAGCAATGTCACGACATGACATGGGTCGCGAGTTCGGGTCCCGTTCGTGTATAATATTTTTGAACGCTCCTGAGAAAAATATACGTGACCTTAACTTGTATAAAAATGTACTTAGTCGAGTAGTTTTTGTCATATAAATTTATTTTTATTTCTTTCTTTCAACTAAAAGTAGAATAAGCAATAAAAATGCCGGGAAAACTGCCATGATCTTACAAAATAACTGAGTGTATTGTAGAATCGTTATAATCAAATTATGTTTATCCTTTTCTAAAATTCCATATATCTACTCATACTTAACAAACTGAACAAGCCCTGAAAAGAAACACATTACTCAGAGCAGATTTTTCAACTGTCAGATACCTGATAACTTTGAAACACATGTAAAATTTGTAAGATTTACTATACAAACAATCTGACAAGAGGTAAATCTGAGGATTGCAAAAGCAGCCCTTAGTGTTGGTAATAAAGCGAGCCACTGACCGATAGATCACCCCCGTAGAAGGGGTGGATGACGAACGTCTCGTTGCCAATGTGGATGACCCCGGACACGCCGTTGCAGGTGTGGAAGGCTGCTGAGGCTCCAGGGTAGTCCTTCACCGTGCCGTGGTAGTAGCAGTGCTCAATTTCCTGGAGACAAAAATTATTATATAATATATTAAAAAAAATTATCTGCGTGCATGTGAGATGCTTTTTTACACGTCTACCCAAAAAAGGAGTATTATGCTTTTAGAGTTCATGTAAGTATGTATGTTTGTGAGTTTCGTTATTCCACCATAATTTCTAAACGCCTAAACCGATGTAGACGTATGGGGTATCTTTAGAATCCTTACATTGTCTCAGGTAACATAGGTTAAAAAGATTGAAAAAAAAATGAATTATTATGGATATGGTACTCAAAAAGGTGTTAAATAAAAACACACATGGCAGGCGGACTTTTTAAATCTTTTAATTATTTCATCTTGTTGGAATCTAGTAGACCGTAGACGTAAAGCACAATTGGTGAACGTAAATCCTGGAACCGATTCCTAGTAGATTTTCAAAGAAGCAGCCTGGAGTTAGGAATTGTTTCCAGACGGCAATACGCTACCACCTAAATGAGACCTACATATTGGTAACTGGGACCAGTATTGGTGAAATATGTGCACACCACACCATATATAATTATGTCTCTATAAATCATCCACCCATGATACTAGCAAAAAGTTCTTAGACCGAAGCAACGTTTAAAAAAAAAGAGTTTTTAATACCACCATTTTTTTAAGTAGTACGGCAATAAAAAAAAAAAAACGCAGTACAGACTATAATCTCAAAATCGAATCACAAAACACCGGGATCCCGTAAAAGACATTCTAAATATAGCGTCGAATATGTTCGCAATAAAAAAAGTTGTGGAATTCAATAAAATATTCTGTGGAGCAATTTCGTGCGCAGAGAGATCTCCTAATTTGTCATTCACGAGTATCGTCCTTTAACAGAAGGGAAAAAAGATGCTATGTAAGTGTAGGGGCCATAAAAACAGCGTTTATTTAAATCGCCCAACTTTAAATTGTTAAAGGTATCTGAACGAAGGTTGATGCTTGGTTGATAAGGAAGTGGAGATTAAAAACGGTCATTGTAGAATTAGCAGCGATTAAAAATTGATTGAAAAATCTACAAATACCATAGCAACTGTCGTTGTTTTTACAGAAGACACTCAGAAAGTATATTTGTTATTTTTTTGCGATTACGTTTAAAGTTTAATTGCACATTGTTATAATTCATATCTGTAAATACTAGGAAAAAGTATTCTTTATGACATCAATGAACTAGACAGAAAAAGAAACTGCTATAAACGCTGATCTATAAAAACGCGTCAGCTATTCCCAAATCGCTGACCTAATGGCCGTCACGTAAAAGCTCGCTCGCAATTAGGCCGCGTTCTTTTTTTCACTCTGTGGCGAATGGAACGAATGAAAGACCGGACCGCGGGCGCACAAGAAATTGGAAAGGTTTCATTCATTCAATGTGAATGGTACACTTTGAGGGACGTTTGTTTTGACATTTATTTCGTACATTTAATTTATATTTTTTTTTGATAAATTATGATGAATACTTTTTAAAATAGGAGTGATAATGTAAATAAGACTAGTCTCGTAATGGCAGCATAATGTTATGATAAATTGATGTCAGAATTGGTAGAATGGTCGAGGGATATGCTGCTGCGGGGAGTATTAGGGGTTGGATTCCCGCACGATACAAATAGGTATACGTACTCGTAGGATGTGTAATTATGTAATTGTATAATAACAATTTGCCAATAATAATGGCATTTTTTCAATAACGAAAAATAAAGATCATAGATTAGTACTTTGTAGACATACACGAAATATTTTGGTAACTTCATTTGTTCAGTGGAGTTGACGAATTTAATTGTTATTATTTAAAAATAAATCTTTAGCGGAACATGTGGTACTGTTCCGAAAACGATGGAAAACTTGACATTGTGTCCTGTGTGGCTTGACCTGCACGTTACGTGACGTCATGGACGCTACTGACAATGCGGTTATCGTAGCAGTAGTTTTTGGGCTGATATAATTTGAATTACCATTGATACGCTAAGAAGAAGAAGAAGAATCTTTAGCGAACACTATAAGTTTTTTTTTTTTTTTGTAAATAGAAAAATACGGACATGAGCGCGATGCTACCCTGCTCCTCCCGGTTAAATACTTCAGGCACTCTGACCACTAAGCCATCTCGATCTATGCTTACTACTCCAAATTCTTCTTTCACATTTGTATACGTCTTTTGGTGACGTCATCGCCATCTATTCAATCTCTCTACAGGAGCTGAATCGACAAAACCTTTCGAACGCATTAAAACATGCGTAGCGAACTCTAAATTTATATTTTTGTGCAAAGAAAATATTATATATTTGTATAATAATTTTCGTGAGGATATGAATATATATTAATTATTGTTCATCGGTTACTAATCATGTGCATTCTTCGGGTTTGCCCGACTAGTTTCGACCTCGAACGGAGGCCTTAGTCATGAGCTGAGTCCGCGGCAATGTCGAGAGTCAAACTATTTTTTTCCCCCTTATAATGTTATTAAATGTGTGCGAGCATAGCGTGTGGCAAAACAGGTTTATGACGCTATCTTAAATATACAATATGACACCGAAAATAACAAACAAAAAACCTACCCTTAATTCAATTCCCTTATAAAAATAACACCTTTAAAAGTATATATCTAGCTGTAATAAGTCTCTCGCCTCTTGGGACTGCTAGTTATATCAAAATTCTTTCGCCGTGTTCCTTCGCTGTATCATCAATCATTTTCAAAAGTACTCGGTCCCTGTTTTTCTTTTCACACAATATCGTTGGGTAAAAGTAAAAAATATTTCTTGGTGGCTATGACTGAAGTGACTGGTCATTTTGAAAAATGTCTCGAAGTAAAATTACTGAGAATGGGTAGGTATTATTTCATAAACCGGTTATGTCGATAGCTAAGCGTGGGGACTCACATAACTTGAATCTGTAGATTACGCGATTTTTTTACCGACTTCATAAAAGATGAGGTTCTTAATTGGTCTGTATTTTTTTCAGTGATATCATCGCCAATTGTGGTCCAATTTAAGTGAATCTTTAAGTTAAAATCAAAATTTCTGTATTCAAATTAGGCTAAAAATTTGCGCTTTTTGGACGTCAAACATTAAGACAGCCCCCAAAAAAGCCCACCCTTCACCGCTTCCTAGTGTTATAGCTGGGAAGAAGGAGCGGTGCAACAAACTCCCCAGCAACACAATGTATCATAATTATTTATAGATTCTATACAAATCAAAATTGAATTTATATAAAATGATTTTTAACTAATGGGTTGGAAAGCATAGTCCAGAGGTGTTCTTATTTAAATTTGGTGAAGATCTGGTGAAGACCTACGGAGACAAACAATGGAACTCTTCAATGAATTACAGCCAATCACTTCCAATTGTTGTAATCACATGTTTGCTTTGAAGGCATTTTCTATATATACAACAGGTATTTGTTTATAAATTTGACGACATCTTCGTAATGGTCGAGAGAAAATCTCGAGTCACGGGTAAAGATGCCCCAAGAAAAAAAGAACTTTTATGATCTACAGTTAATTATTTCGGCTTTAGGTTTGTGTACTTGGAGTAACGATCCCAAAGGTACAGTTCAAACCCTGCTCCCGGACAATGGTACTATTGTCAAAAATGAATCATGAAACGAATCGGCTCCCAGTCTAACCGATAGAGCACGCAGTGTAGTTTAGTATTAGATATAAAAACGAAAATAGCATTGAATTTGAAATAGAACTCGGCTGGTCTCAATCTCTCATGCCGGAAGAACTGTGGGAAACAACTCCCACGCAGTGGCTTCCAAGCAGCAGTAACCGGCACCACGGTAGACCCAGAAAGAGATGGCGAGATGAGTCGGACTCCCACCTATAGGACTGGCTTTAAGTGGTCTTAGACTGAGAAAAATGGAAAGAGGGAAGGGACGCGTTTGCCTTTCAGTGGGACACTACAGGCAATAATAATAATAGATTGATTTTAATTTAATTTTAATTAATAATTCTTTATTATTGCAACGGTTGAAAAGGGCAACTATGTTTTATGTATTTTTTTAATAATGTAGCACCATTATAATAATAATAAATGTTTTTGAATCTACATGTGCCAGTATTTTTGATGGAGCCATTGCCTGTTTGACTTCCACAACCTAGTTACTAGGTAACACCATATTTTGTAGTTATCAGACTTTCAGGTCTATCACACTACATTAAAAATCAAAGGTTTTTATTTCATACTAGCTGACCCGGCGAACTTCGTACCGCCTAACGGTCGATTCTTAAATATTTTTTTTCATGCAATTTTTAAAATTTTTATCTCCGTAAGACCATCCTCATACTTCAAGGAATATATATAAAAAAAAAAATCGCGATATCGGTTCAGCTGGTTCCAAAAAGTCTTTTCCTATGGAGAAGAAGAAGATCTGTGACGTCTGTCATAAGTCTTCATATGACAACCATCACCGACGGATGAACATTCGCTTCGAGGCACGGATGAGTCTCGATATTATCACCACCTATCCATCGATCCACATAGCGTAACCTTGACCAATGGTGATTTATCGACGACTAAGCGATAGAGCTCGTGGCTACCTTAAAACTACTTAAAAATATTTTCTAATCTTTTATTTCTACATCCACTTATCAAAAAGAATTTCACGCTGTCACACTCTTACCCGTTAAGGAAACATTTTGCGGAGCGACTGACGCGACCGACTCCATTTTTCATCGGGTAAGTACTTTGGTGTAATTATCACCCCCACCCCTTGCTGTCCGCTTTGTGGCGGGGGGAGATGAATTTCGTTGGCTAGTGTAGATATGTTCCATTTTTCATACAGGTGTTAGGGTGGCTCGTTGTGTTTACGGTTCAGTAATAATTTTAATTAGGACGGAGAATTATATAGTATTACGCCTGTATTCTCCGAAGGGGTCGGCAGAGACGTACTGTTGTGGACCTACTTTTTACCGTCGCCGTACCAAACAATTCTAAACTCTGGACTGTTACTGTGAATTCCCTAATAAAAAAACTCAATTATACTATCGTCAATTGTACAATAAATTAAATATTTATGCTCTATTGAATTTATGATATAACAATGATATAAGCACTATTAAGTTAAAAATATAATGAACTCAAAATTGATATGTAACATGGGAATGAGCTGAATATTAATTTGATAATTGTCAATTCAAATGTATGTCTTAAGTACAGACAACGGTTTAAATATTAACTCAAACTCTTTTTTTTTAATGTTTAAATAGACCACGTTTCATGTACTTATAAAACGTAAAAGCTGGGTGCACGGTTCCAAGAAGTTGGTCTTACCGAGAAGAACCGGCAAGAAACTCCATAGACACTCTTTTAAAATTATGTGTTCTTTACAGTTAACATTTAAATAATGTAAGAATAATGCAGGTTTATGTTATAGAAAAGAAAAATAAGAAATTTTAATAATTTAAAAAGTCAAAATTAAAGCCAAGGCAATTACGAGCTGACCAGTCCCAACAAACAGTACCCGTTCAAGAGCATGACGTGCGCATCAGCATCGCTAAACTCAACCATTTTGAAGGGAACTCAACGACCCAACACACAACGCCACCATCAGCAAGACATTTTAGTGATACAAGTATTATCTATGATTAAAAAAATATATTGCTGTTATCGACCCAATTTTTACTTGGCAAAATTATTTTAATATTAGTATTTGTAAATTTTTGTGGAAAAAGAATTAGCATTCGAACCTGCGCGTCTCGGATAAATACTCCAGGCGCTCTGACCACTAAGCCATCTCGACCTCTGCTCACCACCGCGAATTCTTCGTCCACATTTTAATACGTCTTTTGGCGACGTCATTGCTATCTATCCGGGAGGCGCAGGTCCGAATCTTGCTCGCGACCGTATTTTTTATCCACAAAAAATTCTGTATTTGTATTTGTACTAATATAGAAGAGTGATTCAAAACCTCATTATTAAAATTAATCTTTATTATTAGCTTACACTGCTACCATATAATTTCTATAAAATTTTTCATAACAATATTAAATTTTCCTTACAGAGAAAAATGGCCTAAAAGCTCTCCTAGAATTACTTCAGTCATCAATAAACTTGAGCCTGAAAATTGCCAGCAAAAAAAAAAGATGTTCGCGCCAAAACAGACAGTATCGCACACTTATACTAAATTAAACAAGCAGGAGGGAAAATTCAATCTAATCTAAACTTCCTTCAATCCAATTTGAATTTCCTCACCTTCCCTCCTGCCCTCCGAGGCCTTCGAATGGTCCTCCTTGCAATTTATCCTAGTCTTCCTGTCAATTCGCACGCTGACTTTAAGATTTCATGTAAAAACAGATGTTGGACAGCATCGTGAAGAGACTCAGGAGACGAGGAAATTAGAATTAGTATAGTAATATCTTAGATTTGCGCGATCACTACACATTATAATAAAACAACTTTTAACCGGATTAAGTTAAGTCCTTAAGATTAAGTCCTCCTGCGACCACGAACGCTGCAAAGTGTTCGAAACGTCAGGAAAAAGACAAAAAACCAATAATACACGCGATTAATCCGGTTAAAAGTTGTTTTATTAGAATTAGAAGTTTGGCAACTTATTTTCAAGAGTTGTCTAGATTGAAAATACTTATTTCATTAAAGATAAATCTTTGGAAAGCATTAACGTATGCTTAGCGAACTCTAAAGTTACAATATTAAATGGAAAAAGAATACGGTCGCGAGCAGGATTCGAACCAGCGCCTCCCGGATAAATACTACAGGCGCTCTGACCCCTAAGCCATCTCGACCTCTACTCACTACCGTGAATTCTTCATCCATATTTTAACACGTCTTTTAGCGACGTCATTGTTCATTGTTTCAGTCCCTTTACAGGTGACCGATATTTTAACTTTACTTATTTCATATTATATGCTGGAAGACTATATGACATAGTCGATCTAAAGCATCACTGCGATACGTCACATAATAAAAAAAAGATTTATCTATGAACCGAGGGTTGCAGCAGTGGTTGACATCGGCTGCTGCGCCGCGTGTCGAGGTTTCGATTCCCACATTTGGTTTGGTTCAAATATAATTTGTATTAATCCACATAATATTTCTGCGTTTAGGTGAGCCAAAGTTAAAAGTGTCGAAGAACGTTAAAAAAAACATGTCATTTAAAACGTCAGCCGCGGCTGCTGCCGGTGCAGTGCGCGCGCATTAACTTGCTGCATAAGGCGCGCAGTGAGCACGCTCAACCTCATCGCTAACTGTGATTTAGACATATTCTGTTGTTCTCGGAGACAGTTCACAAGACTAGCATTACATAAAATATACTATGGCAATGTTTTGTAATTACTTTTAGTGTGGACTGAATGCTGTCCCGAACTCCTATCGACTAAAAACTGTTCTCCATTAAAATAAAAACAACTTTTAACCGGATTAATCGCGTGTATTATTGGTTTTTTGTTGTTCTTGACGTTTCGAACACTTTGCAGCGTTCGTGGTCGCAGGAGGACATAAAACTTGTTTTATTATAATGTGTAGTGATCGCGAAAACCTAAGATATTACTATGTTCTCCATTAAGTTTTACCGGGAACCCGGTATAACAGCTGCATTCCAACCACGACAGGTACCAACTCATTAACCAGAAGGTACAATAAATAACCACTATAAAATATTATCAATAAAAAGCGAAAAATATAAAAAGCCGAAAAACTTAAATTGCTTTCCAAGATTGGGGTCCAATAAATTATTGTGACAGACCACCGCTCAAGTCACCACTTTTCACAATACGGAACCCATAATACGTTAAACGCCCATATAATTTATGACCACGTAAAAGGACGTAAAATAAATCACGTGGTTTCCCTGTGGGAATTGAATTGCTATAGTGAATCGAATACATGAGCTATGGACGTAGGTTAGAGAAGTATATATTGTGTGTTGATAAGAGTTTCTTGCAAATGGAGCAATTTTTTGGAGCCCTAGATTAAGATGGAACTCCATATTTAGTTCGAAAAGTAACAACTGATACGTAGTAACGTAACGTACGTAACTTGTAGTAACTTAAAGACATTTGGGTGTACAACTGTATCTGCCTAACCCCTCGGCGAATATAGGCGTGATGCTATCTCATGTGAAATAGGGCACCCAGTACATAAATTGTAGTTCAGTGAAACCGAAATCTAACTGGCACACACTTCACATGACGTCATCGTCCCCATATTGTGACAATTTGGACGTGTGACTTGTATATTGTAGCTAATAACCGACTAGCATGCATGAAGAGGTTAATGAACATAGATAGATGAAGCGAAAGAGGTGTGTCGGAGTCGTAATTGAAGTGGAAATTCTAAGAAAAAATAATCTAGAAATCTCTGCTACTCCAATTGGAACAAGGCGTATTGATAGTACCTATTTAAATAATATCTTTGTACATAACATAATATAACTAAGCATCACACCTGTATTCCCCGAAGGGGTAGGCAGAGGTGTACACAGTTGTACACCCACATTTCACCAATACTGTTAGTAAGTCCCATGTAATAGGTGGTGAGCCTATTGCCATCCACCGGGCACAATACCTAACTCCGCGCTCCTACTGAGAATTTTATGAAAGGAAAAATTGCATTTTTATGTTTTTAATACTCAGTGGCCATAAAGTTTGGTGTTTCGATTGGCTATATCATCACCCCCCTGCCCTTATCCCAATTTATTATCTGGCATGCTGCTAAAGTTTTGGCTATGTGTTATGACCGGCCGTCTGCCTGACGTTAACCCTCATTGGGAATGCTGTTGTTCGTGGAAACCGCCACTGATACGGTCTCCTTCTATCTAGCTATGTCACACCAAATCTTATCCATGCGCCAGGGTCTGATGTTATCCTACTATCACACTCCACTATCCGGGCTATTTTAATTTTGTTTAGCTATATGAGGCCAATATTTTAATATTTGATGATTATTATAAGATATATAGGCCATTTGTCTCTTTTTAACACGCTTTTATTAGCTTGGTATGTATCTTTGTAACGGAATCTTTGAACGTGATTTTCGCCCACTCTAAAACGTCAGATTGTGCTCATAATTATGTTGTTAAGGAACATAAACATACGTACGACAACTCAAAACATCGTAATACAACAGTTGTTACAATACAAATTGTCGTCACCTCTGAAAGCATTCTCATAACAACAGAGGCGAGGACGCCGACCGCATACCATCGTATCTGTATTATGATTCAGATACGTGATCCTGTGCGGAGTACGTCACATTGCACTATTGTGTACGTGTTATATGCCAATGCACTGCAGTGTACAATGTGCATGTTGTATGCCAATACATTTCTGAGTACAGGACAACATATTAAGGTACTGACAGCCATGAAATACTTATATTCATATATTTCTTCGTATTGTGTGACAAACATAATATAGTATCACGCCTGTTTTCCCCAAAGGGGTAGGCATTTAACTATGGAAAACAGCGAGGTAGCAGACAAACTAATATTGCATTGTTATTATTATAACACAGAAAACCACATTGCATACGTCATACATACTCAAGTTTACACAAAATAAATCGTGATATCATTAACACTGCCAGGCGCCTGCGCGATAATTTCCAACCGATAGAGTCCGCCTGGCCACCGATACAGTTTTACGACCACCTTATCTACCACCGTTTGCATAGAAAAGTACGACTTTCTGAGCCGTTTCCCCCGTATATATCAGGGTATTACCCTCAGGGCGCGTTTCCAATGTGTACCGACAATAATTTTTGATGATTACCGTTTCAAATTAGCTCGTTGGTCTAGTGGTCTCAAGTGCAACTTGAGCTTGAGACCCTAGGTTCAATGCCCGGGTCGGGCAGAGTTTTTTTTTCTGGTAGTAAATTTTCCCGCTGCCTTGAAATTGTGCCCGGTAAATGGCAATAGGCACAACACCTATTACATGGGAGTTAATAACAGTATTGGTGAAATGTGTGTGTACACTGTGTATGCTTCTGCGTACCCCTTTGGGGAGTATAGGCATGATGCTATCTTATGACAAAACACAAGATAGCATTACGCCTGTACTTATTCGTTTTGGATTGCCGTTTCTATGAATTGTGCGCTTTGCGTCGTGAAGACAGGAGTTTGTGGTTGTGTCGGCTATTACTCACGTGCATTTTTCGGAAATGCTATAGTAGACGAGTGCAACTCTTTGACTCTCGACATCGCAGTGGACTTAGCTCATGACTAGGACATCGTGATAAGCTTCATTCGAGTTTGAAACTAGTCGGCCAATCCCGAAAATGCACGTAACTTATAACCGGTGAGCAATTATTAGTTTCGTATTATGCTTAAATTGAACTATTCCCGATTTTTGATAAAAGCAAAGTAAGTATAGAATTGAATAAAGCAAGAACACTAAATCTCTCTAGCTACATATTTTAATAAATAAATACAGGCTGCTATGACGCCTGTATTCCCCGAAGAGGCAGGCAGAGTCTACACAGTTGTACACCCACAATTCACCAATGCTGTTATTAAGTCCCATGTAATAGGTGGTGATCTTATTGCCATCTACCGGGCCCAATTCCAAACTCCGGGCTGCTACTGAGAATTTAATAACAGCAAAACTTAATAACACTTTGTTCGACCTGGGAAACGAACCTGAGACCTCATGCTCAGCAGTCGCGCTTGGGACCACTAGATTAACGAGGTAGTTTATACATATTTTAATATTTTGATATAATTATATGAACAACTTATATAATATCCACATCGCTATCTGACGTCACGTCACAGTGGAAACACGCCTTCAGATGTTTTACCGATCGATAAACGTGAATAGAGATTTTTTTAAGATCCGTACATATACTATGTGTACAGAGATGGGTTCGCGATTCGGCTGACTTGATTGAGGGCACAAGTGATGTCGAGAGAGATTAGGAATTTTGATACTTTATTGCGTATCATTTTGTAGGGTTGTCGGATTATCGGGTATGGAAGTGTGTAAGTATTTTTATAGCAAGGGTTTTTGTTTTAGTAGGTCTTATGTGTTTATTTACCATAAAATACTTGTATGTGTGTCAGCTGCTAAAAAGTGTATGTTTGTTAGAAAAAACATTTATCTTGTTACTGTTTTTAGCATTTCCACTTTTCAGTATCAGATACTTCGCAAGAAATAAGATTTTATATAATGAGTAGGGAACTTACTATTTTTGTATAATAACTTTCGTGAGACATATTCTTATCAATTAATGTTCTCCGGTTACTACTCACGTCAAACAAGTCAAGTTTGACTTGCGTCGCCGCGGGCTCAGCTCATGACTAAGGGCTCCATTCGAGTTCGAAACTAGTCGGGCAATCCCGAAAAATGCACGTGAGTAGTAACCGATGAACATTAATTGATAGGGAACTTTGTATTATAATACACATTTTCTGATTATTTACTTCGTAATTAAGCCGAATGTTTGTAATTTTTATTTATTTAATAACTGACCCCGTGAGCTTCGTATCACATTTTATTTAAATTTTCTTTTATACAGCTCTTGTCCTGACAATAACGAACACAAAAAAAGAATTATCCAATTTTAGCGCAGTCGTTCGGAAGTTATGTTAGTTTTCGGCGATTCATTTTTATTTATATAGATTTATTTATTTACGTTTGTCATTAAATATATTCCACATAATATGGAGATATAATTTATCAGAAACATAGCAACACGCCTGTATTCCCCAAAGAGGTAGGCAGAAGTGTAGATAGTTGTACACCCACATTTCACCTATGCTGTAATTAAGTCCCATGTAAAGGCATTGCCGTCTACCGGGCACAATTCTGCTACTGAGAATTTCCTGACAGAAAATTCCAATAACATTTTACTCGACCTGGGGATCGAACCCAAGATCTCATGATCAGCAGTCGCGCTTGGAACGACTAGACCGACAAGGCAGTTATTAATGATTAATAATGATTAAGTTTTCTCATGTAGAATTTACAGATACGCAACGCAACGCAATAACAACTGTCCTAAATTATATCCCCATAAAGCGCTTTCTAATACAAAAGAAAAGTAAAGAAAAACAAAATTGGATCCAATCCGCTTCAAACTCAGAAGTCCAAGATTATCTTTTTGCAAAAGCGCTGATTAATCCGGGACATTATGATCTACCTTTTGAAAAACTGCTAAGCGAGCATCGGGCCTTCCTCCCCGGTCCTACCCGGGTTCGCCCGGTGTTATGCAATCGATTTGCCCTCACGACGGGCTATTTACCCGGCCACCCAAGCGCGGATAGTACCGGGTTTAATTAAACTCGGTACTAAGTCGCTGTGATAGCATTGCCTACGTTTAATTGCAATACTGGATTGTGTTCCGCTTTTTAAAATGCCCTGATATAAATGTTTGGTTTTAGATTTTTTCAGTTAGCTTCGGTACCTTAATAAGATGAAAAAATACTTTATATAATGATCTACAGATAATTGTTCCGGGTCAGGCTGTGTGTGCATATGTGTATGTGTTATGTGTTTGTAAATGTACCTACGATACAGGAATAAATTCTTAGTGTGGAGCAAAGATAAAAAAAAGAACATGTGTTGGTCGGTTCATAAGTCGCAACACGACCAGTTATAACTTTCGAGGCATATTCATATTAATTTATTGTTTACTACACACGTGTATTCTTCGGGTTGACCCGACTAGTTTTGAGCTGGAGCGGAGCCCTTAGTCATGAGCTGAGTCCGCAGCAATGTCGCGAGTCAAACTAGTTGGGCAAACCCGAAAAATGCACGTGAGTAGAACCGGTGAACAATAATTAATAAGTTATTACTGTTCATAAGGAATGAGAGCAGTGGGAGATAATTGCGGACCTGACTTGCAATAATAAGCCATACAAAGCATCGTATGCTTTAAAAAGTAATAATCTTATAGGTACCATCTCCTCGACTACTAAGATCACCGCAATGTATAGTAATTTTCGTTTGCTAATAGGGTTGTCAGTTTTGACGAAGGATATGACGCTATCTACAAAATGCGAACATTTTAGTAGCAGTAGCAGGTCAACATAACATTTCTTCAAAATATTATCATTCAATCAGTCAAAATTATTCATTAGTCGAGTTATAAAAACAACTAGGTTCATGAATAAATAAACCAAGCTTTATACAGTACTCAATAACAGCAAGAGGCGAGAGTAGTTAGTTAAAAAATATTTTAATGTATTTTTCACGAATTGTAATTTATTTAGTAGTTTGGTAAAAAATAATTTAGTGTATTTTTCACAAATTTTTATTCATTGAAATCAATTAATTAGATGATATTTTTGTCTTCTTCTTATCGAGTGGTTGATGAACAACCTAGTGTCAGAGTTTAAGCCACCCGTAGGTCTCCGACAGGGCTTTACACACCATCGAGAAAATCTCTCAGGTGTGCTGGTTTCCTCACGATGTTTTCCTTCACCGTTTTAAGCGAGTGATAATTAGTTTATAATACGCACATGACTTCGAAAAGACAGTGGTGCGTGCCTTGGATTCGAACTTGCGACCTTTGACTTGTCAGTCCAACGGTCGTACCACTAGGCTATCACTACTTTTATATTTCTGTAAAATCACTAATTTCATAATTCTAACTCACTCATTAGTTTTTTTCCTATTCACATCTTTGTATGCTAACCGTACAG
This sequence comes from Xylocampa areola, assembly GCA_935421205.1. Lineage (NCBI taxonomy): Eukaryota > Metazoa > Arthropoda > Insecta > Lepidoptera > Noctuidae > Xylocampa > Xylocampa areola. Next base: position 19,613,733 of record OW285206.1, read on the forward strand.
CCAATTTTTAACGTTGTACCGTGTGAAGTTCGTGAAGCCAAACCTATTAGCAAAAATTCGGCTTATATATTGTTGAACTGTCAAAATGAAAGCTATTTCCACAATTACCACGCTGTTTTATGGGATTGTGAATATTATTAATTTTTGGTAGTAGGGATTTCTCATTTGTATTCTTAAACTTAAAAGATAGCCTGGTATGACGGTTGGAGTGACCAGTCAAAGGTCGCTAGTTCGAATCATAGGCACGCACCACTGACTTTTCGAACCTACGATTACTGATTATAAATTAATTATCACTTGCTTAAAACAGTGAAAGACAACATCGTGGACACCTGAGAGATATCTCAAATGGCGCCAGCATCTAGTAAAGTACGACAAAAAGCGGCTTTGTTATTATTTACATTTAAAAATAGTAAAAGTTACATTTCATAGTCAAACTTTTTATCATAGAGAAATTAATCTACTACTACTACCTACTAGTGTTATTCCTAAAAACTATCCTCAACAAGTTACAAAATTATTGATAAATATTTGCAAACAAACAAGAAGTGATTACTACTGAATGCCAATAATACCGAGATCGAAGGGTCTTCAACCAAAGGTTGAACATCGAAACTAAAGGTGGTGCATTGCTCTTAAAACAGTGAAACAACTATTCGAAAAGTTTCAAAATAATCAATACGTAGACCGTTGTGAAAAATATTTTTAAACGTGCTATATATATATATATATATAAACTAGCGATCGCAGCGGAGAATAGCTCAAACAAAACTGTGGATTACGTGTGGTTGGTCATTACGATACCAACAATAGTGACCGTATCGACCGAGTCTGAGACCCTACTTGCTATTGAACACTGCTACTAGTTCTCACTTATCTCACAGGTGCCGCTTATCTAAGTCATCTTTACGGGTGGTTTAAACTCTGACACTAGGTTGTTCATCAACCACACGATAAGAAGAAAATTTTGATTCTTTAAATTTATAACTTAGCTGCATAATTAGCTTCATCATTTTTATACTACAAGACTAATCCACTATCACCTAAATAGTGATAAACTGTTGCCCGTGCTCGCGCATAATTAGTGATCAGTCGCTAGCGCATTAATTTTCCAGTATCAGGATAATTTCTACGTAAAATATCACTAATAATTTTTATATATTATCTCGTAAAATGTACGTGAAGCCTCTTTTTATTACACAACTGCCCCAAAAAAGAAGTGTTATGTTTTTAGGGTTCATGTATGTATGTATGTATGCAAGTAAGTATGTATGTATGTATGTTTGTGAGTATCTTTATTCCACCATAAATTCTAAACGCCTGAACCGATTTCGATGTATGGGGTATTGTTAGAATTCTTACATTGTCCCGAATAACATAGGTTAGTAAGATTTAAAATTATATATATCATATTGGCTATAAGAAACAAAAAGGTGAGAAATGGAAAAAAATGCTCAAATGGCTGGCGTGCTTTTTTTTTTTATTAATTTCTGTTGATATTTAAGTAGCTGACAGGTATGATTTAGGCAGCGTTTTATGAACGTCTTAAACTCCATCAGAAATGATCTTAGGAAAATGTAAACCCACTTTTGTTCGACTGTATCTTCAAAACATTGTTTCACTGATACCTATTAATTGTAATTGCAAGTGAGCCTCTTGCCACCTACGGAGTACTAACAAACGTCCGGCTAGCACTGAGATTTTTTTAACAGAAAATTAGTAACTATGCCCGACCAGAGAATCGAACTCAGAACCTCATGCTCAGCAGTGACGGTAGCGTTCACTAGACCTACGCAGTTTAATCTAAATAACACCGGATGAAAATCTTACTTAGAATACTTACTTTAATCTTTACAAAATAAAGCAGTATCGGCAGAATTACTACTTCGATCAATTTAATTCCCAGTTTGCGATTCGGGACTGACAGCTATCTAAGCTGTCTGGGGTCCAAGTTGTTCAATTTATCAGGCAGACAATTAAAATATTGGAGAACGATTTTAATTGAGTTTTGAAAATTTAAGACTCACCTGGATTAAGATTGAGAGGGCCCCGCGATTGTTTTTCGATAATTCTAGAATGTTCGTATTTTCGTCGAGGGTATTCGTTTAAGATTTTATTAATCCCAGAGTTAAATTAACTAGAAGTTTGTTTAAAACAGAGTGGCGGGTGCCCAGAGTGGATAGATGGTTGCGTCATTTGAGCAAATTAATTTTGATTAAGACTAAGTATCTGAAAGCGGAATATGATCTGAGTCAGCATACAAACACATGCAGAGATGGACGTGTTTAGGGGATTTAAAAAAGAACATTATTATGTGTCAAAGTTTGTTCCAAAATAGCTATATACATATATAGCCCTTTCTTGTAGTGCGCCTAATACCATAAATATGAAGAAGTTAAAGAAAAGAATGTATATTTATGCCATGTAAGTGCAAGCGACTATTCATCGTATGATGATATTGTTGCAAAATGCAAAGTATGGGTTTACGTAGTCATGGCTGCGAGTACTCGTGAAAATTATCTCAGAGATTTTACAATATGTACAGGGCTATTCATAGTATATACGAAACCTGAAACTGCTGATACAGTACCTATCTACATGTTGGCCTAGCCGCAGTGTATCAACCCGCGCTGTGCTCGAGCGGGCCCCACGCTGACTGGCCCCGCGCCACCACCTTAGTTGCCCGGAAGGTAGAGATCGATACGTACATGTCGATTGAGCGCGCGTTCTCAGATCGTGTCGTGTGTAAATAGTGCTCTTATAATTAATAATAATGATGACGTCGTGTAGAAGGGATAAATAATTATTATAAATTGTGTTAATTAACATTTTTGAACACGCCAAGGTGTTTATCTGTTAACGTTTTTATTTGTTTACGAAAAAGTAGGTAGGTAGGTACATAATATCTACAATTGAGTATTAAGATTAAGTCCAAAGACTGCAGGTGTGATGGTAAATGTTATCACTACACTACTTACAAAGTTACAACGGCTCAGTGTGTTACGTTACCAATGAACGTAATACGGTGAACATATTTATGGGAGGACAAGGAGGCAAGAAATCAAGCTTCTAACTTTGTGAGTTTTCATTATACATTTTATACTTTTTTATATTGGTTCTATAAATGAAAATATTTGACCCGTGTCTCAGGTTTCGTATATACTAAGAATAAGCCTGTATATATAGATATATAAGTCATATTGGGCTCTTGCCCTCACGCGAAAATAATTAAGAAATAAACTGCACAAACAATTTTAAACGAAACAACAAACAAGTAGACGGAAACATGATAATTAAAAATTTTCACATCGACATTTAGCTTCTAGAAGGCGTGGAGCAATTGAAATTAAACAGTCACTGTTTCAACTTGGAATCGTTAAACAAAGAGCTTGTTACAACTTGAATATAACTTGGCACTTAACTCGAATAGTCACCGCTGTAAAGCATGGGTACTACAGCCCGCGTAGCTAGCGGCGCATAACTATTTTCTCGCTGGAAGAACGAACATAGAGTAAGGGATACAACTGCAAGAAATTATTACCAATAGAAAAAACGAGAGACACCGAAATGCAAGAATTTAAATAAGACTTATTGATATTAATGATTGTTTAACGGTTATTAATCACGCGTATTCTTCGGGATTGCCCGACTACTTTTGAACGGAGCCTTTATTTATGAGCCGAGCCCGTGGCGATGTTGCGAGTCAAGAGTGTGATCGTGGGCAATCCCGAAGAATGAGTGTGAGTAATAACCGTTAAACAATAATTGATAAGACTGATGGAGTCATACTATATTCTTTTAAGTAGGAACAATGAAGCGATATAAGCAATAGTGTCTCTTACGCGGATTCACCCATACGGTTTTTTATGTCTTTCAAAATCCGCTTTAACAATATCAGATTGAAATTAGTGCCATCTAGTGATGATTTTTAACTTAACAATTTCTCAAGCAGCTAAGTATGGTAGAAATAAATTTTGTAGCTGTGATACTAAAAGAAATTATTTTGATTGTCTTAGCTGAGCGAGATTAGATTGTTGTAATGGGCTGTTGATTCGATTACCTAGATAATAGATTTGTTCTGGAACTAGGTTTGTAGAATTTGTAACCATAACTAAATACAACTGCCTCGTTGGGCTAGTGGTCCCAAGCGCGACTGCTGAGCATGAGGTCTCAGGTTCGTTTCCCAGGTCGAGCAAAGTGTTATTGAGTTTTGCTGTTAAAAAATTCTCAGTAGCAGCCTGGTGTTTGGAATTGTGCCCGGTAGATGGCAATAGGCTCAGCACCTATTACATGGGACTAAATAACAGCATTGGTGAAATGTGGGTGTACAAATGTGTACACCTCTGCCTACTCCTTCGGGGAATATAGGCGTGATGATATGTTATGTTATATTATGTTATAAGTAAATAAATGTTTATGAATATAAAATAAAAGCAAGTTGTTTGGAGTAATCAAACCAATAACATTATATCACCTCGCTACCAGTTGTCAGTGAGACATATTCCTAAGGCCACGGTTACAAGGACAGCAGATAAAATAAGGCCTGGCCTTTAATATGCAGCAAACGCTCCGAATAAATATGAGGCAGAAGGACCAAAAATAGACATCGCCGTCGATAAATAATGCATCTTTTTGTAAAGTTAAATAAACTTATCGTGTTATTTTTTCTCACTATTCACATAATAAAGAAATAAAAAAATTAATTCTATAGAGACTACATTTTGGGGAACCCATTGACTATTCGTTTTTTTGGACTTACCTTTACAGTAAAGGCATTTTTCGGCTAGAACGAATAATGAATTCAGTAACATGATAAAGGTCAGGTTTGGTAAGTTATTTTGCTTCAGCATAGTTTAGATACCAGTCTCTCACAAATTATTTGGCATGTTACACTTTACATTTTGTGGAAGAAATAAAAGAGTAATAAATAATATTATTTTACAAATATTTTTTAACGTATGGTTGAAGGACAATCTAGTGTCAACTCTTGTCATCGTTGTTAACATTACTCAAGTACAGATTTAATAAGTTTTATACACTAACTTTGGAGATGTTAAAGTTTTAAATTGATGTGTACAAAAACATAGGGTAGTGAGCAGGATTCGAACCAGCGCCCCCGGGATAAATACTCCAGGGGCTCTGACCACAAGCCATCTCGACCTCTGCTCATCACCCCGAATTCTTCTTGCGCATTTTAATACATCTTTTGGCGACGTCATTCAATCCCTTTACTTTAGAGTTCACTCCGCACGCAAGCATTTGATTGATTTATCTATCTCACGTTATGTTAGCTACCTTATATATATGTACTGCTTCAAAGTTAGTATATTAAACTCACTCTCTTTTACGTGCATCGCAATTTGGATTTATGTACCACTAATGCCTCTACGTCATTTTGCAGTCGCGTTGCAACTTCCACGGCAGAGTTATGTCCCTTACAAACTCATGGCGGATCGTGGTTACATTGTGTTCAATGAATTTGGGATTTATAACCGACTATTACCTGTAAGTTGTAATGTGATTTATAGTTTTGTTGTCGTTCTTGTTTTCTGTGAAATGTTGTTCAACTAGATGCCTTGGTTTTGCACCAATATGACGGTTCTAGATAGACGACTGCATTTTTGGCTGGTTGATAATTGTTGCTCATAATGGTTTTTTTTTATCAAAAATGACCTACGTTTGGCCACCAACTCGCCTGATGGTAAGCGATGTTATGGCGGAGAATGAAGCAAGTGTATCCAGAAGAAATATATACTCTCTAGCCTTGAATATGCCTACGTTAAGGAGTTTCATTGGGCTGTGCGTATCATGAAACTCGACCTAAACCGTTCTGTAAATTCTTTAGTCAAGCTAAGAATACACTCATAATATAGATGCGAGGCACAAAATTACATAAGTTTCATTATTATTTGCCACAGTTTGATGGAGGCTATCTCCATACGAGAAAAAATAATTTCCTTTACTTGAAAAATGTTCATAAATGTTTTGTACTTTCACTTGAAATACTATATTCTATAATGTAAAGTTGAAAAAATCAATCAAGTAAATGATAAATGAAGATCTTTTGAAGACACTTTTACAGGTAATTTTTATAAACTAGATGGCGCCGGCATTTTCTATCTGACTATCTCTGAGAAGAAACGCCGAAACAAACTCAGAGGTCAACGTCTCTTTTAAAGGCCAGACATAAAAGTACATATCTATGTGAGTGTAAAGATGGATAGGGAATTCCAGGGATTGCCTGGAATGGCCTTTTGAGGAAAGAGCCATAGCAGCTTCCAGGTGACCTGTCCTGTCTGACGGTACGTATGCATCAGTCATCGTGTAGTTCAACCATAACTAAGGGAGCTCAACGACCCGTCACATGACGATACCAGATCAGGAGGACATTTGCGTAGGTCACATAAAAGAACTCAAAACCACCAGACAGTCAATGAGGTTCATGAATTGCTGGCCGACATAGTACGGAGAAAATCACAGAAAAACAGATATTGCAGATGCGACGAGGAACTTTGTTTTATACTATGTGTAATTAAAAAAGGGGCTCGTGGCTAAGTAAAAGCCGCATAGATCGATCGATCGAGGTTAAGCTGCGCTTGCCGCGGTCGGTTTGTGGATGGGTGACCATCATTTCATATCGAAACCCCGCCGTGCCTCGGAGAAGCTTAACTGTGTATTCCTCTGCCTACCTCTTCGGAGAATACAGGTGTGATGCTATGTTATATGGTATGTTATGTTGCATTAAAAAAATGGATTGTCCATTCGACTAACTAACTAAACCAAATTAAGAGTTTTGCTTTTAATAACAATTATTTTAAGAGCAAGACAGGACTAATTAAAAAGCAGCCGAATTAAATTTAGTCTCAAGCTTTTGTAGCCACCTAAAACTGTTTAATATGTATATAAGAAAATTCCGTCTCACCTTTAAAGTAATTAAGAAAAGTTATTATATTAAATGGAAAAAGAATACGGTCGCGAACAGGATTCGAACCTGCGCCATGTCTCGACATGTCATGTCGCCATGTCGAGATGGCTTAGTGGTCAGAGCGCCTGGAGTATTCATCCGGGAGGCGCAGGTTCGAATCCTGTTCGCGACCGTATTCTTTTTCCATTTAATATAATAACTTTAGAGTTCGATAAGCATGCGTTAATGCTTTTCAAAGATTTATCTTGAATAATTAGGAAAAGACAGCAATTCTCATATTTTATTTTAGTTGGTCTATGGTAAAATCGACACAAGTGTGTACAAAACCAAATATAAAATGTTGAGCGCTCTACGTTTCGTAGTTTATGTTAAAATGATTTGATACAACACTTCATTGTGAAACTGGGTTAAAAGCTTTGTGTATTAAATACATTTAATGAGTTTCTAGTCGTTTTGAAACGCAGTATTTACCTACATTCAATATTTCACACAAGCGTAGTTCAACGAATTTAAATTATTTGTATTTTATTACTAGCTGTGCTTGCGACTCCGTCCGCGTGGATGCCGTAAATAAGCCCATGTCGTGTATGAACGCAAATTCATAATTAACAAATGTTCGATGAGATTCTTTAAATTGGCATAACATTTTTATTTATGAACTGATTGACATGAAGCAAACACTAAATGTCAACTTAATGTAAAGGTTACCACAATATAAAACTGAAAACCACATCTAAATCGGATAAACCATTTCTGAGATTAGCGTGCACAAACGCACAGACAAACAGACAAACACAAAAGTTCTAACAATCATTGCTTGGGTGCTATTTGCGTTGATAAAGGTGGCAATAATATTTTTTCTCATATATTTTCCATGTACAGACAGCGATCCGTAATATTTTTATATATAATAATTAGTATTGATGATGTAAGTTAAATAAGACCCTAGCTATCGAAATAAGCCGACGCCCAAACTTCTACCGAGACTGTGGTTGGACACTGCCTCCTACCTGGAAGCCAGCTCTAGAGTCTACATCATACAGAAGTGAGTCAAGTCTGGAGTGCGACACAGTTAGCGGGGTATGCACCATGGACAACACGGACACGACGAATGACGGGAACACACGAACACTCCCGACGCCGGCACCGAGTACATCTTTGGCCCGCGTGCAGTGCTATGCGATGCGGTGCAGCGGCAGTTTGACTCGCGACATCGCCGCGGGATCAGCTCATGAATAAGGGCTCCGTTCGAGTTCGAAACTAGTCGGGCAATCCCGAAGAATGTGCGTGAGTAATAACCGTTAAACAATAATTAAGACCCTATCTATACAACATTGTATTATCTGTAAAGTTAGCCATGTTGATTCAGTCATTTGTGTAGGCATTGAATAGATAGCAATAAACTCACCATAAGATGTATTAAAATGCGGAAGAATTCAGAATTTCAGAAATTCGAATTCAGATCGATTGCTTATTGGTCAGAGCACCTGGAGTATTTATCCGGGCGGCTCAGGTTCAAATCCTTCTCACCACCGTATTTTTCTTTACACATTTTTTTTTAACTTTAACTCTTCGATGGGAAATAAATAAATTATACTGCATAAAGATAATTGTGTCTGGCAATTAGCGATCCAACAGATTACACATGACTACTATGCAAGACGATATTTTCAAAATATAATACATAAAAATGCCTTCCCACGTACACGGGTCTCAAGTATGTATTTCCCCAAGAATTAGGCAGAAGTTATAGATCTTGTACACTCACATTTCACCGATTCCGTTATTACCTAAGTCCCAGGTGAGCTAACTGCTATTAATGGGTCCAATTTCAGACGCCGCCGGCTGTCTAATGAGAATTTCCTAGCAGAAAAACTCAATAGCACATTGCCCGGTCTACAAAATTGTCCACACGCTTAGCAGTTGTACTTACGTCCGCCAGGACCAATCAGGCAGTCCATATAGTTCATAATATTTATTGGTAAATAATTTTACACGTTAATCCACACAATATATCAAATCGTAACATAACACTATTAGAATTTTATATAACACAATCTATTTACAATTGCATTATAAACAGTTATTTAACAGCAATAGATTAAGTAAATAAGAAAAAAAATATGGTTAGGAAATCCGCAAAAAAGTAATACATTAAAAATAAAGTAATTATTTTAAACGTTTATATTTTTTTTCAATGTTCCATGACTTTGACTACGTGAACGTAGACTACGTTTAACGTTTTTTGGAAGTCTATTGAATACTGCTGGTCCTATTACAGGAGTGATATCTCAGAGACTATAGTGCATACAATATTTCGTACTAGAAATAATAACTCCAGATTTAGTTACAAACGCCACAAAAAATCCTTTAGTGAACAACTGTAACGGAACCAATATTCCCACATTAGTCCTTTTTACATCAATAAGACGAAGATTTGCTTCCAAAAAATATTTCCTTCCTTTGCAAATATATCGCGAATTCTAATTTCACGCATTTCCTTTGGGGTGGGGTTTGATCTCACAATCAGAAAGTTGTATAAAGTAGGAGGGGAAAGATTCTGTAATATTTTTCCGGGTCCTCTGAATAGGATGCAAGGATTTGTCAGCGATGGTCCACCTCAATAGGCGGCTTACGTTTGATATCATAATATAATGCTGTCAGTACGTCGACGTTTTGTAGAAACCGTGGGTTATTTTTTTTTTGAGCGTTTGTGTTCTTAATCTATTCCGAGGGAAGGAAAATTGCCTGTAAGGCTTTTTTATAGATGTTTAAAGATAAGCTGTTATTTATAGGTACAGATAGATATCGCTTTTGGTTTTTGAGGATGGGTAGAAACCAGTTTCAAAATAATTATATTAAACTGTACTAAAATTGTTATTGAGTTTTTCTCGAAGGAAATTCTCAGTAGCAGCCCCGAGTTTGGAATTGTGCCCTACAGATGGCAATAGGCTCATTGCCTATTACATGGGACTTAATAACAGCATTGCTGAAATTTTGGTGTAAATTCGGGGAATACAGGCGTGATGCTATTATGCTACTAAAATTATTATTTTTTCATTTTCTTTTTTTGCCAACACCATTAAGGTTATAATATTAAATGAAAAAAAAATACGGTCGCAAGCAGGATTCGAACCTGCGCCTCCCGGATAAATACTCCAGTTGCTCTGGCCACTAACCCATCTCGACTTCTGCTCACCACCGCGAATTCTTCATCCATATTTTAACACGTCCTATGGTGACGTCATCGCTATCTATTCAGTCCCTATACATAGTATGCGTTAATCCTTTTTAAGATTTATCTTTAACCATTAAAGTTATTCAAGATAAATCTTTGAAAAGCATTAACGCAAGCTTAGCGAACTCTAAAGTTATTATATTAAATGGAAAAAGAATACGGTCGTGAACAGGATTCGAACCTGCGCCTCACGGATAAATACTCCAGACGCTCTGACCACTAAGCCATCTCGACCTCTGCACACCACCGCGAATTCTTCGTCCATATTTTAAAGTTATGTTAGCTGCACCTATTTATTCACACCGTGTTTTTTTTTTACATTAACTTTGCGAGAAGTTAATCAAAAAGATAAGCAATCACTTCCTTTCACAAGGACACAGGCACGGTAAACGGAAAGTGTAGGACAAATTCCAACGGTTTTGTTATCGTTCGCCGAACTTCTCGATTCCGTTTTCGTGAAAATTTTGTTTGTGAAAAGACTAGAATATTCAGCAAGTATTTCTGTGAACAAATCTTGTTGAAACTCACCAATGTTCCTATCTTTTGTTGAAACCTTTGTTTTTATTTCACTGTAAAATGAATGGTATAATTTTCGCTTACATGTATTTTGTGATTGGAATTTTATTTTACTTAACTGTCTCGGTATTCTAGTGATTGTTAACGTAGTTGCTGAGTTAACGGTCCATGGTTTGATTCCCAGGTCGGGTAAAGTGTTATTGAGGTTTTTTGTTATAATATATTCTATTCTTCTGTTGATGATAATATATTTAGCGCATATTGCATTGGATTTAATAACTGCATCAGTGAAATATTGGTGTTTAAGTACAACCGGCACATCTCTGCCTGACCGTACAGAAAAACAGGTGTGATGTTAAGCAATAAATGATTTCTATATAGAGATTTGTCTACACTATCCAAGTTTAACATTACAAAGTATAACAATAGTAATCAATTTCCTCCAGCAGCAATATCCGTTGTGTAGTAAACAGATATGTTTCACTTTTATTCTATCTACGACGCTAAAAGATACAGGGGATGTTTCCAGAAGCATCGTTTGATTGAGCGTCCACTTACAACTTTGTATCCGATGGTTGCAACGTAGTAAGTTTGCAATTACGGAAAACTGCACTATTTTATCTTAAGTGTACTTTTCTTGCAAGTTTACTAGGGGATACAATTCATTCGTTGCCCACTTAATCTTGAAGTTGAAACTGTCTGCGAATCGCTGGCACTATTTAAAAAGTTTCGTTATAAATCCGCGGGGTGGCGCCGAGGCGGGTAGCGCTGTGTGACCCGTAGTGATGTGACAATTGAAGCCGAATTAATTTCCAAAAAGGTTAATTATGGTTACTTCTGAATTCAAATTTAATCAGCTCATATAAATTGTTATTTTTTATATAAGTTAGGGCCATGTAATACCTATATTATTTAATGCCTACTTTAGTGAATGTAAATAATTGCTAAATAAATATCGCCAGGCGTCTCCTTAAGACGTATACAAGGGGACTTGAAATTTTATACACACGAACAATGACACGGTAGCTCAGTAGGTAGAGTGATGAAACGGAATGTCAAGTATCACGGGTTCAAGCCCCGTTCGTGTCTATTATTTATCAATGTTTCGTTGAAAAGTAGTAATCAATTAGTTCAGTTTTAATAAAAAAAAAAATATATATAAATAGTAATATCTTAGGTTTGCGCGATCACTACACATTATAATAAAACAACTTTTAACCGGATTAATCGCGTGTATTATTGGTTTTTGTTTTCCCTGACGTTTCGAACACTTTGCAGCGTTCCTGCGACCACGAACGCTGCAAAGTGTTCGAAACGTCAGGGAAAACAAAAAACCAATAATACACGCGATTAATCCGGTTAAAAGTTGTTTTATTATAAAATATTATAAATGTTATAATATTTTTTTGTTTATTCTATATTTTTATTGTTTCAGTTTCACTCATGTGCAAATAGTTCCAAAATATCTTTGCTTTACTTAGATGTGGTTAACGTTATGAGCTACACATAAGTTATTATTATTTTCTGAGTACAAGTAATTTATGAAAAGTGTCACTGTTTTCCCAAATAAATAAATACATCCTAATCCAATTTAAATACCGTTTGATCGCTTAAAAACAATGCGTAATCTTAAGAAAAATTCACTTAATTTTGAAGTACGCTTGCTTAAGTTGACTAGAAACAAAGGCGGCAATCTAACCTTGTTGACAAAAATTACTTTTCAATATGGCAACATCAAAAATTATGAATGGAAACGGTTGTTTTCGATTAATATCAAACTTGGCTTTGTTTCTTAGATATTCCTGGACAAAGTCAGGGTTTAGAAGACTGTCTAGATCTAGCAATCTAGATTTCTGTTTCTGTTTCTGTTTAGACCTGTAAACTGCCCATATTGTATCATTGACCAAACACAGCCCATCAATTGAATTGTTTGAAGTGTATGAAAAGCAATATTATATATTTTTTTACGTTGCAAATTACTCATAAGATTTTCGGTTTTGATTCTACTCGACTCGCTTATTAGAATCCCATAATTATGACTTATTATTAAGTTAATCGAGCATTCAAAAGTATCAAACGAAATCATTCTAGTATGAGTTGGTTAAGCAAACTGCTTATTCTATGTATCCACAGGCTTTAAAGTTGCACTTTAAAGTTCACAGCATGACTTTTGCTTCCTCCTCCTCCTGCATGTCTATAAGCCGTCATTTCGGTAGTCATTCCTTTTCTAGCCATATGATATGATGCCTGATTTCCTGCCTCATTGGTCTAGTGGTCCCAAGCGCGACTGCTGAGCAGGAGGTCTCGGGTTCGATTCCCGGGTCAGGCAAAGTGTTATTGAGTTTTACTGTTAGGAAATTCTCAGTAGCCGCCCGGAGTTTGGAATTGTGCCCGGTAGACGGCAATAGTCTCATCACATGGGATTTAATAACAGCATTGGTGAAATGTGGGTGTACAATTGTGTACATCTCTGCCAACCGTTTCGGGGAGTACAGGCGTGATGGTATGTGTTATGTCTATGTTAAAGTTGTTAAATATATCACATCTAACTGGTAATTTGCAAGTGTGTTGATAACAAAATACATCACGATTCTTACAAAAATGTTAATTAATGCTTAATTAACGTCACATCTTTTTCGGCCGGTTCATTAACAGCGTTTGTTCACCTTCCAATCATCTAACAAACAAACTGACAGGACTGGGAAAAAAAAATTGTGCTCCGGTACAAACAGACGTGCTTCAGGGGCCACCGTTGAAGAGAGATTGGCAGGATACGCCGCGTTGACAGCCAGCATTGAAATCTAAACTTTTTGTATTATTACACTAGTCAGTAATTTGCTAACTTTGTCTCTAGTTTTTGGTGTGAAATAGGCTGATTTTTGAACTGGATTTTTAGTTACACTGGCAGTTAGGTATTTGTTTGCATGTGAAATTTGTGTTAAACGTGAAAAACTGATTGGATTTTGTGTTAATCCTAGGTGCATATTATTTGATTTAATTTATAGCAGCCCGGAATTGTGCTGCGTAAATGGCAATAGTCTCACCACAATATTACATGCGACATATTAAAAGTATTTATGAAATGTGGGTGTACAACCGGGTACACCTCTGCCAACCCCTTCAGGGAATATAGGCGTGATGCTATGTACAGTATGTACCTACCACGGCCTACGAAGCTGAAGCCTACCTAAAGCAACTGTAAGTACAGTAAACAATTAATTAATAAATTAGTTGGTAAATAAAAGTAACATTTTTGTATTTGTCGCATATCTCAATATATATATCTGCCTAGCCTTTTCCGAATTATATTGGGGTCGGCTTCCAGTCAAACCGGATGCAGCTTAATACCAGTATTTTACATGGAGCGACTGCCTATCTGACCTCCACAACCCAGTTACTGGGTAACACGATATCTCGTGGTATGACTGGTTTTCAGAATTTCAGGCCTCTAACTACCCGTAACGACTGTCATAGATCTTAATTTGACAACCGGGACCGACGGCTTATCGTACTCTCCGAGGCACGGAGAGGTCTCGGTATGAAATTATGGTCACCCATCCACAGACCGACCGCGGCAAGCGCAGCTTAACCTCGATCGATCGATCTGTGCGGCTGTTACTTAGCCACGAGCCTCTCCGCATATCTCAATATAAAATGTAATAAATACTTTTTATACGAACAAGTTTAGCTTTCTAACAACCTATGTTAGCAGAGCCATATTGTTTCTCGTTTTTGATTCGAACTAAACTGAAAATTGGAATTCGTTCCAATATTTGTATTAAATAACTGTGCCTCCATTTTGTACGTTATGAAGCGAATGAAAAATATGGACGCACTACTGCAATGGAATTTTTGATAAAATTCCATAAATGTATTGAGAAAATATATCTAATTAATGTTGGAGTTTTACTTTTAAAATTGGAGTTTGACTCGCGTCATCACCGCGGGCTCAGCTCATGACTAAGGGCTACGTTCGAGTTCGCAACTAGTCGGGCGATCTCAAAGAATGCACTTGAGTAATAACCCTTAAGCAATAATTATTATAACGTGTCTCACGAGAAATATTATATATAAAAAAATGGATTTGTTCCGAAAAATAGTCCGCATGGTTTTTATATTAATTAAAGTGTTTTAGTTTTAGTGTTGGTAGTGATGGCCGAGTGGTTACGAGCGCGGCTCTTGAACTACAATTTGTGTGTTCAAATCTGGCATCTACCAATGTGACTTTTTAAATATAATATATAAAAACGGAAGACAAATATTAAAATACATATTTATCATGTCAAATTACTATGAATAAAATAATCTACCTATTATTCCTTCAAAGAACACCTGAAGGGTAAACTCCCCATCACTCTGCAAAACTCATCGACGTGTGCATCCTGCCCATCCTAACCTACGGTGCTCAAACTTGGTCACTTACTGAACACCAAAATTCCAAACTTAAGAGTTGCCCACGAGCAATAGACCGCAGCCTGCTGGGCTTCAAGCTTACAGACCGTATTAGAAACACCTTTCTGCGCTCCATAACTTGTGTAACAGATGTTGGGGAAAAAACGTCTGGGAGTGGGATGAGCACGTCGCTAGAATGCACCCGAAAAGATGGGCAAAGATTGCCATGCACCGGGTGCCTGATAGGAGACATCGCCGTCGAGGACGGCCGCGGCGTAGATGACGAGACGACCTCGACCAATTTGCGGGACAGACATCGCCCAAGACAGGCAGGGAGGTGTGGAAGGAAAAAGGGGCCTCCCCTTTTTTCTCAGCAGTGGGACACAAGTAACAGAAAGTTGTATGTAATCACCTAATTCAATGAAATAATATTTTTTCTTCATAATATAATTGTATGCCTTGCAACGCCCTTACAGGGTCTTTGTATGTTTGAGATAAATTTTGTTTAAACTGTTCTGTAAACTACATCGTGCATTAAATAAATATACTTTTTTAGTTTAGTTTCGTTGGTCTAGTGGTCCCAAGCGCGGCTGCTGAGCATGAAGTCTCGGGTTCGATTCCCAGGTCGGGCATAGTGTTATTAAGTTTTTCTGGTGAGAAATTCTCAGTGGCAGCACGGAGTTTGGAATTGTGCCCGGTAGATAGCAATAGACTCACTATCTATTACGAGTATATGGGACTTAATAACAGCATTGGTGAAATGTGGGTGTACAACTGTGTACATCTCTGCCAACCGTTTTGGGGAGTACAGGCGTGATGCTATGTTATGTTATCAAAGACCGATATTGCGCGTTTAATACTTACATACTATCTTAGTATACTTTTTCTTTCAGCAGAACTGAACCAAGATATATTTTTGTGTCGTGCAAAGTGCTTTTCAAGCCTTATAGGCTATGGTCATAAACCGAATTCTCATTATCTTGCAGTTTTTTATTTGACCCCAGAGAGAGCTTAGGATACCAAATAGACTGTCTATCTTCTTAGCTATACTAGGCATACCCTAAAATAGAAACAAAAAACATATTAAAGTTACATTAAGGAAAGAAAATGGATGTTGTATTGACAATTCAAAGGTCGCAAGTTCGAAGTCATCTGCGTATCATAAATTAATTATCACTTGCTCAAAACGCTAAATGAAAACATCGTGAGGAAACCAGCACACCTGAGAGATGTTCTCGATGGTGTGTAAAGCCATGTCAGAGAGCTACGGTTGGTTTAAACTCTGACACTAGGTTGTTCATCAACCATACGATAAGAAGAAGAACTATGATTTTGAACTGCACCTCCCGGATGAATACTGCAGGCGTTCTCCGGTATTTAATTTAGACTCTACATTAAAGTTCGTTACGCATGCGTTAAGGCGTTTGACTGCCTCGTTGGTCTAGCGATCGCAAGCGCGGCTACTGAGCGTGAGGTCCAGGTTTGATTCCCAGGTCAGGTAAAGCAGCCCGGAGTCAGAAAGTTGGTGGTGTGACATCCCCGTAAACCCTGATCTCTCTCCAGCCGTGTCGAATTGCCGTCCCATCGGAATATGAGAGTGAAGGAAGAGGGATTGCACCTGTGTTTGCGCATACACTTGTGCACTATAATATCTCCTGCGTACTTGGCTAATCTCCGTGCAGATAGGCCGCCGTGGCCGGAATACGGTCGGGAGAAGTGTTATTAAGGCATTTGAAAAATTTATCTTAGTAGTAGAAGTACTTGTCTGCTAAGGTTCCAACAGTACAGTTATGTCTAAGTACTCACCGTTCTGATGTCGCTCTCAGCACCATTAGCTAAATACTGGGTCTGTTTCAAATTTGGCGCTAGCAGTTGCCTGTGAACAATAGAAAGACACACATTAAAATATATTTCCAATGGAATCTCTACATAGTATAGAACAAAGTAGCTTTCCGCGTCTGTCGGTGTGTTTATCCGCTAACTCGTCCTAAACCACGCAACGGATTTCGATGCGGTTTTCATCATCGTTTAGATGATTACCAGATGGTTTACATATTGATATAATAAAGCATAATTAAGCTTTTGCAGCAAAATCGCCGAAAAATAAATAAGGCTAAACGTAAATTTAAAACCGTGCAAAGCCGGGGAGTAATACATATATTTTTAAATTTAATAAGAAATACAGTTCATAATTGATATTTACATTACATTGTTTTATCTAGATCCCGATTAATACACTTTCGGGTTACAAATGGCATTGGCACAGCGGTTGAGAGATCGATTGATCGGAATACCCTTTCGCATATTTGACAACATTCATAGTTTAATTACAACGAATTCTCGTATGGAATGTTCCTTTTTTTGTTTGTTGTATATTTTTTCTCTCTCCTTTGTGTTGTCCCTGTGTTCGTACTGAATAGCCGTAGTATTTTTTTTAATATTATAACACAAAAAAAAAGCGTGACCTACAGATAATAATTGTTTTGGTAAACTGCCCTACCCCGCTCGCGGTATGGACGGAACTTTACAAAATAGTGATTATCAGATTAAGATGGACAAAACATAACACGAAAAACGTATTAAATCATTCAACACATAATTACTTGGTCTCCAGTCCGCGCTGTTGTTTAGCTGATTAATTTAATTAGTAAGCAAACAGTTTTTGTTGTAAATTGTTCGCCGACGCAAAAGTTCTCGGTTTTTGGCGCCAGTTCACGGCCCACCCTAACTGCTTGCTCCGGCCTTATTTAGATTTTTGGGACCATAACGCTACGGTTATGTAGGTTTTGTAGAAGAATGTTTATGATTCTCATTAGAGTACTGGGTAAAATATTGACCAAACAATATATTTCTTTAGAAGTTGATTTGTTAAAGTGTTCAAAATATGGGTAAATGCTGCTGTAATAAAGGTTAGTAGTGATTTTAGTCGGTCGTAACCTGGAACGCACTTTGCGAAGAATACAATTGCACAAAATTGCATAAATTTGAACACTATTTCACAAAAAACAGAAGATATTTTTGTGAAGCACTCGTGTTAATTGTTAAGTACTAGCTGGTGCAGACGACTTCGCCTGCGTGACAAAAGGTAACCTATATCCTTCTCCAAAGTCCAATCTTTTTCTTGCCAAATTTTATTACGATCTGTTCAGCCGTTTATTCGTGACTAAGTAACAAACAAACAAACAGAGTTACTTTCGCATTTATAATATTAGTATTGATTATCGGTGCGTTTCACTGTGTACATGTAATGACTTTCATTCGTATTTGAAAGACAACCCATGACCGCAGTATAAACTTTGTATTTAATACTGTAAACAAAGTAGTTGTTAACCAAAGTCGCCATCAATTCAGTTCACCCCAATTAAATACAATTCACTGAATATAACAAAACAAATCTAACTTCAGCTATACATTTCCATCAAATCCTTTTCATTGAAAGCAGTAGTAATGAAGTCCGAAGCGTCAGTTTAAATGTGATTATTGCGCGCCATTGTTTTCGTTCGGCGCCACGATCAGCTGTGATTGTACGGCGGCCATGTTGGATTTAGACGTTTTGTGTGAACTGCGTAGGTTGAGTTAAGCGCGACTGTTCGTGTCCTGTGTAAACTATGGTTTTAATATTTAGTATTTTAGCTCGTGAATGTTTATAGTTATAATTTTTGTGGAAAGAAAAATATGGTTCTGAGCAGGATCTGAACCTGCGCGTCCCAATTATAAAAAATACTCAAAATACTCAAAGCGCTCTCTGCTTACTACCACGAACTATGGCTTTTGGGGACGATGACGATGATTTTTATACGTTACGTTTGTCGAAAATGTATTAGAATGTGAGTTTTAATAGTTTGGTACAAAATTTAATTGTATTTCGGTAATAAATGTATTTGAAAGCGGATCATTCGAACGGAAAGACACACATGACATACCGCTATGCTGTGTGTCATGTGTGCTGTGCGGTGAACTGTTTGCTTGTGTGTGTGCGTTGTTTGCGAAGCATAAACTCCCGTACGGTCCCAATTCAAATAGAAACGTCCTAATGTCGAAGGCGATAGCTGAACGCTAGTGCTTTCTTGGCTGTATGCCAGAAAACTGCAAGTTGACGTCTTGATTGGCTCAGTGGATGAATGATAGACTTCTAAACAAGGTGATACGATTCCCATTGCCTCCCGATGGGTATAATCTGGTGGTCTTCAAGGCTCGAATGAACAGGATTCTGAGAAAGCGTGTTTCATCTTCGACCTCACAATCGCTTAACATCAGGTGGGGTGGTGGTCAAATACAAACCAATTAAGAATATATATTTTTTAACAAATATTTGTATGTTTCAAAGATATTGATATAACTACATAGGTACCTATATAATATAATTATATATTTTTAAAATTTATTTTACTTTATTTTGGGAAACAAACAGATACAATAGCAAAGCATAAGTATTGAATAGATTCAGGCGTTACTTTGCGGAAGTCCATTACAATGGATGCAAATAAATACAATATCTAGCTACTTCCACAAAATTGAGGGTAGTCATGCATTACCTGTGCACCGCCCGCCCGCCCGCCCGCAAATATATGCACATACGCAAGCGGTGAAAATTCCGACTACCACCAACTACTCTACACGTGTTTCGCCCCTCCACGGGGCATCATCAGGAGCTGTTAGACCGTGCAGTGTCCGCCACCGACTCGGTCGCCGCTTGCGTATGTGCATATATTTGCGGGCGGGCGGGCGGGCGGTGCACAGGTAATGCATGACTACCCTCAATTTTGTGGAAGTAGCTAGATATTGTATTTATTTGCATCCAAAGCATAAGTATCTTAACTTCCTAACAATTTTTTTTTTTGTTTATTTTCACGCCTAAACCACTGAACCGATCATCCTGAAATTTTGCATATACGTTGTCAAGTGTACAGAAATGGACATAGAGTACCTTTTATCCCGAAAAAAAAAAAAAACACTATTCCCGAGGAAAACAACAACAGCGTTCTCATGATAATAAATGGTGTCACGTGTCTTTCGAATCTGATTGAATTTTAAATTTAAGTACTTAATACATTTTGTGAGTCTAGAATGTCGATAGACCGTATTTTGCTCTTAATTATCGGTGGAAGCTGCGGGAAAAATTAAGTTAAATATAATTTCAGTTTAAGATGCACCAAAATGTTAATTGTAGGATTTCTGGCTGTAAACGCATCCTTTTGAGAAATTCTTGTGTGTGGCAGCATTTTTTATTACCATCCTTTTCTAAAGCGGAGAACAAATTCACCATCTATATAAGCTACTTAATCCTCCCTTTCAAGGGAATATGGATGGCAACTAAAGGCCTATTCGGGTTGCAAGACCTGCCAAAATTGCATCCGGTCGACAATTTGAATGTGATTATGTTAACTGCACCTTCATCCTAACTGCAATTTCGCAGCTAGCTTGCAGTCCAAATGTAGATTAGGTCAAGTTCGTATACCCTACGGCATACGTTATCCTTTAGTTAGCCTTTAGTTATTCCCGCCGACAAACTGACACACAGTTTGGTGGGTTTAATTATTTTTTACCATGTGTTCAAACCAAGAAATGGTTTAATTAATTAATTTTCCACTATCATTGTAGCAGCGACCTCTTGTATGGTTATGACAACCATCAACATTAACGTCTCCTAAATATTGCATTGACCGACATCATTAACCATTAGGACTCTTCATGCAACCCATTATTAACATCCGTTTAACATAAATTAATAATTTCTCCACCTTACCAAACTTCCCAGCTTATTACACCCTCAATTTAACTTCCCATACTTGAACCCCATTAAACAGCCATGGAACAACTTGACGCACAAATCGGGGCAAAAACAAGAAAGTAATAAAGCAAGCCGTTACGACATGTGCGAATAACGCGGCGCGGCGCGGTAAACAATTTTCGACAACATATTTTTCTTGTATAGCAAAATGTAGGTGCTTTGGATATTTTGGTGCAAGTCATGGAAGGTAAGCGAGGTTACTATTGGAATGAATTTTCATTATTATTTCACGTAATGTTAAACGGATTGTTTGGGAGGGGCTCATGGCTAAGTAACAGCCGCACAGATCGATCGATCGAGGTTAAGCTGCGCTTGCCGCGGTCGGTCTGCGGATGGGTGACCATCATTTCATACCGACACCCCTCCGTGCCTCGGAGAGCACGTTAAGCCGTCGGTCCTGGTTGTCAAATTAAGATCTATGAAAGCCGTTACGGGTAGTCAGAGGCGTGAAAATCTGACAACCAGTCATACACGAGACATCGTGTTACCCAGTAGCTGGGTTGTGGAGGTCAGATAGGCAGTCGCTCCGTGTAAAATACTGGTATTAAGCTGTATCCGGTTTGACTGGAAGCCGACTCCAATGTAATTGGGAAAAGGCTAGGCAGATATATATTTCACGTAATGTTAAAATTAATTTCTTAACATTACAGTCATCTCAGTTTTGAAGGCCACTTGCCTGTTAGAAAGTATTTTTCGGTCATCTGTATAGGGACTGAATTGATAGCAATGACGTCGCCAGAAGACATGTTAAAATATGGAAGAAGAATTCGCGGTGGTGAGCAGAGGTCCAGATGGCTTAGTGGTCAGAGTGCCTTAGAGTATTTATCCGGGAGGCGCAGGTTCGAATCCTGTTCGCAACCGTATTCTTTTCCATTTAATATAATAACTTTAAGTATTTTATTTTAAAGTTAAACGTCTTCTGTGCTAAAAAAATTACCCTTTAATATTATAACTTAAGAGTTCGTTAAGCATGCGTTAATGCTTTTGAAAGATTTATCTTTAATTGTTAAGGTAATTTCATCTTTACGACATTGTATTAACTGCAAAGTTAGTCGTGTCGGTTCGGTCACCTGTATAGGGATTGAATAGATAGCAATGACGTTACCAACAGACGTTTTAAAATGAACAAGAAGAATTCACGGAAGTGAGCAGAGTGGTGGCTTAGTGGTCAGAGTGCCTGGAGTATTTATCCGGGAGGCGCAGGTTCAAATCCTGCTCGCCACCGTATTCTTTTTCCATTTAATATTATAACACAGAAGATTGCTACCATTTATTTTTTGTGTAAGTCTTTCTTGCAGAATTTCTATAAAGGCGAAGGTACCTAAAAATATTTAGGTACCTAAAAATCGCTACCGCTTGTAGTTTACACCAACTGTCTTGTCATACATATTTCACATATTCCTCCCCAGTCGCCGGAGGGCTGCATAAGGTACGGAAATCGCTAAATTGATGCCCAATGTAAATGGTTTTTGGCGATTTTTTTAAGTTATGACGTCATATCCGTGCGTTAGTCTTCGATTTGGATAACCGGAAACAGGGGACGATTTTGTTGGTAACGCAGTTTTTTCTATAGTTTTTATTGGTTATCGGATGATTGAACTTATGGGTTTAGTAAGATATATCTCTCGTTTAGTGGTGGTAGTAAAATTGCTTGGTTGCATACCGTGGGAATTGATCAACTGATCTTGTTTTTTATTATGAGTTTCACTAAACGGTAGTAAATATCTTAAATCGGTGTGTTTTTTATTGTCATCTCTCACGTATTAGGTTTCCTAATAGGAATAATAATTAGACTTGTATATAGGAAAAAAAAACATTGTTTAAAGGTATGATCGCATGTTCTCTCACATTCTAAGTTGCTAGATTTACCAGACTTGACTAAATGTGGATAAAAAAATTGGAGTAATAAGCAGAGGTAAGGATGGATGAGTTAGCAGAGCGCCCGGAGTATTTATCTGGAAACCTAACCCCAATCTAACCTGGGGGGCTACCAGGTTCAAATCCTGCTTACGACCGTATTTTTCTTTCCACAAAAATGATATTTTTATAACGGATTTGACTTAGTCTTTAAACCCCAACGCTCACTGAGGTACAAAAAACTATGAGAAAATACAATTTTATTCCATTCAACGCTAATGGAAACTATAATCAAATCAAACAGCACTCAAGATAATGCACTTTTCCGTAAAATTCACACATCCGAATTAAGCGTTGAACGGAACGTTATTTTATATCATGGTATGAAAAATGCGCGGTGCAACCACTTAGTTATGTTCACCTGCGTAAAGAATATAAAGAGTGGTCCTAATGGAGAGATATGGTGTGTGTGGAGTATAAATCTGCGAGTTTCTGTGGGTTTTAGGGGGGTTTCATCCAATTGGGCGAAGTATAGTGGATGGTGTTGTTTGTGATGTCGTCAAGTGATGTTAAGTGGGGTTCGTAATTGGATCGGTTAGTTTTCTTCTATTTATTGTCTGCAATTTGGGTCAGGTGCATACTTTTAAACATAATTCTCGTATCGTTGGAATATTTTTGTATAGATTTGTAGACAAATCTTATTAATGATAATCCAATCCAATTCCAATATTAAATAGACGCCTTAAATAAAAAATAAATTTAACTACATTACAGTTGCCTGAACTTTAAAGCATGGTGTCTTCATATACTCCCGAATCTATAATTATTTTTTAGATATTTTGGCATTTAAAAGTACGAACTGACATATTTTCAATGTTAATCGAGCGGAATTATTTTCAAGAGTAAGCCCACTGATTTGTGTTTCGTTTTTATGTATTTAACTGAAACCTAAATGCCTTTTCCCTTTAACTGTATGTACACATAAAAAATTAAATTGGTCCTTGGTGGTGGAGGCGAAGTAAGTCACCTATGAACCATCCTATAATGATCGTTTTAGTAGATCATTATTATGCAAATCTATTTTACAAGTACCATAATTACCTTCATTCAGTGTATAGTTAGCATCTAGAAAACATAATATATCTATATATCTGCCTAGCCTTTTCCCAATTACATCGGGTCGGCTTCCAGTTACACCGGATTAATAACAGTATTTTTACATGGAGCGACTGCTTATCTGACCTCCACAACCCAGTTCCTAGGTAATACGATATCTCGTGGTATGACTGGTTGTTAGACTTTCAGGCCTCTGACTACCCGTAACAGCTGTTAACCTCGATCTAGCGGCTGTTACGTAGCCACAAGCGAGGGGCTTGTGGCTACGTAACAGCATTTCATTCAAAGCCTAGAAAATATATTTTACTAAAATAACAATGTTCTATTTACAATGCTTAATAATATAACATTGAATACAGAGCTGTTACCGTCAGCAATAATTATAGCAAACAGTAAAATTTTTCTAAGCAAATATTTACAGCTAGTTTTATTTAAGCTGCACGCTAGAACAACAACGCGTTATTGCTATTTTTATCTCATACTCAAAGCATCACGTCTGTATTCCCCAAAGGGGAAGGCAGAGGCAGAAGAAGGCAGAGAGACAGAAACGTTATTCTGAATAAGGTAATATTTATATTACAAAATCTGGCAATATGTTCATTAGTGTAGGTTACTCCTAACCTGTATTTAATTACAGGGTGTGTAATGTACGAGTACATCCTACAGCAATTTCATTCAAAGGCATCGTAACTTGGCTATGTAAACTATTAACGAAACTTTAAAAACAAAAGAAAAATAACAATGCTTGCCTCATTGCTGAGCATGAGGACTCGGGTTCGATTCCCGAGTTGGGCAAAGCGTTATTGAGTTTGTTGCTGTGAAATTCTCAGTAACAGCTTTTTTTTACCTAAAATGGATCTTCGTTTGGCTACCAACTCGCCTGATGGTAAGCGACGGTGTGGCCAACCAAAAAACTATTCACTCTAAGTAGAGTAGATAGATTTGGGCAGAAAGATAGTTGGGGAGTTGTGCAACTGCCCAGATCCGTCTCCCACAACGGTTGCACCGCACTACATTCCGAAACACGACTTCTTCTGCTTCACGGCATGGCAACCAGCCGTGGTCGAATCCTCCCACCACAGTTGTGTAGCCTGTTTTACACCAACTAGCGGTCACGTGTAGGGTTTCTATTTTAAGGGTGTACTGCTACGGACGTGGGCAACTCAGCCCCCAAGCTCAGAGTTTGAAATTGTGCACGGTAGATGGCAATACGCTCACCTCAATACATAGGACTTAATAACAGCATTGGTGAAATGTGGGTGTACAACTGTGTGATGCTATGTGTAGGTATGAGTTAGTTGTCTTTAAAAATAATTCAAAACCAACTCGTAATAAATACAATTTGTATAACAAAATATAACCAAGTTTCCGTATAACGAATGATTTATAACCAAGTAAAGAATGAAGATTAGCCACGCAAAATATGAAGTCGCTACCTGTCCAAGAATCCATGTTAATTCGCTGCGGAGGCCGCCACTTAATATGTTAATCAAGACATTAGCAGTTCAAATACACGGCTTTTAATGAGAAAGCGCGGAGGCGTGGCGTGGCGTGACTTACGAGTTTGAAGAATGGCCGACGCGGTACAAAATATTCTCTTTGGTATTGCAAAAGGCATCCAACGTTTACAATTTATGTAGGCTGACGGAATATTTATATTTCTTTGGGTCTTTGTAATGTTTTGTGTGTACTGTGGTATTATGCTGTTTCTGTGTTGTTCTCCAGTTAATAATCAGCTTTCATCGATTAAAAATATACATAGATATAGGTATATTTTATAGTTGCTTATTGCCTGGAGAGCCTAGCTTACCCAAAACGATAATAGGAGTAGTATTGTATTGGATAAATTGCTCTCGAGACCGTATTACGGTTAAGGCGGCCTTCTGTACGGAGATTAGCCAAGTACGCAGGAAATATTATAGTGTAGAAGTGTATGCGCAAACACAAGTGACCTCCTTTTTCCTTTGTTCTCATAGTCCAATGTGACAGCAGAGGCAGCGGAGAGAGATTAGGCCCAGCTCCGACGGCTTTACGAGCTCTCCAAAGCACGAGGGTCTCACACCACAAACTTCCTAACTCCGTGCTGCTACTGAGAATTATCTAACAGAAAGAGAAACCTAATAACACTGCCCGACCTGGGAATCGAACCGAGGAGTTCACGCTCAGCAGCCATGCTTGCGGCAACCAGACTAACGAGGCAATACAACCCAATACAAATAAAGTTCTCGATAACTTTCTATCTAAATAAAATAAAATATTCAAACTATCAAATCAAACAAATAGTCTGCTCATCCGTTTCAACCATCTGTGTGTGTCAGCAAATGAGAGTGCGAGCACATATACGGTTGATGAGATGTACCTCCGTCTGCGGCTTGCACTGAGGGTAGCTGCGAGAGATTTTTGCTACGGTAAGCGCTACCGGTCTTTTGAATAATAATGCAGACCCAAGGACTGAACTATGGTTAGTAGATTTTTATGTTATTTTGCTTTTGTGGGGTAGTTTTGTGGAGTATGTGAGTGAATGAATGAATGTAAAATGTTTTTTTTATATATATTTTTTTATCATGTAATTTAAGTACAATAATGTAACCAAATTGTTTTTAATATTATTAAAATAAAAAATATTTTTACTTCGGAAGCTGTAGAATATTGTAGACTACCTAATTATTTTATAACAACTGCCTATTCTGTATCATATTTTTACAACAAAAAAAATCTTTATCTATAAACAGCATATTATTAATTTGTCGGGATTAAGTTTTTAAGAAATTTTATTGGATTTAACGTTGCAAAGGACTCGTAAGTAAATATAACGAAATAATAATTATATTATTTAAGAAAAGGAAATATATTACCCCTTAATACCATATCCTCAGAAGAGATCAAATCCTTCAATCCTAGGGCTCTACGCAACTTTTTAGTAACTTAGGGCTAGGATAATTGATATAAATTAAGAGAGGTGTCACAATAGATCTTTGCAGGTCACACTGACTAAGGGGCCTACAGCCGCTTCCTGTACTCTCAAATATAATAGAAAATACCCCTACTAGCTCAGTTATTCGCTGTTTTCATTTATATTTAGTTTGAGGTAAAGTATTTTACAATAAGACTATCGATAGCAGTGTTTTTCCAAAACTATAAAATCTAACCATAAAATCCATACTTTCATACTAATATTATAAATGTGAAAGTAACTCTGTTTGTTTGTTTTTTACCTTTTTATGATTAAATGGCTGTGCGATCGTAATGCACTTTGGCAAGGAGATAGATTGTATCTTGGGGAAGGATATAGGCTACATAAGTCGCGCAGACGAAGTCGCGGACACCAGCTGGTATGAAATAAATTCATATCAAAATAATGACGGAAAAGTCAAAAATATTGGAACAATACACTTAATACACAGTCAAAGCGCTGTTGCGCATTTTTATACACCTTTAATTTATTTACAACGCCTCAAGGCCTGTTCACCTACCACTTCCTTAACAAAGGATTGTAAAAGTACTTATATTCAAAGGTATCCTCTTTGCACACAAAGCATAAAGAATTACTGAAAGAAACAAATCAAAAGAAGTAAAAAAAAACACAGAAATACTTATTCGTAACCAAGTTTTCTTAAAGATGAGGGTGTGAGAAAATCACTGCCTAAAACTCCCAAGTGGAACCTCAATCAGATCAACTGAAAACTTTTCTTCAACTACCAAGGAAGCAGAAAAAAAATATCTTTAGAAAAAAAACTCGGTTAAAAACACCTTTAAATGTGTATGGGAGAAACTTGGCGCGACTTGGCAAGACTTGGCAAGACTTGGCTGACTTGGCGAGGTAATCAGTTAAGTAAATACTTAGTTAGGTGACAATTGTTGGAGAATTTTCCACTGTAACGAAGTTTTTTCCCCATTCGCAAAGTCGTTTGTTTTGATTCCTTTATTTTGGAGTTCATTCGATTAAAACGCCTTTTGTGTAACTGTTCTATTTTCAGATGATCTTTCAATACGTTGTTTTGGTTCGGACACTGCTATAGTCACCTTGTCATTATTTATTTTTATACCGACGGAAGGTCACCATTTTCCTTCTATATTTTTAGATACCCATTACCTGTACAAGATATCAAATTAGAGAAATGGTCATCCCATTAAATTACAAAATAAAGTCTTAGACATTAATGTCACAATATAAAAATAAAAAAACTTCGGCCTTTTCGTACTATGTGTACGTATAAACCCGATTGACTTTTTAATGCTAGCCAAAATAATGTTTCTTTAAAAAAAAGGTTATGTTCAGTTATTTCACGTTACACCTAATAAGAACTCACATAAAACTCATTGACACAAATGCAAATTTATTGAATTACTGCCAACTAGACTCAAAATCCCTGGATCTCAAATAGCAAGCACATACTCATATATATCTATAAAAAGTTTTACCTGATCATTTTGCGCATGAATTAGGTTGGGTGTCCACTTCACAATATGCGAAGATTTGTAAAGCAATAATTTATTATTATAAGATTAGGTAAGGACCAAAATGTATAACTAACAGGAATTAACGCGCAATAAATACCTTTGAATCGCTTGACGTTTCGACCAGGTTGCACTGATCGTGGTCACAAGCAGACTATGTTATTTATACACATAATAATATCATGTAACGCGATTGTTTAAAAGTTAGTTAGGACCCCACAACACAGGGAATCCTAGTGTGGGGTTCAGGGAAACTGTTTAATGTATCGCACACATGTGTATGAATTATTGTATTAGTGTATGATGTGATGAATAAATAAAAAAATAAAATACTTATTGGTTTCTACAAAACAAAAAAAATGTTTTGTCTTATTCTATTCCTAAGAGATAAGTTTTTGTTGTATATTAATAGTATTTTCAAATTAAACATATGTTCAAGTTTTTTAACTGATACAGAATTTCTTGTAAGTGTCATTTCTTTCCAGAAAAGCACGAGGACGAGTGACAAACGAAATAAAATGTAAAAGCAGTTGTATAGGTATTATTGTAAGTCTTCAGTTATTTATTATATAAACACCTCAGAAATCAAATAAAATTCAGGGAATATAATACCTTCAAAGAAATAAATATTATTGCGTAACATCATCTAGCGTAGCGTGAGCTGGAGAACAGCTTTATGCCCGGCTGAGTTCAATACACTTTTACATCTAATTCAATAGTGTTCTCCCTCTCACATGGTTTGATATCAAAGTCCGTTGCCATAGCAACGGTCCTCTTTCGAGCCCAACGGACCGGGCATAACGCCGCCTAAGGTGGGCATCTATACTCTTCGAACTTTAAGATTATATATTTTTGTGTCATTCATTTGTCGAAATAGGGATAGAATGGGCAGTGAATTGAATTGTGAGGTATGAGTTGAATGTACTGAGCAATTTAATTATTACGGGTATTATGAATAATTTTACTTATTCGTTTTCTGGTTTACGAATTTATTTCTCAAAAAGAATACAATTCACTTGACATTGAGAAAACACGATAAACTTATTAATACGTATAAAATTAAATTGAGCATGCGGGCGGTACATTGATATAACCTAGTTTTTAGCATAAAATAAAATAAAATTGCGGGTAACAGAAAAAACAAGATGCCATATTACATATGCGGATAGCACTCAATAGCAATTAGCCACATTGATTGCTATAACTACTTACAAGATAAACAAAATAACAAAATATCGTTACAGCTGTAGAATAATTGGTTATGTATAATAATAGCAAATAAAAAATTACGACTATATTTAGGGTTACAATAATGCATTGAGTTAGTTAGTTTTAATAATTAGAGAATTCATTTAGGATGTGATACTTAAGTGTTTTTTTGTATAAACGGCGGGATTGTATTTCTTTAATATTATTGGGTAGTTTATTATAAATTTGTGCTCCTTCGTATAGTATATTTCTTTTACCATAATTAGTTCGTGGATGTGCCAGGCAGATGTGGTTTTTTCGTCTACATATACGTTTTTGCAATTGTCCCACTTTTGTGAAAGATAATTTTGAGTGAATGTCCTTGTCTAGGATTTTTCGCACTAATATACACGTATTATACTTATACAGTTGGGATAGGGTCATTAAGTTTGTTTCTTTGTACACTTTTTCTGTCGGTGTGAGATAATTGTAGTGGAAGAGTAGCTTTATAATTTTATTTTGTACCGTCTGTAAAGGTTTGAGGTTGGTCTTAGCAGCACTCCCCCATACTTCTATCAGGTATTCGAGATGAGGTTTTACCATAGAATTATATATAAGGTATCTGATAGACTTTGGGAAACAGCGAACAATACCTCGGAGCCTACCCACAAAGGTTGAAAGTTTAGTACGCAGCTTATCTAGGTGGGGCTCCCAGGAAAGACGGTTATCCAGGTATAGTCCTAGATACCTGTCTGAGTTAACTTTAGTCAAGGGATTATTATTTATACTTAAGGCTTGATAGTTTTGTATTTTTTTGTTTATTGCACTAAAGACAATATAATTCGTTTTAGTTATATTAATCGTTAATAGATTCTCTTGAAACCATTCATAAAGGCAATTCAAATCTTCCTGTGCTTGGTTGATAATATTTTCAATTTTGCTGCCGAAATAAAATAAACTTGTGTCGTCTGCATACAATGTGATTTCGCCTTTTAACCCCAGATTGTCAATATCATTTATATAAATAAGGAACATCAAAGGGCCAAGAATTGACCCCTGTGGTACGCCGAAAGTTATAGGCTCGAGTTCACTCTGCACCTCACCAATTCTAACTACTTGGTGTCTATTAGCGAGATACGACCGAAAAACTTCGAGCGCAGTGTCTTTGATTCCTATGCTATACAACTTTTGAAGAAGTAAATCGTGACTAATAGTATCAAAAGCTTTTTGCAGATCAATAAAAACTCCCAGACCTATACATTTTCTATCTATATTGCTCTTTAAATTTGTGACTAGATCAATAGTAGCTGTTAATGTGTTGGACTTTGCACGAAAACCATACTGTTTATTAGAAAGAAAATTAATGTTTGTCAGGTAACCATTTAACCGATTATATATAACTTTCTCAAAAATTTTGGAAATTATTGGGAGGACTGAAATGGGGCGATAATTTCCCGTGTGAGATTTTGTACCTGATTTAAATATGGGACAAACTTTAGCCACTTTAAGGGAATCTGGGAAATAGCCATTTTGTAAGCAGTGGTTGACACTAGCAGTCAATTTTGTTAATATCAAGTTTTTTACGCATTTCACAGTTTTACAACTAATACCGTCCAGACCAGTACTCGTATTTGAGTTGAGATTGTCGATTATCCTACTTACTTCGTTCTCCGTAGTTGTGGTTAGGTATAGTAATTCTTTGGCTTTAGAATTTATCGAAGTAGAAGGTTGTTTCGTATGTGTAGTGTTATGTTGCACTCTGTTGATTTTCTTTGCTAGTATAGAGCCAATTGACGCAAAGAAGGTGTTGAAGTGATCACACATTTTTTTAACATCTGATATCGGACCTGATGGTGAATCAAGTTTAGTTGGAGCAGAATTTGACTTTATTTTATTATTAGCTAAGGTACTGATAAGTTTCCACATCTTCAACGGTTTCTTTTCGCAGTTTTTGAAAGCTTTAGTATAGTAATTAGTTTTTGATTTTTGGATTAGTACGGTCACTTCATTTTTTACAGTTAAAAGGTATTTTTTTGTAGATTCACTGTCAGGGTTGTTCCTGTAAATAGTCCATAGTAGGTTCCTTCTTCTTATAGCCGCAACTATGTCTTTATTGATCCAGTCTGACCGTGGTGGGTTTAGAATTTTGGTTTTATATATTTTGTTTTTCTGGACAGCTTCCATTAATAAGTGTTCTAAATTTTCGTATCTACAATCATACATGTTCAATATTGAAGTTTCTGTTGAGTCGTATAGTGTTTTGTAATTTATGGCTTGATACTTTATTTTCTTCTTAGCTTCTGGTGCAAATTTTCCGACTTCCAGGTACATCTGTCTGTGGTCTGACATTGGTGAGTCAATTACAGACAGATAAAACTTGTGGTTTTTTAGACTAGAAGAAACATGATCAAGGATGGATTTTCTGGTCGGCGTGTCTCGTGTACAAAACTGTTGGTCTATGTTATTTAAGATTAAATATCCGTTTTCAGAAAGTATTCTTTTGTAGTTATTTACTGTTTTGTTTGGCTCTATTAGGTCGTAGTTAAAATCACCAAACACTATTCCTCTTTTCCTTCTTAGCAGCTGTTGGGAATACTCTTCGAGAAAGTCGTTGCTTTTCGTTCTTTGGGGTCTATAAACGGCACCAATGTCCAAGGAATATTTGTTTATGTGGACCCATAAGTAATGGCTGTCAAACTTACATAAACTCTCCACAAGGGTGTGCTTTAAACAATCATGTACAAAGATAGATACTCCACCACCTCTAATTTTCTCTCTATAATTATAATAGTGGGTGTAACTAGGTAATGTCAGGCTTTGGGCTTCAGACTCAGTTTTAATCCAGGTTTCGGTTAGTATTATAGCGTGGACAGGGCTAGATATACTTTGAATAATACAGTTGAGCTCATCAAGCTTTCCTGGCTTTACGATACTACGTGCATTAGCGTAAAGGAGTTTTAAAGATTTAGAGATTTTTACTAAGCTGTCATACGAGTCAGTGACTTCATGTGTAATATAATTTGGAGTATCTTCATTTTTAGAACTTGTCTGCAGCGCTAGTTTTTTGATTCCATTTTAATAATTCTAGGTATGCCATGAATATATTTTATGGTAATATCTTTTTCACCTTCATTTACACGCCGTTCTAATTCTTTTCTTATATTTTGTCGAAAATTCTTCTGGTGTGGAGTTTCATCGGAGTATATTTTTATGGTTTCAAGTTCAATATTTGATTTATTGCGTAAAATGGATTTCGGTGTCTCAGAGGTTTTGAAAATAGCTTTTATTGGTCTAGACCTGTCAGGGTTATATTTACCTAATCGAATAGTTTTGACCGGCTCTGCACAATCTGGGACAGCCATTTTTAGCACCTTATTTACCTCGTTGGTGTCATGATTTCGTCTAGATTCAGAACTAGTAGACTGTATCTCAATTATCCCTCGTATGATTATATTTTTCTCCCTTTGCAATCGCCCTTGGGTCTCAAATAAGAAATCTTCATAAGTAAATGATTGTTGCAGTGGGGGCAAAGTAGCAGTGGTTGACTTTAGGGTTATGATTTCTTTTTCAAGAGTGTCTACCTTTTGAATTATGTTAGTTTTGAAGTCTGAAATGTTTGCTATCTCAAACTTTAGTTTGTTCTGTTCTGTGGATAATTGATCCGTTCTGGTCTTAATTTGACTAATCTGGTCTTTTATTGATGTGACATCTTGGGATATTTTATTCAGGCTTTCAGTTTGAGTTTTGGCCATATCCATTAGCATCGACTTGATGCTGGTTTGGAAATTTTCGAATTTCGCGGCTAGGTCGTCATCCGGATGCTTTCTCTTATGTCGAAATGTAATTTTGTGTGGGGATTCGGAATCGGTAAGCTTACTCAAGTCAGGCTGTGATCCACCCGCCCTAGATGTACAACTTGCTATTGCCATTAAGTCACAATTGCCATCCTTACACGTATTTGTTGCCTGCGGCGGCGATCGAACGACACTCATTGCTATACTTATAGATTTCTAAGTTAAATATTTCTAGTTACTTGTTATGATGTGTCAGGGCGCCCGCGCACCGACAGGAGCGAGATGAATTATCACAGCCTGTCTCTTTTGCGCGGGGGTGAAGAGCGGCACTCCTCACGCTGGTTTGCACTTGCACTTATTATTGTGAGTTTTTATTAGTATATTATGCTTTGATCATACGCCTGAATCACTATCACTACATATTATAAAACAAAGTCCTCCACCGCGTCTATCTGTCTGTTCGCAATAAACTCAAAAACTACTGCACCGATTTTCTTCCTGTTTTCACCAATGGATAGAGTGGTTCTTGAGGAAGGTTTTAATATATAAATTGATAAGTTTTTGTATACATTGGCTAAATATAATGATATTTGTTGGAGGTGTCGGAAAAAATAAGGCGTCTGGGAGCTTTCAACGAAAACGCTGCCTAAATTCTATGAGATACTCGTATAACAAAATGATGTATGGTGGAATTGTGTATCTTATATAGGACTATAGAAAATACCGCGATTGCATATGTCTCATAAGGATAACACACTATATCCATTTTAATACTTAAAAAAATGGGCAATTATAAAGCGGTAATTTGAAAGCGGGACCGGGATTAAAATTTCATGATTACTTTTGGTCGCGATAACTGACATCCATGCCGGTGAAGCTGCAGGCATCAGCTAGTATATTTATGTATCAATTATTTATATTTATTAAACATCAGTTTTATTGTTTCATATCAT
Source organism: Xylocampa areola (assembly GCA_935421205.1). NCBI lineage: Eukaryota > Metazoa > Arthropoda > Insecta > Lepidoptera > Noctuidae > Xylocampa > Xylocampa areola. The sequence continues at coordinate 19,647,961 of OW285206.1, forward strand.
ATAGATTGTACAATCAGTATTAACAGTAAAATCAGTTTAGGATACCTTTTCAATAGTCAACAAACGCATATAACTTTCAATCAAAAGTGTGTCCTAATTAAATTGATATAAAGTAGTTTTTACATAAAATGCTGTGATTATTTCGAAAATTTTGAATGCACTATACTTTTGACAATGACTGTACAGAATAATGATCTGCATAATTGAATACTACCTCTCAAAGGGTTTCCTGAATAAGTGTTTATACCACACATCGCTACATCGCTCAATTATCTGAGAACAATGGCGTTGTCACCACGCTCGCTGGGCTAATGTTAGCCTCCTAATCAGTACGCTGTGGAGTTTGGGCTCATCCACCCGTATGTGTGCCCACAGTCCAAATTCTCTGTAGGACAAGTTATACTTAATAAAAGTGTTGGTAGAGCGTATAACCCGAAATGTTGACATATTATTTTTTTATGGAATAGGGGGCAACTGAGCAGACGGCTCGCCTGATGGTAAGCGATTACCGCCACCCATGGACACCCGCAACCCCAGAGGAGTCGCAAGTGCGTTGCCGGTCTTTTAAAGGGTTTGGGCCTCCGGTACCCTCACTCACTCGGCGAAACACAACGCAACCGTTGTTTCACGCCGGTTTTCTGTAAGGCCGTGGTATCAATCCGGTCGAGCCGGCCCATTCGTGCCGAAGCATGGCTCTCCCACGGTGAGAATTTAATATATGCTTAGCCATAACGCTTTTAGTTTAATGTTGTATAGTTTTTAGGTATTTCCTTCTGCATGCATCCTTGCCTCGGATCGATCAATCAATAAATTTATTTTGTAAAACATAGAGAAAACACTCGTTTGCGGTGGTCGGTTAAGAGATGGGTGACCATAATTTCATACCGTGCCTCGGAGAGCATGTTAAGCAATCGGTCCCGGTTGTCAAATTAAGATCTATGACAGCCGTTGCGGGTAGTCAGAGGCATGAAAGTCTGACAACCAGTCATACCACGAGATATCGTGTTACTCAGTTACTGGGTTCAGATAAGCAGTCGCTCCATGTAAAATACTGGTATTAAGTATCCAGCTTGTCTGGAAGCCGACCTCAATGCAATTGGGAAAAGACTAGGCAGAGACAGGTTAGAAAACAGATAGAACATTGATTGATTGATGTATACTTAACTGGAATATAAGAGAGAGAGAGCTTCGATTTCCTTATTAGTTTTACTTATCAATTATTGTTCACCGGTTACTACTCACGTGCATGTTTCGGGATTGTTTGACTCGCGACATCGCCGCGGGCTCAGCTCATGACTCGAGGGCTCTGTTCCAGTTCGTAACTAGTCGGGTAAATCCGAAAAATGCACGTGAGTAGTAACCGGTGAACAATCATTGATATGAATATGTCTCACGAAAGTTCTTTACATAAATCGTTGAAGTGGATATTAAAAAAGTTTTTATTTTATGTACTCTTTGCGGGTCAAAAACGCAAACATCCATAGGCTACGGTAACCCCTTACCTTTAAATGCCATACACTTTGTATACATGTGATATAAAATAAATAAAAAAGCAATCGCTTCCGCTCATAGCTTGGAGCGTCAGTTCAAACGCCGAGCAATTTGATTGAATCTAGCTAGGTCATCGCAAAATATGGAGTAATAATATTGTTGCAGTACTATTTTTAGCACAACTCTAAATGATACTCTATACCAACATGACAGTCGTTTGGATGTCGCACTTTAGAAATTTACAGAAATGTCAAAGTATATAAATAAAAATGAGTTTGACTTCAACAAGAACAATTATTTGTATGGCTTATAGACGAATGTTCCGGGTTTGAATGTGATATTTATGTTTGTAAACGCACCCACGGTATAGTAGGAATTCCCGGGTCACTGTATAACGTCACGCCTAAATAAGTACATTGAGTAAGTATCGAACTTGATCATCGATTTTGATCATAACTAATGTGGTGACGTTATGAGCCACTACGTCATCGTGACATTATGCATGACGTCATGCCAGACACGAGTACCTACATTTAATTTGGTGCGATATTGATCATCGCTTTCGCTGATAACTTGGACTGTACAACCCGAGTGCGGTGCGGTTACGAGCCGCTGCGTCATGTGATGACGTCACGGACACTCCACACAACAGTATTTAAGTTTAATACAGTACAAAGTTGATTATCGCTCTCGCTGATAACTTGAGCTGTACAATCCGAGTGCGGTGTGGTAACGAGCCGATGCGTCATCGCACTATATGATGTCACGCACAAATATGTACATTGAATTAGGTTAGAACTTAGTCATTGCTCTGGCTGATAACTTGGGCTGTATAACCCGAGTACTGCGCGGTTACAAATCGCTGTATCATCACACGGTATAACGTCATACATTAAATAAGGTACGAAGTTGATCATCGCTCTCGCTGATAACTTGGACTGTACAACCCGAGTGCGGTGCGGTTACGAGCCGCTGCGTCATCACACTGTATGACGTCACGCCACACATGAGTATATTGAATACGGTGCGAAGTTGCGCCAATAACGAACCAGAGTGACGTATGCATTATTTGTTGGTATAATTGTGTAAGAGATATTTTATACAACATGAGTTCCTGGTTTCAATATCTGAGTCGGGGTTAGTGTTATTGGGTTTTTAGGTTATCCAGCGATAGTAATAACGTCGTCATAGCAGCCCATCTCGTCGCCAGAGGACCAATTCTACACATGCACCTGTCCTTATTTCGCCTTGTCTAGTGTCCTGCCCAACTTCATTTGAGATTCATTACTCATTTTCAAGTCAATAATTACAGTCAATAATGCAGGCCATAAAGCAGTTGCTATGTCCCAAAAGCGTAAATTAATACAGATACATCTTTGAAAAGCATTAATGCATGCTTAGCGAACACTGAAGTTATAATTTTTTTTATATGTAAGTTAATACAATGTCTAATCACAAAAAATTATAACTTTAGTGTTCGCTAAGCATGCGTTAATGCTTTTCAAATATTTATCTGTATTTGTTAATGTAATTGCATCTGTACGACACTGTATTAACTGCAAAGTTAGTTGTGTCGGTTCGGTTAACTGTAAAGAGACTGAATAGATAGCAATGACGTCACCAAAAGACGTATTAAAATGTGGAAGAAGAATTCTCGGTAGTGATCAGAGGTCGAGATGGCTTAGCGGTCAGAGCGCCTGGAGTATTTATCCGGGATAATCCTGCTCACGACCGTATTCCACAAAAAAATATAACTTTAGCGTAAATTAATATGCAAAAGTACGGGCAAAAAGTTCCGTGGTTGAGTAGCCAAGAAGTGTCTTGGACGTATTTCAGTTTTCTATGAAGCTATTTGCGATGCTATACCTTCCAACTCGTAGCTAGTTGTTTCCTTTATCAAAACAGTCATTCGTATCGCGAAATCACGATGGCATCGTTACTCAGTGGCGTGTTAGCACCAGTTCAGCAATCCGGGCACTTTGTGAATTGACTGAATGCTAGCGCAGTCGCCCGATCGTTAACTGTGTAAACGAGTTGCTGTGAACAATAGACGATGCACGAGATATATTTCTGTCAATTAATCTAATAGACCTCGAGTTCTTTGTATTTCTAGAGACATGATTCATGACGAGGCCTGTCAACACTTGGTCTGTCTACGAAGTTGTGTGAAGGTGAATGCTGCAATCTGGTAGTCCCGGTATAGATTCGTAAAACCATGTGATTTTAGTCCACTCCGTATGGCTGATGAACTTAGTGTCAGAATTTAGGCTATCCGTCAGCTTCTGGCAGATGTTTTAGACGGTACGAATCAGTAAAATATCATGGATGTACTTCCACACATGATAAAAAATGGACACTATAATCTGCCGGGGTGGCAAAATCAGTAGCAAGTACTGAAACCCATATAAAGGTTAGGATACGACATTAGGTTTACGACCCGGTAAAAATCTAGCTGTACCAATAATTTTTGTTTAAGTAGTAACTTTCGTGAGACACATTGATATTAATTATTGTTTAACGGTTATTACTCATGCGCATTCTTTGGGATTGCCCAGTTTGCCTTGCGAAATCGCCGCGGGCTCACCTCATGAATAAGGGCTCCGTTCGAGTTCGAAACTAATCGGGCAATAAGAATGCACGTGAGTAATAACCGTTAACCAATAATTAATATGAACCAATAATGTGTAAACTGCCTCTATCATTATCATATCATATCACTTTGCATGATCTTTAGCAGCTCTTTTGAAGCTGGCCAAATCTTTTTAAAGGGGGTAGCCATTGGTCGACCGCCGTCTACCGCACCTCAAAACAACTTCTATGATTATTGATTCTTGAATCATAGTATATGAAAGGAAAAAACTATGTCATCGTGGTCGAATTTTGCTTTAATGATATCATCATCAGACCCTGACCGTAACCAGCTCAAGTTAAGCTAAGAAAAATATACGTACAATCGCTTAGATTGAATATTCCGAACTTTTCATAACTCAAGCTAACATTTGAAATCGCAATCATAAAGTCCGTACGTCATAATACCGCTTCATACATAATACTGCTGGGTAATACCTGTAGGTGTGGTACTCAGAGCTCAGGCAAGAACCCACAAATACCGCAGTCCGTTTTTAATAATGTTTTCTGCGTGTACAAGAAAGACGCAGAAGCCCCATTTTGTTTAAGCCGTGAAACTTACGTGAACGATCAATCCGGTATTGATTGTTTGTATTACAGGTGAGGTCAAGGCTTTTATCAAGATGAGCCTTAGAAGTACTCTTCAGATTGGTTGGATCGTCCTTATTTCCCGAAGTGTGAAATTTCTCATGAAATTTGGGGGGGGGGGGGTCATACCAACTAAAAATCACACAGTTTTCCACAAGATTTTGCCGGGTTTCCGAGGTGCATTCGCAACAACCATGGCAGATCCGTCGAAAGTATCGACAGACCCCGTCATTGGTGCAGGCCGGTCACCGTTAGAACGCATTAACTATCAGCCATGCAATAGGATCTTTAAATCCACAATTGGTTTCGCTAGTCATCCAGACTTGAGTAGATTTATTAATGACAAATACCTTAGGGGGGAGTTAACCATTGTCATCTATTGTGGCATAATATTGATCGAGTGCGCCTTCTGTATATTTTTATTCTGTGACGAAAACGAGGCGAAACTAACAAGTGGTCCGCAGGGCTGGCACGGTTTATAGGGCTGGTGCGTGTACAATAGATAATTGAAATATACTAAACATAATATCTTGTCTTAAATGGTTATTTATGTATTTTATGTGTTTTTAGGGAATGAAAGAAAAAAAAAATGAAATTAATTTTCGAATAATAGTTGGCAGCACAAGAAAAAGTATAATTTGCAACGCCTGTATATTCTAGTCTATTATTTAACAAAGAAGATTATGTATAATTGGTATGCGAATTAAATGTTTGAGTTTGAGTTTAATTTGTAAAATCTAAAGGTATTTTTATAAAGTTGGGACTGGGACTTCGGTAAAGGTAAGCGTAGGACCGTGTAGTTTTTAGTTTGAATCGGGACTTGGCATCCATGGCGGATTGCTTAGGTTTTTGAATGACAAAACTTGAAAAACATAAAAATAAATGCCACGCCCTTTTGTGATTAACAGGTTGTGCCAGCCCTAGATTTGTAAAATAAAGAGAATTGAGAATATAACAGAACAATCGCTTGGATATAGAACTTGCAAATAAGTGAGAGCTAAGCAATGCAGTTAACTCCATTTGCGTGTTTAATCTATTTTTAATTTACTTTGAAACGAATGCTTATAGGTATTATGTTTGTGTGCTACTCTTTGTTTTTTAGAATGGTTTTAAATAAAACATTCTGTGAGGAGAAATTAATTTAAACTTGCATTCATTTAAACTATTCTCATTTAAGTATAATAACTTTCGTGAGACACATTCATATTAATTATTGTTCAACGGTTATTACTCACGCGCATTCTTTGGGATTGCCCGACTAGTTTCGAACTCGAATGGAGCCCTTAGTCATGAGCTGAGCCCGCGGCGATTTTGCGAGTCAAACTGAGTCGCGACATCGACGAATATTCTCATTTAAATAGTCGATTTTTGCTAAGATTTCTCAGCGTTTTTTTTTGATGAATCAGAAGGTCATCTACCGTATGGTTAGTGGTCCACCCAGTACCAACGTTTAAGCCAGTAGACCTTGTCTTTGTCATGGATTTACGCAGACACACCATCATGTGTCACGTGACATGACTTTACTTTCTATTAATAATACAGGAGTGTGAGAAATGTCAGGATTGCTGTTTCCTCAGGATTGGATTGGAATTTGAAGAAAGATAGGTGATGAAAGACGGTGCGTGCCTTGTGTTAGAACTTGTTACCTTTGACTTAACAGTCTAACAATGACACCACTGTGCTATCATTGCTTGGGATGTTTCTTATAAATCCCTACTGTTACTGTGTGTGTACTGGCACCTCTGCCTACCCCTTTGGGGAATACAGGCGTGATGATATGTTAACGAAGTACATGATAGACTTGCATTTCACAGAGGGTTTTTAGGAAATTCTCCACACACAAGATATATTGTTGACGTAACTCTACTGTCCCTCTGAGACACAAAAGGGTGGTATGATCCAGTTAAGAGATTAATCACGTTTGCTACGCTTGGGCGCGGGTGACATAACAGTGACGCCTAATTAAGTCACTATGCGATGGCATATAGTATGTTTAATACATATCTATATGCAAAAACTTTTGTAGGTATATAGGAAGTAGTGAAAATATGACTTCATAACTCATGTAAGAGCGCAAAACTACTCACTGGTCTAGTCATTGACGACGCAGATGCTAAGGGTCAGCTCCTGGGTTCGATTCAGAGGTTGGGCAGTGCTATTGGATTTGCCTGTTCTCAGTGCCTTGGTATATGGTATGGATCTCGATAACGATTTCGATTCTAATAAAAAAACTTTTAACCGGATTAATCGCGTGTATTATTGGATTTTGGTTTTCCTTATTGATGATAAAAACCAATAATACACGCGATTAATCCGGTTAAAAGTTATTTATTATAATGTGTAGTGATCGTGAAAACCTAAGATATTACAACGATATCAGTGGTACAATGATACATCTCTATCAACCCCTCGGGGAATACAGGCATAAAGCTTGTAACTATAATAATATAATACTAGAATAACTTAGGTTTAAACTTTGCACTTTGTTTTTTAATACTAGTATATCTTAGGTTTACAGACGGCGAACAGGTGCGACCACGAACGCTACAAAGTATTCGAAACATCAGGAAAAACAAAAACCAATAATACACGCGATTAATCCGGTTAAAAGTTGTTTTATTATAATAATACTAGAACTTTATATTTTTAGTTCACCGACTATCTATATCTCTAAACTATATCAGTGCCAAATACAGAGAAATCTTTCAAACACATGCGTACTGAACTCTAAAATTATAAATTGTGAAAAGAAAAATACGGTCGTGAGTAGGATTTGCAGTGATAGCCTAGTGACATGGCCGTTGGACTGACAAGTCAAAGGTTGCTAGTTCGACTCCACGGCACGCACCACTGACTTTTCGAAGTCATGTGCGTTTTACAAATTAATTATCACTTGCTTAAAATGGTGAAAGAAAACATCGTTAGGAAACCAGCACATCTGAGAGATATTCTCGATGGTGTGTAAATTCATGTCATAGCCTACGAATGGTTTAAACTCTGACACTAGGTTGTTCATCAACCATACGATAAAAAGAAGAAGGTCATTTGAACCTACACCTCCCAAATAAATTTTCTAGGATGTTAAAGTATTTCTATCAGTGCCATTTTAAAAGCAACGTGAGATATAGCACAATGTTGTAGAAACTCGTGCTCACATGATAAATATGCGCTCGCGACGTCGCTTTTGATTTAATACCAACAATTTTATATCATGGGACGCAGGAAGTATTTCATTGTCACAGATATTGTAATAAGTGTTATAGGAAGAGGGAAGGAAGATGAAAGCTGTATTCATTTATTCGCAATTCACACTATTATGAAATGGGACAACGTTGAACACAAATCAGTTACGAAGACTTGTCAGTAGCGTGAAACTTTATTCATCAGTGAAAACCTTGATAAAATCTGTTCAGTTGATACAGAGGTTCGAGCACAGACCGGGGACTGTGTATATTATGTACCTATACATTAATAGATAAGAGATAATATTATAATAAAACAACTTTTAACCGGATTAATCGCGTGTATTATTGGTTTTTGTTTTTCCTGACGTTTCGAACACTTTGCAACGTTCGTGGTCGCAGGAGGACTGAGGAGATAATATTATTATTGTTTAAAAACTTTTGTGAGACATATGCATATCAATTATTGCTCACAGGTATTACTCACGTGCATTTTTAGGGATTGCCCGACTCGAACTCGAACGGAACTCTTTGTCTTAAGCTGAGCCCGCGGTGAGTCGCGAGTCGAAAAAACTAGTCGGGAAATCCCGAAAAATTCACGTGAGTAGTAACCGGTGAACAATAATAACCATAACCTAAAATAGCATCACGCCTGTATTCCCCGAAGGTGTAGGCAGAGGTTCACACAATTGTACACCAACATTTCACCAATGCTGTTATTAAGTTCCATGTGGTGATGAGCCTATTGCCATCAACGGGGCACAATTCCAAACTCCGGGCTGCTACTGAGAATTTTACTAACAGAATATCTCAATAACTCTTTGCTCGACTAGTGAATCGAACCCGAGACCTCCTGCTCAGCAGTCGTGCCACTAGACCAACGAAGCAATAATTGATTGAACAATAACTGATAGAGATAATACGAAACTATTTCCCAACCTACAAATTAGATCTAAAATAGAACACCCCTCTCACCTCTGATCAGCAACCGGGCATTATTAAAATATTCACAACATGTCTTGGTTGTAAACACTTGTTCGACATGTTCGCTCCATAATAAATAGCTGTTCAAACAAGGCGTTTCGTTTGTACAGTCTCAACGTAAATTAACTTGTTACTGCACGTTGTGACACCAACTTGTCAACTTGGCTAATTATTTTAGTTTGAGGTAAGGCCGGGTTCAGGTGGCGATAGTGTGGCTTTGTTGTGGGGAAGCGAGATACGCTTGTTTTAGGGAGTGGCTGGGATATTCGAAATTATTTTAACTTCTTGAATCGGTACTGCAAGTGCTCTACTAACGAATTTCGCGTGGGTACCTCTACAAAAATAAGTATATAACTTTAAATATATATATATTTAAAGATATTTGGGTATCATACACCCACAAATGTTCTTATGTCTACTAATTGTTATCTTTATAATTATTAAACTGGCTCATTGATCTTGTGGGCGCAAGGGCGACTGTTGAACGTGTGGTCTTTGTTTTGATTCCCGGGCTGGGCAACGGGATTTTGACTTTCGTGACGTTGGAATTCTCAGTTGCCGTCCAAAGTCCGAAGAAGATTGTGCCCAGTCGATGGCAATAGCCTCACTACCATATAAGACTTAATAACTGCACTGGTAAAACGTGAGTGTATAACTGTGCACACCTCTACTTACCCCTTGTGGAATATATGCGTGATATAAGTAACTCTTGTCTTCTATAATCTATGCGTGATACGCATACTCGAAATAAAGTACCAACTCGTTTCCTCACTCACCCGCTATCAGCGTCTAAACACAACTTTAGTTTAAAACTATTTATAGTGAAATTTGGTTTCTCAAAGTTGGCTCCGTGATTGGCTTTCAAATTGTCTAACGGATAACGATTTAATATATGTAAGGTAAGGTAAGCAATTACAATGTTCGCATCCCGTTATAGATAATATTATAGTGGTATTTGGTATTCAATATTGATATGATGTTGTATTAATTAAAACTGGATTTTCCTCGTGAGTACATAGAATTAACGGTCTAAGCTTACCTGCCGTTTAACTATTGCGTCTGCTTCACGAAGATAACGGGTTCAATAGATGTAAAATTTAATAAATACAATTAGGTACTCATGCAATCATCTGTGCCTGCCTCGTTGGTCTAGTGGTCGCAAGCGCGGCTGCCTAGCGTGAGGTCCTGAGTTCGATTCCCAGCTCGGCCAAAGCGTTATTGGGTTTTCCTGTTAGGAAATTCTCTGTAACAGCCTGGAGTTAGGAAGATGGTGGTGTGACACCCCTGTGCTTCGGAGAGCACGTAAAACCGTCGGTCCTGCGCCTGATCTCTCTCCGGTCGTGTCGGATTGCCGTCCCATCGGACTATGTGAGTGAAACAAAATTTATAATTGGTATTATAAATAAATATATATGTATTTAATGAAGTACCTATATATATATATTAACACAAAAGTATTTTTTCTCTAATTATATCTTTAAATATATGTATAAAACTATCCTCTCACCTCAAGGGTCTTGGCTCTCTGGCTATGGGTTTATGAGTTCTCCAACAGTGAGATCAACTCCTCTTTTCTATCCCTTCTTTGCCTTGATCAGTATAAATATGTGGGGCAACTTGGGTGGTTAAGTATTATTTTTAAGTCCTTTGTCCTAAAATAGATAATATATGTAGAGGAAACCAAATCTAAAAGGACCTTTTCATCTTGTAGCCTTACAGAAAAAAACATGATTGGTCACACCTCAACACTATCCATTCACCTACTCATAGAACACACATTACACAAACTTTAACAATGCTGTATCAATAATTAGGATTACACTGAACAGAGTACTATTCATGTATGTAATGGGTAATAACCATGAAGTAATTATAATTGGTAATAACCGACGCCGACGCATCGTCGCTGGGCTGCTTCTCGGAATAGTGGGAATGCGCTTATGCAACATGGCGACTGGCTTACATAATACTTTTATTAATATTATTTTATTTTATTTTTTATTTTTATTCTCTTTTTGTCAATGTTATTTGGGGATTTACGGTTGGACAGGTTTCCGGTAATTTATCACTCTGTACGGTTTCTGGTAATTTATCGATAGCCAAACTATGTACGTATTACTTACCGCTTGAATTTGTTTGTTATTGTTATTCTTCAATGGAATTCCATGACGTCACTCTAAGGTTTTTGCTGAAAATCAGCGCTTTTGGCATTAGGTTAACCTAACGTCAGAGCATTATGCTGAGCAAACGACCTTTGTTTTTGCGCACATGCGACGCACAAATCAAACATGATAAATAATGCATTCTTATTTTGTTTTCTTGGAACTTAATTCTAACACAGGCAAGTATACGTTAAATGCTGTTCGTATGACCCAGCACACCACTAATTGATAACGAATACTTAATATTGTATCCAAAATACCTTTTAAATGTGTATTTGCAAATTGTTTTCAGTTAATAATATTAGTTTGTAATTTTTGTTTTGATGCCCGTATACCATAGATTATATAGACACTAATACTCACAGGAGTCGTAGAACACTATACTCATAATGAAGGTAACAATAATCATAGATAATTATACATTTAGATTGCACCATAGTTTAGATATTAGTCATTTGAGTTCCTTTGAAAGCGGAATTTAATCTGTGTTGTAAATTGTACACCTATTCGTGTTTCGCCACGTTGGATGGCGTGTAAAAATAAAAATCTTTTTCTTTCTTTCTTTCAAACACCTGTGATTGCGCGTACACTTGTGCACTATAATATCTCCTACGTACTTGGCTAATCTCCATGGAGATAGGCCGCCGTGACAGAAATATGGTTGGGACTATATTATTATTATTATTATAATGACTGTGAACGAAGAGGGAACGTATCTGTGTGTGAATACACTTATGCACTATAATATCTTCTGCGTACTTGGATAATCTCCGTGGAGATAGGCCGCCGTGACCGAAAATTTGGTCGGGGAATATTATTATTGATATTTGTAGCTATTAGGTATTCTATTAACTCTTAATAACAGAAGTTTTGAAGACGTTATATTAACAGTTCAGTACTTTAGGCATGTTTCTCAACAAATATATGATCTGTTATCTCGTGTTTCAAGTTTTGATATAAGTTTAGTTAGATCTTCACCGATCATAGTTGTTAGAACCCAATCTGAAGTTTGTCAATGTAATTAAGAATATTATTGGTCTTCTAGCTGATACCTGCGACTTTGTCCGCGTGGAATTTAATATACAACCTTCTTTTTTTGGCTGTAACCCCTATATGTTTTCGGTTAAAAAATTAAGTAAGTTACTCTTTATATAATCAGCTACCTGCCAGTAAAATCTTATCAGAATCGGTCCAGCCGTTTTGAAGATTAGATAGAACAAACAGACATACAGACAGACGGATGGACAGACGGACGTTTTTTTTTTTTTATAAATCTATGACCTTAAAAAATATTTTGACATTACAAACAGACACTCCAATTTTATTTATTTGTATTGATATAATGAAGGAAAATTACGAAATTTAATACGAAATCGACTAAAGATGTTTGTTGTTGTGATCTAGTGGTCCCAAGCGCGACTGCTGAGCATGAGATCTTGGGTTTGATTCCCAGGTAGGGCAAAGTGTTTTTGGGGTTTTCTGTTAGGAAACTCTCAGTAGCAGCTCGGAGATTGGAATTGTGCCCGGTAGATGGCAATAGGCTACCTATTACATGGGACTTAATAAAATAATAATATAATACCGTGTGACACTGATTATGAAAACTTAATAATAATCATTTAAGTCTTCTCGTGATCACGATCAATTCGATGCAAACAGAAAATCATGAATGAATATGTTAGAGTTTGTACCGCCACTATTTTGGTGGCTAGACTACACACTGGCTGTTTTCCTTGCGTCCAAAATCCCCAATGATCAACTTTTTGCAGGGATTATTGTACCATCGTATGACGAGGAGTGAACAGACAGCGGAAGCGAGTGAGGACAGCTGACAGGGTTAGCATTAATGCCGAATTTATCGGCTTTCTCATAGGAAGTGTGGCAAGCCCGCTACAGGCCGTTCTCTGTCACAGGTTTTATACTGAAGATGTTTTAAAGTTGGACTTTAGTATTTTTTTGACAATAAAATTAATTTTGACGTGAAATGTAATGCTGATTAATCTTTGTGGATGTACAGCCGCGATTGCATCACACCATGGCCCTTCGGAATGGTTTATCCAAGTGCATTACATATCCAAGGGTAGTATCTCTATCATGCATTTGGGTTTTAAAAATATACAGAAATATTGTTAGTGTTTCGATTTTTTTTTTAATAAAATGAAAGGTCGTTTCACAGAAATATTTGTAGGTGCAGTTATATCAGAGCAAATAAGTAAAATTTTGTCTTTCAGCCTGCCTCGTTGGTCTAGTGGTCCTAAGCGCGACTGCTGAGCAGGAGGTCTCGGGTTCGATCCCCGGGTCGGGCAAAGTGTTATTGAGTTTTTCTATCAGGAAATTCTCAGTAGCAGCCCGGACTTTGGAATTGTGCCGGGTAGATAGCAATAGGCTCACCACCCATTACATGGTATTTAATAACAGCATTGGTGAAATGTGGATGTACAACTGTGTACACCTCTGGGAACCTCCTTCGGGGAATACTGGCGTGATGCTATGTTTGTCTTTCAGCGTACTATTAAACCAGCACACCTGAGAGATGTTCTCGATGGTGTGTAAAGCCATGTCAGAGATCTACGGGTGGTTTAAACTCTGACACTAGGTTGTTCATCAACCACACGATAAGAAGAAGAAGAAGAAGCGTACTGTTGACGTATTCAAAATGCCAAATCCGCAGCCTCCAGCATCTATTTATTCTTATTACATTACATTACACATATATTCGCTTTTTGGGGGATTAGACTATCCTTCCTACTTCACATTTATCCCTCTTTGTTTCCTCAACTAGTATATCTCAAGTATGATTTTTACCAAGCTTTATGAAGAAAATCGGCTAAAAAGATAAGCCTTGGAGAGCCAAACCACCAACTGACAAACTCACAAGCACATTTACAATAATAAACTATGGATGAATACCATCCATTTTATAAATTGAGTTTCATAGAATGTCTTCAATGCTCAACTGAATCCAATTCTTTTATACCCTAAAAGCAATGCTGCTTAAACGTAATATATATAGACATTGACATCCCCCCTCCCCCCAGAGGTGAATACAGGTAAACCCTTTGAGACAAATTGAATCGACTTATCTTACAGATATTTGGTACTCCACGTATAGATCCTTAATACATTGCTTTTGGATAAGCTTTAAAAGAAAGACAATTTGGGAATAGATCTTTAAGAGCTCACGAAAGGTATGCTGTACCGACCCCAAATAAATTGGGTTAAGGGCAGGGGGATAATGATGACATGACCACATTTTTAGGAATTTTCGATTAAAAAAAAAAGACAGACAAGTCTATGGTCTTTTTCATCTTTTAAGACTTTTTCTCAATAATAAAGTTGTTTTTGATATTTCATGAGAGCTTTATGCTGAGATAGGGAGCTTTTTTTGGTGTCTTGCAGGTGGCTTAGTAAAACATCAAGTATGTACGTTCTACTACTATTTGTAATGTACTGTATATAATATTGTTTTAATTATCCATTGAGACTAGAATAAGTTTTTTTTTTCTTTCACTAGTATGAAGTGAGAAACAGTATGATAAAGGAACGTTGTGGAATGCAGGAGTATGTCGCGGCCAATGCAGCTACGAACCCGGAACATCGGTAAAATTTCGAGTAGGACGTGGTTTTTAGTCGGTAGGATTACGCACAACGTCCACACCAGATATAGGCCACTCAAAAAAAAAAATTGGAGCAAGTGTATGAAAGATTGAATAGAATATAAATTATTTATTTGCAAGGACTGAAGGTAACAAAATAATGGTGTTGCTGGCATAAAATAGTTGAAAAAGGTATGCGAAGATGTATTGGGCAGGGTAGAAAGAACTGCCAAAAGGAGATCGTTTTCTTTATGTATTACGGTGCAAACGAGCAAACGGATCGCCTGATGGTAAGCTATTACCACCGCCCTACCACCGCCCATGGACACCCGCAACCCCAGAGGAGTTGTAAGTCCGTTGCCGGCCTTTAACAGGGTTTGGGCCTCCGATACCCTCACTCACGCAGCGAAACACAACGCAAGCGTTGTTTCACGCCGGTTTTCTGTTAGGCCGTGGTATCACTCCGGTCGACCCATGCATGCGTCCATGGGCAGCGGTAATCGCTTACCATCAGGCAAGCCGTCTGCTCAGTTGTCCACTATACCATAAATAAAAATAAAAAAAACCCTTATTAAATCCGTAGCTTAAAAAAGTAATTACTATTTTTCAAAGAAACATTGAAAAAATAATGGACAAGAACGGGGTTTGAACCCGCGACCTTTGACGTTCCGGGTCATCACTCTACCAACTGAGCTACCTTGTCTCATTATTACCCATTGAAATTTTCAACCTTCTCTGTATTCGTCTTAAGGAGACGCCTATTATTATATTTATCTAGCAATCATTTTCAGATCTTTAGTAGATCGAGATAGTTCAAACCCCGTTCTTGTCCATAATTTTTTCAATGTTTCTTTGAAAAATAGTAATTAATATAGGCATTACATGGCCTCAACATGTATTAAAAAATATAATTATATATGACTTAATAAAGTAATAAATAAATGTATTTGCACATCTCTTTATGTTATAATACAATTGTGACATAAATAGTTTTGTGTAACATCCAACATGTGTTGTGCAAATAAATGAATTTGAAAGAGGTGCATATGTAGAATCGTAGCAAGTAAAAATCAATAGTTTCTGCCTACCGAAATAGGAAAAAGGCATGATTGTATTTTGTTCTTTTTAAAACAAAACTTACCTTGTAACTTGGTCTTGGTAAAGCCAGAAAAATGGCGCCTAAATGCGAGTTGACAAAATATATAAAATATTAACGGTGTCAATCGACCGGTTTATTCAATGTATCCACTTGTTTGGTACCTTTGATCCCTGTGAGACTCAGAAAGGGTTTGTGACGTGTCAATTGTGGGAACATAGGTTAGTACATAAATGTCACGAAGTCACGACTATTCCCTGAAGGTGCTCGCAGAGGTAAAGGTACTGTTGAACAACATTTTATGTCAAAGAGCATTTTTTATAAAAAGCCTTATACACTGATCTTTTGACTTTAAGAAAACTTTATTCTCTGAGTTTGTTTCGGTTTTTATTTTTTATTCCAAAATGGTACTACGTTTGGCAACCAATTCGCCTTATGGTAAGCGACGGTGTGGCTGAGGATGGAGCACGTAGATCCAAAAGAAATCTATTTACTCGTTTAGTAGAGTGGATATATTTGGGGAGTTGATGCAACTGCCCAGACTCGTCTCCCACAATGGTTGCACCGGACTACATCCCGAAACATGACTAGGTCGCTTCACGGCATGGCTTCTACCGGTGGGTGATAACCAGCCACGGGCGAAGCCTCCCACCAGAGTCGTGTGTTTACCACCCAGGGGCCACGTGTAGGGATTCCATTTTAAGGGTGCACTCCTACGGACGCGGGCAACTCAGCCCCCAAATAGAATAGAAAATTCTAGATTTTAATTTGACATTTAAAGAGTTCCAAATCACCAATTTACAGAATAAATAAATTAAATTTATATTACGATTGCATGCGAGTTGTGCAATTACCCTGTGAATGTCGACATATCTTTTTTCATTTCGCAAACAGTTGAGTTCTGTTAACTTTTCACGATATATGCGAGAAAATGTACAGGCATCGCCCAAAAATTTCGCCCTTAGATTATCAATCACAATACATTTGCGAAAAATCAGGTCAAACTTTAGTCAAGAACATCAATTTGATCCAAACTTTCCTCTACGTAATGTAATCGAAAAGTTCCCTTTGAAAAATGATTTCGTATGGTGCGTGAGAGTGCGAATTTGTGAGATCAACGTGAAAATACGTTTTTTTACGATAATTTCTAATTTAATGATTATAAAGCAAAATTCCTTCCCGAATAACAATGTTCGGCAAATTAAACATTAATAGAGACAACGTCCTCTGAGGTTTTTTCATCATTTCTTCTCAGAGACAGTCAGAGAAGAAATGACACCCGACTATTTAAAAAAACCTAAGAGTGTGACTTGGGAAACGGTCTTTAAGGATGTATTTACTTAAATAATAAAAGTATCACTACAAGTAATAAATTTCTGCAGAAAATATAATAAGGTCGTGAGAAGGCTTTGAACCTGCGTTTCCCGGATAAGTACTCCAGGCGCTCTACCAACTGAGCTATCCCGAAATAGCAGACAGAGAGAGATATATTCCATAAACTAGCACTAGTTTCATCACAATATTTTCCTTCACTGTTTTAAGCAGTGATAATCTCCTAATATATAAAAATCTCGTGTCACAGTGTTTGTTATCGAACTCCTCCGAAACGGCTTGACCGATTTTTATGTTTTTTTTGTGTATATTTAGTAGGTCTGAGGTTAGGTTTTTATACCCCTCGGTGATAAGGCTGGCCCTATCCAGTTAATTTATATGGTAGAACAACGTTTGCGGGTCACAGCTATTTAATTTATAATATCCACATAATTACAAAAAGTCGCAGATTCGAAGAAAAGATAGATCAGTTATAATTATATCTTAACTAAAAGATAGATACCTATTTCCAGTGTAGTTTCTGCCTACTCCTATGGGAAAAAGCGTGAGTTTATGTTTGTATGAATTATAGTTAATTTTCCATTAAGAATAGCCTAACTTGAAATTATCTTCAAAATTATTTTCATAAACAAAAATATAAAGACGAACTTGAACTCTGTCTACAAAAACAGCTAAATATGATTTAAGGTAATCATTATTAGCAACACCATTATCCTTTCAGAGTTAGTTTTTATTACAATCTACAGTTTTTTTATAACCATGTTTATCCATTAAAACTTCATTATTTTATGAGTAGATTACTTCGTTAGGTTTTCAGATATTTTCTCGAATAAAATATCTTCTTGTTTTTGGCAAAGAATTTTTCATTATTTTCCAGCACAATGCAAAAGAATAACGCGTATTGAGACCACTACACTCAGTTAAGACCTAAAAAACTGGTATTAACGCAATAATCGCAGGCAATAACATTTGCACAGTGCTCTGTTTGTGTTCAAACCGCGGGATCGAATCTAATTTGTGTGGCTTATCCGCACCGTCGTGCGTCCCAATATGCGCGCTTTAATGAAAATCTAAATTTAGATCTGCTGCTGTTTAGGCGTGTGTTTTTGCCTACGTTTGTAATAGTTTTTGAGCAATGTGCGTAATGATAGTTTATATAGTCTCAAAGCCGTAA
Organism: Xylocampa areola; assembly: GCA_935421205.1. NCBI lineage: Eukaryota > Metazoa > Arthropoda > Insecta > Lepidoptera > Noctuidae > Xylocampa > Xylocampa areola. Next base: position 19,666,194 of record OW285206.1, read on the forward strand.
GTTATATTCTCTCAAGGAGATATATCTATATCTGCCTAGCCTTTTCCCAATTACATTGGGGTCGGCACCCAGTCAAACCGGATGCAGCTTAATACCAGTATTTTACATGGAGCGACTGCCTATCTGACCTCCACAACCCAGTTACTGGGTAACACGATATCTCGTGGTATGACTGGTTGTCAGACTTTCACGCTTCTGACTACCCGTAACGGCTGACATAGATCTTAATTTGACAACCGGGACCGACGGCTTAACGTGCTCTCCGAGGCACGGAGGGGTCTCGGTATGAAAGGATGGTCACCCATCCACAGACCGACCACGGCAAGCGCAGCTTAACCTCAATCGATCGATCTGTGCGGCTGTTACTTAGCCACGAGCCCCTCTTTAAATGTTTATATCTCAAGGAGATATAAATATTTATAATAAATAATAATATAAATATTTACCTACTCCGTTGGCTCAGTGATCTAAAATTAGTCTTGCCTTTGATACAAGAAAGAGAACGCCACAAAAAGTTAGTTAGTATGGAAAAAATAATTGTCTAACGTTATTTATGTTTATGATACCTACTAGCCTGTAATACTATAGTCAGCTGTCTCTGTTTATCCCAATGTAAAGTAGGCGTGATGGTATGTATGTACTAGTTTCACTTCAGGGCATAAGCCTCTTCTTATAGAGATAATGATTTATTTAGCTTAATTGATACCAACTTTCATAGCAGGAAAAAAATTAAACGACCGAGGAATATTAGATATTAGTCACCGTTTATTGCTCACGTAATTTTTTTGGGATTGCCCGATTAATTTTGACCTCGAACGGAGCCCTTAGTTATGGGATAACTTAGAGCTCGACTCGCAAAATCACCGGGTCCTCAAAAATAATATTAACCGTAAAAAATAATGAAAATGAACATATCTCACAAAATATTCACCACAATCAACAAATATAAATAATACAATAAAATAAATATAACACAATAAATTTATACCAAATTTAGAACGGATAACCTAATAATATAATGTACTGAAATACAAAAAAATTACTTATATCTAAATACCTACTAAAAATACAAACATCATAACAATACTATACATACTTAGATACATTAAAAAGGAATATGAATACTTGAGCATAAACAAATATTTCTATATATACAACGCCTTCCTCTCTTCTAATTAACTATTTGCTGTGCCCATCAGGATCTACGATTGCTACCATGTTATTTATATTACCATCTTATCTTTACATTGTGGATTCGCAAAAAAGAATATGATTAAAAAAAAACTTATTATTGAGCAAGAAATAATTTGGGAGGAATTTTTGGGGTAGAGCTCAACCACCGATCTCCTACACCCATAAAAAGGCCATTGAACCCCAAAATCACAAATAACTCAACCAATAAAACCTACACAATTTGCACCAACATTACCAAGCCTTAAAATCTTAATTGTGACGTGCGGTTAATAGCGATTGCTTTCAAGCCGCCCCGGCACAATCAAAAGAGCTAAAACCGCACAGCGCCCTCTACCGGCCGATGTGAAGTGTGGCAGGTGCGTCCCAATGGCCCACAAAATCGGATCTAACCTCGGGATTAAATTTTGTAATGGTTGGTGGTACGAAACATAAGCGTTAGCGGTTAGCGGTAGCGGTTAGCGGTAGCGGTTAGCGGTAGCGGTTTCTGGCCATATACCTCCACAATGGAAGACATTAATAGTAATAAGCGTGGCCTACTGAACTAAAGCTATCTAGATCTGGTGTTTACGTCTTGTAGTGCCTGAAATGTAACAAATCTGTTTGCCACTTTAAAACCCTCATGGTGGACAAAAACCTAATAGGATGCTCGAACGTACATTGCGACGTTACCTGAGTCAAAGTTCTCAAAGCTCAATCCGTTTCAACTATTTAGGGAAATGTTACATTTTAACAACTCAGCAGAATAGAGTTGAAATTATTTCAATATGTTTCTTATACCATTTACTAAATGAGACTAAAGACGGCATTGTTGAAATGCGGGTCTACAACAATTGGTGTGTATACCTCAGCCTATCCCCTCGGGGAATACAGGCGTGATGCTGTATTTACACATGAGATGCCAATAGTTATGTTATATTTGACTGCCTTGTTGGTCTAGTGATCGCAAGTGCGGAACTGAGCATGAGCTGGGTTCGATTCCCAGGTCGGGCAAATTGTTATTGGGTTTTTCTGTTAGGAAATTATCAGTAGCAGCCCGAAGTCAGTAAGTTGGTGGTGTGACACCCCTGTGCTTCGGAGAGCACGTAAAGTTGTCGGTCCTGTGCCTTATCTCTCTCCGGTCGTGTTGAATTGCCGTCCCATCGGAATATGAAAGTGAAGAAAGAGGGAGTGCACCTGCGTTTGCGCATACACTTGTGCACTATAATACCTCCTGCGTACTTGGCTGATCTCCATGGAGATAGGCCGCCGTGACCGAAACACGGTCGGGAGGAGTATTATTATTATACTAAATGCCGCTCAAAGTGTATATCTTGGACCACACAGTCGTGAATCGTGCCTTTGACACGATTCGCTGGGTATCGATCCATGTTTACAGTTTCAATCGTTACGGCATTGATTAGCACCTTAACACCTTGTTTTTTATGTTTACGATTTATTTCTAAGGTTTTATACTTTGTTGTTTTGCTTTCATCGTGTTTGTCCTGTAGAAATGGTAGTTGTGCAGAACGCACCTCTTATTACAATTGTTTCTGAACCTTTTTTAGCTTTATACTTATAAATTTTATTATATTCTTTTGTTTTTATTTTTGCTTGTTTGTCGTTCTTTATTGAATCCTTACATTGATTATATGGTGTTTAATATTATTAGTACAGTTCAGTTTCGGCAATCACAACAGTATTAAATAAAATAATAAACATCTTTTTGTGATATTCTCTAGAACTGCCTCATTGGGGGTAGCAAGTGACTGGTGAGTGGTGAGTGTATGGTCCTATACAATTAGGGTTATTGCAGGGTTATTCTGGTAAAAAATCTCAGTAACAGGTCGGAGTTTAGAATTGTGCTCAAAAAAAAGGAATATACCCGTGACATGAAAATTCCTTTTTTTTTTGTCAGTAAAATTTTTATTTGCAACAGTGCACTGAATTCTGAAGCACCTTTCGAAATTTGGAGGCGAGGTGCTATAAACATTCTTCGGGATTTCCCGACTAGTTGCGAACTCGAACGGAGCCTTTATTCATAAGCTGAGTTTGACTCGCGACATCGCTGCGGGCTCAGCTCATGAATAAGTATAGTCTAGTCTAGTCGGGCAATCTCGAAAAAAGCGGGTGAGTAATAACCATTAAACAATAATTGAGGTGCCATGTAATTGAAAAACAAATTATATAACGTGTCAAACGTAAACGAAAACGTAGACGTTACGTAAACGTTCTAAAACACGATAACCCTCTCCTTACACATCCACAAACCGTACCTTAGCGATAATACAACTTATTAATTCAATTTTCAACGTAATTGCCATTATAACTTCAACACATTGACCTGAGCGGCATGCCAAACTAGGTAGCGCCATCCCTTTCTATCACAGCCCGACACACATATACGCTATCTCTTTCGATCCGGGTCGTAGGAAGTTGATCGAAAGTTTTAATTGCCTGTTCAAATTTTATTTGAAAAGCTATATAACATTGTTTTACGGCTATAAATGTAGTACGTGTTGTTTTTGTAATATTAATGCTGTATTTGTTATGTGGATGACGGCATTTCAATTATATTTATATGTACGGAAAACAGTTTGTTATGTTTTCTGTACAATTTATACAGTTATTTATTTTTCAAACTAGTGTTACAGAGTATATTGTTATTTATTCGTATTTTTATTGGATTAAAATATGTCAACTAGTAGCCATCTTTCTTGCTTATTGTGTGGTTGATGAACAAACTAGTGTCAGAGTTTAAACCACCCGTAGGACTCTGAAATGACTTTACACACCATCGAGAACATCTCTCAGGTGTGCTGGTTTCCTCGCGATGTTTTCCTTTACCGTTTTAAGCAAGTGATAATTAATTTCTAATACGCACATGACTCGAAGAGTCAGTAGTGGCCTTGGATTCGAACTTGCGACCTCTCACTAGCCAGTCTCACGGTCATGCCACAAGACTATCACTGCTCGGTTGGAACTAGGAGTACCAAATACAATATTTTATATTCTCCGGACAGAATTTTCGGTCATGGCGGCCTATCTTCACGGAGATTAGCAAAGTACGCAGGAGTTATTATAGTGTACGAATTTATGCAGAAATGGTGCACGCTTTCTTCCTTCACCCTCATATTCCAATGGGACGGCAATCCGACACGACCCGAGAGAGATCAGGCGCAGGACCCACGGTTTTATGTGCTCTCCGAAACACGGGGATGTCACGCCACCAGCTTCCTTACTCCGAGTTCTTACTGAGAATTTCCTAATAGACCCGGGAACTGAACCTAGAGAACTTCACGCTCAGCAGCTACGCTTGCGGCTACTAGACCAATAAGGCAGTCTAACACGTACACAAGGAACAATGTACCTAGATTACACGTGTATAAATCTCATCTTAGATAACTAGGACCAAACGCAAAATTTGGGGGCTGAGTTGCCCGCGTCTGTAGGACCTTAAAATGAATTTCCTACACGTGGCTCCTAGGTGGTGCAAAACAGGCAACACAACTCTGGTGGGAGGCTTCGGCCGCGGCTGGTTACCATCCACCGGACGAAGCCATGCCGTCAAGCGAACTAGTCGTGTTTTGGGATGTAGTCCGGTGCAACCGTTGTGGGAGCTAGTAGAGTAGCCTAGACCCGTCAGTTGCATTCACTCCCCAACTATCGTTCTCCCCAAATCTATCCACTCTACTTAAGAGTGAATAGATTTATTCTGGATATACGTGCTCCATCCTCGGCCACACCGTCGCTTACCATCAGGCGAGTTGGTGGCCAAACGTAGATCCATTATTGATAAAAAGAAAAACATTTATGTGTGCTGAAAGTTGGGCTCTCGAATAAAATTTCAATTCCCGTTCAACTTCAATAAATCAAGAGCATGCTTTAAAATGCCATATTAAAAAAAAAAAAATTACCAGGACCATTATAGCAATTATGCAAATATTGGCCGATAAAAATAGATATTATCGGTGTCGTGCGATCGAATCGTGCGATTTTATTGTCGTAAAAGCGCAAAATGATATTAATGGACACATTTACATTTAAGGGGTAGTTTGAGGGTTTGTTCGGGGTGTTTTATGGGGTCGTGGTCGAGTATTTTTGGTAGATCGATTGCAGTCCCGGTTTTAGACATTTTATAAATTGTTTTTATGCTAATCTCGATAGCGGGCAAGTTTTAAGAGTCGATTGGGAAGAATTGATTGTTGGTGCTTTTAGATGTCGCTCTAGATTATTCTCTTTAAATGGACACTCCATTTAAAAAGTAATTTACTAAAATAAATAGGACATAATTTTGAAAAAAAAAAACGGTATAATGATATTTTTTTATAAGTTTCCTTGAAAAATATTCTTTAATATCCATTATTGTATTAGTATTTACAGTTTTTAAATAGCTTTCCAGTCAAATACATACATAGCATCACGTCTGTATCCCCTAAAGGGATAGGCAGAGCTGTACATACACAGTTGTACACCCACATTTCTCCATAGCTGTTATTAAGTCACACTTAATAGTAAGTGATTAATTGTCATATACCGGGTACTATTTCTATTTCCAGCTTCGGGCTTACACTTTATCTAAATTGGTAATCGATCCCAGGACCTCATGCTCAACAGTCGCGTTTGGGACCACTTGACTAACGAGGCAGACAAATATAGCTTCCGAAAATACGTTGAACATTATGATAATTTACATACCTTAATACAATTACGTACTACATCAGTTACATCGGTCTCTCACCAGTTAATGTTAATAAGCAATTCCATAGGATTCTGACGTAATATTACATTTTGTAACTCAATTACTGTAACATGAAATACGTTCGATTCAAATGCGAGAACGAATCGAACTCAAAATTTATGACAATCGATTCTTATTGCGAGCACATACCGATGCGATGTATCGATTAAATGTAATGAGTGTGTAATAATTTTTTATTGGCTTTGTATTCAATTTTGAATTTTGTTTTTCAATTTATTTCTGGTAGTGTTCTGTGATTTATTGGTATGTATAAATTGTAGTGGTGCGAAAGCGTTGCCAGGTTCAACAAAATTTTTATACTGACTTGGCACTCCATAAACCCGACCAATTAGCCTTAAAAGCATTAAACGTGTCCAAAGCGTGTTTTTTATCTATTGCATGTTTGCGTACGCCGTGGTTGCCCGTGATTTCACTAACAATATTCGATCCTATACGAAAACCAGCGCTACTTCATTTCGATAGAGCAGTTTATGCTGAGATAGGGGCCTTTTTTGGTCTAGTGCAGGTTCTTAGTATTCTTAGTTTAAGTTTTTGTAATTTGTGTATTTTACTTATTACCATAACATAGCATCACGCCTGTATTCCCCGAAGGGATAGGCAAAGGTACACCCACATTTCACCAATGCTGTTATTAAGTCCCATATAATAGGTGGTGAGCCTATTGCCATCAACTGGGCACAATTCCAAACTCTGGGCTGCTACTGAGAAATTCCTAATAGCAAAACTTAATAACATTTTGCCCGACCCGGGTATCGAACCAGAGATGCTTAGCAGTCGCGCTTGGGACCACTAGACGAGGCAGTCCTTATTTTCATAAACCGTTTACGAGTCTTAAATAAATATTTTCGTTCTTTCTTTCAAAAAATCCGGATTTGGTCCTACAGTCCAATGTTTGGTTCAGAGGACCAAAAGACCAATAGATGGATTGATACGTAAGAGTGGCGGGTCCTACGTGTTTTTACCCTTCTGTATCATTCTGATTCGTGCCTCGTGCCGAGTTTACTTTACTATTCTCACAAAGCTTAAGCAAAGTAGGACAGGCCGTACAAGCAATTATTTGGTACCACCTTGTAACCCTAAAAATGTTCATCATTACAAAAATATTCTTATTATCACGATGGTTGACAATTTTTGAAGGCTTGTGACATGGCTTGAAACACCGTCGAGAACATCTTTTAAGTGTGTTGATTTTCTCACGATGTTTTCCTTTACCGTTATGAGCAAGCAAAGATACTCATTTTCTAATTTTGTGTGAGCAAGTGATAATTAATTTATAATACTTACAATCTTTGACTTGCTGGTTCAATGTTCATACCGTTATGCTACCATTGCTCAACACTAGAGTTGTAAAGTGACGGTCATATTATGTGACCGTCATTTATAATAAATGCTCGGTCATTTATTGTCACGAAGGACATATATTTTTTATTTTCTATAGACAATTACGTCATTATTTTATTCAAACACTTGTTTTTGTTATAATACATGCATACAAACATAAAGTCACGCTTTCTTCCCTTAGAAGTAGGCAGAAAATATAGAATGCAACCTACTACGATCCTTAAATACTCATTTTGTTCCCGCTTTCTATATAAATTCACACTTCAGTTAATGTTACACTAAATAACGTTCTGTTATAGAAATAATACTACATAGTAACGATTACAACGTTTAAATGCCATTTGTCCGTAATGACTATATTTGACGAATGTGACCGGTCAAATAGAGAAAATGTCCAATCTGCTCGGTCACTTTACAACTCTACTCGACACTGTTCACACTCATGAGTATTATTTATTTTAAAACGATAAACATACCAATCTCGTAAGAATAAGGCGGAATTATTTTGAAAAAATAGAAGGAAACGTTACTATAGGGGAAAATCTTGTTTATTTTTAGATCACAAGACCTCCATATTGATTACTGCTACCAATTCAATCTATTTACAACTTCAAAGCTTATACTTTGTTTTGTTCGTATCGAGAATAAAAAGAAAACATCGGTCTTCGGTTGAAGATTTTAACAAGTAAGAAACTCTATTTTTTATACTGTTAACATCAAGTTTGTTTCGTATAACATTGAGTTATACGAAACTAAGTTTTTGTTATTTATTAAATAAATCCTTTTTGCAGACAAATCTTCGAAAACATTAACGCATACATAGCGAACTCTAAAGTTATAAAATTTTGTGTAAAAAGAAGTGTCAGAGCGCCTGTTGTGAATTTTTTTCCACCAAAAAATTAAAAGCCTTTTTGCATATTTAAACTAATAAACAGAATTGAAGTGTCGGTCTGTGATTATAGATTACAAAACAAATCCCAAAATTAAAATGAAAGCTGATAGGTACCTACTACAGGTGTATTTATTATTAATCGAAAAGATACTGATTTTCCATATTAAAAAAAAAAACGGCAACATACGAAATGTCCAAGTCCGACGCGAAGGAAGTCGCGGGCACAGCTAATTCAAAATAAATTACTCAATAATTTACTATGTGACAAAAAAAAAAATCAAAATTACTCAATAATTTACAATGTGATTCAATAATTTTAAAAATTGCTCAATAATTTACAATATATTATAATATTTCTTCTTATTTCTTTGTGTGATTGTATTTAACATATTACGTTGATCGCTGCATACTTTTTGCAAAAATTACCTGTATTTTGCATATTGTACTCCAGTCGTGAAATATTGAGTTGAAAATCATTTAAGATAAATCTTTTTAAAAGCATTAACGCATGCTTAACGAACTCTAAAGTTAAAATATTAAATGGAAAAATAATACTTCTTACTTGACTTATTATTTACTTGAATAGTATTCTTTTTCCATTTAATATTGAAAATCATTTATTTAATATAATAATACGATGACGTAATAAATTGGAAAACAATTACTCATTTTGAGTAATGACGTCAGAGACGTAGCGAATGGGAAATAACGTTTCAATCATTAATGTGTAGTAAATAAAATGATTTATTGCGATAGAGTGAGGCTTGGTGACTGGCGGAGCGGAAAGCGTGTTGGCGTTAACAAATTTTAGATTAACTGTAAAAAATATATTTGACTCAGACTTTCTATAAAATATATCAGTAGTTCATTGAATTGCGGAATGATGAGTATAATGCCTACTATTTTAATTAGTATTTGCGATATGGAAATAACAGCTTAAATATGGAACTCTTTCTTGAATTGATTATTTATACTACTATTTATCTAGTACAACATTTCGTAACTAAGGAAGCGCAGCTTGCGTGAACGGTCTGTGGATGGGTGACCGTCAATTTATATCGAGAACCTCGGAAAGCACGTTGGCCTCGATCTCGGTTGTCAAATAAAGGCAGCCGTTACTGGTAGTTAAATGTTTGAAAGTCTGACAAGCAGTCTTATCACGAGATATTATGTGGAAGCCAGATAGGCAGTTATTCCATGTGAAACACTGGTGTAAATCTGCATCCAGTAAAACTCGTTAAACTGGAAGCTGACCATGACGTAACTGGGAAAAGAATAGACAGATTTGATTTACTTAATGTACTAATTCAAATCGCTCAATTGCGCACTCAAACCCGACCCTTACTCCTCATGTCTACATGTTCGCTCACACTCAATGCATTCACTTATTCATTCAATTATGACAGTGACAATTACAAAGTGATTTAAATATATATATATACCAGATATTGAAGAAAAAAAAAAACATAGCATTACACCCGTATTTCCTGAAGGGGTAAGCAAAATGATGAAATGCCATTAATAAGCCTCATGCAATTTCGAACTGCGGGCTGCTACTGACAATTTCCTAACAGAAAAATCTAATAAAATTTTTCCTGACATAATAAAAGCCAGGACCTTACATTTAGCAGCCGCTCGTTCATGTTTATGCTACTAAAAATAATGTTTAAGTCACATTTATTTAAAACTTTAAAAAAAATATTATCCTGAAATAATCAAAAACACAAAAGACAAGAAAATCCTAACCTAAACTTTACTGTCAATTATTTTATAATTTATTTTGTCAGCATCAAAGGCAATTTAATTAAATGTAAATTGAACACGAAAGCAGCCTTCAAGAAAAATATCAGACTACAAAAGAAATTATGTACAAAAACCACTATTTTCATTTTTTCGTTCATCATGAAATTGTGTATTAAATTAATTTTGTTTTGTTTATAAGTGTGATAATTATAGCTGAGTAATTTTGATAATTGTAATATTTTGATTAAGTACGCCGGGAATTAATTACCGCGAATATTCGAGGACACAAAAAAACTATAATTTTATTTGATAACCTAATGGCACGACTGTTGGACTAACAAGTCAAAGATCGCAAGTTCGAATCCAAGGCATGTACAACAATCCTTTCGAAGTCATGTGCGTAATATAAATTAAATATCACTTGCTTAAAACGGTGAAGGAAAATATCGTGAGGAAACCAGCACACTTGAGAGATGTTCTCAATGGTGTGTAAAGCCATGTCAGAGACCTCCGAGTGGTTTAAGCTTTGACATTAGCTTGTTCATCAACCACACGATAAGAAGAAGAAGATTTGATATACGACTATTGCGTGTTTTCAAAAGGGTAACATAGATTTGTAACTGTCTGATGAAATCCTGAGTTCAATTTCCGAGTCTGGTAAAGTGTTATTGGAATTTTCTGTGACGATATCCTCCGTTGTAGCCTAGAGTTTGGAATCGTGTCCGGTTCACGGCAATAGGCTCATCATACATTGCATTTCTTAAATTTCCAAACCACCTTTAATTTCTTTGTTATAACAGTAGGTATGGGTGAAATTTGGGTGTACAACTAGTGGTGTGTTCATCTCTGGCTACCCCCTCGGCGGATTACAAGCGTGATGTTATATTCGTGTAGTTTTTTAAAGAAAATACTTCGAGTTAGTAACAAATAAACGCAACAATACACCATTTAGTCCACAAATTCTAATAAAAATAGCACTTGCGTAATCATTGTACCGTTAGGAGCGGATACGAGGTAATTCATCTGTAGCCCAAAAGAGTACAGTTGAGTAGGGAGGGGTATTTACTTCCCCCAAGACTTGGCCACTCCACCACGTTGCGGAAATAATAAATAAAAGTACCGTGAAACTGGTTATTAAACGACGGTTTTTTTTTTTACTAGAAAGACGGGCCTATTTAATTGTGAAAAATATTAGTTATTTTTGTTTTGTTTTGGCTAACGCTAGGGGTTTCTCTCGTGCTGTTAGTGCAACCTGCAGGAAAATTTTAGGATGCTTCAGTAATCCCAGTTTAAAGTCAGCTGTGATTGTGTGTGGAGGATCCAATCTAGTCATGTGGGAATTATGGCTGTATGGTGCTATTCCTTGTTTGATAGACTGTACACGAGTTATACTTGTGTTAGGGGATGAGTGTCTCAAACCTTAAGTGATAAATAAAAGAGAAAAAAATGACACCCTGAGGCACAGCTTCGTAATGGTAGTAATAACACTTCATTACTATTTAATAAATTATCCAGTAAATTGCTGCCGTAATCCGGTTAGTGTTAACGAGAAAATTTGCTGTAAATTAATATTACGTCCATTTTTGGGCACCTTATTCAGCCAGACTTCGTACTATTTCGAAAAAGAGAGGGCTTAACTTTTTTATTAATTTAAATCCCAGTCCTAATTTAGTCCAACCTCATTACAATCTAAATTTATTTTTACAATTTCCACAGTTCTAGCGTCCGTAACCAACAAATATACAAAATGACGCAGAAAATTTCCCTTTGAATAAATTTCATTTCTAAGCAAAGTATAATCCTCGTCTTGTTAAAGATAAGGAGGAGCATTAATTTGAATTCATCTCATTACGGTGTTCCCGTCGACCACTTGTTCCGAATAAATTATGAAAGACACGCGAAAATGGTTTATTATCCCTGCCAACATTCTATCTCTCTCTTTTTCAAGGATTTGTGTTAGAGCGAGGGAGACAAACGGTTTTCAAGTGTTTCGGATGTATGTGCTTTTGGCGAGTCTACTTTTCGTCTTTTTGGCGTGGTGTAGATGAGTTTGGTGTGCTAGTCTTCGTTGTAATTAAAACAAATACAAAGAACATGTACAACATTAATTTGGTTGAGATCTTGATCAGCAGTACAACAGGCTGTTATAAAAGATAAAATTTACTACTTGCAAAATTTAAAACTTAGGAAACTGATGGTAACTTGTTTTATATATCCACTTGACGATCCCTGCATGGTTCCACTCTCTTTGTTATTTATTATTTGGTCTCCGAGTATGTTTCGGCATTTCTTCTCATAGTTGAACAGGAAATGCCGATGCTATCTAGTTTATAGAAATGTAAAAGTGTCTTCAAAAGATCTATTTACAGAAATATAATCATTTATATGCACTGTAAGGCATTGAAAATCTTATATCTAGCATCAATCATTAAAAAGAAAAAAAAACCCAGCCCATATTGTCCCACTGCAGGGCGCGGGCCTCTTCTCATACAGAGAAGGCACGAGCTTGATCACCACGCTAGCTCACTGCGGGTTGGCGATTTCAGACTACCAAGTCCAGGTTTCCTCACGATGTTTTCCTTCACCGTATGTTTGTGATGTCTTAGATTAACTAAGAAAGTATATATGACATTGAAAAACTCACATTGGTAACATGCCAGGTTAGAACCCACAACCTGCAGCTCAGGAGGCGGGTCCAGAACTACTCGGCCACCACGACATCAGCATCAACCATTACATATTTATTATGTTTCAGATCAGAAACGTTTGTAAAAGTATTTCAGTATATTTGTATAGACCAACAGAAATATTTAAAATTGCCTCGTTGGTCCAGTCCCATGCGCGACTGCTGAGGGTTCGATTTCCAGCAATCTGGAGTTTGGATTTGTGACCGGCAGATGGCGATAGGCTCACCATCTATTACATGGGACTTATTAGCAGTAGGAAGTGACTGATTTGGAATTGTGTTTTACGTGTGATATTACAACTGTTTAAAGATCACTAGTTTTAGTATAATAGTATTATAATTTTAACAATCACATTTTCCTAACTATCGAGAACATCATTTGTCACGGTTACTAACGTCAAGTAATAATCAAACAAGTTGATTCACAATCGTAGAGGATGACAAATCCAATTTCCTGTGCCCCTCTAAGTAATTTGTACGTAGCTTTTAGTTAAAACGACTGGTCTATTAAAACAAAATTAATTTGCGTAGCAATAATTAAATGTGTAATGGAATTTTGCCTTTCATGTCGTGTTGGGTGTTTAGGGAAAAATAATTTGTTACGCATATATTTTTGTTCATTAGAGGTCTGCAAGATTTTTATGAAGAAAATGTTGATAAGTTAATAAAATAAGACGCAATATCACGCATGTATTATCGAAGGGGTAAGCAGTGTACACACTTGTACAACCAACTTCACCTTTGCCGTTATCATATCCCGTTTAGTAAGTGGTGAGCGTTCTGCTGTCTGAGAATTTCTGAAGTAAAACCCTTTGCCTGACCCAGGAGGTAGAGTTTGCGGTATCAGCGCTTGCGTTGCGACCGCTAACTGAATGATGCAGCACACGAATAATTCTAAACATTTATATTGTCATGATGTCGTAATATTAATAAAATAATATTTTAAAACGATTATAAAATTGATAAAGGTCCCAATAATATTTTTTCTCATATATCTTCCAGCCAGTACAGACAGCGATCCGTTACATTTTTAACCGACTTCCAAAAAAGGAGGAGGTTTCTCAATTCGACAGTATATTTTTTTTTTTTTTTTTTTTTTTTTTTTTTTTTTATGTGTGTTCGGGGATAACTTCGTCGTTTATGAACCGATTTTGATAATTCTTTTTTTGTTGGAAAGAAGATATCCCAACGGTGGTACCATGGTAAGGAAACCAGGATCTGATGATGGATCCTCGAGAAATCGAGGGAAACCTTCGAAAATCGTAGGGGCGACTAGTGCATTTGTTAATTTTTTCATTAAGTATTTTAAAGCACTACTATTTAATGAAGGTCTGGAGTCGATCTGATGATGGAGCCGAAAGACGATCTAGGGAACTCTTTAACGATTTACAGCAATTACCTGGTGTTTGGGCTTGATTAATTTGTATTGATGAGAACTTTACACCTAGATAGGTTGTGACTGTCATTAGGGGTCTGATGATGAAGACGAAGGACAGTCAAGGGAACTCCTCAACGTTTTACAGTAGCTACCTTGTTTTGTATGTATGTCCGTCGATATAATTGTTTGAAAGAGTAGTCCCCAGAGGTGGTCCCATTTCAATTTAGTGAAGATCTGATGAAGATCTTCGAAGTTAGACGATGGAATTCTTCAATAAATCACAGCAAATCACTCGCAATTGCTGTAATCGCATGTTCATGTATAGTTCATGCCACTCAATACATACATAGCATCATGCCTGTATTGCCCGATGGGGTAGGCAGAAGTGTCCACTGTTGTACACAAACATTTCACCGATGCAGTTATTAAGTCCTAGCGGCTTTCGAAGGCCTACCCATATTATTAAATTACTAAATTAACTTATTTATGAAGTATACAAACTTATATATGACCTATACAATATATATATTAGACTTAAAACTAAAAAGACTAAAATAAATTAATTTTAAACAAAAAATAAAAACCGCCTTCCAAAACCTACTACACTAAAAAGTTTAAAATAATATCAAAATTTGCTTATAATAAAATAATTTTAAAAGAACAATATATAATAATAATCTGTTAATTTTGGAGTCGGTGCCTGATGTATGTGGGGTTTACAACCAGATACAAACGCCGGTAACATAACCACAGCACAACGAACATAAGTGACTAACAAGAGGAAAACAATAACCCTCTCCCAGTACAGGCACCGACTCCAAAATTAACAGATTATTATTATATATTGTTCTTTTAAAATTATTTTATTATAAGCAAATTTTGATATTATTTTAAACTTTTTAGTGTAGTAGGTTTTGGAAGGCGGTTTTTATTTTTTGTTTAAAATTAATTATTATATGTATTGATGATGATTGATTGTACCTAAATTGTAATTTCTGTGTAATGTAACTCGCTACTAATCCCTAACTCAAAGTAAACGTGCTCTCAGTGGCAGAGAGCCTTAATATTGTTTTTATTTGCTATGACCGCTAGAATCCTGACATCTGTCTACATGTGAGTTTTGCACTGAAACGTCCTAACGCCTATGCTGTTATACGTACTTAGTTTCGTAATACTATCAAGATACCACCTCTGTCTTAAAAAGGTATTATTTGTAATTTTAAAAGAATGACTATTTATTATCAAGCCGTAGTACAAACACAACTTAAATAAAATAAATATATAAAAAAAAACTATTTAAATAAACACAATGAAGAATACAAGATATGTCTTTGAAAAAGCATTAACGCATGCTTAGCGAACTTCTAAAGTTACAATATTAAATGGAAAAAGAATACGGTCGCGAACAGGATTTGAACCTGCGCCTCCCGGATAGATACTCCAGGCGCTCTGACCACTAAGCCATCTCGACCTCTGCTCACCACCGCGAATTCTTCTTCCATATTTTAACACGTCTTATGGCGACGTCATTGCAATCAATTCAGTACCTACCTATATATATATATATATCTTTTTCCATTTAATATTGTAACTTTAGTAAAGAATACATTGAGTATTGACGCTGTCATAATTTCCTAAAACCCCGTAAGCCATACATACGGTAATGACAAACAAAAAGCATTTACCGTACTTTGCAGTGACAAACATAATAAAATCTTCAGCAAACCCATCATCCTCGCTATTTACATGAGCCGCCACCGCCACTGTATTGTTTTTCAATCGGCCCCTTGTCTCCGAGGGGGATGACGTCATCGTAAACAATATGGCCGCCGCTCGAGAATGTTTTCGCAGAATTACGCTTACACCGTAACATTTTGGAGATTAACCCGAAATGAGGGATGACGTAACGGTTTCTTGTGTATTTTTTTTAAGAGTTTTAATTTTTGTGTTTTTCTTGCCTTTTTTTAGAAACTAATTAAGTGTATAAACAAAATGTATTACTTCAGTTTCTCAATTATTTAGTCAGGACCTATTTCCGTTGTTAAAGTATTGTTGTATGCATGTGGTTTTCAATTCTACTTCTAGTTAAGATCAAGTTATAGGTATAGCGAAATCGCTATACCTATAACTTCAGCTTAAGGAAATCCTTAAGCTGAATTCCTGGATTAAAAATTGTTCATAATAATAACACTGACTACTTCGTTGATCTAGTGGTCCCAAGCGGTCTCCGGTTTTATTCCCGGGTCGGGCAAAGTGTTATTGAGTTTTCTGTTAGAAAATTCTCAGTAGCAGCCCGCAGTTTGGAATTGTGCCCGGTAGATGGCAATAGGCTCACCACTAATTACAAGGGACTTAATAACAGCATTGGGGAAATGTGGGTGTACAACATTGTACATATCTGCCTATCCCTTTCGGGAATACAGGTGTGATGCTATGTTATGTTATGTCATAATAAGAAAAAAATGAGTAATACTGTTGTTTCTGTTTCAGAAACAAGTACACAGCTATTTGCCTTTCATATACATCTGTACTGCTTATTGTACTAGTGATGGCAAGCACTGCGTATGAGATTGGGGACATAGATTCAATACCCGAATAAGGAAAAGTGTTATTGAGTTACAGTTCGCTACGACTACGTAGCGAACTCTAAAAATATAATTTTTAGTGGAATAAAAACTACGGTCGTGAGCAGGATTTGAACCTGCGCCTCTCGTATAACTACTCCAGGCGCTTTTTTGATTAAGTTTTCCATCTCAGTAGCAGCCTCGAGTTACTAAAATCATAAAAGTTCTAAATTCTTCAATTATTTAATATGTCCTTGTGCAAAATTTGGGTGTTAGATTCCAGTACGCTACTACCCATCTGTTGGAAAACACAGGCGTGATGCTTTACTACGTTTTTGAACAACAGTGACAATGTTTTATTGACCTGTCTTGACATTTTATTGAGTTTGACATGTATAAAAATTTTCATTTAAATACCTGCTTATACTGTATTTTAAATATGTATTTAAATTCGTAGCCCATAAAACATGCTGTAAATGTGAGCTCAATGTAGAGATTAGTGACTCATGTGACATAACTAGTTAATTGTATTCGTAGCATTATTTATTAGATAATATTACATCTCACACATTAACCTCCATTGTTCTTGCACCTACAAACTTTGTAACTATGCAAAGATCTTGCATCTTTATTGTATTATTTTATTTTAAAAGAGTGTCTATGGAGTTTCTTGCCGGTTCTTCTCCATAAGACCAACTTTTTGGAACCGTGCAACTAAAATCAATTGACGTTTCATAAGTGCATGTAATTTTGCCTATTTGAAATAAAAACCTTTGACTTTGACTTTGACTTTGAACATCTCCATTTACGTCAACTGCAAACATCGTTACAACACATTCACAAACAGATTCAACAAAAATGAAACCTGAATTAGTCGAAACACTAATTAGAATGTAATTCTAGTGTAGTCTACGACCTAATCAAAAGCCTTTCCTAGTGTCACAGCAACCAGGTTGTGTCGCCCTCATGTTCCAATTTGGTCCCAAATTCTAAGCCCTTCGCTTTCTGCAGCAGCCTCCGTGCGAACTCGTCTAGATTGGATTGTGGTGTAAGCCATAAGCGGAGCGATTTTGTTGAAAAATATTATTGCCAGAAACATATTTTTGCATGTGTGTCTTGTATGTAGTTTATACATAGGGTGAATTCGTATGTTTTTTTTTCCAAAATCCAATGATGCAGTTTTCGTTTTCATCAAAAACAGGCCCGAAACTTCTTTGTGTAGATTTCGCAATTTTTTATAGTTACAGATGTGGCCATCCACGCCCACTTGAAAATTTTACCCTGTATATTTATGTTGGGCCAAGATAAAAATTGAAATATTGGACATTGTGCTACAGTAAGGGATATGTCCCTAAACTTCATACCAAAACTACGATTAATAATTAGAACAGGAGTTCCACATCCGTACAAAGAATAATATTAGAAAGATTATCAAGCCTGTATTTCCTAAATGGATAGACAGAAGTACACCCACATTCCACCAATACTGTTGAGTTCCATGTGGTGAGCCTAGTACCATCTTGTTCTTCTTGCCCTGGTCCCAAGTTATTTGAGGTCGGCACGATAGGTTTTTCTCTTTCATTCTCCTCTGTCAGTCAGATTATCGTACATTTAATTCATATCATCCCTCACAGAATCCATCCATCTTTTCTTTGGTCTCCATCTTCCCCGCCATGTATCTACATTAATTTTCACTACTCTCTTAGTCACATGTTCCTCTTCCCTCCTTATCACTTTAGCATATTTCTATTTACCGGGCACAATCCCAAATTCCGGGCTTCTAACAGAAAAACTCAATAACATTTTGCTCAACCTTACTCAATTCACCCGCGCTTGCCACCACTAAACCAAACAATATTAGATTAACATATTTTTTATGCTCAGACAACAAGCTTATTTTGAGTTGGTAAAAACGGAGCATAGGAACTTGTTTAATTACTCTAAGTGGCACACTTACAAAAATTGAATTATAACCCGCCCGTCGTTAGCAACTTGTCCCCCAAACACATTACCACGCCCGCCAGTTTGCGACTACTTCATTAAAAGTGCCTTATAAATAAATTGCGCCGCCTGCATCGTTTCACATGCAAAAACATTAGCTTTAAATATTGTGTAAATACTATTTTGTTTTCGTGCATTTCATAATATTCTCCCACATTTGTGACACGCTACGCGTTTATAACTTGTTCTCCGCTCTTCGCTCGCAATTTCATTAAAAGGCACAAACAAAATGTAAGGCAACACGGTTACTACACTTTGTATTACAATATTAAAAGTTCTGAGAATCATGCCTCGTTAATATTTATATATGTACTGTTATTAAACTATTTTGGAGGTACACTACTTGATACTAGATTACTTTGACTTCGACATTACTTTCATTCTCAATACAACTCTTTGTTTCGAACTTCTATTCACGCAGCAAAAGATCTTAAGCGTGACAGATAATTAAATCATATCATTGCTTTCTGATTGTCTGGCGAGTCGCGACAACGCTTCTAGAAGTGATGCGAACGAAACGCAGCGGCGCAACACGTTCTTTACTTATATGGCTCCAAATATTATTGGATCTTTTCTGGAGATATATTTTTAATATAAGCAGTGATAGCCTGGTGAAGGCGGATCTTCGGGAGCTTTAAGCCAATTATTGGCAAAAACTGCCAAAGACCGACCCATGTGGTTCGTTCTCACATATGGGAGGCCAACAGTCATTTTGGGGTACTAAGCCAACGGAGTAAGTGATAGCCTAGTGGTATGATGGCTAACACTAACAAATCAAAGGTCGTAAGTTCAAACCCAAGACACGCACCGATTACATTTCGAAGTTATCAATTGCTTTGTCACTCTTAGTTAAATTGATGCCGTGTAAAGCCATGTCAGAGGGCTAATAGGGCTTAAATTCTGATACTAGGTTGTTCATCAACCACACAATATCAGGAAGAAGGTTGTTAAAATAGTCATATAAGCTAAGATAACAGAAAATGATATTGATACACTTGACTCCTTTAAAGCTGAAATACTCATTACGAAATTTAATCAATCTTAGAATAAACAGAAAACGTTAGCTATATTACTGAATAGTGTAAATTACTATGACATTGTACAAATTTCAAGACCGTGACAACTGTCTTACTCATCGTAATTGAGAGATCCAACAGCGTGACACTCATCTCTATACCAACAAGATAATGTAGTCAAATATCTTGGAACATAATTAAGGTTCTCTTACAGCGTGAAACTTGTCCCGCTCGTGAAGCGTCCGCCCGTCGCTCCGCTCGACAACTTCATTAAACGCGTTGCGCAAACAAACGCAGCTGCAACACGCTCCCGACACTCTTTGTGTGACAATCAACATTTTTGCTAGCAACATGTAGAAATAGTGGAACAGTGATTGTCAATGTATTAAGCACTGTATGATCTTTTTAGTTAGGTTTATTTTAGTGATGTGTTATGCTTTTGATTTTAAGGTCTATGGTCTTTCTTGTATGATTGATACTAAAAAAAAATATGTGGTTCTTTGAATGTTGACGCAAGAAATCATTTTTTAAATAGGAATTTTTGTATTATATGAATTTAAATTTGGAAAAAAGCTTGTCAGTTTTACTTGACGAATCAAATTATTGTTTAGTAAATTAATCTGTAGACGACTTAAATCGCATAATACATTTTTAATAGTTGCGTATAATTGCATATTTTTTTGGCATTACAACCACCTCATTCTCTGAACAACACGACAGGTCAAACAAACCACTAATAAACTACAACATAAACTCCGACACATCAATAAAAAAACAAAAACAACTGAACAGGCAAACAACGGAACAACACACGACATGTCCGCAAACATTTTCATTTCGAAATGTAAATTTAAAAATGGAAACGAACATGTTTAAGCGGCACCGCATTAATCACTGGCTGGACATGTTGAATATCTAACAGGACAAAGCGGGACATTGAAAACTGTAAACAATTGCGGAATGACGCCGCGGACATTATGCGGCAATATGTGGACTGAGGCTGTGTGGCCAGTCTGTACTATGTACTTTATAAGTAGGTCTTAGAAGGTGATTCTGTAATTTTTTGGAGCATGACTTTGTTTATGCTACCTAATAGGCTGAAGAGATATTGTAGAAATAGTCATGGTTCTAAGTTTTCGGTTAGTTTTGCGTTGTATTTTCTCAATGATCTGGTGAGAAGATATTTCGTTTCAATGGGCACTTAAAAGCTCTAGTTTGGTATAAGGTTGGACCACTAAAATAGTACGTTTTCTCTTGAGTTTTTTGAGTAAATAAAATGAGATCCTACGACATGTATCTATCGATAAGTGAAATAAACCTTTTGGTGTATAAATTACTACCTGAAAACACCTTGTATACCTACACATTTTTGTTTGAAACGTATATAATTGAGACTATAGATAATTATGACTCAATTTAATGATTATATGATTGTGAGACAAACGAGATGCTGATAATTATTATAATTAATTATAGACCAAATTCTAAACTCCGGGCTGCTACTCGCGAATTTTCAAACTGAAAAAAAAAAAACTGTTTTTCCTGGGCTTTGTTTGATCGGGAAATAGAACCCAGGACCCGATCAGCAACCATGTTTTACATGACTGCCCAAAAGAAGGAGTTTTATGTTTTAGGGTTCGTGTATGTGTTTGTAAGTATTTACGTATGTATGTAAGTAGGTTTGTGAGTTTTTTTGTTCCACCATAACTTCTAAACGCCTGAACTGATTTCGATGTATGGGGTATCGTTAGAATCCTTACATTGTCCTGAGTAATACAGGTAAGTCAGATTTAAAAAAATTGGCAGGCATGCCTTTTATATTTTATTTAATATCATCTTGTTACATACTAGAGCAAGGCTTCCCAAACTGTGTGTCGCGACGCCCTTAGGCGTCGTGGCGTGATCCACATATGTTATGGCGATACACTCGGTAAGTCAACAGACAGGCCATCTAATGTAGAATGCCTGACGTTGTTACCGAGTAGGCGCAGACTATAAAGATTGTAAACGTTATTTGGTTTATTTTTGATAACTTGTTACTACGCTAGAATTAGACACTAGTAGGCACTATTTGGCCAGAAGGGAAGGGGGGAGTCTCAAAAAAATTGCGAACTCCCAAGGGCGTCACAGTAAAATTTTGTTTGGGAAGCCCTGTACTAGAGTAATGTTATAGTTACCAATATATAGGTATTTCTATTTAATAACAAGGACGAAATTCTTTTACAATATCGAGGTGAAAAATACTCAAGAACAAAGATTACTCCAGCATCAAATGTCATAAGCTGCAACGTTGCCATTTTTCTAATAAGGTACAATTCTTATTCTTAAAGGAAACATTTTCCTCCGTACAGAGAAGAATTTACTTCACTTTCCAAGAAGAAGAATATTCGTCCGTTTTGTGTGTTTTCATATCTAACAAGGTAGCGAACTTTTTGAACTGGCAACTCTATTACAAAGCTAAATATTGAGTTAAAGAGCGAACAATAATTGGACGAGTAGTTGTACGTTTTGTAGTACTATTTTAATATTCTATAACTTCTTGGACTGGAAGTGCTTGGGCATGTACGAAACTATAAAAATTAAACAACTTTTAACCGAATTAATCGTGTGTATTATTGTTTTTTATTTTTGTTTTTATCAAAAATGGATTTACGTTGGCCACTAACTCGTCTGATGGTAAAAGACGGTGTGGCCGAGGATGGAGCACGTATATCCAGAATAAATCTATTCATTCTTAAGTAGAGTGGATAGATTTGGGGAGAACGATAGTTGGGGAGTTGATGCAACTTCCCAGACTCGTCTCCCACAACGGTTGGTTGCACCGGACTACATCCCGAAATATGACTAGGTCGCTTCACGGCATGGCTTCGTCCGGTGGGCGGTAGCCAGCCGCGGCCGAAGCCTCACACCAGAGTGGTGTTGCCTATATTGCTTCACGCTGCCACGTGTAGGGATTCCATTTTAAGGGTGCACTCCTACGGACGCGGGCAACTCAGCACCTAAAAATTGGTATTGATTTTCCAGAAGGTCTTCGAACCGATAGAAACCAAAAATAAAACAAGGCAGTGATCGCGACATCATCGATGAAACCACATAATATTTATAGAATGATAAAGAAATTTGTATGACGTCTTCATAACTCCTTTGGGGCACATGTAGCTAAATGCCAGGATATCTCTTAGTAAAACTGTTAGTTTCAAGACTGAACTGGACTTTGCCCGACCCAGTTATCGAACCCAGGACATCACACTCAGCTTTTTAAAAATTCAGAAACAACATAACATAGGATCACGCCTGTATTACTCGAAGGTAGGCAGAAGCATTCACACACATTTCACCAATGCTGTTATTAAGTCCCATGTAATAGGTGGTGAGTCTATTGCCCCCAGGCACAATTACAAACTCCGGGCTGTTACTGAGAATATCCTAACAGAAAAACTAAATAACAATTTGCCCGACACGGGAATCGATACCGAGACCTCATGCTCAGCAATCGCGCTTGGGACCACTAGACCAACGAGGCAGTTAAATTCCGAAGTGGGTCAAAAGATGGATGGGGACATAAAAAAACTACAGGAAGGCAATCCCTTGGACCCAGCAGTATGTAAATACTTTACATATTTCCATATTGATTTGGGAAGCAAATTCAATGGGAGTGGGCGTCTATGGAAATCAATTGACAAGAAAAAATATTGGTACGGTTGTTTGTTATGCTACTAGGTTTTTGTTTAGCTTGGCATTTTGGGTGGGTTTGCATGAATATAGGTCACTGGAGGTCAAATAAAAAAATACCGGTCATCGAAAGTGCAAAGAGGGTTCTGTGTAAAGTTATTATATTAAATGGAAAAAGAATGCGGTGGCGAGCAGGATTCGAACCTGCGCCTCCCGGATAAATACTCCAGGCGCTCTGACCACAAGCCATATCGACCTCTGCTCACCACCATGAATTCTTCATCCAAATTTTAACATGTCTTTTGGCGATGTCATTGCTATCTTTTCAGTCCCTATACAGGAGACCGAACCAACACGACTAACTTTGCAGTTAATATATTTTATGTAGTAAATACATACATCTAATGTTCGGCTTGGTACAATTACCGAGTAGACTTTATCTATTATATCTAGATTTCACTACCCGGAACATAATTATACGATACTAGCTGATGCCCACGGCTTCGCCCGCGTGGATGTCGGTTATCGCGACCAAAAGTAATCATTAAATTTTGATCCCGTTCCCGCTTTCCAATTACCGCTTAATAGTTGCCCATTTTTTTAAGTATTAAAATGGATATAGTATGTTATCCTTAAGACATAGACATATGCCATAGCGGACTTTTCTGTAGACCTATATAAGATACACAATTCCACCATACATTGTTATATTATCTCAAAGGGTTTAGGCAGCCTTTTCGTTGATAGCTCTCAGACGGCTTATTTTTTTCCGACACCTCCAACAAATGTCATTATATTTTAGCCAATGTATACGAAAACTTGACAAATTATATAACCTTCCTCTTGAATCACTCTATCTATTAAAAAAAACCGCATCAAAATCTGTTGTGTAGTTTTAAAGATCTAAGCATACATAGGGACAGATAGACAGCGAGAAGCGACTTTGTTTTATACTATCTAGTAATTATATGAAAATTGCGCATTCATTTATGAGTCCTCACACAGCCTACATCTAAAATCTGACAGAATATGTCAATAGCGTTCAGTATCTGCAGATAATCAGATACTTAACTATAAAATATACATTACGTGGGTCGTCTATTGATTTCTCTGAAGAGTGATATAGTAAGATATTCGGACAGATAAATATATCTTTTGGTATCTTTCCTGTGTTTGTCAACCTGTACATAATATCAAGGGTCATTAGCAATAGTCGTTTTATGAGAAAGGGTTTCTTCCACACCTCACCTTAAAATAAACAAGAAATTGCTGACTATAACCGTTTACCTCTTACTGGGAGTATCCAGCCTCTTTCCCCTCAATTTCCCATTTACCTAGCACGCAATCCCTAATAATATGAATTTTGCAATACGAGAACTCTTTCAGAATTACAAACAGCTTATCTATAAACGAAAGAAATCCAACGATTCCCAACTCGTAATAGCGATTCTTTGAACGACTTCGCAGGTACTCCGTCCTTGTCTTATAAAGGAGCTTTGTATATGTCTGTCTCTTTTCCTCTCGGAGATATCCATAAGTTCCCATCATGGCCGTCCCTGTATATTTCATTTATGGTGTTGATTCAAACTGTTTTTGAAGTCCTCCCTAGAGTTCGTACAATTTGTTAGCGTTTTGTACCGGTCGGGTTTCTTTTCGGGCCGATTGGTGTATTTATTTCCAAACAAATTGGAAGTTTTTTTTTCAGTTTTTTTTATTTCTCTGTTTGGTTCTTAGTGTCGGGTTCCGTATAAATAAGAGTGCGGTTGGGTGGCTTGTGTTTTAACAATATTGTGGAGGCGGTTGTGCTTTTTCTATAGTGTTTGGTTTACATTTTTCGTTTTGGAAATAGTGTGTCGGATCTTTGATGTATTAAAGTCCTCTAGTACTGGGTGAACATGTATTTTTTGTAGGATTAATTCTTACAGTAACAATAGTAAGGAAAAGCACGATAAAAAAAAAACATGTTATAAAAAATAGCAAACGCGTCACCAATAATTGTTACCGCACAGTGTGACCAGTTAGAATTCACTGTGGACACAAATCTTATAATTATTACTTACGTGTTAAGCTCAAGATCCAGTCGGAACTTGTGGTTGAAAGCTTTGATGAGAAGTGAAGTCCTATGAAAGTGTTTGCCAGTCTGAAACAAAGAAAAAGAAAAATATAAATTATGGTAATTTTCCAGATAAATCTTTGAAAAGCATTAACGCATGCTTAGCGAACTCTAAAGTTATTATATTAAATGGAAAAAGAATACGGTCACGAACAGGATTCGAACCTGCGCCTCCCGGATGAATACTCCAGGCGCTCTGACCACTAAGCCATCTCGACCTCTGCTCACCACCGCGAATTCTTCTTCCATATTTTAACACGTCTTATGGCGACGTTATTGCTATCAATTCAGTCCCTATACGGGTGACTGAACCGACACGACTAACTTTGCAGTTAATACAATGTCGTAAAGAATGCAATTACCTTAATCTCTCTTTATCTCTCTTTCTTAATCTCTCTTTCTCCATTTAATATAATAACTTTATGGTAATTTTTTCACTCAACCAGGCACAAACTCCAGACTGCTATGCTGAATTTTCTCTTAGAAAAATTCAATAACATTTTACCCGACCCGGGAATCGAACCCTCACGCTCAGCAGCCACGCTGACCTCTATGAGGCAATTAATAATGTATACGAGGGTTGTTGTTACGAGTTATTAATTATAGAGAAACGAGACTGAGTTTTAGTAAACATTAATAAAGTATTGTAATCAAGTAACTAAAATATAAAGTTTGGTGTTTACTTGTGAAAGTTAATCGTTGTTCTCTATTTCACTTTGGTGTTAGCTTTTAATATTATATTTTTATTACAAAAAGAAAATCATCAGGTATAAATTAGGTAGATACAGTAACATTTTAATTAAAATTACGATGGTTTTTTTAAAGTACAACATTTTCATAGAATAATAAAGAATTAGGATATGTATATGAGGCCCATATTTTGGCCTGAAATAGTTATCTTGAAACTCTGATGAGCGCGTAGATTTCTAACATATGAAATATTTAATATTACCACGCATTTTGACTAAAATGTTAACGTATAATTTGATTATGACTATTTATTCCAGATTCTGAATGACGCAGTGATCCTTAATTAGTATCACTGCGTCATTCAGAATCTGTAGTGATCTTAAATTTATTGAATATTTCTATTGTAGAAGTTATTTCAATAAAATGAAATCAGTTTCTGTTATGATTGGGTGATTTGAAAAAATAATGAAAACCTGTGGCTTATAAATGACTAGAATTACACTACTAGCAGTCAATTTGGTAAATGAATTGATAATGTATTAGAAAATATATACACAGTATTTTCTAAGTTAGGTAAAACAATTTTGAATATTTAGAGATATTAATGAAATAGCAACAAAAATACATGTTATTTTGTCCAAATAGGGCCCAGTATAAACCAAAGTGCACAATTAATGTTACGAGAACAAAACATTAACACCTTTTCGAAACACCATTAAAGTGGGGACAAATCCTGTCCCATGGCATCTGTCAAAACAAGAACAACCTGTTAATGGGATCCTAAGAGCCTGTTGAAGGGTCGAAATAGTCACAACATGTCGCATAGACCCAATCATGTTATTTACGCCTCAAAACCCTCACTGAAATTATTGTCTGTTTTGATTTAGGCCCATGTTAGCTTTTGTCGATTTTTTCTCTGTACTTATAATACAGAAATAATACATTATGGCACAGTTCCGATATTAGTCTTCAAATGGAGTTTTTGCTTGGCTTGGAGTTAAAATAAATCCTAATCCTTGTCTGTATAATAAAATCAATCTTTAAAATGCATAGCCCGGTTCGTGGAGTTTGATATTAGGATATCATCAGAACCTGGCGCATGGATAACATTTGGTGTGACATAGCTAGATAGAAGGAGACCGTATCGTTGGCGGTAACCACCAATAACAGCATTCCGAAAGAGGGTTGACGTCAGGCAGGCGGCCGGTCATAAAACATACCCAAAACTTTAGCAGCATGCTAGATATAGGTATACTGCGCCGACCCCAAATAAATTGGGATAAGGGCAGGAGGATGATGATGATGAATCTTTAAAATGCATAACGCATGCGTAGTAAACCCTAAAGTAAGATTTTTTTTGGCAGTATAATAGCGGTTGTGCGCAGGATTTGAACCAGCGCCTGTAGTATTTATTAGGCCTGCTCACGACCGTATTTTTCTTTCCACAAAATCTATCTAATCTATAAAATCTCGTGTCACAGTGTTTGTTATCAAACTCCTCTGAAACGGCTTGCCCGGTTTTTATATAATTTTTGTGTATATTTGGTAGTAATATCTTAGGTTTGCGCGATCACTACACATTATAATAAAACTTTGCAGCGTTCGTGGTCGCAGGAGGACTGTCCTCCTGCGACCACGAACGCTGCAAAGTGTTCAAAACGTCAGGAAAAACAAAAAACCAATAATACACGCGATTAATCCGGTTAAAAGTTGTTTTATTATAATATATTTGGTAGGTCTGAGAATAGGTCGTAGGCTATTTTTGATACCACTAGGTGATAAGGGTGGCCTTGGCCTGGATAAGGCCACGTTTGCGGGGCACAGCTCGTAACTGTTTAATTATAGTCAAAGAATGTTATAAAAAATGTACACGTTTGTTTATGGGATTTAAAATTGTAGTTTTTTTTTTTGCATTTCGCAGCAGCTGGCACGGGAATCGAATAAAGAATAAAACAGTACTGTATACATGCTCAGTTGAGGTGCTGGTTCAAATCCTGCTCACATAATATAACATAAACATAGCACCACGCCTGTATTCCCCGAAGGGGTAGGCAGAGGTGTACACAATTGTACACCCACATTTCACCAATGCTGTTTTTAAGTCCCATGTAATAGGTCGTGAGTCTATTGCCTAACAAAAAAACCCAATAACACTTTGCCCGACCTGGCAATCGAACCCAAGACTTCATGCTCAGCAGTCACGCTTACGACCACTAGACTAATGAGGCTATTCCAATCCTACTCTCAGCCACATTTATCTGTTCAAAAAAAAAAAGCTCTAATACTGTATAGTCTTATTCTTTTCTTATTGTAAACAAAGCCCGCTAAAAGCCCCCATCGATTGCATTGACGTTTCATGCAACACTGCCCTAAACAAATATCGCCCAAGGAGGTGTAACAAATGGGTCATTCTTTAGGAAAAATAAGTTGTGACGAGTCAATGAACCGAAATTCTATATCAGTTGGCTGTGACGTCACCATTCCACCAGAAAAAGCAAGGAGGCAAACATAATTATATAAGGTCGACTTCGTGATTGAATTTCCCAGTTCGATTGGCGTGATTTCCATTTTCTTTTTTGTTATTTACTAGATTCTTTGTGTCGATTTCGGTACACGTAATATGGGGATTAAAAAATATGACTAGAATATGTTGTTTGATAAAAATATGGCTAGTTTTGATGCATAACCTTAATCATCGTCATTATTAAGATAGGTGATTGATATAAGAATTTTCGCCAGAGCACCGTTGGCTTCGACTCTTGTCAAGTGATAGCTTAGTGGCACGACCATCTGGCAACTCAAAGCTTGCTGGTTCAAACCCAAGGCACGAATCATACTTGATTAAAACTGCGAAGGAAAATATCGTGAGGAAACCAATAAAAGATATTCTCGATGGTGTGTAAAGCCATGTCGGAGACTTATATTTTGACACTAGGCTGTTCATCAACCGCACGAGAAGAAGATGAAGACTGAATAGCAGTTGTTAAGTCAGGTCAGAGGTCTAGGCAGTTTGAACAACACACTAAGTTGATATGTTGTGTGACACCACAAGAAAAAAAAAAACAGATGTGTTAAAAACTTGAAGAACGTTTAAAGAACATACAATACCTCATGTCTTTATACATTTTATTGTGTGATATATCATACTTTTGTCTCTGTAGACGTCCAAAATGTTGTCTACTGATAAAGTAAATATTAAGACAAATAAAAAGGCGCAAAAACATTTTATATTTTCTTAGACAAAATATTTATTCGTCTCTCAAAACATAATGTTCTCAAGATACCTACTATTTATCCAAGTAACCCAAATCTTTCGCAATCAAATGACAATTACGTCACACATAACAGTAACAAACAGAATTTCAAATAACGCCTCCTAATGAGGAGATTCTACACGTGTTATGAAACCTTTGTACTGAAACAATGGCCGCTTTCAGAGCTACAAAAGAAAGTAGAACAACTCTTTATTATCAAATACGTAGGTCATAATAAGACCTATATAGACACAATATTGCGCCTAAGTACTTTAAGTGCTAAACCACCACCTTTTCTAAATTGGATCGAAACATGAATAGAACAAAAATGAAAATAAATATCAAAGTATTATTGTTTTGTCTGAACAAAAATATCGTTGAAGCACTGTGCGTTCACTAATCGTTTTCCCGCACTTTCCTGAAGTGCTTTGTACATATTTATTTATTACTGTGGGCGTAGAGATTTTCCTTGTACTTTATACTCTTAATATTTAATAAAGCGAGGTTTTTATTGAATTTTTTTTGGCCTTATTGTATGTTTAATTAAACTGGGATTTTATTGCTGAGTCTTCATCTGGCCTGCGGGCACGTATCAAAGAATTTAATGGGGAATTTATTGCTTGTATAAAAATACCGTTTCCATATAATAATATGTCCATAGTATGAAGAATATAGAGATATAACGAGAGACAAATTTTTCTTTTTTACACGACTGCCCCAAAAAGGGAGGGTTCACGTATATATGTTTGTTAGTTTTTATTCCACCATAATTTCTAAACGCTTGACCCGATTTAGATGTGTGGGGTATCGTTAGAAACCTTATATTGTCCTCGGTAATTTAAGCTAGTAAGATTAAGAATAGACAAGTAACATTAAAAATATAGTTATAAAGTTGCTATGACACACAACTTCTGAAAAAAAAAATACATGCATACGGCAGGTGTGGTTTAAAATTTTTACTTCTCTCATGTTATTTTTTAACAAGATATTTTTGTAGTTTCCTGGTGGGCAATCGTTAGTAATACTAGCACGGATAGTCAGCAGAATAAAAGTAGGTGAAAGACCAATCTTTTTTCACGTAAAAATTGTTGGCGGTAGTGCCTTTTATCATGAAAGTCCCTTGTACGCCACGCACTACTTTAAACGTGTCTACCGTTATCTTTAGACATTTCATGCACGCAATTTTAGCCTTAATGGGAGCCAACCACCAATATTGTTGACTGCATCTATCGCCCGTATTATTTAACTGCTAATAAATCTTTTGTCAGCATTTTCTCGATTATGTTGGGTCGAGCTTCTAGTCTAACTGTATACACCTCAATACTAGTATTTTATATATATTGACTGTTTATCTGACCTCCATAACTGGGTATGAAGTATTGTTCACTGGTTATTACTGATGTGCGTTTTCTGAGATTGCCCGCTAGTTTCAAACTCGAACAGACCCAGTAGTCATGAGACGAGCTCGCGGCGATGTCTCGATTCAAACTGGCACTACATCGATCATCTTATGTCAGTCCAATTACTGGGTATCACGGTAAATCTCTTGGTGATACTAGTTGTCAGACTTTATGGAATCTGAATACCCGTAACAGGATGAAATTATTTAAGAATTGAATTTCAAAGAATCTATTTATACTACCTGGGATTATGTAAGGATTCTAAAGATATATATACATAGAAATCGGTTCAGCCATTTAGAAGTTATGGTGGAATAAAGAAACCCACAAAAATACAATTATTAAATTATTTTAATTTTATAATTATTAAAAAAGGAGTGTTATGTTTTAGGGTTCATGTATGTATGTAAATATTAAGAGTATAAAGTACAAGGAAAATCTCTACGCCCACAGTAATAAATAAATATGTACAAAGCACTCCAGGAAAGTGCGGGAAAACGATTAGTGAACGCACAGTGCTTCAACGATATTTTTGTTCAGACAAAACAATAATACTTTGGATATTTATTTACATTTTTGTTCTATTCATGTTTCAATCCAATTTAGAAAAGGTAGGTGGTTTAGCACTTAAAGTACTTATGCGCAATATTGTGTCTATATAGGTCTTATTATGACCTACGTATTTGATAATAAAGAGTTATTCTACTTTCTTTTGTAGCTACGAGTATGAAAGCGGCCATTGTTTTAGTACAAAGGTTTCATAACACGTGTAAAATGTCCTCATTAGGAGACGTTATTTGAAATTCTGTTTGTTACTGTTATGTGTGACGTAATTGTCATTTGATTGCGAAAGATTTGGGTTACTTGGATAAATAGTAAGTATCTTGAGAACATTATGTTTTGAGAGACGAATAAATATTTTGTCTAAGAAAATATAAAATGTTTTTGGGCCTTATTTATTTGTCTTAATATTTACTGTATCAGTAAATACCATTTTAGACGTCTACATCACACAATAAAATGTATAAAAACATGCGGTATTGTATGTTCTTTAAATGTCAGTTCAAGTTTTTTACACATCTGCTTTTTTTTCTCGTGTGGTGTCACACAACATATCAACTTAGTGTGTTGTTCAAACTGCCTAGACCTCTGACATATCTTATATTAAGACACATAAAGCGGTGAACCGCAGACTCCTAAAATACGAGCATGTCTCAGTTTGGGAGTCAGTGAGTTATTTTATATATTGCAATTATTGTACAATCATTTAAGCTTATTTTATGTTCCTTTTATTATGTTGTACTTTTTGATGAAATAAATTATTATTATTATTATTTTTGGGCAGTTGTTTAAAAATTAAGATAGATATTTCACCACTGGGATCGACGATCTCGATAATATATTAGTCACCCATCGATAGATCAAGCAAGCAATCGCAGCGATATACCTATGCTGTATTTACTCAGACTCGAGTTCTTCTTAATACTAATATGTAGGTACGGCGTACATAATATATTCATGCTGTAAAATTCGCCTAGTATGTTACAAAAATATACATAAATTTTCCACCTATTAGCCTCGGGTGACCGCGGGGTGTGGGGAGGCATCTGATGCATCGGATTATTGCAGGCCACCTCTGAAATTTAATAAACCCTCGCTTCAGGCAACGCAGCAACGCGTCAGTCTCGTGAAAAATAAACTGTAGGTACTGAAAATTCACCGGCGGTTGGAGAAGTGCTTGTGTTTAATTATTTTGCGAGGACATGTTATTTTTTTTAGGTTTTGGACGAGCTTATGTATTAGTTCATTATTTGTAGACTTAAGAGTTTTTGCTAGTTTTCAAATTTTGCTGTGTTTTAATTTAATGGACAGCTTACAAATCAATTAATTATTGTTCATCGGTTACTACTCACGTGCATTTTTCGGGATTGCTCGACTAGTTTTTAACTTGAACGGAACCCTTAGTCATGAGCTGAGCTCACGGCCATGTCGACTCGAAACTAGTCGAGGAATCCCGAAAAATGCACGTGAGTAGTAATCGGTAAACAATAATTGATTTGTAAGATGCCTAACAGCCTAGCTCAAAAATCCCTCATGGACTCATGTTTTAATAGTGCAAGCCAGCTCTGGATGGAATCGCCAGGCATGACTCACTCCAAAATCCTCATTAAAGCCTACGACAAAAGGTACACAAACCACGTCCGAGAGCTGAGTAGGAACAATTTGCGCGTTGTGGCAAGAGCCTTAACTGGACACTGCTTCTTAAATAAGCACATGTTCAATTTGAAGCTAAGCGAGACACAAACCTGCAGACGGTGTGAAGAGGCTGATGAAACACCTCTTCACCTTTTGGGGGAATGTGGACCGCTAATACATAAGCGCTACGCTCATCTAGGGAAACATATTTTAAGCCCGGATGAAATAAAAGAACTCACCCTTAGAAAAATCCTGCAGTTCATCACAGCGGCAGGGTTTAGGGATGAGCTCTAATTTAAACGTAAGAGTGGCGATCACAATAGATCTTTTCTGGTCCCTGTGATATATAAAAGCCACAAATAATAATTTAAAAAAAAAACCGGTACACAATAATTGATATGAATAGGTATATCTCACGAAAGTTTGTACACAAAAATTGCTTACAAATCACGTACCAGCGAGTACCTAATGTTGTAAGTATTAATTAAGTTATTTTTTGTTAATACGGACGTAGAACTATACAGGAACTCGTAGTTAAGTAACAGACGCAAAGATCGATTGAGCGAGGTTAAGCTCCGCTTGCCGCGGACAGTTTCTGGATGGGTGACTATAATTTCATATCGACACCCCTCCGTGCCTTGGAGAGCACGTTAAACTGTCCGTCGCGGTTGTCAAATGAAGATCTATGATAGCTGTTACGATTAGACAGAAGCCCGAAACTCTGACAACCAGTCTTACCACGAGATATCGTGTTACCCAGTAACTGGGTTGTGGAGGTCAGATAGGCAGTCGCTCCATGTAAAATACTGGTATAAGGCTGCATTCGTTTGGACTGACAGTCGACCCCAACATAATTGGGAAGACGTAAAACTATAACAGCGTTCATAATAGTTTTCGCGATCCCTACACATTATAATAAAACAACTTTTAACCGGATTAATCGCGTGTATTATTGGTTTTTGTTTTACGTGACGTTTCGAACACTTTGCAGAGTTCGTGGTCGCAGGACGACTGTGTTTGTTGATATTTTAAATGTTCATTCGTTTCTAAGATTATTTATTGCATGCTAGATGACCCGGTGTACTTCGTATCACCTCGAACGACAAATGTTTGACAGGAAAGTAGGTAGAATAGTTTATATGGGCAAATGAAATTGTTGTTTTTACTATCTTCCTCGCAATTTTTCTACACTTTCTCATCGTTTAAACCTTCCCTGGACTACGACAAACATTTCAAAACCAAAATCAGCTACATCGGCCCAGCCGTTCTCGAGTTTTAGCGAGACAAACGAAAAGCAATTGATTTTTATATAGATATAGATATATAGATGAGAATGAAGAGAGAATTACTATTTTATTTAAACTCGCTATCTTTCCGTGCTTTGGAGGGAACGATAAACCGTCGGGGCCGAAGTTATTTTTTTTTTTAATTTACCAAATATGGATCTACGTTTGGCCCCCACCTCGCCTGATGGTTATAAGTGTTGCGTATATATTTTTATAGTCCGATAACATCAGAACCTGGCGCATGAATATTTGGTGTGAAATAACTAGATAGAAGAAGACCGTATCGGTGGCGGTTACCACCAACAACAGCATTCCCAAAGCGAGTCAGGCAGGCGGCCGGTCATAAAACATAGCCAAAGCTTTAGCAGCATGCCAGATATATGCTGCGCCGATCCCAAATAAATTGGGATAAGGGCAGGGGGATGATGACATGTTTTGTGTTATTGTGGTTTAATAAACTTGGATGGACGTTCACGTTCAATGTGCAAATGATTTTTAAGGCCTTCAGTAACATGATGAACCAGATATTTAATGTTTTTTTACTCTCTTAATCTCTTATAATTGGGTTATAATAATCTTTATTTTTACCTCGGGCTTTAAAGATCTTATACGAGGATATTCACTTTTTAAACACTATAAGTCCATGCTTTTTGTTTTTTAGTAACTTTTTTTTTCGCTCTTTGAAATTTGGTATTTATATATTTTGTGGTATTGTGGGTTAATAGCCCGGTTAGTGGAGTGTGTTATTAGGATAACATCAGAACCTGGCGCATGGATAACATATTTTGGTGTGACAAAGCTAGATAGAAGGGGACCGTATTGGTAGCGATTACCACCAACAACAGTATTCCCAAAGAGGGTTGACGTCAGGCAGGCGGCCAGTCATGAAACATAGCCAAAACTTTAGTAGGATGCCAGATATAGGTGTGCTGCGCCAACCCCAAATAAATTGGGATAGGGGGAAGGGGATTGTGGTTTAATAAACTTAATTTATTTCCTTCTTTCTATTCTTTATTAAAATTTTAGGGATACCTACAGCCCTGTGACAAATAGACAGACAATGTAAGCTAATTAATAAGGTAAGTTGACACTCTTTTGTATTAACCCCTAAAAACAACCACTCATGATCCCCCTGCCTTTATCCCAATTTATTTGGGGTCGGCGCAGCATGTATTCTTCTGCCATACATCTTGATCAGCTGTCATATCGTCAGTCACTCTGTTTCTATCCATATCATCTTTTACACAATCCATCCATCGCTTCCTCGGTCTTCCTCTACTCTTAAAGCCACATTCAACATTCCCTAAAAACAACCACTATTCAAGTAATTACTCAAAACAGCTATATTACGAAGAAGCCATTTTGTTTTAAATATCTTGCTTGCATACTCCACAGACAGTTTTACCACAACTTACCCAGAAAGTATCTGAATAATATATTTCTCAAGTTTGAAAATCTAGTGAACGTAGGTTGGTACAAAATAAACTTCATATTCTCCACAAAAGCAGAACATACTAACAAGACGTCGATACAGTACAAGTTTAACGAATTGCACAAACTTTTGACTTATTTACTTCATAGAAGAACTTTGTAGCACAAGCAAGTTTTGAAGAATTCTTAGTAGAACGTGAAGATAATGAATTATTCCTTTGAATAGTTCATTAAACGTCTCAAACATTGTTTGTGTCAAAACGTTCTACGTGCTGTCGTACCTATATTGTTTTTTTTTTATGTTTATTTACTACAAATGGGGTAAAAGAAGTTCCGTTCCTTCAGACCGTATTTCGGTCACTGCGGCCCATCTCCGAGGAGATTAGCCAAGTACGCAGTAGATATTATAGTGCAAGTGTATGCGCAAAAACAAGTGCACTCCCTCTTCTTCCACTCTCATAGTCCAATGGGACAGCAATTCGACACGACCGGAGAGAGATCAGACGCAGGACCGATGGCTTTACGTGCTCTCCGAAGCACGGGGATGCCATACCGCCAACTTCCTAACTCCGGGCTGCTGCTGAGAATATCCTAACAGAAAAATCCAATAACATTTTGCCTGAGCCGGGAATCGAACCCAGAACCTTACGCTCAGCAGCCGCGTTTGCGACTACTAGACCAACGAGGCGGTCAGTAACAGAAATACGATCATAATAAATATTGGTGCCCTGTTTACTTGAACCTTTTCATTTGTATGCATTAATTTGATAAATAGAAGTAGTCCCAAGTTGTTGTATAGCAACTTGGGACTATTTCTATTTATCAAATTAATGCAAAACAATTATCGATGCTATTAGTATTTCATCTTCCCCCTGCCCTTATCCCAATTTATTTAGGGCCCAATTTATCTGGTATGCTTCTAAAGTTTTGGCAAAGTTGTATGACCAGCCGCCTACTTGACGTCAACCCTCATTGGGAATGATGTTGTTGGTGGTAACCGCCACCGATACGGTCTCCTCCTATGTCACACCAAATGTTATCCATTGGTATTTCTGTTCTAATAAATGTTCCACATTAGATTCTTTTCCAGTATTGTGGGTACCTCAATCTCACATGCACATATGCCCAGATTCGGAACAATGATCAATAGATTAAGCAATTAACTTTTGTTCCTTACGATAATGTAGATTAATTCTAAACACCGTTTCGTGACATGTTTTTTATTTTTTATTAACTTAACCGTCATTAAGGAGTACATTATCCATTCAACCATAAGATCAATCGAACACAATTCCTATCTGACCTTACCCTTAACCAATTTCAAAATCGCCCAAATAAATATTGTCCCAAAAACTCGGGGACATTATTAGACCCTAAGTCCAGTCCGTCAATACGCATGTCACCCGGCGCCGGCGTTGAGAGGAGGGTCCCGATTTGGTACACAATTAGAGGTTAATTAGTGTCTGCTGTCATGGACCCATCAATGGCCGCTGATGGATTTTCAAGTAATTGAATTAGTGTGGATATTTTGAGATTTAGTCGCATGAAAGTTGAGATGTAATTTGATTGAATTGATGTACGCTTACACGACATTTTAACTAAAAATAAATATAAAACATCAGAAAAATCCATGAACTAGGCACAATATTGAAACAATCGTCGTGAGTCACATATGAACCATTGGACAAGCAATTGCTTAATACCAACAACAACAGTTCGAAATTATTGTCAACATTGTGTTTAAGTACGTTAAACCATCTGTAATCACGAAAAATTACAAGATTTTACGGATAACAATTTCTATCGTGTCAACAATATTTCTATTCTGGTATTGGTGAGTCAACAGTTAAAGGACCAATATTCTGTATTTTAGGGACCAACTTAATAATTATCAATTTGCGTAACGTAATGTTATAAATATCGACATTGTTATTAAAACAGATTTTGATACAAATATGAAAGCACAGCAGTGACCAAGTCGTCAAATCACTTTTTGGTTCAAAAACTGTTTGGTTTTATTGGGTTAGATAACCAAGTAAAAAAAAAATATGCGACATTAATTCCAAGATATCTGATACCTGAAAGGTCACTTTATCTGGGAATAACTCTTAGTAATGAAGAAAGAAAGAAAGAAAACCTTGCTATATATATCACTTAAAATGTCAGAGATTACAGAGAAAAATTAAGTTATACAACGACTGAGGGCTAAATATAAACTGACTAACATTACAAGATCCTGTCAAAGTTATCAGTTAAATTATTCCATGAAAAGGTTACGATCTATCAGTAGTACTCTTGAAAGTAATACCAATTCCAATATTAAATAGACGCCTTAAAACAACGCATAATTTTAAAACAAATTTACCTACATTACAGTTGCCTCAATTTTAAAACATGTTGTCTTCATATTATCCCGAATCTATAATTATTTTTTGAACATTTTGGCATTTAAAAGTACGAGCTGACATATTTACAATGTCAATCGAGCGGAATTATTTTCAAGATTAGAGCCTAGTTACAAAATCAACGTCAAATAAATGTCTGTATTTCAAGTTCCAAATTATGCAGAAATTGAAACCATCTTTAAAATCCAAACATTTCGCCAAAAACGAACAAAATATAATTCACAATTTTTCATGATCAGTTAAAACTAAAACCATAAATTCCCGGAGGGTAGCTTCACTAAATTGCACGTCCAAACTACCAATCTACAAACAGGCGCAAGTTATTACAGAAACTAATTAATTTCGCAATTATAGTTCACCTACTGTTTACCAAGCCATAATTTTGCTATACATCACTTATATCTTCGTAAAGATCTTGTGTCATCCTTGGATGTTTACCCTTATCCCGATATACTAGGGTGTAGAATCTCAGCCATTATTTACATAGGTAGGCCTATTTTAAATGCCACTTTAACGGCGTCCTTTGCAAACGACACCCTTTCGGTTGGAGATCAGGGTGTTAGGGAGAAATTAGGTGCATGATTCGCTCTTTCGGTGCGTATAAGCGAAATTGAACTGGTATCGAGTGGTTTATCGGTATGAACTTTAGGCATAGAGGCCTTAAAGTAAATTACCTATTTGGTAATATCTTAGGGTATTGATGACTACACATAATCCGGATTAATTGCGTGAATTATTGATTTTTGTGTGTGACGTTTCGACCATTTTGCAGCGTCTATTGTCGCCGAATGACGCTGCTTGCGGTGTCAAAAGTTTTTTTTGTGATTTTCATTGAAGCAGATAGAAACTCCAACCATTATAGGGTATTTTTTTTTAACTTTCATGTTAATGTCCTCAACTTAATAGGGGAGACTATCGACTAAAGCCACTCGGCCGCTTCAGCTCATAGGGACAACTTTGGAGGATCTTACCCCTCCCGTGTGATACTTTTATTATTCCGAGGGAGATATATTACACCCTCTTAGTGCATGGTAGGACATAGATACTTATGGCATTTACTCTTAAAAAAAATTAACTTCTGAGTATTTTTTCGGTTTAATCAAGACCGTCAAATATACAAAATTTAAACCAAAGTCCCAGGAGGTACTTCCCACTCCTATCTGTTTTTAATTTATGCTCCAATAATCGCTGATCGCTCCCAATACCACCGAAGTTCGGGCCACAAATAAAGAGCCGAATCCGGGCTTTAGAAAAAATGTGAGACAAGGAGAAATAAAGTTACTGATTTCGGGTCTCGGACCTTTTTCTGAGGATTAGATAGAGCTTAACGCTGCCAAGCATAAGCAACAGTAAATAACTTCTTCAAAATGGATAAGCAAGTTGTAAATTTAAAGGAGTTTGTGCTTATATTGGTAAGAAATGAGTTTCAATATGGTTAGAAGTGGTAGCCTTTGAGATCTTTTATGCAAATCTGAATTTGTTTTTTCATATTTTTGAGCGGCGTTGCCGTTTTGTTTTGTAACTTATTTAGGATGACGGAAAAGTGGAATGATCGAAGTTTTTATTGAGAAATGAGATAACGAAGGCAAATTCTTTATGTTGTGTATCAGAATTTGTGTTTAAAGGTTTTTAATAATAATGTACTCCTGACCGATTTTTCGGTCACGGCGGCTTGTCACCCGGGATATTAGCCGCAGTCTATTACATGGATATTACTACTACACGGGTGTTGGACAAACATCTGCCGATTTTAACAAGCAATTAAATAAAGTTATAAATTTTTGTGGAAAAATAATATGGTCAGCAGGATTCGAACCTGCGCTTCTCGACGAATACTCCAGGCGCTCTGACCACTAAGCCATCTCGACCTCTGCTCACCACCGCGAGTTCCGCTTATACATTTTTAATACGTCTTTTGGTGACGACATTGCTATATATACAGGTGACCGATTGTATTCTTTTTCCACAAAAATTTATAACTTTAAAGTTCGCTATGGATGCGTTGAAGCTTTTTGAAGATTTGTCCGCAATCAAATAGTTGGAAATCAACAAAAAACAGCATCACCCTATTGCGTGTTAATCCGGGTTTCTATTTTTCGCATTTTTTTTATCAAAATCCTAAGATTTCTAGAGCAACGGGATTATGTCATTACCTATAGGATGGCAGCAAGTTGTCGAACAATAGGGCATATATATTATAATTAAATAAAACTAAACTTTGAAATAAAATAGAATCTGTATATAAAATACGAAGAAACTTTTCCCCAACCTATTATTTTAGTCCATTTTTTTCAGCATATCCGGAGTTTGGAATTGTGCTCGGGCAATAGGCTCACCACCTATTACGTAGGACTAAATGACAGTGTTGGTGAAATGTGGGTGTACAACCACTGCCTACCCCTCCGGAGAACACAGGCGTAATACTATGGATCCGAGTTTCGAACTCTACTCTTTATTCATGATTGACATGTCGATGCGGGTGAGTACAGACTTAATACTTTTAAACAAATGATGTTTTGTCCAAATTTACACTCATGAGGTTGTATTAACTCTATGTTTACATTTCTACGTATGGTCTTGACGGATCCTGACCTCAAAAGCGTGGCTCATGGCTAGCATTAACCAGATACTGAACCAAAAAAATTGCAAATTGAAAACACAAAACATAATTAAATATCCACGTCCATTCAAACTTTGCGTCCTGGAAGCGTATTTTGAATTACTATTAATTATTCAGTGAAATTAATGCAATAAGTACCTATACGTTTTTGGACACGAATACAAAATACAGGACGATGTGTAAAAATATTCTAGATACAATGGGCGGTCTTATAGCTAATAACGATCTCTAGAATGAATATAGGTTTCTAGTACTAAAACTTTTGAGTCACTTAATTATCACGTCCTTATTATATTTGTCAGTTATAATGTAAATATAGTCATAATAAAATATTTACACTTAAATGATAGTGAGAATCGATTTGGTTTCATAAAATCAAGTAAGTTACAAAAACAATTTAGTCAAGAACTAATTCGCCGAGAATTTCAATTCAAATTAAATTCTACCGCATTTCAGCTCCCGATTTATTGCGAAGTAGAATTTCTAAACACGCAACCCTGTTTGGGTCGGTACAATCCGGAGGCATGCTGATTTAAGTAGGGTCTCCCCGTACGATCTTTTTAATTAGCAAAGAGCCTATGTATCAAGTCCTCCCATTGTTCTTGCAATGTGTTGAGGGTATTTTTGTTGGGGTAAAGTATGGGTCCCAAGTTTTGCTGACGTCAGTTTGACTGTACGATTTGGCGGTGTTTTTATTGTGCTGAAATGCGTAGTTATTTTAGGGCGTTTGGGAATTTACTGTAGGTGTACATATGTTAATTCGTATGTATATAATCCATCCATTTTTGGTAAATTCATAATAATACATTATAAAATAACAAAATGAAATTTATAAAAAAATTAAAAAGCACGCCTGCCATTTTTTTTAATATTTTTTAACCTATATTGCAAAGGACAATGTAAAGATTCTAACGATACACCATACATCAAAAGTGGTTCAGGAATTTATAAGTTACCGTGGAATAAACTCACAAACATACATACATACATGAACCCTAAAAAAATAACACTCCTTTTTTAGACAGTCGTGTAAAAATATAGAAAATATCCGTGATGAAAATAAAGGTCGAGTTCCTAACGCAGAGATCCCAAGACGTACTTTGACGTTGGTAGAATGGTGAAGCTGGAATGGAGTTGGGTTGGACACTTGGCAAGGCCTATTGCTGGAAAACCCTGGATGAGACTATGAAGCATGGAGATTGGCACAAGCAGAGAGAGGCCTATGCCCCCGCAGTGGGTTCAGGATGATGATGATGATGATTTGGTATTTAAAGGATGATTTAAATTATTTTAACCTATTTAACTGTGCCGAATACTTGAAACGTACTTCAACATATTCATTATAGCAACAAACATGTATGTGATACACAATTTCAAAGAAAATTAATCACCATAATCAAGCGTACGAATAAACTAAAAGTACTTGTAAATAAATCTTTCGTAAGTACACGAAAACAATTTCCGAATGAGCAGCATACATTGCGTGTACTGTACGAGCTAGCGGTAAATAGTTAAATCCTGCCGAGAGTACAGTCAGCGATGTAACAAACACTTAGCGATAATATATTGCTGTTGTGCTAATGCATAGTGTAGTGGCGGCCGAGATAATGTAGCTCTCTTTGTTGGTGAAATAGAATTTACTTATCTGTGCGCTGTTTTAAGTGTAGTGAAGTGTAATAGTATTCGATGCGCTATTATTGGAATCGTTGGATATATATAGAGAATTAAGTTAAAGCCAATGAACCAAGCGGGGTTACTCTTTAAATTAATACCAATTCCAATATTAAATAGACGTCTTAAAACAACGCGTAATTTTAAAATAAATTTACCTACATTACAGTTGCCTCAATTTTAAAGCATGTTGTCTTCATATTATCCCGAATCTATAATGATTTTTTAGACATTTGGCATTTAAAAGTACGAACTGATATATTTCCAATTTCAATCGAGCGGAATTATTTTCAAAAGTACGCCAGCCCACAGATGGTTCTAGAACCAAATAATGTACTCAATACTCAATATTTATTGCTTTATGTAAAGAATATGTAAAGAAGTAGCTAACAACAAAAATTTACTGTATAATATATTTATATAAAAAAATTAAACACGATATCTTCGGAAAAAAGCTAGTCAGTTAGAATTCGATTGGTAAGGTTAGGTTAAAGCCGCGTCCGAAACAGTTCCTAAAAAATAATGCCAAGATATAAAATAAATGATATACTATAAATACTGTCAAGTTAGACCAATACATTGGTCTAGTAGTCCTAAACACGGCTGTTGAGGGTGCGGTAATGCGACATATAGTAATATGATACGTCTATATTCTTTCTCACACAATTTTATTTGCGATGGTTAGTCATCATTATCTAAAAATATGTTTACTAAATCCTAGTTTACATATACAACTAGCTCATAACTGCCTCACTGCCGGGCAACAGCCTCTTCTCATAAAGAAAAGGCACTGATCACCACGTTTGCACACTGCTGGTGGGCGATTTCAGACTTTCATGACTTGATTGACAAGTATTTTTACGTCCTACAATATCTTCAAAGACATTGCGTCTCGCAATGCATTTGAGTAAACAAAACTCCGTGACGTCATAAAAGAAATGCCGGCGCCGATCATAAAATGACACGTAAAAGTTTTTTTTATTAAATCCATTTACCGAATAAATAATTTCATTTCACATTTACTGAAGTGTGATTCCTTCGATAGCATTGACAAACGTATGACAAAGCTTCACAATTATTTGTACGAAATATATCGTTGTAATATTGCAAAATAAAGAAAGGAAAAAAGATATATTTACTCAGACTCTGATGAAGATTTGAAGGCTGAAAAACTCCTCATACGATAAAAGATAAGTTGTACCAATTTTTTGTCGGGATATAAAGAAAATTATAAGATACTCTAGGGAACGGTTAACTGTTATTATTTTTACCGATAAGAAATTATAAAGATGCCAAGACGGATTTTTGGTTCTAGTACAAATAGATCAGTTTATCACATATTACTATTTTGAAACGGAAACTATGGTATCAATACCAAATATAGTATATACTTGTAAAAAAAAGTTTCCTTCCAATTCTTCAAGCTTTTGAAAAAGAAAAACACGTGGAAGGCACAGTAAACATTTTATATTCACTTATATAAATGTCAAAACTCAACCAAGGTTGGCGTTCAATAAAATTCCATAACAAAAGACGAAAAAAAACCTATAAATTTGTCCCACTAAAACCGGAACTTAAACTCGCAAATCATTTAAATGTGCTTCTAAAAAAATAACAAACTAACAATTTGTCCCTGTCTGCAAGTAATAACTCAGCATTGCAACTAA
The DNA here is from genome assembly GCA_935421205.1 of Xylocampa areola. Classification (NCBI taxonomy): domain Eukaryota; kingdom Metazoa; phylum Arthropoda; class Insecta; order Lepidoptera; family Noctuidae; genus Xylocampa; species Xylocampa areola. Next base: position 19,710,152 of record OW285206.1, read on the forward strand.
ATTGCAATATCTTCGAGTGATAAATCATCAAGATATCGTGTGAGAGCAGAAACAATAAACGTCCTCGTGCAGTGTTGTCACGCGTACCAGAAATTTGGTACGAATTTTAGGAATGCAAAACCGGTACCCAAATTGGTACCATTGTTTTAGTTGCAGATGTAGTGAGAGTGTGACATGCAATGTGATTGTATTAAAGGCTACAGATGTATGTAAGATCAATTTCCTGTAATTTGATGGCCAAGACAAAATATCCTCCTGAAATGATATTGAAACAATTACAAAGTCATCAAATTTGTTTATAAAGGTTACTATTTAAAACTTCATTTTTCGATATGAAATTCAGAAGTCTTGTATTTTAATTTATTTATAAATACCAAAAAAGGATCGATTAATGAAACTTACACAAAATATTTTTCAAACACAGTCACAAACAATCATAAGGTATTAGAAATACAAATAAAAAACTAGGTACTTAAATATATATAAAATAATAATAATAAAAAAATAAATAAATTAAAAATACCGAAACCGAGACATTAATTCCCATCACTACGCCTCTAGGTACATTTCGTTGGCCTCAAGTGTAACCCAAAACTGTTTACTGTTACGTGTTTTTACGCAAAATGGTTTGAATGCCCATCTTGGGTGAGATTTCGGCCCCGACCGTCCGCATAATGCATCTTTAGGGAGTCGTGTATTTTTATTTTTTATATCCAACTTTGTGGCCGAAATTTGAGTGTTTTTGGGCGAATTTCCCGCTTTCCTGCAACAGTGGTGTGTTACGTGTAGCTGCATAAGGGAAATCGCCAACTCAGCACTCGATATTTTATTGTAGTAACAAATGATGAAATACCTAGCGACCGACGGAAACAGCGAGCTGAGTTTGCACTTTGTGACGCACAAACCTCGTTTACTAAAATAGAATTGGTTTATATAATTGCATTCCATATTCATACTTCGAATAGGCACTTAGATTAATTAGAATTACTTAAAATTAATGTAATAAATTTTATTTTTAAATAAATTAGTTAAATCACTTTGGTTTTTTTTCAATCCTCCGATTGCAGCTAACGTAATTGGCGCAGTCGGTAGGATATTCGCGGGCCGGTTCGCGAGCTTTAGGGATCTCTAATATCGTTATCCGCGTTCGCGAATCGCCTGGGTGGCTATCGAGCCCCGGCGCCGAATATCCGAATCTACGGTCCAGCTGCAGTTCCGGAAGGAGAATCCAGAAATCGATTCACGAGAGAACCAGAGATGAGATATATGTAAGTACACTTGAATTGTTCTTGTGTTGCTTCCTTTTAGTCCTAGTATAATCCCATTTCCAAGATTTTTCATCCGAAATATTCAAAATCCCGGGAGCCTACATCTCGTACGGCTCGCTGGTATACTATAGATAATAGTAGAGATTTATATAGTGTTAGTGAGAGCGAAAGTGAAAGTAGTATTATTAAGATGACCCAGGACACGGAAACAATTTTTAAGACCCTTCGTATGGTCCCGGAGTTCGATGGGAACCCTAACGTATTGACTAGATTCATCAATATATGCGATCAGATAGTTTCTAAGTACGTAAGTACGACACCAGGTAGTGAGTTAACTAACTTATGCTTATTAAACGGCATCCTTAATAAAATAAAAGGATCTGCCGCGTGTACCATAAATTCCAGCGGCATACCAGATAGTTGGCAAGGGATTAGGACAGCTTTAATTAATAATTTTTCAGACCAACGGGATGAAACAGCTTTATATAGAGACCTATCATTAGCTATGCAGGGAAATAAAACACCTCAGGAATTTTATGAGCAATGCCAAACCTTGTTCAGTACGATAATGACATATGTAACATTACATGAGTCAATTTCCACTACAATAGAAGCAAAACGTACATTATATAAAAGAGTTACTATGCAGGCTTTTGTAAAAGGTTTAAAGGAACCATTAGGGTCCCGTATTAGGTGCATGCGTCCTGACACTATAGAGAAGGCCCTTGAATATGTACAGGAGGAACTTAATGTAATGTACTTACAGGAGCGTAGTGATTTTTCTAAACATCCCAATAACCAAAAGAGTTCTAACCCCGTTACACCCCACATAAATCGCCATAATTTCATTCCTCCACGAAATCATAGTTTTCCAGGACCAATCCCTAATTGGCCAACTCCTGTAGGAATTAGACCGAATCAACAACCACCTCAACCCTTTAAATTTAATCCTAATTTTACTCAACAACCCCAACATCGTATGCCTACTCGTACACAGCAAATGTTCCGCGCTATACCTCAGACTTATAATCCTCAGAGTAACACTTTCCGTTTGCCACCTAGGAACCCTCCGCCTCAAAATCAAGGTCCTAAACCTATGAGCGGAGTACAAAATTTCACACCTAGACCCATGTTACATGGTCACGATTGGCATAAATCAGGTAATCCGCCGCCAAATAATTATTTTAAAGTTCGTGAAATGAACATGAATGAGTGTGCGTCATACGACGACTCATATTACCCTACGGAGTACTGTTACGAGCCGTGTTACTATTATAGTGATAACAATTATTACGATTATAACTCATACGCTGCATTAGAGTGCAATTATGAACCGAGTTATTGCGATATGAATGTAGGTGGTAATATTTCATGTTCAATCGAACCTCAAACCAGTGCATGTTCAACTGAACCACAAGCGGGTCCGAGTCACTCCAGTCAGGATTTTCAGGAGGAACAGAAATTAAAAAAACTAAAATAGAATTAAATCTTCAGACTCAGCGTCAGTTACCATATATATTAATATCGAATCCACCTTTAAAGTTATTAATTGATACCGGTGCAAATCAATCTTTTATAAGTCCAGAAGCTGTAGAGAAATATTTTCCAAATTTCCCTCTTAATTACGATCCGTTTGAAGTAACAAACGTACACGCAGTTAGTAGAAATAATTACTCTATCACCTTACCTTGTTTTATGGAGTTTAACGATTCAGAAAATATGAAGTTGTTTATATATCGTTTCCATGATTATTTCGATGGATTGATAGGTTTAGATCTGCTAACTAAGTGGGAGTCTAAGATAGATTTAAAAGATCAGAGATTAATAACGCGCACATCATCAAATCCGATCCGTATGTATAATTCCTGTAATGTAAATTTATATGAAGACATAATACCCACTCAATCTTCGAAATTAATTAGAGTCCCGATTGATGCGCCAGACGGTGCAGCCTTAGTTAGTGAACAGACTATATGCAATTGCATTGTTCGCGAGTGTCTTACAACTATAGAGAATAATCGTGGCTATTTAGAGGTAGAGAATACGAGTCCGAATGACATTATAATATCACTTGACCGACCGGCGCGCGCAAGTTTATTTAATACCGAGTGCACGCGCACCGAACATTACAGTACGCGAGCACAAGATGTTATATCGCGTTTACGTACAGAACATTTGAATGAAGAGGAGAAAGCCAACCTTATAGCCCTTTGTTCTAAATATGCTGACGTGTTTTACATAGAAGGCGAGGCGTTATCATTCACAAATCAAATAAAACATTGTATTAAAAACACGGACGAGGTTCCCGTTTATACTAAGAGCTATAGATACCCGTTTATTCATCGTCAGGAAGTTAGGGACCAGATATCAAAGATGTTGGATCAGGGTATAATAAGACCCTCTGATTCTGCATGGAGCTCTCCCATATGGATAGTTCCTAAGAAAATAGATGCCTCAGGCAAGCAAAAATGGCGTTTAGTAGTTGATTTCAGAAAAATAAATGATAAAACTATCAACGACAAATACCCTATCCCGAATATTAACGATGTTCTTGATAAGTTAGGAAGGTGCCAGTATTTCACCACCCTAGATCTGGCCAGCGGCTTTTACCAGGTAGAAATGGACCCTCAGGATATAAAAAAGACAGCTTTTAATGTAGAACATGGCCATTTCGAGTTCCTTAGAATGCCTATGGGACTTAAGAACTCACCATCCACTTTTCAAAGAGTTATGGACAATGTCCTTAGGGGTCTTCAGAATGATATATGCCTAGTATATTTAGATGACATTATTGTCTTTTCAACATCCCTACAAGAGCATATTATTAATCTGGAGAAGGTTTTTCAAAGACTTCGAGAGTCAAATTTTAAAATCCAAATGGACAAGTCCGAGTTCCTGAAGCTTGAAACTGCCTATCTTGGACACATTATAAGCAGGGAAGGTATAAAACCAAACCCAGATAAAATCCACGCCATAGAAAAATATCCCATTCCAAAAACCCCGAAAGAAATTAAACAATTTTTAGGCCTTATAGGTTATTATAGAAAATTTATCCCGGACTTTGCTAAAATTACTAAACCCCTCACTGCTTGTTTAAAGAAAGGTAGAAAAATAATATTAGACTCTGAATATATTAGTAGTTTTGAAAAATGTAAAACCCTTTTAACAAACGACCCTATCTTACAATATCCCGATTTTAGTAAAGAATTTATATTAACAACAGACGCTTCAAACTTTGCCATAGGAGCTGTATTATCTCAAGGATCTGTAGGATCTGATAAACCTGTGTGTTTTGCATCCCGGACGTTAAATGAAAGCGAACTGAACTACAGCACTATAGAAAAAGAACTCCTTGCTATTGTTTGGGCTACCAAGTATTTTAGGCCATACTTGTTTGGTCGTAAATTTAAAGTCCTTACTGATCATAAACCTTTACAGTGGATGATGAACCTTAAGGAACCCAATTCGCGATTAACTAGATGGAGGCTAAAACTCAGTGAGTACAATTTCACCGTTACATATAAGAAAGGCAAATCGAATACCAACGCTGATGCTTTATCTCGGGTGGAGATTCACAATGAAGATACTAACTCCTTAATCGACGAATTATTTTCTATACTTCCGAATCCTTCAGAGAGACCGCCTTCTGCGAACTCGTCCACTGCAACCATACATACTAGTCACGAACACCCCATATTAGAAGTTCCGATTACAGATGAACCACTTAATAAGTTCCACAGACAATTATGCTTCACGTTAGTAGAAGATATTAAACGTAAATCAGTAGTTACTAAACCATTCGAAACTCACACGCGTATTGCTGTTCAAATATCCTCATCTAAATTAGAAGATGATGTAGTTAATGCCATTAAGGAATATGTAAACCCAAAGGTAAAGACCGCTATTCTGATAAATCCACCTCTTGCGATGTATTCTATCATCCCGGTGATACAAGATAAATTTAAAAGTTCATCCATGAACCTTGTGTTAGCTAAAACCGAGTTAGAAAACGTCAAGGAATATCTACGTCAACAAGAAATAATTCAGCATTATCACGACGGTAAAACGAACCATCGCGGCATTACTGAATGTTATTTAGCTCTCTCACGAAAGTACTATTGGCCCAAAATGAAAGACCAGATAACTAAATTCATTAATGAATGCATTATTTGCGGGCAAGCTAAATATGATCGGAGACCTATTAGGCCTCAGTTTAATATTGTACCTCCGGCAACAAAACCATTCGAGATAGTTCACATGGACCTATTTACCGTGCATAAAGAGAAATACGTTACATTTATAGATGTTTTTACAAAATATGGACAGGCGTACCATCTTCGAGATGGAACGGGTATAAGTATACTTCAATCACTATTAAAATTTTGCACCCATCACGGAGTTCCTTTAACTTTAGTGACCGACAACGGAACCGAGTTTACCAATCAACTGTTTTCCGAATTTACACGCCTGCATAAGATAAATCATCATAGAGTTTTACCACATTCACCCAATGATAACGGTAACATTGAACGTTTCCATTCAACCCTTCTTGAACATATTAGAATATTAAAATTACAACACAAAGATGAGCCTATTGTAAACCTTATGCCTTATGCTATAATTGGTTATAATAGCTCAATACATAGTTTTACTAGATGCAGGCCTTTCGATTTATTAACAGGACACTTTGACCCACGCGATATTATGGATCTAGATCTCACCCAACAGTTACTACAGCAGTATGTACAAAATCATAAGGCGCAAATGAAGGAAGTTTATAATATCATTAATGAATCATCTTTAGCAAACCGAACCGCTTTGATAGAAAACAGAAATAGGAACCGCGAACCTGAAATAGAATATGTTCCGCAACAGCAAGTTTTTATCAAAAATCCGTTAGCTAGCCGTCAGAAAACAGCTCCACGGTATACCCAAGATACTATCTTAGCCGATTTACCCATACACGTTTATACTTCTAAGAAACGCGGGCCCATTGCTAAATCTAGGTTAAAAAGAGGCCCTACAGAACCTAACTTGTTGCAGGATTCTACTATTGCTGGTTCTTCGCGAGATCCGGTCGGAGGAGATAAAACTTGAAAGCTTGGGTAATGGACCAGGGTTATTACCGTACAAACTTGGACCCACAAGAATGACCACTCACCACCATACATTTCTTCAATACGTTAACCTTAGAGACATTGAAAACCAAATTAAAATTTTATCAAATCACATATTAGAATACAAAAGTCGGCTTAGTAATGATACCTATACACTATTCGAGTTCCAAATTGATTATCTTATGAACAAGATTGGCAAACTCTCAAATCAGTTAAATTCGTTAGAACCCGGTCGTGTTAGAAGAGGTTTAGTAGATAGTCTTGGATCAGTAATAAAAATTGTAACTGGAAATTTAGATTACACTGATGCATTAAAATATGATAATGCTATTAAAGTTCTACAAATGAATGACAATAAGTTAGTTAATGAATTTAATAATCATATCAGTCTCAGTAAGGAATGGATGACGAAGCATAATATCGTATTGATACAGTTAATTGAAAATCAAAGTAAAATCAATAGCACTTTACAGTTACTGTTAAATAATACTTTTACAGCAGATGACTTGATTAAGTATACAAAGTTTGGTCAGCTCTTGTCTATCTTAAGTGAAAATGTAGAAGATTTAGGATTAGAAATAACTAGGATAGAAAATATGTTAGGATTTATTCGTGCATCAAGCACTATTCATTCTATGATAGATATAGATACACTTAGGTCTATGATTAATAGGTTAGGAGAAATATATAGTAAGGATGAAATATTAAGTTTAGAGCTAAGAGAATATTATGACGTAATACAGCCAGGCTCATACTTTAATGGAAAGCAGATAGTGATAGTTTTCAGATTTCCCATAATTTCAAGAAATATATATGACTTATATAGATTATCTATAGTACCCAATAAGAACCGCCAAGCCCTTATCCCTACCTATCCTTTCATAGCAACCAATGACGACTCATTTGTGTACATAGAAGCAGAATGCTCGAAGTTTAACAACTGGTATCTCTGTGAAAAGGAGATAACTCACCAAATACGCACCAAATCTGACTGCATACAAGAACTTATCATGAATCAATCCCTTAAAAGTTCCTGCCAATTTACAACAGTATTCTTGGAGAAGGAGGCAATGGAGAAGCTAGATGATCAGCACTATGTCCTATCATTCCCGCATCCTACCAAGGTGCAATCAGTTTGTGGGAGAGAAGACTTCAACTCTCTACAAGGAAGCTACCTCGTAACTATTCCTGTCAACTGTTATCTCCGCACTAAAGAGTTGACTATAATGAACGACAACGACGAAATACAAGGGCAGCCTTTGAAATTGATGAATATTCCCTACGATGTTGAGAAACCGGACGCTACATCAACCCAAGTTCATCTCAATTCAATTGACCTCGGAGGACTACACAGTATTCAGAATCAAATCATGACGAGCCAGCCGGTACATCTTGACCAGATGCAATCAGACGTCATTTATCATACGACGATACCCTTTTACATATTTATGTTAAGTGCAGGCGCACTTACTATAGTCATATTGGGCTTTCGCTACAAATGGTTCTGCAGAGCTCCTGAAACATCAAATACCAAGGAACACACCTACGCAGAACCTGAGAGAAAGGAAGACGATCACACGCCCAGAGGACAAGCCCCAGCAACATTTTCTCTCAAAGTTCTAAAATAGTTGCTGATCTGCGGGTGGAGATGTTACGTGTAGCTGCATAAGGGAAATCGCCAACTCAGCACTCGATATTTTATTGTAGTAACAAATGATGAAATACCTAGCGACCGACGGAAACAGCGAGCTGAGTTTGCACTTTGTGACGCACAAACCTCGTTTACTAAAATAGAATTGGTTTATATAATTGCATTCCATATTCATACTTCGAATAGGCACTTAGATTAATTAGAATTACTTAAAATTAATGTAATAAATTTTATTTTTAAATAAATTAGTTAAATCACTTTGGTTTTTTTTCAATCCTCCGATTGCAGCTAACGTAATTGGTGTGATTAATTTTTTTGATAGGTATTGTTGTTTATTTTGGTTTTTGAATTTACGTAGCGTTGTAATTTTAATAATGTTAAACCATTTATTTAGAATTGAACAGAATAATTAGAAAACTGCATAAATAAAAACACGGTCGTGAGCAGAGTTTGTACCTGCGCTACAGATGAAATTTCAGGTACTCTCTGTCAGTAACGCATGCGGCGTTAATGATTTTTTTAAGTTTTATATTTGTGTATTTCTCAGTAAGTAATCTTATGGTTATTTAACGCACTTTGTAAGTGTTATTCGTTCTTTTTTACAAGGCGGCCCAAAAAAGGAGTGTTATATTTTTAAGGTTCAATTCAATTCAATTCAAATTCTTTATTGACATAATAGGTTACAGAAACTTGTTTGAAGCCTCTGACTCCTGAACTAGGTGTACCTGTATGTCAGGAGTCAGCGCCCTCTCCTATTTTATTTGGCTTAGATACTAATGTCAACGTAGGAATAGACAAACATATGTGCTACAAAAAACAATTTTAGAAGAAGTGTAATAAAATATAATTTATTCTTAAGTAAGTTCTTAAATAAATAAATAAATAAATAAATAAATAAATAAATAAATAAATAAATAAATAAATAAATAAATAAATAAATAAATAAATAAATAAATAAATAAATAAATAAATAAATAAATAAATAAATAAATAAATAAATAAATAAATAAATAAATAAATAAATAAATAAATAAATAAATAAATAAATAAATAAATAAATAAATAAATAAATAAATAAATAAATAAATAAATAAATAAATAAATAAATAAATAAATAAATAAATAAATAAATAAATAAATAAATAAATAAATAAATAAATAAATAAATAAATAAATAAATAAATAAATAAATAAATAAATAAATAAATAAATAAATAAATAAATAAATAAATAAATAAATAAATAAATAAATAAATAAATAAATAAATAAATAAATAAATAAATAAATGAATAAATGAATAAATAAATAAATAAATAAATAAATAAATAAATAAATAAATAAATAAATAAATAAATAAATAAATAAATAAATAAATAAATAAATAAATAAATAAATAAATAAATAAATAAATAAATAAATAAATAAATAAATAAATAAATAAATAAATAAATAAATAAATAAATATATAAATATAAATATAATTATAAATAGTATGGTATGGTATAGGTTGTATGTATGTATTTAAATTTGTGAGTTTCTTTATTCCACCATAACTTCTAAACGCCTCAACCGATTTAGGTGTATGGGGTACCGTTGGAATCCTTACATTGTTCCGGGTAACATAAGTTAGTAAAATTTTAAGTGATATGGTGGCTATGCTACACAAAAAGGTGTGAAATAAAATAAAAAAACACGTGGCAGGCGTGCTTTTTAACTATTGTACAAAAACTTTCGTGACACATATTCATATCAATTTATGTTCACCGGTTACTACTCACGTACGTACGTTTTTCACCGTGGGAGAGCCACGCTTCGGCACGAATGGGCCAGCTCGACCGGATTGATACCACGGCCTCACAGAAAACCGGCGTGAAACAACGCTTGCGTTGTGTTTCGCCGAGTGAGTGAGGGTACCGGAGGCCCAAACCCTTTAAAAGGCAGGCAACGCACTCGCGACTCCTCTGGGGTTGCGGGTGTCCATGGGCGGCGGTAATCGCTTACCATCAGGCGAGCCGTCTGCTCGGTTGCCCCCTATTCCATAAAAAAAAAAAAAAAAAAACGTGCATTTTTCGAGATTGCCCGACTAGTTTCAAACACGAACATAGCTCTTAGTCATGAGCTGAGCCCGCGGCGATGTCGCGTGTCAAACTGACTCGCAATCCCGAAAAATGCACGTGAGTAGTAACCAGTGAACATTAATTGATGTGCTTTTTAATTATTATTTAAATTAGTTTCATCTTTTAAGTTTCTCTAAACTAATACTGTCTTTGTATAATAACTTTCGTGAGGCATATTCATATTAGTTATTGTTCACCGGTTACTACTCACGTACATTCTTCGGGTTTGCCCGACTAGTTTTGAACTCGAACGTAGCTCTTAGTCATGAGCTGAGTCCGCGGCTATGTCGCGAGTTAGACTCGCAAACCCGAAGAATGTACGTGAGTAGTAACCGGTGAACAATAACTAATACTGTCTTTACAGATACGTAGCTTCTTCAACCATACACCCAGAACAATGATTTGTAGATCATACAAATATATCTTTCGTGCGGGAATCGTATCCACGAGACGCGGCACTGCACCCGATCTCCCGACCACTGACTCAAGTGCAGCCTCAGCTTAAATGTTTTTAATTACAAAGGACATTACAATATAAACTTTATAAACGCACACATTACAGAATAACCCACTAACTATAGTCAGCATATTAAACTCATCCGCTATATAAACCGGATTTAATGTAATCCTCAGCGAAGGTTTATTTATGAGAGCACAAACTACCCGCAAATAGTTAAAATAATTCGCTATCAACGCTGTAGAATTAAATGTTGTATTATTTTGTTTTGTTAAAGGAATTTTCATTATCATGGTGTTAAGTTTGACATTGGATTTTATACCGAATGAACTTACATCCACTATAAATCTATATCGAATCTAATATGTGAAAACGTGTCACAGTGTTTGTTATCGAACTCCTCCGAAACGGCTTGACCGATTGTTATGGTTTTTGTTTGTTTACCCCTATGTGATAAGGGTGGTCCTATCCAGAAAATTTATATGGCATAACGACGTTTGCGGGGCACAGCTAGTAATAAATAATAATAAAACAATTAATCTAGGACAACTTTACGACAGAAACAGGGTGGTCAACTCCTGAACAAATATATAAGTAAGAAAGTGAATACGCAAACACAGGTGCACTCCCTCTTCCTTCACTCTCATATTCAGATGGGCCGTCAATTCGACCCGACCGTAGATAGATCAGGTGCAGGACCGATAGGTTTATGTGCTGTCCGAAGCACGGGGATGTCACACCGCCAACCCATACTCCGGGCTGCTACTGAGAATTTTCTAACAGAAAAGTCCAATAAAAGTTTGCGCGACCTGGATATCACCAGGACCTTATGCTCAGCAGCCGCGCTTGCGAACATTGGACTATGAGGCAGTCAGAACATCAGTATAGGTCTAGTGGCCAGTTTCATCATCATCATCATCATCACCCTGCCCTTATCCCAATTTAATTGGGCACAGGATGACTTATTCTTCCATACATCTCTATAAGCCGTTATCTCGGTAGTCACTCCTTTTCTAGCCATATGATCTTTTCCTGCCTTGTTGGTCTGGTGGTCCAAAGCGCGACTGCTGAGCAGAAAGGATCGGTATCGATTCCCGGGTCGGGCAAAGTGATATTGAGTTTTTCTGTAAGGAAATTCTCAGTAGCAGCCCGGAGTTAGGAATTTGGTGGTGTCTCGGGATCGATTCTCAGGTCGGACAAAGTGATATTGAGTTTTTCTGTAAGGAAATTCACAGTAGCAGCCCGGAGTTTTGAATTATGCCCCGTAGATGGCTATAGGCTCCCCACCTATTATTACATGGGACTTAATTAACAGCATTGATGAACTGTGGGTTTACAACTGTGTACAACTCTGCCTAAGTCCTTCGGGGAATACAGGCGTGATGCTATACGTTGCTACGTTATGTTTTGATCTTTTCCACAATCCATACATCAAGTTTAAAGACGCAAATCTCTTACATTTATATATCTATGACAGCGTGATAGACTTAAATTTGTATTATAACACCTTTGTTTATTAACCACATTTTAATTAACATCAATCATCAATCAATCATCATCATCAATCATCAATCAATAAATATAATAAAAATGTAACGGATCGCTGTCTGTACATGGAAAATATATGAGAAAAAAATCAATGTTAGATTTTTTGTCTGTTTGTCTGTTTATCAGTTTGTCTGTGTGTTTGTGCACGGTAATCTCAGAAACGGCTTATCCGATTTAGATTTAATTTTCACTAATATATTGTGGTAAGCTTCACTTACCATTTAGTGTTTGTTTCATGTCAATCGGTTCATAAATAAAAAAGTTATGCATGATGATGATGAATCACGTCGAACATTTGTTAATTATGAATTTGTGTTCATACACGACATCCACGCGGACGGAGTCGCAGGCACAGAATAAATAAATTTGAATTTGTACCGAGCGAAATCATTTTGAAAAGTAACTCCGCCGTAATTTCTATTGAAAACGTGGTCACACTCCAAATTATTATAAACTAATATTTGGTACACCACTTTATTTTACATTAAATAAGTCGTTCCCCAATTTTATGCTTTTAAAAGTAACCTATGCCTGTTACCGTAATAAAATATCGGTAGGTATCGCTTGAATTTTAGTTTGAATAGAGGGGAGATAACTGTGCGTAGTGGATGTGCCTATTAAAGCTTTTGGAAACAATAGGTTTTTGGGCAGAGGTTTATCCGAACTTGTTAGTGATTGGTTTCAGGATAGTATGATGATACATAAGAGTTTGTGACTAAATCACGTACACACTGAAAACACTAGGTAATAGTGGCATGTTTTTTGGGTAGGGTTTATAGAGTAGACGTTAAAGAACTATCAAAACGCACAAAGTTATTACTCCAGCGAGTGCTGGGTGCTCGAGTTCTAGCGGTGCGAATATGGCTTTTTTTGTCAACGCGTTTGTCTGTTTTAAACGTCGAATTTGACATAAATTGTTGAGAAAACGATAAAATTTAATATATTTCAACTTTTATCGACTTGACAAGTTTTTCGATACAGATCCGGGCTCGGACGCCAGGTTAAAATAACCTTCTTTCCTATTTTATTTCTTAATTTCTGACTGACTATTTGATCACAAATCTTTCAAAGTCTAAAAATTCTTCAGGCTCTAGTCGCAAAAAATACAGTCGATATTTTTTATCGTTTTGCTCTTATTTGCTTATTTGCCAGTTACACTCCAATTATCACACTAGGTGCAGGAAGAAAACAGCCAGTGTGTATAGTACCTTAACATCACAGACCCACTCTTGAGATCAACATAAAATAAACGACTATTCTACGAACGTCGATAGCAATCGGGGATTTCGATTCCCGTGCGAGTAGGTCCGCAGTTTCATCGGTCGCTTCGCAAGAGCATTCGAATATTGTTACCGATTCACAAAATAGGGATGCGCTTTCGAAACGATGTTCCGATTATTATCGGTACATTTCGTTTTGCGGATGAGATGGTAATGTTATTCGTTTTATTCATTTTGCAAAAGTCAACCTTGATATTAAAATCACAGAATTGCAAAAAAATATGAAAGGGAAAGGTGGTTTGCAAGTACGATTTGTTACAAAAATAACTAACAAGACTAGAAAAACATAAAATATAGCATCACACCTGCATTATCGGAATAATTGGGCACTGAGGGTACTGCTGGACATCCTCATTTCATTATCATCATTTCGTTATTAGACTATATTATTACACAAATATAGTAAACCTATTGCTATTAGAGAAGTATCATTTTTTTATTTGGAAGTAACTACTATTTTTGTCTCTCTTTTTAATTTTAAACGAATTTAGTTTCTGTTCTTATTTCAATTTTGAAAGAGATTGTGGATTGAGCTTGACACCTTATGGAAGGATTGGCCACAGAAACATTAGACTGAGAGGAGTGGAAAGAGGGCTGAGAAGACTTTGCCCTGCAGTGGGACGATAATGGCCGAATAATAATTTATATTTTAGGAGCTTTCTAGAATAAACTACAGGGTCCGTACATTTGTTATGATGAGTGCTAAATTACTGAATAGTATCTACCTAATCCGTATTTTTGTCACAATAGTACACCTTCACACATGTTTAAACAGAAAATCATGCCAAAAAACCCAGATAATAAAGAAATATCTTCTCAAGAATAACTGAAGCTTATCAAAATATTTCAACTCCACAAGAAAATACGGCTACAATTTCCCGTTTAACAACTTTCCACTGTTATATATATATATAAACGATCTAATAAAATGAGAACTGATTGACGTTTAACAAAATCTCGAGTCTGAGAGTAACTTGCTAGCAAACTTTTTAATTTAAAACGTTAACCAGGCGCTTATTGATTTTTTGTTTGCCCCGGCATAAAGTAGACGGGTATTAATTGCGATTTTGTTTTGTTTATACAATTGGATTTTCATTAATCATCTTTAAGTTTGAAGATTTATTAATTGAAAATAAGTTTGACGGGCGCCGTTTCAATCGTTTTTTTTTATAGATACTATCTTTGTGGTTGTATTTTAAGTTGATTTTCAAGTAGGTAGCTATTTCTGGTCGGTAAAGATTAAAACAAGATAGGTGATTACTAGGAGCATTTTTATCTGAGCGTCTTCGTGCTTAGTCGGCACGTTAAATTGTCAGTCCCGGCTGTTTGTTATGTACTTGCAGTCGCTCAGTCAAGTCAGAGGGCTGACATAGCTGGTTAAGGAACTTTGGGGTCGCGGGTGCTCAGATTGGGGACTCTCTCCGCCATAGTGACGTCAGGGATGACAGTTGCACAGCGGTCATGTGTGCACAGCGAGTTTTATAGGAGACTGTTGCAGTCTCTCTAGGGACGTGCCCTAAGATGCATTACACAGGGAAGGTTCCGGAGCTGGTCTCTTAAGACGACCCGGCTTCCCTTCAATCGCTGAAGGTGACCACCGGGGTGGTTTTAGTGAGGTAAAAATCCCACTTTCCCTGGTCTTCTCCCCAAAGACCGGGGGCATTTTGAAGATTTCCCCCGAAAAGAGGTTCTAGAGGACGATTCTCCACTATATACTGGATGGTTGGGACAGAGTTTGTAAAGCCCCATTTGTGTTCGTTGTCATATATCTACCTCCTCATCATCCACCCAAGCAAAGTCCTAGATGGGAAAAATATGCTGACCGTCATGGACGCTAGTGAATTCTCTAGGAGAAATCACCGGCGATCATGCCGGTCAGAAAAGTTCGCCTCCAATCTGTATTTTCATAGTTAAAGTTCCGTTTCGACTTTTGATCGTTGGTCTAGTGGTCAGCTGCCCAGCGTGAGATCCTGAGTTCGATGCCCAGGTCGGGCAAAGTGTTATTGGGTTTTTCACTTAGAAAATTCTCAATAACAGGAGTTAGGAAGTTGGTGGTGTGACACCCCCGTGCTTGGAAGAGCACGTACAGCTGTCGGTCCTGCCTGCGCCTGATCTCTCTCCGGTCGGATTGCCGTCCCATCCGACTATGTGAGCGCAGAAGTGCACCTGTTTGCGCGTACACTTGTGCCCTATAATATCTCCTGCGTACTTGGCTAATCTCCATGGAGAAAGGTCGCCGTGACCGACATACGGTTAGGGGTATATTATTACTAGTTATAATTCCACATCAAAATCATTGATGCCACCCAGTCGTAATCAATTGTTTATTCTACCGAATAAAACATTACTTTGCCGTTCAGTAGTCCTGTTTAAAGCAGTGCAGTAGGCAGCCTGCCGCAATTTAATGTGCGTTTAATTTAAAATTCATTAACTAGTGGTTCCTGCGGTCGCGCCGGTCGTCCGCACGAATACTGTCCGCCATTTTTGTATATGACGTCATTAAATTTGAGTGGCGATTGAATTTGAGTTGCCTATTGTTCTATTTCTAATGATGTGGTCCCCAATATATCACTACAAAATTATTTTGAAATAATAAGAATCTACTTATGCATTATGGTATCGGAGGTCAAGTCTCATTTTGGGTCACTAAGTCAACGGAGTAAGTAAGTACATTATCATTAGAATAAAACAACTTTTAATCGGATTAATCGCGTGTATTACCTATTGGTTTTTGTTTTTCCTGACGTTTTGAAAACTTTGCAGCGTTCGTGGTCGCAGGAGGACAAAGGTGTCAGGAGTCTCAACAGTTTATTTCAAATTATGTCAGTCTACCGTACATATAATTGATAAAATTCAAAAAATATTTTTGTGTCTGATTCATATTAAAAACTTATCGCGACGGTATTTCCTAAGATTATCCCTGAGAAGAAATACCGAAAGAAACTCAGATGTCACAGTCGTTTTAAATTTAGAGATATAATTTTTAAAATTTTATCGAATTATTAAATAAAAGGTGTTCCGATACACGCAGTAAATGCCGCGCGATTTAGTAAGGCTTTTGTACAAAAAAGAAAGCAGAACATAGAACTGACGAACAGTAGCGTATGAAGTTTTAATAAAAGAGCACCGAAGCCCAACTCGGCTCGGATTTCCCGAGTTCTTCCTCTAAGCAAACTTCCTGTATACTAAAAACACTGAAACTTTAGGCTACACTTAGAGCATAGGGTACAGGCGCAGGTACTTTGCATATTTGAATGAATAATAATATACCCCCAACCGATTTTTCGGTCACGGCATAGGCATAGCTATGATGTTTTCCGCGGGGGGATTTTCGTTTTAGATTTGTTTCGATTTATCTTGTTATTCCTTTTAAAACAATATTATAGGATGGGTCAGAAGGATTCTTGGGTGGGCCAGGCCCATCTGGCTCCCTTCTTTACTACGCCTATGGGTCACGGCGGCTCACCTCCACGGCAATACGCCAAGAAGGTACTATTTGCAGGAGGCAAGAGATATTATAGTGGACAACCGTATGTGCAAACACAGGTGTACTCCCTCTTTCTTCACTCTCAAAGTTAAGCAATATAGGTATAAAGAACAGTATATATAGTTTAGTTTACTAACCCGTCTTTTGTTTTTTGCAATTGATCGATTGACATTGGAAAATGTCAGTTCGTACTTATAAATGTCTAAATGTCCAAAAAATTATGATAGAATCGGAATATTATGAAGACAACATGCTTTAAAATTGAGACACTTGTAATTTAAGTAAATTTATTTTAAATTTCCGCGTCGTTTTAAGGCATCTAATTCATATTGGAATTGGTATTAATTTCAAGAGTAACCCCACAGATTGGTGATATTTTGTTAATTAAAATTGACACTGTTATTTGTGTCGTGGTGGTCGAGTGGTTACGGGTGCTTTTAAGTCACAAGTTCTTGACCAATTCTGGCATGTAGCAGTTTGACTTTTACAATGTCTTCTTTCTTAGTTAATCCTAAGATATTTGTTATTATTCTGAGAGTTTATCTAAGATATGACAGACCTACGATGGAGGAAAACATCGTGACAAATTCTAGACGTAATAGTCTGAAAACGCCAACTCTCTGATTGCATGAGAAAAGGCCTTTGCCTAACGGGCTGGTTATGATTTTAGATCATAAATATGCAATTCCATAATTGTCTACTGAGATCTCGGAATTAAAGTGCCTGTTACTATAATTTTGAAATGCTAATACGAATTTATTTTGCCACTATATTTAAGCATCGTAACGTACTAAAAATGTCTCGTGAAAAAATATCTGCACTATAAAATAAATATAAAAAGATTCATACATTTCTATAAACAGGGATCTTTTTATGGTACACCTAATCTTCAATAACGAGTGTATTGGACCGTGTCAGGTGAGCAACTGAACCTCGAGGCGTATAACAGACGCACCTGTTCCAACCCCTTTTTGTGCGGCCATTTTTTTCTTCCTACCATATTTTTTATTCAAACGATTCTATATTCGAAATGCTATTTGCTATCTATGAATTATTTTGAATTACGGATAAAGATTTTTTTATATGTGTTTGATTCAACGGTTATTTAATTAGAGAATGTGCAATTTTGGACGGAAAATAAATAAAAAGAAATACTTCATTGATTTCCATGTTATATTAATTATGTGACTGCCTCATTGGTTTAGTCCCAGTCCCAAGCGCGACTGCCAAGCGCGAGGTCTCGGGTTCGATTCTCGGGTCGAGCAAAGTGTTATTGAGTTTTTGTGTAAAGAAATTCTAAGTAGCAGCCTGGAGTTTAGAATTGTGCCCGGTAAATGGCAATAGGCTCACCACCCATGGAACTTAATAAAAGCATTAGAGAAATGTGGGTATACAACTGTGTACACCTCTACCTATCTCTTCGGGGAATACAGGCGTGATGCTACGTTATGCTTAATTAAGTGAATATAAAACATTATGGCATTGTTATTTTACAGTTTAGTTACCGTTTACTTAAAACTGTTTTGAACACATTTTGTGTGTGTGTGTAAAGTTAAGAATCACGTAACAGTCACTTCACCTAATAGATGAGGAGAAGTGGTAAAAGTTTTTGTAGTTTTGTGCAGGAACTGACAGTGGTGAGGAGGGCATAAATAGATAGGCATCGCACTTGAAATGGGTTCCATCCCCGACCCTTGCTCGTGCTGGCCCGTGCTGAGGCAGTAGCTTTAAATTCGTCCTCTTATAATAAGGAAACCGATCTGATCCAGCTTGTCCCTAGTTGTCCCAGCAACCCCATTAGCCGAAGCTCGTGACCCGCAGGGGTCGCCCTTAGTGCTGTGTTGATTAGTTTGCAGTTTATTTGCTATGGCTGGAGGCATGAAATTGCCTCCCTTTAACTATTGTTCAGATACGCATATCACACTACGAGTTAACAGCAAGAAGCCAAGTCCAAAAAAATAATTGTAATCGTTCATTCCGTGAGATCATTTGTCAAGGGAAACCCATGTCCGAAGTCTTTTTCTTATGGAATAAGTAAATATATCTTTCAAAGCATCAAATAAAGTGACGTCATCTGAATATTATCATCACTTTAGTGCCGTTTTATTTATATAGAAATATAAACTAGATTTTTTATTAAAAAGCACGTCTGTAATGTGTGAATAATATTTTTTATTTCACACCTTTTTGAGTAATGTAGACACTATGTTACTATTTTTTTTTATTATACTAGCCTATGTTACTTGGTTTATTGTAAGGATTCCAACAATAACCCATACAGGTTCAGGCTTTTATAAGTTATGGTGAAATAAAGAAACACAAACATACATACATACATGAACCCTAGAATCATAACACTCCTTTTTTAGGCAGTCATGTAAAAAGGAATACAATGCACCATGTTTTTAAACATCTTCCGATATTCCAAAGCCCGTGTCAGAGCGATCAGGTAGCAAATCAACTAAAAACTTTTCTCAAACATCCCAGGACACGTTTCAGAATGTAAAGGCCGGTTTACACCGCACACAGTTTGCATAGGACTGCAAACACATTGTTCGCAGTAACAAGGGGCCATTAAGGACGCGTGATTTTTAATAGACTATGGAAAATATTGGAACGAGCGGTTTTATTTGGGTTTGTTAAGGCTACCGGATAGCGCGGCGCTGTTAGGGCATGGTTGCTGAACCACGTCACGCGGTTCGGTTCCCGCGTCTGTATAAACGATTTAAAATGTGAAGATGGTTTTGATGTAAGCTAAAATTACCGCACGCTGCATTTAACAGTTATTTTTGAGTTGTTCGGGACGAATTACCTGAATAAAATTGCAAAATATGAATTTAACCACGTCAAACTCAAATTTACAAAGATTTTTACTTTCAATTAATGTTCACCGGTTACTACTCACGTGCATTTTTCGGGATTGCCCGACTAGTTTCGAACTGGAACGGAGCCTTTAGTCATGAGCTGAGCCCGCGGCGATGCCGCGAATCAAATTTTTACTTTGCCATATTAAGATATTATGGATCCTTAGTAATATCTTAGGTTTGCGCGATCACTACACATTATAATAAAACAACTTTTAACCGGATTAATCGCGTGTATTATTGGTTTTTTGTTTTTCCTGACGTTTCGAACACTTTGCAGCGTTCGTGGTCGCAGGAGGACATCGTTAAGTTGTTTTATTATAATTATGGATCCTTTTTTGGGTTGACATGACTAAATTTGAATTTGATATCTTTTATTTATCCCGTCCAGCTTTTCTCTATTATTTTGATTTGGGCATTTGTGTAAAGACTATCTATGATTTATAAACTGCCTCGTTGGCTTAGTGGTCCAAAGTGCGACTGCTAAGCATGAGGTCTCGGGTTCGATTCTCGAATCGGGCTGTGTTATTAAGTTTGGAATTGCGCCCGGTAGCTAGCAATAGCTCACCGCCTGGGACATAATAACAGCATTAAAGAAATCTGGGTATACATTGTGCACACCTCGTCTACCTTCACGAAATGCAGGCGTGATGCTATGTTATGCTGTAACCAAATACTCTTATCTAATCTGCCTAGCCTTTTCCCAATTACATTGGTGTCGGCTTTCAGTTAAACCGGATGCAGCTTTATACCAGTATTTTACATGGAGCGACTGCCTATCTGACCTCCACAACCCAAATACTGGATAACACGATATCTCGTGGTATACCTGGTTGTCAGACTTTCAGGCCTCTGACTACCCGTAACGGCTGACAAAAGCAGTGAATCCCGGTTGTCAAATTAAGAACTTAATTTGACAACCGGGACCCACGGCTTAAAGTGCTCTCCGAGGCACGGTGGGGTCTTGGTATAAAATGATGGTCACCAATCCACAGACCGACCGCGGCAAGAGCAGCTTAACCTCGATCGATCGATATATGCGGCTGTTACTTACTACCACGAGTCCCTCGTACCAAATACTCTTACATTATCCAAATAACATAACATAAATATAACATAGCATCACGCCTGTATTCCCCGAAGGGGTAGGCAGAGGTGTACACAATTGTACACCCATAATTCACTAATGCTGTTATTAAGTCCAAGGTGGTGTGCCTATTGCCATCAACCGGGCACATTTCCAAACTCCGGGCTGCTACTGAGAATTTCCTAACAGAAAAACTCAATAACACTTTGCCCAACCCGGGAATCGAATCCGAGACCTCCTGCTCAGCAGTCGCGGTACGGACCACTAAACCAACGAGGCAGTTCTTATCCAAATAAATCATATTCTATTCAACAAAAACATGCTGCTACCAATATGTACATGAAAATTACTCTGCATGTATGTCTGTAGAATTTGGCTCTTATACCTAACAGAGATATTTTGTTACACAGTACGCTAGCTAGGATACCTAGAACAAGATTTTAGTTCGTAACAAGAGGCAGAAGGTATTCGTGTTTATAGTCAAAACATAGCCCCGGCTGGGCTAGAACAACACGCAAGACAAGGCTAGCCAACTAGCCTTATTATCTAGCTTAATTTACCTTACCCTATTATATTGTTTCAGTTGGGAGACTATTTATTTCATTAAGTAGGTACTCAGCTAAAAAAAATAAGCAATTTTGAGAGCTATAATTAAGAATATTCTTTTCTAAAGCTAGTAATTATCTATGTTCTAGATATTTTTTACTTACAAAGTGACTTTATACAAAACGCTTTTGTATAATTTGAAAGAAAGAAAGAAAGTATTTATTTCAGTTTATAGAGGAACATGGTCTGGTTCCATTGAATAGGGAGGATCTTACAACCAGGTGGGTGACCTGGCGTTCCACGGACCGATAGTTTTTTTTTTTTTTTGGTAGTGGCATCTCGCAGGTCAACCTAGGAGGTTGTCGGCTGCTTAACCGGACTTTCCTGTGGATGCCCTAATAATAAATTATTATTAAGGCCTCCAGCCAGGGGCATACGAACTAAATTAAATCTAAAGCGACCACGCTAAGGGCACCCCCTGCGGGGTACGAGCCTCGGCTTAGGGCGTCGCTTGAGGGAGGACAGCAAGGGACTGGCTGGATCGAACAAGAATTATCATAATTATTATTATTAGGGGAATTTAAAGCTACAGGCTCAGCGGCTACGCGGGCTGGCACGAGCAAGGGTCGGGGAGGTACCGATAGTTAATGTCGGGCGGTTGTTTAAATACAGATTCGCCGTCAAACTTTGCTTGCGCGATGCAACGCGTTATGCGCGTAGTAACTATGTAGCGTGGTAGATGTCGCTACAAGTCTATTGGCCGAACTTACAATAACAGGAAAAGAAAAAAAAAGGAAATATTTTTATTAAAAATACAAGCTTACTAAATTATTAGGCCCAATGCATTTGCATAGCAATGTTCACAATGCCTCGATCTTTAGTGATCAACTTAACTCAACATCACGCCTGTATTCCCCGAAGGGTTAGGCAGAGATGTTTGTTGATTTGTTCCACGCCCACGTTTCACCAATGCTGTTATTAAGTCCCATGGTGATTGCATCTTGCCATTTACCCGGTACAATTCCAGACTGAGAATTTCCTAACAAAAAACCGAATAAAACTTGATCAGAACCAAACTCAAGACCAGCAGCCGCGCATGTGACCAATATTTCACTGAGGCCACAGTGGAATACGACCGGACATTAAGTCTATTACGAAATCCAAACCTATACCGAATCAGAGCCAGCAATGTATGTAATGTTAAATGCTTAAATCATTATGCTTTCCGATGTGACTAGCAGTTGCTCTAATCGTTAGGAGTTGCTCTAATCGTTATGCTCTTTTAAGTTTTTCTTATTCAAACGTTTGCCCACACTAGGAATTTCTTCAAAATCGCTTACAGCTACTTATAATAACATAGGTTCACGCCTGTATTCCCCGAAGAAGTAGGCAGAGGTACTTACACCCACATTTCACCAATACTATTATGTAGTCCCAAGGTGGTCTGTCTATTGCCATCCACCGGGCACAATTACAAACGCCCGGAGTTTGTTTTTTACAACTAAAAATTTCCTAACATAAAAACTCAATACCACTTTGCCGGACTCAGGAATCCAACCCGAGACCTTCTGTTCAGCAGTCAGGTTTAACACCACACCCGGAACGAATTTGCAAATCATACCAATATTTGTCGCAGCAAACGATCTCTCGACTGACCAAATCATGTCGTCACTTATTTGCGCTATAGACTTGCAAGTAACATAAACATAATATAACATAATTAAAGTTACGTAAAAATCATGTCTGACAGAATTGTATCTCTTTAAAAGTTCTAAAAAAAGTCCGCGACAGCATATGTCTATCTTTGAAGGTTGACTCACTATAACCTTTTATTTGGTTATCAAATTGGTTCTAAAATAATGCATTATTTGCGAAGGTGTTTTTATAACCATGATATTAATCCTTATCCAAATAAATACGTTATTCATCACAAGTATTTAATTTTGAACAAAATTGCTCCGTACATCATTTGGTTTCAATAAATATCTTCGGAGATATCGTAGTTTTAAAATAACTCGGCAACAAAATAATGATCAAGTACCACGCGCGTATTTATAACATAACAAGTACACAGAGCCTTTACCTTCATCCAAAGACCTGCAGACACCATCAACGCTAATACACAAAGCCTCCAGCCTCTCACCAAAAATAGAAAAGCGCTTACAAACAAAGCAGAAAAGAAAACCCAAGTATACGGCTCCAAAGCCCTCATAATCACTATGAGCCAAAACGAAAGTGTAACAGCACCAATTACCGTCCCAATATAATGTCGGACAGGGGTATAAATATCGACAAACACTAAATTATTGTCTGTCCGTCTATCGGTATAGGCGCGCGGATGATTTGTGCGCGTTGCCGACAATTTTTCATTCACCCTGCCAACACTAAATCACGCTGACAACTTCGCCCAGCTGAACTATTCGGTGACGCATGCGAATTTCAACTTTATTTCGGGTAGCGTAGAGTTGATCTTAGTTTATATCGCTTTAGGGTAAAGTATCCAAAGGTCGGCTCCTTATATTTGATATTTGTTTACCGACGTATAATAAAAATCTGTGTGAGTTATTGCAGGTTGTGTGTTTGTCCCTTTTGTCTTGTTAAAAATGATGTGCGAGAGTATATTGTTTGTCTTCAGCTTATTAAAACTAAGGTAGGCCTATTTTTTTAGGAAGTTGTGATATATAGGTCTGTTGTTCTTTAATATAGTAATTCTATTTCATTGCCTTTTACTAGGCTAACCAATTGCGTAGAATCGTGCTTTTGCTGGACAATTGTGGATTAATTAATACTCGATGGCTAAACATAACACAAACATGACATAGGATCTCGCTTGTACGCCTAGGGGGTAGGGACGTTACGTTTGTACACCCACACTTCACTAATGCTGTTATTTAGTCCCCTGCAATACATAGTGAGCATATTGCCATCAACTGGGCGCAATTTCCAAACTCTTATTGAGAATTTTATAAGAGAAAATCGCAATAACAGTTTGCCTGTACCGAAAATCGAATCTAAGACCTCACATTCAGCAGCCGTGTTTGCGACTACTAGACAAACGAGGTAGTGATGTGACAAAATTTTATGTATTTATGAATAGTTAAAAATATAACTGTTATGGAGTGGATACGTGTGCCCTGTTATTCGATAATTAGATATAAATGTTTCAACGTGTTTTTTATGTAATACGTTATAATCATTTGTTCACAGAAATAATAACGTACAAATAAAACACGTATATTACTTACATTTAGAATTAAATTAACGGGCGGTGAAAGTTTTTACCTTATTTATGCAGCAAACGTGCTTGGTTTTTTGTTATAACATTTAACGGTATTTAAAATATTAGATAATTAAATGAGGTTAAACGTTATTATTTTTGATCATCATTGCAACGAGGCAGGCAATAAAACAATTCAATCAATGGGGTGGTGCGATAGTCGGCCCGGGAGTCGAACTTAGGACCTCACGCTCAGCAGTCATGCTTGCGTCTACTAAACCAATGAGGCAGCTTATATATTTATTGAGACGGATGATAACGGAATTATTTTAGTACAATCCGGTACGGTCAACAAAACAGCGATAATTCCGTATAGTGTTACATAAATCTTTTATACTGCAATGCTGAATGCAGTTTGTGTGTAATGGTCGGAATTCGGTTTAATTTTAAATGTCACGTTTTTTATTTTTATTGCATATATAAATTAAGTGCTAAATGTAAAATATATCGATGAGAGATAGTATCACTGAGGACGATTTTTTACAGTTTATCATTAAGAATAATATTTTTTTAAATTATAAATATATAACTAAACTAATTTCATAGCAGAATGTAGTACAATCAAATACATTGTCAATATTTCTTGAGGAAGCGCTATGTTGGTAGAAAGTGAGTCCATTTTTTGCCCCCATATTGTCGGTGCAGCGATATCTCTTCCAGGGTGGGCAATTCACGAGTGATACCTCCAGTATTGCAAATTTCTTTAGTTTACAGTAACCGATCACTATCAAACAAGCCGTACGCTTATTTACCAACTTATAAAAATATAAACACGATATGCATCATAGGTAGCGCGGACACGACAAATGACGGGAATACGCGAACACTTCCGAAGCCGGCACCAAGTACGTTATTGGTGCGAGCTCAGTGGCATGCGGCACGATGCAGCACCAGTTTGACTCGCGACATCGTCGTGGGCTCAGCTCATGATTAAGAGCTCCATTCAAGCCCCAAACCAGTCGGGCAATCCCGAAAAATGCGCGTGTGTAATAACCGTTGAACAATAATAAAAAAAAAATACAAAAAACCTTTTTATTTTTTTTTAAACTTTGCCCCACATTAGGAATTTCTTCTTGTGTCGTGGGTGCGTTTACAGACATATAATCTCACAAGCACACATTATATTATATAAACAATGTCTGCTTTTGTAGCGTACCTCTTATAATCTAAAAGCATCATCGGTGAAGGCATCGTTCCCCCTGGCAGCAATCCTAAGTACCTTCACCGGAAGACCAGGCTCCGAATCAGACACTAACTAACAACCGTTAAACTGAACAATAAAAAATTATAAATCTTTGAAAAGCATTAACGCTTGCTTAACGAACTCAAAAGTTATTATATTAAATGGAAAAATAATACACCAAATTGCGAACAGGATTCGAACCTGCGCCTCCCGGATGAATACTCCAGGCGCTCTGACCACTAAGCCATCTCGACCTCTAATTCTCAATTCTGAAATTTAATGTTTAATTCAAACGAATTCTGTAATAAATTCTTTTCTTTACATAAATTATAATCATTTAGCCATCACATAAGTCACATTTACTCTACTACCCAGTACAGTTACTTCAGCATAATTTTCATCATTAATTTTGTGAGTATGTTTTTGCTATCCATACCCATTCATCACGCGATGACGCAACGAGGTCAATCGTAGTTCCATCAGTCATACGGGCTATTGTTCAGTGCTGTTATAGTTTCGGTCTTAAGTGACAATATAGTGTGTGTACCATGCCTATTTTATTTTACATGCTTTTAGGTCAAACGCCATTGTGTTAATAAAAAAAAACTAAGAATCAATATTTTTATCCAATTTTAGTGGTCGTAATATATTTGAAACTTTACAAATAAAATATTATATATACAATCTTCAGGCTTGGCTGAATAAGTTATATATATATTAAGCAAATAAGCATTGATAAAATAGGTATCCTTAAAATATTTCATTAAAGTAAATAAATCCGACTGTGTCTTCAAACGGACACAAAATCCTTATAAGAAGCCTCTAAAACTTATTTCTACTCAATATCATAAAGAGACGGTATCCTTGCAGATTACAGAAGACTTGCAACCTCTATAGCGGGCTTAGCTACTGCACTCACAAAGAGAGACATTAATTGGAACCGCTCACAGACTGATTTGAGACTTCTCGGAACACTGTATAAAGATATAATGTACGCTAAAATATAGAAGACTGAACAACTTAATTATCTTAGAGAGACGTTTAATTTGTTTGGTAGTAATTTTAATGTAATCTGAGATGAGGTAGACTCCTTAAAAGACTGGTTCTTCATTGCTTTAGTTTGAAATGAATAGAAAGAGACCAGGATAGCCTTGCCATGCAGTGGTACAGTTTTGAGGTGCTAAATTTAATTCACTAATGTACACTTGGCTTAGGTCCGTGTCAATCCCGGTACAAGAGATTATTTTATAAAAAAATATAAAGAACCTTCCCGATATTTTTTTATTTACTTTTGGTTCTTTTCATGTGTGTGATTTCAAATTATATACCAAAATTTAAATAAATACTGTTGATGATACGACGCCTAATCATCCGAGGCTCGTGTCCCGCAGGGGACGCCCTTAGCGCTGTTACTTAGTTTGTAGTATTTTAAAATATGCTCTGGCTGGAGGCATCAAACTGCCTCGCCTTAGCTATTGTCTGGTTACGCAGACAAAACCGCTCTGGGTTTATTGAAGAGCCCATTAAAAAAAAAATGCCCAAACACAAATTACCTTTTATAGAATTTTTATCTGTCAGTCAGTTTGAAAATTTGACTCAAATAGGCTGCGAATTGTCGCAGCGGAATTGTAATGATTAAAAACAGAAATATAAACTTTAATTTTCCCTAATGTCATTAATGGATATGAAAATATGAATATATTTAGTACATACATACCTACTACAATCACGCCAGTTTTAGGGTAGGTAGAGACTCAATTATCACCTGCTAAGATTCTGAGACATCTTTTTATATGTATGTCCTTATAAACGTTTACTAGTAGATACTGAATCGTGAAACCAAGATTCAAACCTCGTAAATCCACAATTTGGCAATGAAATTCGCCATAAATTGGGCACATTTCCAACTAAAATCTCAAACTAATAAACTATCTGTTTATTACAATCGATAGTTGCTTAATTCTTGTAATACCGTTCTATAATATCTTTATAATCGAGTCTGATATAACATAGCACTACGCCTGTATTCCCCGAAGGGGTAGGCAGAAGTGTACACAGTTGTACAACCACATTTCAATACTGTTCATGTAATAGGTGCCTACTGCCATCAACAACAACTCCGGCCTACTACTGACAATTTCAACAGGAAACCCAATAACACTTTGCCTTATCCAGAAATTGTACCCAGATCCTCACCTTCAGCAGCCGCTTTTACGACTCCTAGACTAACAATATCTATTCACAAAATATATTCATAACTAGCTGTGCCCGCGACTCCGTCCGTCCGCGTGGATGTCGTAAATAACAAATGTTCATCGCGATTCTTTAAATTGGCATAACTTTTTTATTTATGAACCGATTGACATGAAGCAAACACTAAATGTTAATTGAAGCTTGCCACAATACATTAGTGAAAACCACATCTAAATCGGATAAGCCGTTTCTGTGATTATCATGCACAAATGCACAGACAAAAATTCTAACAATTATTGTTTTGGGTGCTATTTGCGTTGGTAAAGGTCCCAATTATATTTTTTCTCATATATCTTCCATGTACAGACAGCGATCCGTTACATTTTTATTATATGTATTGATTTACATGTTGAATAGTAAAGTCGCATAGACATACAAGTTAGCACATCCAATTACACGGGCTAACGGAGCGAGTGCGAACCGTCCGAGCTTCATTAGGCAAACCGCTCGCGGTGTCCTCAAGTGTAATCTCGCAGAAAATGACGTTGACGTGATCTGACATCTTTGACGTGTTGGACGGACGTGTGTGCATGGGTTTAGTGCGTTGAGATGCACTCGATATATTGAAGGAGTTATAGTTAAAGGTTCGTATCTGAACATAGAGAAAGAAAAAAAAGAAAGAAAAAGTTTTTATTTTTGCGCACCATTTTGACGCACGCAACATTAAATCACACATACATATAAATTAAAATAAGTAACCTAAACAAAGTTAACATAAATTATTATTTAGTACACGTCTTGGATGGTACAAACATCAATCTGCCTAGTCTTTTCCCAACTACATTAAAGTTGGCTTGCTGCCTAACTTGATGTAGCTTAACACCAGTATATCACACGGAACGCTTGCTCTATCTGACCTCCACAAGCGTATGATATCTCGTGGTGAGACTGGTTGTCAGACGGCAGAACGGCTGTCATCAATTTTCATTTGACTACCGGGACCGACGGTTTTACGTGGTACCCGAGGCACGGAGGGGTATTGATATGTGAAATGATGGTCATCGTCGTCATTCCATAGAACGACCGATCGATCGATCGAACGATCTGTACCACTATTACATAGCCACGAGCCCCTCATCATTTGTATCCTAACATATTATACTTTATGTTAGTTATTTTTCACTGGATACTACTCACGTACATTATTCGGGTTTGCCCGACTAGTTTCGAATTCGAACGGAGCCCTTAGTCATGAACTGAGTCCACGGCGATGTCGCGAGTCAGACTGTGACGGTGAACATTAACTAATATGAATATGCCTCACAAAAGTTATTATACAAATATTATACTTCGTCAATGACGTTTTGGTATAGTCCAGAATATAAGCGGTGATACTATAGTGGTATGACTGTTGGCTAAGCAAGTTAAAGGTTGCAGCTTCGAATCTAAGGCACGCACCACTGACGTTTCGTAAAATAGCTTAAAATTGTAAAGGAAGCTAGCACACCTGAGTGGTATTTATAATGGCGTGTAAAGCCACTTCAAAGACTTACAGGTAGAAAAAGAATACGGTCGCGAACAGGACTCGAACCTGCGCCTCCCGGATAAATACTCCAGGCGCTCTGACCACTAAGCCATCTCGACAGAGTATATATCCGAGAGGCGCAAATTCGAATCCTGTTCGCGACCGTATTCTTTTTCCATTTTATATAATAACTTTAGAGTTCGCTAAGCATGCGTTAATGCTTGCTTTTACTTACTGGTGGTTAAAACTTTGACACTGGGTTGTTCATCAACCGTACGACAAAAAAAAAAAACGTACTGAACAAAAGAAATAAGAAACAGGCCTAAAATAGCACACAACAAAAAAGTAATTAATCCAACCAGCACCTAATCTCGGGTACAATACAAATGTATAAAATATTCGCGTTCCAATGCCATCCCAACAAATTTCAATCTGGGGAAATATTGAAAAAACACCGCAGTGAACATCGAACAAGTCGATTTCAATCAGCGATCGGATATCTGAGATAAGGTCGAGACTTCATTCCCCAGTCACAATGGATATTGAAAACTGATACCGTTCGCCTTTTGTTTGCTTTTAAATATTTTCGTGGGAATAGTAAGAGAGAGGAGGGGATGACGTCACAAGTGTAATATTTGGGACTGAGACGCGAAATGTTGTTATTTTTTTAATTTTTTTTATGGAATAGGGGGCAACCGAGCAGACGGCTCGCCTGATGGTAAGCGATTACCGCCGCCCATGGACACCCGAAATCCCAGAGGAGTCGCGAGTGCGTTGCCGGCCTTTTAAAGGGTTTGGGCATCCGATACCCTCACTCACTCGGCGAAACACAACGCAAGCGTTGTTTCACGCCGGTTTTCTGTGAGGTGTCTATTCAATTGGAAACAATCTAGATTATTTAATGTTCAAAATTTTGCGAAGGGATTAGATGAAATTGTAATGTAATATTCTTATCGAGGGATAAGGCTTGAATATATATAAAAATCAATTGCTGTTCGTTTGTATCGCTAAAACTCGAGAACGGCTGGGCCGATTTAGCTGATTTTGGTTTTGAAATGTTTGTCGTAGTTCAAGGAATGTTCAAACGGAGAGAAAATGTAGAAAAATTGCGAGGAAAACAGTAAAAACAATTTTAAAATTTAATTTTAATTATTGTTCAACGGTTATTACTCACTTGCATTCTTCAGGATTGCCCGACTAGTTTCGAACTCGAACGGAGCCCTTAGTCATGAGCTGAGGCCGCGGCGATGTCGCGAGTCAAAGTCGAAGAATTCAAGTGAGTAATAACCGTTGAACAATGATTAATATGAATGTGTCTCACGAAAGTTATTATACAAAAACAATTTAATTTGCCCATATAAACTGTTCTACTTATATTCCTGTCAAACATTTGACGTTTGAGGTGATACGAAGTACACCGGGTCATCTAGTTTTATATATTTATTTTAATAAAATACCTGCCTCATTAGTTGAAATGGACTTAAACCATGTTTGGCGAGCGTGAAGTCTTGCAATCAATTTCCAGGTTGATCAAAGGGCTGTTTCCCAACAGTACCCTGTGAAATTCCAGTAGCAGCTCGGAGTTTAGAAAGTTGCGGTGCACAGGTAATTGCATGACTACCCTAAATATTGTGATAGTAGCTAGATATTGTATTTATTTGCATCCATTGCAATGGACTTCCGCAAGGTAACGCCTGAGTTTAATTAATACAGTAATTTTATTGTGATAACAAAAATTTGGTTACTGTACCTATTCTGATATTTAAACATAACATAGCATCACGCCTGTATTCCCCGAAGGGGTAGGCAGAGGTGTACACAGTTGTACACCCACATTTCACCAATGCTGTTTTTAAGTCCCAAGTAATAGGTGGTGAGCCTATTGCCATCAACTGGGCACAGTTCCAAACTCCGGGCTGCTACTGAGAATTTCCTAACAGAAAAACTCAATAACACTTTGCCCGACCCCGGAATTGAAACCGAGACCTCCTGCTCAGCAGTCGCGCTTGGGACCACTAGACCAACGACGCAATATTTAAACGATCGTCTAATTCTGTTTCATAATTAATTATTCTGGCCCAAACAGAAGATATCTTTCACTAGCAACTTGCAATAAGCCAGGCCACTATTTTCCACGAATAAAACGTATAAAGCAATAACATCTCCACCAATTCACATAAACACGTAGCAATTTATCATCAGGATATCCAAGAATTTTCTAGAACAAAACTTTGCCGTTAAACCCTGCGGAAAGTCTGCAGAAACCTCCAGCAATAGAAATGTATCGCACTATACTAATGTTTAAATTCAACGCATTATCTCTGGAGGGTTCTGAGAGCTTTCAAGAGGTACCCACCATTCATACGACTGGGGAATTTTCTGTTTGGAAGGTGAAGGCAGTTTTAAAAGAAGTTTGGATGGAGTTGAAGATAAAGATAATAAATTAAGCAATGGTGGTATGAACATTTGACTGCCAAGTCAAAGATTGCAATTTTGAACGCGCAACACAGAATTTTCATAATCATGTGAGTAATAAAAAATTCAAGATAAATCTTTGAAAAGCATTAACGCATGCTTAGCGAACTCTAAAGCGAGGTCGAGATGCCTTAGTGGCCAGAGCGCCTGGAGTATTCATCCGGGAGGCGCAGGTTCGAATCCTGTTCGCGACCGTATTCTTTTTCCATTTAATATAATAAATTTAATAAAAAATTGATAGCTTAAAAAAAATTGTGAAGGAAACCATTGCATGTAAATAAATACAATATCTAGCTACTTCCACAATATTGAAGGTAGTCATGCAAATACCTGTGCACCGCCCGCCCACGTGAAAATATATGCGCATAAGCAAGCGGTGAAAATTGCGACTATCACCAACTACTCTACACTCGTTCCGCCCCACGGGGCATCATCAGGAGGTGTTAGACCGTGCAGTGTCCGCCACCGAGGATAACATCGTGAGTAAAACAGCACACAGATGTTTCTAACAGTATGTTAAGCCATGTCAGAGGCATATATAGTGGCTTACACTCTGACACTAGGTTGATCATCAAAATATAAATGACCTAATAAAAAAAGATAAATTAAATTACATGATCTCAATTTTTGCCTATTAAGAATGATTAAACTGGTTTCTAAGAAATTATAATGCGATTACTACGTACTAGGTAATTAAACTGAAGCCCTTCATTTAACCCAAAAATCCCTAGAACCAAACTAATACCAAGAATAAAAATATCAAGAAGTGTATGAAATAATTGGCCAAGAACATTGTAGCTGCCGTAGGCGCCAGCTACGCCGTAGTCGCGTAGTAATAATGTGTTTTCGTAGCAAAACATATTATTATTAATACATTATTACGTAAAATAACAAACTACTAATTCATAGAAGAAGCAAAACGGCACTAAATTAACTTGTCATCTTTGTAATTTATGTCCTACACCTCAGTTATATAAGATTTTCGCGTACGCTGGCGCTGTAAGAAAAATAATTTGATACACTTGCGATACGCCCGGCTCGTCTGTGTTTACCGAAAAAAAGAGGTTTTGGGAAAATAATGGCTTGTGTTTGAGTTTTAGGTTATAATGTAATTATTTTTATCATATGATTTAAAGGGAAAAATAATTCTGGCGTTTCTGCAACCCGATAATTTTATAAAATATTGTATAAAATTTACAGTAAAATCTATGTAAGTAAATAAAAAAAAAAACGATTACAACTTTTCAAGGAAGCATTAAAAAAAAAAAAAAAAAAACTGCGACCCTTGACATTCCGAGTCGTCACTCTACCCACTGTGTACCCGTGTCGTTGTCGTGTGTATTAAATTTTAAGTCCCCTTACATACGTCTTAAGGACACGCCTGGTGATATTTATTTATCAATCACTTACAGATTTACTAAACTCAACGTTACATAATTATACGCTATTATATATATCGATAATTATTCGATAATATATGCATTAGATGGCGTTAACTTGTTTAAAAAAATCAATATCTACCGGGTACAATTCCAAACCCCGGACTGCTGCTGAGAATTTTCTAACAGAAAAACTCATTAACACTTTGCCCGACCAGGGAATCGAACTCCAGACCTCATGCTGAGCAGTGGCACCTGGGACCACTAGACCAACGAGGCAATCTCGAAAAATGTTACCTTATTCCTAGCTATAATTCACCATTTTTATTATGATAACCTTTATATCTTTTCCTATTCCTCCGATACCTGACAATCTTAGATTACTATCTGCGTAATATTATCCTTGGGAGTTGACAAATCTCCGAAGCAATCTGTCTAATGTAATTATCATTATTTTAGCTTCCATTACATTTCTATTATTGTCGTTCATACTACATATTATTATTATGATGGGCTTGCCAACATTTTGGTATTTCGGGTGAAGGGAATGTTGTCTATTAAACCGGAATAAGTCTTTAGAAGAGAGAATCTTATTTTGAAAACAAAGCATCATGTTTTTAACTATAAGGCTCTATGTACATACAGCAAAAATTTTATTTGAATATCTGTTCTGGTTTTAATTATTGTTTAACGTTTATTACTCACGCGCATTCTTCGGGATTGCCCGACTAGTTTCTAGCGTTTCGCGAGTCAAACTGGTTGACTCAGAACAGTTTGCTTCGCGACATCGCCGCGGGCTCAGCTTTTGAATAAAGGCTCAGCTCATGAATAAGGGCTCCGTTCGAGTTTGAAACTAGTCGGGCAATCCCGAAGAATGCGCGTAAGTAATAAACGTTAAACAATAATTAATATGAAATGTGTCTCACAAAAGTTATTATACAAACATCTGCTCTGATTATTTTTGTATGAAATTGGTTGGCTTGGGGCAGTGGTAGCCTTGTTGCACGAACATTGGACTGGTAAGTCTGAGGTAATTTTCGAAGTCATGTGCGTAATATAAATTAATTATCACTTGCTTAAAACGATGAAAGAAAACATCGTAAGGAAACTAGCACACCTGAGAGATGTTCTCGATGGTGTAGATGCAGCTTAATACCATAATATTTTACATGCAGCTGACTGCCTATCTGACCTCCACAACCCAGGTACTGAGTAACACGATATCTCGTGGTATGACTGGTTGTCAACTGCCTCGTTGGTTTAGTGGTCCGTAGCGCGACTGCTGAGCAGGAGGTCTCGGGTTCGATTCCCGGGTCGGGCAAAGTGTTATTGAGTTTTTCTGTTAGGAAATTCTCAGTAGCAGCCCGGAGTTTGGAAATGTGCCCGGTTGATGGCAATAGGCTCACCACCTATTACATGGGACTTAATAACAGCATTGGTGAAATGTGGGTGTACAATTGTGTACACCTCTGCCTACCCCTTCGGGGAATACAGGCGTGATGCTATGTTTATGACTGGTTGTCAGACTTTGAGGCCTCTACCTGTAACGGCTGTCATAGTTCTTAATTTGACAATGGAGACCGCCAGCTTAACGTGCTCTCCGAGGCACGGAGGGGTCTCGGTATGAAATGATGGTCCACCCATACCAAAGAACAAAAAAGATTATTATATAGACTTGAAAATCAAATTCAAATATTTTAAACGAGCAGTCTTTCCTCCTATTTATCTTCCTTACTACCAAACTATTCACACAACTCTTATTTTAACAAGAATTTACATCGTTAGAAAACCCGTGAAGGTGTAATTTAAATTTCTTTTAAAAACTGCGACTCGGGCAGCCTTGCCAAGAAATGTTAAGTAAATTGTTCAAGCACTGCACTATATCAGCTAGCAAGGGGAGTTGTCGCATCTCTCGCAGACATTTTTGTGTAGCACTTTGGATATTTTTTTGTTGTAAGGTAGGTGACAGAAATTTGTTGGGATACATTACCAGTTTAAGACTTTATATTGAAAATAGAGGAACATATTATGAACTTCTTTTACTTATAAGTTATAATTTTAAATGTAAAAAGAATACGTATTCTTTTTACATTTAAAATTATAATTTTAGAGTTCGCTAAGCATGCGTTAATGCTTTTCGAAGATTTATCTGTATTCTTTTACATTTTTTTGTCCAAAATGGATCTACGCTTGGCCACCAACTCGCTTGAACTCGCTTGGTAAGCGACGCTGGCCGAAGATAGAGCACCTAGATCCAGAAGAAATCTATTAATTCTAAGTAGGGTGGATAGATTTGGGGAGAACGATAGTTGGGGAGTTGATGCAACTGCCCAGACCCGTCT
Source organism: Xylocampa areola (assembly GCA_935421205.1). Lineage (NCBI taxonomy): Eukaryota > Metazoa > Arthropoda > Insecta > Lepidoptera > Noctuidae > Xylocampa > Xylocampa areola. The sequence continues at coordinate 19,745,949 of OW285206.1, forward strand.
CCCACAACAGTTACAGGACTACATCCCGAAACACGACTAGGTCGCTTCACGGCATGGCTTCGTCCGGTGGGTGGTAACCAGCCGCAGCCAAAGCCTCCTACCAGAGTTGTGTTGCCTGTTTTGCACTACCCAGGGTCCACGTGTAGGGATTCAATTTTAAGGGTACCTACCTACGGACGCGGGCAACTCAGCCCCAAAAAACTGAACTACTTCTTATTATGTGGTTGTTAAACAACCTATTATCAAAAGTTAAAACACCCGTAGGCATCTGTCATGGCGCTACACACCATCTGGGACACCTTTTAGGTGTGGTATTCTTTTACCATTTTTAGGCAAGTGATAATTTCTAATACGCACAGGACTTGAAAAGGCAGTGTGGACAAGTGTGACAAGAAAAGCGCACTGGACCTTGCGTCCTTAGACTTACCAGCCCAACGGTCATACCACTAGGTTATCACTGTTCAAACATATGCACGGCTTAAAATGGAATTTACCAACGTCCTAATGCCGACCTAATTCAGTCCTAGTACCGTACGTACCCGTCTAGTGACCTCAAGCGCGACTGCTGACCATAAGGTCCTAAGTTGATTTCGGGTCGTGCCGGGACACTGTTATTGGATTTTTCGGTTAGTAAATTCTCAATAATAGTCCGGAGCTACTGACTACTAATACCATTTGTTATACCCATGGAATTTAGTATCAGCATTAGTGAAATGTGGGTGTACAGCTGTGTGCATCTCTGCCTATCCCTTCGGGGAACACAAGCGTAATACTATGCTTTATTATTATAGAAACAAATTCGTAACTTTACAAATATTAGATGTGACGATATAGTGATGTTCATGATACAAAAATATGTCGATATTACGTCTAATTTCACAAGCCTGAATTTAATTATATGTTACACAATAGAGACGATGCTGTATATAGATGGGAAATAATGAGTTTCAACCAAACACTACGAATTCATCCCTGATTAATCCCAGTTCAACCCCAAAGGAACGAACACTAACATACATTGAACGTACATACACACCCTCGCACACATACACAATCATCAATGATTCAACCCGTAAAAACATCTATGATTGAAAGTCTTTTTTCCCTCTCCGAGCAAAATAACTGGGGGTAGGAATAAGGGGTAGAAATGGGGGGTAAGAATAATTACGGCCGAGGGGCTTTGACCTCAGAGGGGGACGTAATTAAGGAGGGGGGAGGCAGGATCATTTTCTCTTAGGTGTGCCTTTGTACCTCATGTGTTGGCTAAAACATGCCAGACCGAATATGTTTGTGACTTTGGGCTTTCGTTTTTGTGTATATTATTTGTTTAGGCTGATTTCAGAATGTAGATTTTTTACTTACATACATAACATCACGCCTGTAGTCCCCAAAGAGGTAGGCAGAAGTGTAGCTAAAAATTTGTACAGTCACCAATGCTGTTAATAAGTCACAGGTGTTAAGGAGATTGCCATCTATCAGGTATTTCCCGAAATTATTATTCAATTTTTGTCTTAACCGAAATATTTAATCCCACTTCAGACCGCCATCACACAGTCCTACCTTGGAATTGAATCTTAGACCTCATGCTCGGTAGTCGCGCTTGGGACAACTAGACTAACAAGGCAGTGATATTAACCCGTTCACTGTCCAATGTACCACATATGGTACATGGCCATTGTTTAACTATTGTGTCTGCTTCGTAGACAGGGAACCAATTAAATTGAATTAAAGAAACCTAACTCAGTTATTCATTCCAGTTGTCAGAACAAAAACAGAATAAATCCTGCCTGGCACGTCCTGCCATAACTATAGCAATCTATTATGTTTAAATGCTCCCAAATTTCTTGTAATAAAAACAAACTTTGTTTGAGATGTTAGCCAAAACTTTGAGATGGCCACTAAAAGGACAAAATAACAAGACGAATATAAAAACAACTCCCTTATTTTTAACGAGCAGAAAATCCTTTTGTTTTTTCTTGGAAAATAGTAAAGTAAATATTAGACTAATTAATTAAAACCAGTTCCGGACGTTTAAGTTAAAAGGTTTCGGCTATAAAAAGGAAATATTAGATAGATATTTTATGTTGTTACAATTTTTATTTGAAATATAATTTTGCGGTTATCAACGTCGGATACCAAATAGGCGAGTCTTTGGTCTTGGCACTTACTTAATTCTAATTATTATAATTAATTGTCTACAGACAGATGACAGATCAGATCTGTTCTTGTTAATATATTCTGTTTTTTTTTCCTAAAATTATATTATTTTATTATCAACAATGTTTTTTTGAGGTGAGGTGGATGAGGAGTGATGGCCAACGAACAGACGCATCGCCTGATGGTAAGCGATTACCGCCGCCCATGGACAACCGCAACACCAGAGGTGTCACAAGTGCGTTGCCGGCCTTGTAAAAAGGAGTACGCTCTTTTCTTGAAGGTTTGAAGGTCATATTGGTCCGGAAATACCGCAGGTGACAGTTCATTCCACAGTTTTGCTGTGCGAGGCAGAAATATTAAAAAAACATTACAAATCTAGTTGGTTATACAAGATGAATTTCAATCCAATACAGATTTTTTAAGGAATGGATTCCACCAATAAAACTGAAACACTTTCTCTAGGAAACAAGTGCTGTCAGACAAAATATATTATATATATTTATTTACTCCCCATACAACTTCCGTGGGGTATCGAAATTCATGATGTATTATGAAATTTATTTATGAGTTCTATTAATATTATAAATATAGAAATCTTGAATGATTTCCTCACCAAAGCAGAGTCAAAACTACTGAACCTTGTGTGATGTAAATGTAGGCAAGCAATAAACAAGGATTTTTTAGCATTCATCCCCTAAAGGTGTTTTATATAGGGTCACGGTGTGTGTCTTTATTATTCGTAGGGCTATTAAAATTTAATATAACAATAGGTAACATATAAAAATTAAAAAGCACATGTGTGCATTTTTGAAAATTCATCCTCAACGTGCATGAAATATGTGATAAATTTGTTTAGGGAATTCGTTAAGTTTTATTTTATTTTTTATCATTGAACTAAAAATTAGACTTTATAAAAATAATTAAAATACATATATATCATTTTCCTAACATTACTACTATATATCTTTTATTGCTATCCAAATGAACACGGTTCAGTCAAATTCCTCACTCTTCCATATGATGTAATTTAACAGAGTATGTAAACGGAATATGGCCTCATATTCTCGTGAGGCCACAATTAAGAAGGCTTCATTAATATTGCTGTTTGCTCATATTAATGGATTATACCCTGAGGCCATATTTTGCTTCCCGTTATTTTAATACGTATGATTGTATGATGAGTGATAGTGTTTCTTAACTGTTTTAAAATACAGGTGGATGAAGACATAACAGTAAATTAATCCAGCGCTTTACAATTTGCGCTTTTCGACAAGCGTCAATAAAGCGTTCCTATACCTGTAAACATAGGAACTTGACACTTGTCCCTAGCTCCTAGGATACTACGTTCCATCACTCTCTGACGGACCCTGAGTGCGGACTTTGACGCTTAGTTAATGACCAAGTTTGCGCTGAATATATCTTAATGTATATAAATCTCGTGTCACAATGTTTGTCCTCAATGGACTCCTAAACCACTTAACCGATTATAATAAAATTCGCACACCATGTGCAGTTCGATCCAACTTGAGAGATAGGATAGTTTAAATCTCAAATTATAGTCGCGTGCGAAGCCGGGACGGACCGCTAGTATATATATATATTTATATATTATAAAAATATTTTTGTTCAGTGCGGAAATCGAACTTTGACGCAGCAGCCGGTCTCGCGACCATTATGCTAACCGTGCCGCGTGTTGTTGAATATCTTTCTAACTTATTATTAAAAATTGTGTAAAAAACAAATGTGGTTCCCACACTAAGACTTTCTCGAGATCCTGATTGACAATGAAATTATGACACTTTATGACCATGATAAACAGTGAAGAGGTTAGAAACCTACCATAATAACACAATATTTTTTTACCAACTGTGTCGTTCCGGCATACCGCCATCCTCGTGGCCTTCAGTTTATTACTATAATAGTACATACATAAAAAGCATTATTTCAGGCTGAAATCTTATTATTCCTGAATTAAAATATAGCCTTCTGAATAAAGTAGATTTGTATTGGTGAAAGAATTATTGAAATCGGTTCAGTAGTTTCAGAGTTCATCGATCACAAACAAACAAATCTTTTGTCTTTTTAATATTATATTTTTAACTCAATAAAATTATTTTTTGTGACTATTGTTTTTAGTAAACCAATTCACGGTTTTTTTTTTCATTTCTATTTATATAATCGAATATTTCAGCTTTACAATGCAGTTCAACAAAATCACAGTCCCTTCAGTCACTCATAGATCACGACAGGTCTCTTACATTTGCTTAACATGTAAATTCGTCTGAACTAAGATCATGAACATTGGTAAAGTTGGGAGCAGACACGCGGGACTTGATACACGACCCTTGTGTACACAGCCGAGAACCGGTGGGAAGATGTTGGTTCACGACTTCACGCTTGTGTGTGTATGCCTTTAACGTAGGGAAACGGAACAGTGAAATGATGGTTGGATAGCAAGAAGATAAGTATTTGAATAGATGTCATGCGATATTAGCACTTAGGATAAGAAAAAAAATTGCGCCATCGTTAAAGTATTCTTCTGGGAATCTCCTCACGTCGCTGCCTTCTGGAAAGGTGCCTAGAAGGCTGGCAGCGCTGCCAATATTTTAGGAATATTATATTCATCAGCATCATCATCATCACCCTGCCCTTATCCCAATTTATTTGGGGGGCATATCATCTTTAACACAATCCATCCATCGCTTCCTCGGTCTTCCTCTACTTATATTATACTTTTATATAAGAATAGCATTTATTTTATAAGTGTATAGTGTTTAGTTTGTACTTAAGTTTACTTCTTCTTCAAGATAAATCTTTGAAAAGCATTAACGCATGCTTAGCGAACTCTAAAGTTATTATATTTAATGGAAAAAGAATACGGTCGCGAACAGGATTCGAACCTGCGCCTCCCGGATAAATACTCCAGGCGCTCTGACCACTAAGCCATCTCGACCGAGTCGGCGCAGGTTCGAATCCTGTTCGCGACCGTATTCTTTTTCCATTAAATATAATAACTTTACTTCTTCTTCTTATCGTGTGGTTGATGAACAACCATGTGTGAACCACCTGTAGGTATCTGATATAGTTTTACACACCATCAAGAATATCTCTCAGGTGTGCTGGTTTCCTCACGATTTGCTTTACCGTTTTAAGCAAGTGATAACTGATTTATAATAGATAGATACTCTTTATTGTTCACCATAAATAAAAATTAACAAAATAAATATTAAATTATAAAAGTGGTACAATAGGCGGTCTTATCGCTACTAGCAATTTCTTACAAACAACCGTTGGATGGACAAGTGAAGAAATGATAACGGGCAGTTGGCGGTGTACTTCAAAAACTATACAAGTGTAATGAAAATAAGCATAATTAATATATATGATATCAAAATCTAGATTTAAATAATAAATACACATATATACTTAAATATATAATCTAATAAAATATATATCTACAAGTAAAATATATACATACACAATACACAATTTTAGTAACTATTTTCCGAAGCTAAGTAGTGTTCCTTTACCGTTCTTTTAAAAGTAGCCAACGATTGTGCTCATCTCACACACACCAGCACACCATTTATTCCATAATACGTACATGACTTCGAAAAGACAGTGGTGCGTGCCTTGGATTCGAGCTTGCGACCTTTGACTTGTCAGTGCAACGGTCATGCCACTACGCTATCACTGCTATATATAAGTTAACTAGTTTATATGTAGTCTAATTTATATAATATACGAGAAACTAATAATAACAATTATAATAGTATTTACATTTTAGTAGATTTTTCAATGCTTCGTCCGGATCGGGTATAGTATTATTCAATTTTCCATTCTCAGTACCAGCAGCCTAGAGTTTGGAATTGAGCCCGGTGAATGGTATTAGGCTCACCACCATGGGACTTGATAACAGCATTGATGAAATATGGGTGTACAACTACTAGTGTGTACACCTCTGCCTACCACCACTTAGGCGTGATACTATGTTTATGTGCAAAATTAAACAAAAAAATTCAATGTAATTTTGCTTGCCTTACAAATCGAACTCAGGCCTTCAAACTCAGCAGCCAACAAAGCAATCTCCATCCCATACAATGTTCACAATTCTATTACAGCACCAGCTGCTCGTATACTGTTATTAATTAAAACCTTTAACTAATTCTCTAATACAAGCCTCAATTTATCTGTAAATCACAAGCTGGGCTCCAGACGTTCCACAGGTACCGGCTTGCATGTCTAATGAAGGCTGTCTTTACAACTAGGCACATTAATTCCGTCTAAGCTGAGAACTTGGTACCTTAGTGCTGGGGAGACAACATGTTCTGAGATCTTATGTGTGTTCGTACGAATATGGTGGGAGGATTATTGTTAAGCAGGTCTATAAAGTTTTTTTTTTAAATAGAATATATTACCATTTTTAGCAGTGCCAGTTTGAAATTCACCCGTCTAACAATATCTTAGAACCATGCAGGTAACGCGATAGATACAAAAAATCAGTCAAGCCGTTTAGGAGGATAAGAACTACAAACACACGCATAAACCAGAATTTTATATATATTTCTAAATAGCAACACGTCTGTATTCACTGAAGGGATAAGCAAAGAGAGAAGGGATAATCCAGATTTTACCAATGCTTTTATGAAGTCCCGTGTGATAATAAGCCTATTGCCATCTACCAGTCACAATTCCAAACTCGAATTTCATAACGCAAAAGGCCCAATAACACTTTCCCAGACAACAGTTATAGTTTTACCGATTTCTTCTAAAGCTATGCTGCGCTATACTCTGTTTAGCTAATACACTTCTCAAATATTATAATAACGAACAGATAAATAAAACGAACTATGCTGCGCTGCGCTTTGTGCACAGTGCGTCGCGTTGTTTAAAACACAGACAAGATCGCACGACATGTCCTCATCAGCTCCTCACCAACAATCCTTGAGTGCGTGGACAGTCAGAGCGCGTATATGTCAGCGCAGCGCAGCGCAGCTTAAAGTTGTGATTCCAAAGTCCTGGTACAAATATTCCTACTAATCCCCTCCTACGAATATCTTTAATTTACGGTATATCATGTATGATCATCAACCATAGTGTATAAAATAATATTTTAGTTACGGAATAAATTTTGATTTATGAGAGTTTTTTTTTCTAAATACTGCTTTTAGCGGATTTAATATCAAATCGATACTCGCTCCGCTTCTTCACACCAGGATCACCCCAGAATCGCTTAAACAACATTCCACTTTAAAATATACCCCCAAAGTTGAAATTCATTAAACAAATTTCTGCGGTGTCATAATGAGGTTGAAACTAAATACACATGTTTCAACGACGCAGGTGTAATTTATTGCTTTAACCGGGTATTTTACGAAATCCCCATCATAATTCCATATTCAGCGGTTACGTGAATAGATTAACGAGTTTTTGTGGTTAATTATGGATGTTTAAATCGATAACAATTGCTCAAAAAAATATAATATATTATGGGATCGTTATAATTTAAAAATGGCGAGTTCTGAATTTGTTTTATAATTATTTTATTAAAGTTGTAAATATTTGAAAGTTTGTTGGAATTATTTTAATCAAATATAAGCAATTTTTTTTAAATTTATGAACATAAAATGCTGATATCTCATATCCACGAAAACCACCCAATCTTCTATTCGTTTATGGTATTTTTATACAAAAAATAAAGGATTAGACCGACGTGTAAACTTATTGTCGATGTTAATATGTAACATTTGTTGAGCAAAATTCGAAAACTAAAACTAACAGTACTACAATAAAATTCCACCAAATCTTTGTATTTGTTTGATCTGTGCGGCGCTTACTTAGCCACGAGCCCCTCTATACTTTTCTATGTTCACGTAAACACAAACTCAAAATATAACATAAAAAAATTACAATATAAAACCGCGCTGTATCCAAGCCCCTATAATTTTGCCCAGTTGTTTAATTAAGGCCTTCCACAAACTCAGCGAGCACACTGTGCTAATTTGTGAACCAAAACGCTGTCAGAAACTGAGTACAGCATGCAAAACACGAAACCTAGCACGCTGGCGGGCGTATAAAAAAGGAGAAAAAAGTGAAATTCTCTTTGAAAATTACGTGTTCTATGAAACTCCTTCGCTTTTTGAAGGCATCGTTTGTTAAAACGTTTTATGAAGAAACTTTGGTTGTTATTCGTTTGACGTGTGTTATACACTTGATATGTTAAAATGGAGAAATAAACCCAAATAATGTGAAAATTTTTTTTTTTTTTTTGCTGAATTTATTAAAATGTGAATTTATGATCAGAAATTTATTAACATTTGAATGTATGATCAGAAATTTGTTTAAGTATAAATTTATGATCAGAATTTATTACCAGTGATCAGTAAATAAATATTGTTTTTAACCGACTTCAAAAAGGAGGAGGTTCTCAACTCGGAAGGTTTTTTTTTGTTTTAATAATTTTCAATTTTTTTTTTTTTTTATATATTACTCATCACAATAAAGCATAATTTTAACTAACATTGGCTTTTTCTACACCATATGCACTATACATTTTCAGTTTATTTTATGGCGGTTTTTTTTTAGTTTTTATACAGATATAAATTTTATTAGCGCTAATAGGCGGTGGGGAGAACGTCAACATGGTTGTGGAAGAATCATTCTTATTTTATCACAATAAAACTACTTTGGGCGATGTGGTCGCTTCCAAAACACCCTTTTAAGTGTTTTTTGGGTGTTGTGAGTCATGTAAATAAAACAACTGTTTGCGATGAGCGCTAGTACATAACTGAATATGAATAAAGTTATAATTTTAAATGGAAAAAGAATATGGTCGCGAACTGGATTCGAACCTGCGCCTCCCGGATAAATACTCCAGGCGCTGTAACTTTAGAGTTATCTTGAATATGAATAATTATTTATTTCACTAATATAATATTGGACCTACATAATACATTTACTGACGATGCACCACACCCTATTAAGGCCCCTTAAAATCCTTTATTAGTCACGTGTATTATTTATTGTTGGTAGTCGCAGGATAAGGTTGTAATATCATAATGTGTAGTTTGTGGAAAACCTAATATATTATTTAATTTACTTTTAGACACAGACAGTAAAACAGGAAAAATATAAACTAACTTAACTTGTTTAGGTATTTATAAGAGTAAATAGCTGTTTTTGATAATTATGAACTTTGAAGTGCTCTTCAGGGCATTTGAGGATCATAATTTTCTACCGCAACTGTTTCATTTGGCTTCACTCATGTATTATGTATAATTTAATATCTATAATGTCTTCCTATACCATTATTTTTTTAGTTTTATAACAATTACTCATTTTGCTAGGTCTTAATTATCTCTTCTATAAAATAATTAAAATATAGGTAATGCAATGATTACCTGCAGGCTGACCAGAAATAAAATAACATAAAACCGAAATGTCAAAAATAAAAACAAAAAATCAAAGTACGTTTAGGTTTTCCGCGTCATCCCCGGACCATAATCATTCAGAGTTGAATCTACTAGTCCACTAACAATAGATAGCTACCTAAGACTTTTTTTTTTTTTTTTTTGGTAATGGCATCTCGCAGGTCAACCTAGGAGGTTGTCGACTGCTTAACCGGACTTTCCTGTGGATGCCCTAATAATAAACTATTATTAAGGCCTCCAGCCAGGGGCATACGACTAAATTAATTCTAAAGCGACAACGCTAAGGGCACCCCCTGCGGGGTACGAGCCTCGGCTTAGGGCGTCGCTTGAGGGAGGACAGCAAGGGACTGGCTGGATCGAACAAGAGTTATCATAATTATTATTATTAGGGGAATTTAAAGCTACAGGCTCAGCGGCTACGCGGGCTGGCACGAGCAAGGGTCGGGGAGGTGATGCATTAGGTGCATTACGGGGACGTCGCGACGGGCCTCGGCGGCGAGGCCTAAATGACGGCGGTCTGTGTTTGTGTACTGTGCTGGTGGGCCTACGGCTCTCTTGGAGCAGGGTTATAGCGTCATCGGGGTATAGGAGTGAATGCCTAGGACGGCGAATTCTACTTATCTGGGAGGGGGTGTATCGGGCGGCAGCCGCGATAAGAGGGTTGGGGTGCTTTTCAGCAGATTCGAAATAACGCTTGCAAATGCGTTTTATAAACTGTTGGATAGTGGGAATTTTAAGGTCGAGATGGAGGTTTTCGTTTCTAACGTAGAAGGGGGCTCCCGTGACCTTACGTAAGGCACGGTTTTGGAGGGTCTGCATCTTATGGAGACGGTAAGATTTCGCGTGTGGGAACACTACGCAGGCGTAGGTCATGATGGGGCGTATGCACGTGGTGTAAATGCGCAGTTTGCACTTAAAGGACAATCTGCTGCGTGCGTTCATAATAAAGTGAAGCCTATCCAGAGCGAAGGCGGCGCGCGAGCGCACCGTCCTTATGTGCTCACCGAAGGTCAAGTGTCTATCGAGGATGACTCTTAAGTACTTGGCTTGCTTCTCCCAAGGGATCGGCTTGCCGAACATGGTTATCGGTTTGGGGTCGGGGGGTCTGATCCTACGCTTTTTCGCGAAGAGTACGGCTTGACTCTTATCGGGGTTGACTTCTATTCTCCATTTCCTGATAGCCATTTCCGCCTAGTACGTTGGCGGAAGTTTGGAGAGTGCTAGCTATACGGTCGCGCACGATACCGGAGTAAAAAATGGCAGTGTCGTCTGCGAAGAGAGCTAACTTTGCCTGTCTATTTTTGGGGATGTCGCTAGTGAAGAGCGTGAACAGGAGGGGCGAGAGCACGGAGCCCTGGGGGACACCGGCGCGGATAGAGTGGGGGGCGGATAGTGCGCCCTCTATGCGATAGCGGAAAGTGCGATTCGAGAGAAAGTCCCGTAGGATGAGCACGAGACGGTCGGGCACGCCGAGTTGGTACAGCTTGTATAATAAGCCGTTGTGCCAGACTTTGTCGAAAGCCTTCGCTATGTCGAAAAAGAGCGCGCCTGTCATCGTGCCGCGCTGAAAACCGGCGCTTATGTGCTCGACGATGCGGTGGACCTGTTGTACGCACGAGTGTTGGGTACGAAAACCGAACTGTTCGTTGGGGATGAGGCTCTTCGCATCGGCAAAGTCCTTGAGTCGCTTATAAATAAGCTTCTCGTAGATTTTACAGAGTACGTTGAGGAGGCTGATCGGTCGGTAGCTGGTGGGTTCGTTCGCGGGTTTTCCCGGCTTAGGGATACCTATGACGGTGGCTTCTTTCCACGATTGAGGGAAGACGTTGTGACTCATGGCGCCATTGAAGATGGCGGTCATGAGTATAATGAAAGGGGCGGGGAGAAGTTTCATGACTTTATTAGTGATGCCGTATATGCCGGGGGCTTTGCGGGGTTTGAGATTTTTAATGACCTCTTGCACCTCGTCGGGAGTGACGGGGGGCAGGGGGTCGTCGGGGTCTTCGAACGGCGGGAGTGAGGCTCTGCGTTCTACTTCTGCGTCGACCTTGAGGAGGTGCGCTCGGTCGACCGGTTGGGTGCTAGGAGTGCATTGTGCTTCTAGACTGTCGGCCAGGCACTCGGCCTTTTCGATGTCGTCGAAGGCTATGCTCTTATCGGGGCGGATGAGAGGGGGCATGGTGGCCACTCCATCGGATTGGACTACCTAAGACAAGATGTCTTAAGTTAATATTATGTCTGGACTTTAAAAGAGACGTTGACCTCCGAGTTAGTATCGGCGTTTCTTCTCAGAGATATGCAAAAACGCCGGCGCCATCTTGTTTATAAAAATGACTTGTAAAAGTGCTTTCAAAAGATCTATTTACAGAAAAAAACATTTACATATAATTTATCAAATAAGCAGTCTCCATTGTATTTTACTTCTTATGGGAAATAAGGTCTGACGTACCTTAACACAGGCTACCATGTAACCTAGCTAGGCCGTCAGATCCGATATTGTAAATTGTTAATCTTTTAGTTATAATCGATTAGTTAACATAATAACAAACATCTTTGTGACTCTACCATACTTTCGAAATAAATAAATAAAACAGAGACAAAATTCTCCAGTCTCGTATCTCCATTGTAGTAAATCATTAAACAATAAATGGTAGTACATATAAGTGATACTTAATATTTATTATTCTAAAAACTTACCCTCGCGCGTGACCTCGTGCCTTGCTGGTAATCATATCCTCTGCCCTGTAACAAAACAAAAAAGTTATAAAAACTGATCAATAACTGAGTACTTATGACAGTGATAGCCTAGTGGTTCCACCATTAGACTCGCAAGTTAAAGCTCGCTAGTTCAATTCCAACGCACCATAGATTTTTTGTAGTTATCTGCGTGTTACAAATTAATTATCAGTTGCTTTATAAAATGTAGTAGGAAAATATCGTGAGGAAACCAGGATGTCTGAGTAATGTTCTTAACGTCGAGTAAAGTGATATGTCGGAGTTTAAACTAATTGTAGGCCAGACGCCTAATGCAGGACTCGAACGGAGCCCTTAGTCATGAGCTGCGCCCGCGGCGATGTCGCGAGTCAAATACTCTCGACTACCCGTGACGGGTGTCATAGATCTTAATTTTACAACCGGGACCGACGGCTTAACGTGCCCTCCGAGGCACGGAGGGGTCGCGGTATGAAATAATGGGCACCCATCCACAGACCGACCGCGGCAAGCGCAGCTTAACCTCGATCGATCGGCTGTTACTTAGCCACGAACCCCCCCACATAAAAATCCTAAATATAATATAAAATCCATTATATATATTTACAAGCAGTCTCGTATACTGGTCCCGTACACGTTGAACAACTACCTACAAATCGAAGCTTGTTAAAAAAAATGCCATGATAAACGTCCAATTTATAGGTACTACCTCTAATTCCATTGTCATACCTTTGAAACGAAACAAGAAGCGTAAGAGTGCCTACAATTAGTACATTTTGACAACCTTAAACATCTTCAGGTCCTACTCAACAATCGGAGACCTAATAAAGATTATATTTCAAACAAGCCAATATACAACAAAGACATATTCACATTACATTTCACAGACAAAACTTCAAAGACACAGAGTGAATCTTAAAATAATTCTAACTTTATATTAGTACTTAATTCAAGATAAATCTTTGAAAAGCATTAACGCATGCTTAGCGAACTCTAAAGTTACAATATTAAATGGAAAAAGAATACGGTCGCGAAACAGGATTCGAACCTGCGCCTCCCTGATAAATACTCCAGGCGCTCTGACCTCTAAGCCATCTCGACCTCTGGTTAGTTCGAGATGGCTTAGAGGTCAGAGCGCCTGGAGTATTTATCCGGGAGGCGCAGGTTCCAATCCTGTTTCGCGACCGTATTCTTTTTCCATTTAATATTGTAACTTTATTAGTACTAAATCTCTGAATTTACAAATATATATATAATGAGAACTACAAACCACTTTGGTAAGGTAGATAATAGTAATATCTTATGTTTTCGCGATCACTACACATTATAATAAAACAACTTTTAACCGCATTAATCGCGTGTATTATTGGTTTTTGTTTTTCCTGACGTTTCGAACACTTTGCAGCGTTCGTGGTCCCAGGAGGACTCCAGACCGTATAAACATTTTATATTTCTTAAAAAAAAAAAAAATATGAATGTATATTAAGAATCATGATAAACTAAGAATTGAATGGGCATAGATAATAAAGCTTTCATGTCTAAAATAAAACTGTAATCAAAAAAGGATGTTCAAATTAAATATAAATTATAACGGTCCCCTACAAGATCTTAAACCCCTATTCAACTCAAATATTTAAACCCTTTCATGCACTTTCGGAAACCCATCCAATAATAACGAACCCCAATAACAGTTGTTCAACCTTAACAAGCGAGATTTCACAGTTAAAAACTTCATAAAACTCCGGTTAAATTGTACAATATAAACAAGTTAAGATTGTGGTGGTTATACGAGTAACTGTCCTTGTGAGACGGTGGCCTAATGCAATTTGCATGGAGTCGGCAACTTTTACCCGTAAACAGGGGGTCTCACCACAAGCCTTAACGTCTTTTATAAACTTTAAATTGATTCTGTATTTTACTGTTGCCTTTTTGTTTCAAAATCTGAAGAACCGGTAACTTGAACGTTTAAGGCGAATCAGTTAACTTTGATGAAAGGGAAGTGGGGAAAATATAATTTCCCCACTTTCCCTTTTGGTTTGCTGCTGAAGTATTGAATAAAAAATTTAATGAAATCGTTAGCTGAGCCTTTTTTTTGTCATCGTTGATGATCAATCTAGTGTCAGAGTTTAAGCTTTTCGTAAGAACCTTAAAATGGCTTTACATACTATCGAGAATATTTCTCAGATGCATTGATTTCATGCAATGTCATCTTCTTTTATTGTTAAGCAATTTATTTTTAAATGATTGTCTATGGAGTTTCTTGCCGGTTCATCTCCTTAAAATTAACGCTTTGGAACAATGCATCTAGCTTTGACATTCAAATATTTGTATTTGAAACAAAAATATTTGTATTTTGTTTAGCTTTACCGTTCTAAGAAAGTGATAATTTCTGATGTCGAAATTATGTTTATGCCTTGAATTGGAATATGTAACTTTGCTAGTCCAACGGTCACTCCACTAGGCTATTACTACTGGCGTTGATTAATCAATACATATAATAAAAATGTAATGGGTCGCTGTCTATACATGGAAGATATATGAGAAAAAATATTATTGGGACCTTTATCAACGCAAATAGCACCCAAAAAAAATATTGTTAGAATTTTAGTCTGCTTATCTGTTTGTCTGTGCGTTTGTGCACGCTAATCTCAGAAAAGGATTTTGCGATGTAGATTTGGTTTTCACTAATATATTGTGGTAAGCTTCACTTAATCTATAGTGTTTGCTTCATGTCAATCGGTTCATAAATAAACAAGTTATGCCAATTTAAAGTATCACAATATTAAATGGAAAAAGAATACGGTCGCGAACAGGATTCGAACCTGCGCCTCCCAGATAGATACTCCAGGCGCTCTGACCACTAAGCCATCTCGACCTCTTGTTTGCGACCGTATTCTTTTTCCATTTAATATTGTAACTTTAGAGTTCGCTAGGCATGCGTTAATGCTTTTTCAAAGACATATTTTGAATTAAAGAATCACGTCGAACATTTGTTATTTACGACATCCACGCGCACGGAGTCGCGGGCATAGCTAGTATATGGTTTTGATTTAACGTATCTACGTGTTACATATTCACTCTAAAACCTATTAAAAATACAATAAAAGTAAAGCAGGTTTGAAATATAAAAGTACTTTCAATTACGAAGCTACTATCATCAAACTAACATCGTACGAAAGCTATCCAGAATAATTTTAGCACAAAAAGAATTTCTCTTTTGCAACAAAACGATTTAAAAATAAATCGTACACAAAAATATTCAAAAACTTTGATCAAATCTATCAGAAGGGAACCGTTGAAAAACAGGTCTCCACGTTTTTTATGTAAAAATTAGCAAATAAGGCGTCCTTTGTGTTTAAAAAGAAATGATTGTAAATCCATGAAAATTGTCTGAGGAGACGCAATTTATTCCTCCCCTGAGTCGTGTGTGGTACATGTGATCAGCAAAAGCGAGTTACACAACTATGAAGAATATAAGACTCATGAATCTAAAAACTACAACCTGTAGAATTATTCCTGAAATAAATCCACTCGACATCATGGAAATATATCGAAACGCAGTTTTAAATTCCAAAATGTCTTCAAAATTACTAAAGAATCCTGATACTAATAAGCCAACATGCTTTAAAATTGTGGTAACTGGTACTGGTGTAGGTTAATTTATTTTAACATTAAACACTGTGTTGATTTAATATTGGAATTGGTATTAATTTCAAGAGCAACCGCACTAAGCAGATACTATTACATATCTGTATCTGGTCGTATATCTATACTGCTCTGTATAGAAAACAATGGTAAAACTCATGATAGTGTACCTACATCTGCAGGAGCTGAGCGATATCGGCAGATCCTGTCAGATACATATTTTTATAAGCCTATATCATAAGAGTCAGCATTTCTATGGTTCACAGTGACGTACTTAATACAAAGTACGTAATATGCCTAAAATTACACATGTTTCAATAATTATTCCATTAATTTATTGTACTCGTATGTCCATACAAGTTATATTAAAAAAAACACATATACATTTAAAACTATAAAATAATGTTATTGTTATTAACTTATTACAGCGTAATCATTCGGCTACCACGACAGAATGGTGTTAATCTCATTTTGTTTCACTGCCCAACGAATTTACACCTCCCGCTGCCTCTTATAACATGAGCCCAAGAAAAAGATCGACGCATTAGTGATCCAGACATTTGGTAAACAAAATTAGTCGCCAGCAAACGAATCTCGCTATGTCTTGTTTGCCTTGCCCGTAATAATTACCAGACCCTCTGGACTGGTATCTAAGAGAAAATGGAATAGTGTACATTTTGCTCCATTTAATATATAACTGTATTTATATAAGTAAGTGTTTGTGGGTTGCAGAGCTGTATCTCAAACAGCTTGTGTATGTATTTGTGAAGTTCTGTTTAGAATGAACTTGTGCGCTGTGAAAGTCAAAGCTGCATTAGAAACAGAAGCACTGAAATTGTAGAATTATGTATCCCTGGGGTATCCCTCTTGAAGTTAATACCGATTCCAATCCAATACCAATATTAAATCAATGGGGTTACTCTTGAAATTAATACCAATTCCAATCCAAATACAATATTAAATAGACGATATTCGAAAATGCAGTTGTCGCTATTTTAAAGCATGTTGACTTATTAGTATCCCGATTCTAACATTATTTTTAAGACATTTTTGCATTTAAAAGTACGAACTGACATATTTCCAATGCCAATCGGAAGGAATTATTTTCAAGAGTGCCATAAAGCAATTTTAAATGTTAAAACAAATTTATCTACACCACATTTATCTAAATTTTATAGCATATCGGTTTATTAGTATCCCGATTCTTTACTTACTTTTAAGACATTTTTGCATTTAGAATTATGTACTGACATATTTCCAATGTCGATCGAACGGTTTCATTTTCAAGAATAAGCCTCCTGCTCTAGTTGTTCTTATCTTAGATAATTTATTTGTAGATAAATTTTAACCATGTATCAATAATATTTGAATTTGAATATCTCGTATGTCTTTCAATCTCGCAAAGAAGCAACTCTATTTACCTACCTCACAGAAAAAGGCTATGTTATTATACCATGTTCGATTTTCTACATCAAAAGCGGGCTATTTTCCATGTTCGTGGATTGTGTAGCTTTCACTTCAAACAACCTATAACCCGAAGCTATTTGTTTTAAATAGTTCGTACGATCCTTTGTGCAAAGGAATCGGTTATGTTCTGTGTGTGCGTACAGTAGAGTACAGAGCCGGACTTGGATTGGTTTTTTGAGTATTTAAACGTGTACTCTTTTTGAAGCGATTCATTTGAATCTGAGAGTGAAGTTAACGTGATATTGCCTTTACGCCGTGGTAATTAATACGCTTTTTGTATTTTCATTTTATGTCTCTGATTTGATGTTGTTAATATTAGCGGGCTAATGTCTTTATGATGTATCATTGGTTGCACGGCTGTTGAGTGTGAAGTCTTGGGTTCGATCCCTGGGTTGTGATGTGCTTTTTGGCTTTTCTGTCAAAAAACCCAGTAGCAGCCCGGAGTTTACATTGTGCCTGGTAGATGGCAACATGCCCAAGACCTTATTACATAAGACACAGTATACCTAATAATAAAATAATACAGTTAGTTTTTAGTAATAAATAATAGTTTTAAAAAACTATAACATCACGCTTTTGTAACTAGCCGAACTAGAAAATTTTGTCTATATGTAAAAAAAACAGCTAGGTGCTAGATGTCAATTGTTGTAAATATTTTATTGACAGATATTAGTAAAAGTAAAGTCATTATAAAATACCATAAGAGCACCCCACGCTGTTTACGATAAAATGTTTTTTTTTCTTAATCACTCTATTTTTTTTTTACTTAAAGAAATTTATTTTCTACTAGCTTCTGTCCGTAACTTCGTGTGCCTGGATTTCAGAATTGGTATCGTATGTGTTAATCCAGGTTATAAACTATGTGTGTGCAAAATTTAATTAAAATCCATTCAGTAGTTTTTGCGTGAAAGAGTAACAAACATCCATACATATACAAACTTTCGCGTTTATAATATAAGTAGGACTTTTTAGTTCGGCTAGTTACAAAAGCGTGATTTATTAGTTTTTTAAACTTTTATTTATTATTGCTTTTTTAGACCGAAAATCGTTAATCCTCGGACAAATTTATTAAATTTTTGTAACGTCATCAGTCCTTGATAAGTGTGCGAAGTTTCAATTCAATCCGACATTCTAAAGTGGGTGAAAATTACGTTCAAAGATTCCGTTACATAGATATGTACATACCAAGCTAATAAAAGCGGGTTAAAAATAAAACGTAACCTTTCACTTAAACCCTGAAAAACAATCTAGCATCTACATACGAACTGTTTGAAGACCGAATCGCGTCCATAACTTTTGTTAATACCATTGATTTATTTTATATTCGTATGTCCTTCAATTGGTACAGTCTTGTTGGTCATACGATCGTTAGGCTCGTAATATATATGCGTCTTAACATAATATCCTTCGGGGATAGGCTTCTGCATTATGTATGTGGCAAAATATTGGGATAAGCAGTGATTGAGACAAGAATATATCGTTCGCAACCTTGTTACGATAAGACAAGGCTCTATTTTCATTGCCAACATCGATATTTTGTTTTGTCGAACAATAATAATTAAAGTCGACCTATATATTGTAAGAAGAATGAGTATCGAGAAAATATTTTTGATTTTCTGTTGTTTTAGTTGTCAAGACGTTTTTCATAAGCTTTTATAAGACTTATATGGTGATTCTCGGGACAGGGTACCACAAATTGGGAATTGTCACCTCAAAACTGCCAAAGTGAATAACTATTCATTTTCACCTAGTTCTATTAAATTTTTTTCTTTGTCTGGAATATAAACTAAAGTATTTTTATTCTAACTTAAAGAAAAGAAAGAAAGAAAGAAAGAAAGAAAATGTGTTTTATTACGTGATGGAGACGCCTACATAAACAACAAATGAAAAAAATTACAAAAACTTTTGAGACATAAGGGGGTAGTATGCATCACAAACACGCAATACGGCCCTCGCTCAGCTTAATGCTGCGACCCTATGCCAGACAAAGCCCCAGCGCTGATTTTCAAACTGTTATGAGATGCTGATGGTAAGCACCGGGGTGGTTTTTGCGAGATATAAATCCCACACTCTATGGTCTTCTCCCCAAAGTCCAGGCGCATATTGAAGGTTCCCCTCCGAAAATAAAAGGGCTGTATGAGAATTTCACTTTATCCGACCTGGGAATCGAGCCCAGGTCCTCACGTTCAGTAGTCACCCTTGCAACAACTAGACTAAGGAGGCAGTATGATTATATCAGTATTATTTTATTCGATTCTTATGAACGATCTATCTATTCGTATAGACTGAAGATAAAACTCAGCATTAAGCCTGTTTTCTCCGAAGGAGTAGGCAGAGGTGTACACATGTGACGTTATAACATTGGAATGTGTGTGTATATATAATAATAGATGGTGAGCCTAATGCCATCTACCGAGCACAAGGGCTAATTCTGAGAATACCCTTACAAAAAAAAACTCAATAAAACTTTGCTCGATCCGAGAATCGAACCCGGACCGAGGCAGTTCAAGCACGCAATCTATATAGAGCAACTACTTATTTTTACTAACGATCTCTTTAAGTAATTGTATTATGTAAGTTGTGTTCATGCCATTATGTTCAGCATTCCAGAAGGTCAGCCAGCATCGTCAAATTAACATATTCATATCCCAACTTCCTTATCTATGTACGTGTCAATAGAATGTCTTATTTTATGAGGGTGACATGATACCAGCTTTAAACAACTTGATTTTTTTCTTGAACATGACCTAAATTAAGGAAGTACTTATAATGTTTTATTTGTGTACTAGCTGTGCCTGCGACTCCGTCCGCGTGGATGTCGTAAATTAACATCATGTCGTGTATGAACAGAAATTCATAATTAACAAATGTTAGACGTGATTCTTTGAATTGGCATAACAATTTTATTTATGAACCGATTGACTTGAAACAAACACTAAATATTAAGTGAAGCTTACCGCGATATATTATTGAAAACCAAATCTTTATCGGATAAGCAGTTTCTGAGATTAGCTTGCATAAAGGCACACACAAACAGACAGATAAACAGAAAAATTCTAACTACCATTGTTTTGGGTGCTATTTGCATTGATAAAGGTCCCAATAATATTTTTTCTCATATATTTTCCATGAACGTTACATTTTTATTATATGTATTATTTATTTATTTATATATTTATTTATATATTCTTTATTGTACACTAAATGGACATATACAGACAGAAAATATTTGGTTTTTAAATTATACAATGGGCGGCCTTATCGCTGTCTGCGATTTCTACCAGGCAACCGTTGGATGGATTTAATTTCAACAGTTAGAGATATGGGGTTTGTGTGATGCAAATAAAAGTAGGTACCTACATAAACATAAACACTAATACTACATATATATCTTATATATTTTAATATATAATTTTTACAATACAATACATACAATTTAAATAATAAACTACTATGTATGTAAATCACGATATACTAAGCGACAAGTAATGTTCCTTCACAAGCCTTTTGAACACTGGCAAAGATTGTGCACATCTTACTGGCACTGGCAATGCATTCCACAAACGAGCGGCCTGTACTGAGAATGATTTATCAACAAATGTTGTAGAATGCATTGGCATTTTCAATCTCAAGTTATCCGATGACCTAAGATATCGCGTGAGAATGTATTAATTAAGATGAAATTGTTTTCATTCTTAATTACATACTAATGCCTCGATCTATCTGTTCGGCATTACTTAGCCATCAGCCCCTTCTTGAAACGACAACATAACCAGTAATATTTGACAATCACAATTTAGTTAACTTTCTGACTTCGTAACGGAGTTTCGCCTTCAAACAGAAGTATTCTGTGGATAATAACCGTACTAAAAGTTTAGTGTATACGCCACAACGACCCGGATAATGGGCGATTTAATTCCTCTTTTTGTCATATAGCCCCAGGAAAGGACTTGAACCCAAAACTTTTCTGGGAGAGACCTAACAATTTATGAGCTTATTGTATTAGGCTTAAAACGGATTTAGATATTGTATTAGACAGTATGTAAAAGTATAATAACTTTCTTGAGACACATTCATATTAATTATTGTTTAACGGTTATTACTCACGTGCATTCTTATTCTAAAACTAACAGTTTGACTCACGACATCGCCGCGGCCTCAGCTCATGAATAAGGGCTCCGTTCGAGTTTGAAACTAGTCGAGCAATCCAGAAGAATGCGCGTGAGTAATAACCGTTAAACAGTAATTAATATGTCGAAGTGTTGGTCGTCCGGTGGCAAGATGAGCGGATGATATTGTTACTGTCGCTGGAAAATCCTTGATAAGACTAGTATAGAAGCCAAAGCTCCTGTGCTAGTCTCATCAGATTGGCACAAGCAGAGAGAGGACTATACCTTGCAGTGCGTAAAGTCTGGCTGCGGACGACGATGTTGATGATGATTGGAGACTTATAGTTGTCATAAATTTCATCACAAACAAGCCTAGTGGTCCAAGGAATAGACACGGGTGTACATATTAACTCACTTGTATGATATAAAGCTAATTACCATCTACCAGAATTCCAAACTCTGAGCCTTTAATGAAAATTTCCTAACAGAAACATTGGCTAACATTTTGCTTATCCCGGCAATCGTTTCCAAGACCTCATGCTCAGCAGCCGCGCTTGCAACTACTAGACCAATAAGGCAGTTACCTTCTTAACTATCATATCATTCGACAAAAGTAAAGCTCTTTTTATAAATATAATGTCTACAAAGAATTATCTCTTCTATGTTCTAATCTGGCGTTTGATAGCGCACGGCTTCGCTTTTAGCGTATCTATTTTGTAGATTGCATTTTAACTCCTGGGAATTCTTGAGATATTCCTTTCGTACTAGTTTCCCAGTGTTAGTTCTCCGGGTTGTCGAACATATCCTATTAACTTTAATGTTGGAATTTATCGAAAAGCTATTGTAGATAAAAGTCAATTTTAGATATGAAATGGGTTTTAGTATTTTGTAGTGTATTTAGTTAGTGACTATAACATCAAATCAATTACTTTAGTATAATTATATAAACAACGAAAAAAACGTGAAGTGATTTTTAGCACAATGTTAAAAATAATACCAAAATTAATATAACTTATAGAAGCCACTCCACATTCGTTCCAAGCTCCAAAATATTCAACCAGTCAGTCATAACATAAAACTTTCTCAATTTTTACTTCCTAAATCACATGCTTCAAACTTCCTACACGATCCTGTCGTAAACAAAAGCATAATTACTTCCAATATTCCCAATTTCCTTATTAATCCCGCCAGTTTGTATCTCAATATAGAGGAGAATGTTTATATAATTACTTGGGACCTTTAAAAGGCTGAGGAACCGATCGAACAATCTTTCGCAACTTCAAACAACTTCTAAGCGAAGTTAAATTGGCTCTCGAAGGATATTTTGTGTGCTCAACCGTATGGGGTAGAATGTTCCTCGGATGATCTTTATATCGTCGTAAAGGCGAGTAATTGAACCCAAGATACTTTAGGCCTTCGCGCCTTAGAGCCCAAGAATGGGCCGTTTAATAGGAGTATATTGTGATATACCAAGCCGTCAGATGCGCATGCCCAAAATGCCTTAGTTTCCCCCCCAAAATATCTGATAATAAAAAGTTATCGAAAGGGTTTGAAGTGTACAGCTTCGTTATTCGACACAACTTTGTGTTAGAGTATTTACAAAGAGAAAAGATTCCTTTTTTTATTGTAATCAATTAACTCAATAACTACTGAACGGATTTAAAAAAATCTTCCAGCAGTATTAAGCTACATCATGAATGAATAAAATAAACTACATTTAATTTCAGTAATAATAAGATTTCAACCTGAAATGAAACGTAAAGCGTTAATTAAATTAAAAGGTCTGCAGGCGTTTGGCTACCTCGCTTAACATAGAAATTATGATAATTTTTGTAGTATATTGTATCGTTTGTATTTATTATATACTAGCTGAGCCTGCGACTCCGTCCGTGTGGATGTCGTCAATTAAAACCATGTCGTGTATGAACACAAATTCATATTTAACAAATGTTCGACGTTATTCTTTAAATTGGCATAACTCTATTATTTATGAACCGATCGACATGAAACAAACACAAAATTTTAAGTGAAGCTTACCACAATATATTAGTGAAAACCACATCTAAATCAGATAAGCCATTTTTGAGATTAGCGCGCACAAACGCACAGCAAACAGACAAACAGATAAACAGACATGAAAAAATCTAACAATAATTGTTTTGGGTGCTATTTACGTTGATAAAGGTCCCAATAATATTTTTTCGCATATATTTTCCATGTACAGACAGCGATCCGTTACATTTTTATTATATCTATGTATTGATTAGGACCAAACATATTATAAAATAAACGACGCGAGTGACCATAATTTCTATGTCTAATTAGATAACCAAGCCTACACGAAAGTAGTTTTTAGCATTTATACTTTTTATATATTTTGGTGAGACACATTCATATTAATTATAGTTTAACGGTTATTACTCACGCGCATACTTCGGGATTGCCCGACTAGTTTCGAACTCGCGGCGGGCTCAGCTCATGAATAAGAGCTCCGTTCGAGTTCGAAACTAGTCGGGCAATCCCGAAGTATGCGCGTGAGTAATAACCGTTAAACTATAATTAATATTAATTACTGTTCAACGGTTATTACTCACGTGCAGTTTTCGGGATTGTCCGATTGGTTTCGAATTCGAACAGAGCCTTTAGGCGAGTCATGCGATGAGCCCGCGACGATCTCGCGAGTGAAACTGGCTAATAATCGTTGAATAATAATTAGCACTGATATTATTTTTATAAAAGATAAAATTAATTTCTAAACAAATCTCGTATCGTTTTAAATACGTAACACAACTTTACGTCTACAAAACTTTATAACCCAAAAATTTTGAACAACTAGTCCAAACTTAATAAGTGGATTAAAAGTCTGCTGAAATCACCCGGGGGCCAGGCCTGGACTTCTAGGCTCGTCCTAGAAAGTCTCGCCCTCTTTAAGAGTTGAGTTAGAATTGATTGACAGAGTGTACGGTGTAGACAGAATTGATTACAAAGTTTAATATAAGTTTGTGATAAAATGAATAGCTATCGTAACTATGTTTGGAAATTATTTATTACTAGCTGTGCCCGCGTCTCCGTCCGCGTGGATGTCGTAAATTAACACCATGTTATGTATGAACACAAATTCATAATTAACAAATGTTCGACGTGATTCTTTAAATTGGCATAACTTTTTTTATTTTTGAACCGATTGACACAAACGCTAAGTTTTAAGTGAAGCTTGCCACAATACATTAGCGAACACCAAATCTAAATCGGCAATAAGCCGTTTTGTTTTCTAACAATCATTGTTTTTGGTGCTATTTGCGTTGATAAAGGTCCCAATAATATTTTTCTTATATATCTTCCATGTACAGACGGTCCGTTAAATTTTTATGATATGTATTGAATAACAAATATATTTCGGTTTGGGCTTTGTCCAGCAGTGGACACAATATAGGCTAATACAAAAAATATATCGTTCGACTATCGATTTCCATTTCCTACGATTTGGCACACCTCTTTCGCTTCATCTATGTTCATTAACTTCTTCATGTATGCTAGTCAATTTAGGTAGCTCCTGAAATATCCTTTTTTGAGAACGTCCGCAATTTGATTGCGGTACGATCGTCGAGGTCGGCCTGCCCCGACTCTTTCATCCACATTCGCATCATGTACTAGTTTAGTCAATCGCCTTTCATCCATCCTTTCTACATGCCCTAACCATCTTAGCATACCTTTCTCAAGTTTCTTTTTAAGGTTCCTACGGGACCCTATTACTGAACTTAGGTGCACCGTCGCCATCGTTTCGATCTCTTTGTTTGTCTTTCTTTTTTTTTTTTTTTTAAATACGTTGCCCCACACTAGGAATTTCTTCCTATGTCGTGGGTGCGTTTACAGACATATAATCTCACAAGCACACTAAGACCCAGACTCGGAGCAATTATCTATAGATCGTACAAATATTTGCTCCGTGCAGGAATCGAACCTGCGACACGCAGCGCAGCAGTCGGTCTCTCGACCACTGCGCCAACCGCGCTGTCAAACCTCACTTTTAACCTTAATAGACTAGACCGTTGATTATTTGATGGCACATAATAGTCCAATCGTCAATAAAATTCCAAAGAGGAAACGACTAGTGTAGGAAACGAGAGGTGCGCGACTCCGACTTGCCAGATTTTCTACTCATAAAGGTAAATTAAATTTGAGGGGCTCGTGGCTAAATAACAGCCGCACAGTTCGATCGATCGAGGTTAAGCTGCGCTTGTTGCAGTCGGTCTGTGGTTGGGTGACCATCATTTCAGATCTTTATGCCTCGGGGAGCACGTTAACTTTCGGTCACGGTTTTAAAATAAAGATCTATAACAGTAGTTACGGCTAGTCAGAAGCCTGATGTCAACTAGGCTTACCACGAGATATCATGTTACCCAGTAACTGGGTTCTGGAGGTCAGATAGGCAGTCGCTCGATGTAAAATACTCATTTAATACCAGCTGCACCCGGTTAGACTAGAAGCTGACCCCAAAGTAACTAGTTGGGAAAAGTCTATGCATGATGGCGGAAAATAACATAAAGTGCTGATACTGCACTTTAAGCACTTTTAAAGCCATTGCATCCATACAATGGCTTTAAAAGTGCTATTATGTTTTAAAATAATAATTTATGGATTAACGTTTTTCCAGGTATTTAATTACGATTATCTATAATACGCAACAGGACTGCTGGCACTTTCCCGTGATAAAGGTGTGTTTACAGAAAAACCTCACATGCGCATTCAGAATCGATGCAATTATCAATAGGCCATACAGTACTTATCAATTATTTTTGGACTGGTCTCGAACTCGAACGAACTAACGCTAAAGGCTCCGTTCGAGTTCGAAACTAGTCAGGCAATCCCGAAAATGCACGTGAGTAGTAACCGGTAAACAATAATTGATATGAATATGTCTCACTAAAGTCATTTTACAAAAAATACAGTACTTGTTCTGTATGAGAATCTAAACAAAACCCATGTGCCATGGTGCAGAATCAAGCTCCAAATGTATGGTCATGGTTCTGTTATTGGGACTTACCTTAGGTGTGTTGACCTCGCGCGTGGAAATGCCCATTTTCTCGTGGTGTCGCAGCTGTACCGGGTATATGATCTGGTAGTAGTGCGCGCCGATATTTCGCACCAGCTCCTGATTCTGTCGATACTCGCGTAGCAGCCGCTCAACTTCACCTGGGAACAAGAAAAAGGGTAGGTGAGTTTTGGTTCTTCAGCAAATTGATAGTGTCACAGAATACTGAGTTGCAAAGATAACAATTTTTGTGGAAAGATTAATAGAAATAAAGAAAGAAGTATCCTGTTTTGGAATTTTATAGACACAAAAAACAACAAACATCTGTACAAGGCCTAAAAGGTACCCTGTCTCAGTATAAGGTCCAATAGTTACTAGTCACTATTCCAGCGTTAGTCTTCAGCTATAAACAGGAGAAACCAGGAACAGTCAGAGTAGGACTGATATGAATGACCAAAATTTAATTGAACAGACTGCCTCGTTGGTGTAGTCATCC
Organism: Xylocampa areola; assembly: GCA_935421205.1. Classification (NCBI taxonomy): domain Eukaryota; kingdom Metazoa; phylum Arthropoda; class Insecta; order Lepidoptera; family Noctuidae; genus Xylocampa; species Xylocampa areola. The sequence goes on from OW285206.1 coordinate 19,772,997, forward strand.
CAAGCGCAACTGCTGAGCATGAGGTCTCGGGTCCGATTTCCGGGTCGGCGAAAGTGAATTCTCAGTAGCCGCCTTGAGTTTGGCGTTTGTGCCCGGTTGTTGTAAATAGGCTCACCATCTATTACATGGGACTTAATAACAGCATTGGTGAAATGTGGGTGTACAACTGTGTACACCTCTGACTACCCCTGCGGAGAATACCGGCGTGATGTGTGTGTGTGTGTGTGTGTGTGTGTGTGTGTGTGTGTGTGTGTGTGTGTGTGTGTGCACATTGATTAAATTACAATGTATACGCAAAATGTGGCCTTGAGCAGTATTTGTGCCTGAAGCCCCTAGTGCAATATTCCAGGTGCTTTGCTCACTAAGTTATCCCAACCTGTGCTTATTACACCTAATTCTTCTTCAATATTAATTAATAATATATCAGCAATTGTTACACAATAGCAGAGTCAGTAGCACAACACAAAAAAAAAACAAGACAAAAAAAAACAAATTAAACTCCAACCACTAAACCTCGAAACTCAATTTGCGGCTACAAATAAAAAGAACGGCCACGTGCATTCTAAGTTTAAGATCGTCGGGTTATAAACGGGGCACGGCTCAGGTTTTATGATGGCCTTAAACCCAACAACGGCCGGCTAGATTGGAACTCATTTAGCTCATGAGTGCCACTTGTGAAGTCGGTTCAACTTGACATTTTATATGGAGCCCGTGGATTTTTGTTGGGCTCCTGTACTGTGTTGAGTTATTGTGTTTTAAAATGTAATCTATATTTATATAAAGTAAGAAACTGACTGGCTGACTGATTCACTGACTGACTGATCGATCAACGCGCAGCTGTAACCGCTGGGTCTAGAAGCATGAAATTTTGCACAAATGTTCCTTAAATGACGTAAGTGTGCACTAAGAAGGGTTTTTTGGAAATTCATTACCTAAGGGTTAAAATAGGGAATGAAAGTTTGTATGAAACTTCGTCATTTTGGATGTTAGAAATGTAAAAATTGATATATGAGCACTTAAGTTACAATATTAAATGGAAAAAGAATATGGTCGCGAACAGGATTCGAACCTGCGCCTCCCGGATAGATACTCCAGGAGCTCTGACCACTAAGCCATCTCGACCTCTGCTTGCCACCGCGAATTCTTCTTACATATTTTAACACGTCTTATGGCGACGTCATTGCTATCAATTCAGTCCTTATACAAGTGACCGAACCGACACGACTAACTTTGCAGTTAATACAATGTCGTTAAGAATGCAATTACCTTAATATAATTCAAGATAAATCTTTGAAAAGCATTAACGCATGCTAAGCGAACTCTCTACAGACTCGACAGAGTTAAGAATGCATTACTGGTTTTGGGAAAATCCCCTATTTTATATAACTTTTACGACACACATGGGCAGAGATGGGGTGGTCTATTATTTTACGGAACCACATGATGGGACAGTACTGTGCTCCAAAACTCAGAATGCCAACGTTGGTCATAAAGCCGCAAGCCTGAAGTGAAACGGAGCTGATCACATTTGCCTCATGTCGGACGAGTTTGAGCAAAATTCTGCACTGAATGGAGCCCATATAACGTTAGAATGCGTTGCGGCAGGCCCAGACGGAGATGGTGGGATGAGCTTGATACTTATTGGAAACCTCAAAAAGCTAGAAACCGAGAAGAGTGGAAGGACTGTAAATGCCTTTGCTTTGCAGACATGATAATGGCTGAATAAGTACAATAATAAACTCTCTGTAATATAGATTTATAAGTTAATGTTCACCGCTTACTACTCACGTATTTTTCGGGATTGCCCGACTAGTTTCGAACTCGAACGGAGCCCTTAATCATGAGCTGAGCCCGCGGCGATGTCGCGAGTCAAACTAGTCAAGTTCGAAACTAGTAGGGCAATTCCGAAAAATGCACGTGAGTAGTAACCGGTGAACATTAATTGATATGAATATGTCTCACGAAAGTTTTTATACAAAAATAGATTTATAAGATTGAACAACGGAAATCCGGTCGCTCAAATTCTTATCTTCTCCTTCTACTCCTCATCATACCTAAAGCTGTTACGATGGATCATTCACATAGTACGTGCTGTGCGGCTTTGGAACTCTCTTCCACATCCTTTGCGAGATAGCCCTTCACTGGATGTTTTCAAGAAAATAATCAGGGAACATTTCCTTTCAACGTAATTAAGTATGTATGTAGTATATGTATTGTGTATATATTATATTGCTATATATGTGTATATATATATGATTCTATTTAATTTATCAGTTCATATTTATTATAATAGTCATTTGGTGTTTATTTGTAGTATTACTTTGGTGTTGTGTACTTCAATCTGTCCTCATCTTTTTCTACATTTCTATCGCTCGAAGGTTTGCTGGTAGAAAACTCATGTATGTGTTAAGCTCGCCTTTGTACATAAATTTTCTGTATTACTCTTTGTTAAATGTGTTTTGTGTGTAAAAAAAAAAAATAAGAATTATATTTTTAAATATTATATCAAAAATACCGTCATCAATTATAGTGGTACCACCTTTAAAGATATAAAATATAGTTTCCGCATCCAACTTTGCTACGGCAGACTGAGCTCTATCCATCATTTTTATTCGCCCGTCATTTACACTAAATAGTCCTCGAGCTACTTTTGTAAAGACGTTTTTGGTTCAAAGAGTGCGAATAATGTGCGTTGTGATAATGGGGGAATGCCTCATTGGGTACGGTCCTCGGTCAGCCTTACCTTTCATAGAATTAATATTAATGTATTTAGTTTGTTTTAAAGATTCATATTCTAAATGTGTTCTTCTTCTCCTTATCGTGTGGTTGATGAACAACCTAGTGTCAGAGTTTAAACCACCCGTAGGTCTCTGACATGGCTTTACGCACCATCGAGAACATGCCTCGTTGGTCTAGGTCCCAAGCGCGACTGCTGAGCAGGAGGTCTTTGGTTCGATTCCAGGGTCGGACAAAGTGTTATTGAGTTTTTCTGTTAGGAAATTCTCAGTAGCAGCCCGGAATTTGGAATTGTGCCCGGTTGATGGCAATAAACTCACCACCACATGGGACTTAATAACAGCATTAGAGAAATGTGGGTATACAATTGTATATCTCTGCCTACCCCTGCGGAGAATACAGACGTGATGCTATGTTATGTTATGATATGTTAAAACTAGCTTTCTAGTATTCGCAACTACCATACATTTTACGACGCAATCTCTCAGAAATGATTCGTCTTCTAAACAATCTAATTAGATATCCGCCCTTCGATTTCTTTAAACATTTTCCAATACATATTAATTATTGTTCAACGGTTATTACTCACTTGCATACTACGGGATTGCTCGACTAGTTTCGAACTCGCAATATCGCGGCGGGCTCAGCTCATGAGGCTCCGTTCGAGTTCGAAACTAGTCGGGCAATCCCGAAGGATGCAAGTGAGTAATAACCGTTGAACAATAATTAATATGAATGTGTCTCACGAAAGTGATTATACAAAAATAAAAGGAAATGTCTTCGGCTAACTATTGAACTAGCTCATGACTAAGGGCTCCGTTCGAGTTCGAACTGACTGTTTGACTCGCGACATCGCTGCGGGCTCAGCTCATGACTAAGGGCTCCGTTCGAGTTCGAAACTAGTCGGGCAATCCCGAAGAATGCAAGAGAGTAATAACCGTTGAACAATAATGAATATGAATGTGTCACATGAAAGTTATTATACAAAAATACAAGTAAATGTCTTCGGGTAACTATTGAACCAGCCCTATCATTTACTTAATTAATATAACATGTCGCAGCACCCACCATAATTAATTATTAATATATGATTGGCAGTTCTGGGACGGCCTTTCATTTGCTTCTATTGGCATATATATACATAAGTGTACATATATGCTTGATATTTGAGTTGGGCTCTGATTGTTATGAATTTGGCTGTATAGTATAGTCTCGACTTTGGCACGTATTATGTTGGTTTGGTTAGAATTTTCATTATATTTGTTCTGCAATGTACGAAGTCACAGTATAAAGCTTCACGCCTGTATTCCTCGAAGGAGTAGACAGACGTGTATTTAGTACTTTTACACCCAAAGTTCCCTAATAATGTTCTAAGCCTATTACCACTGGGGACGAATGACTGCTACTGAGAATTTCTTTACAGAAAATCCCTATAACATAGTGTTATCCAAGGTTTCATCACTACACATTGTAATAAACCAACTTTTAACTGGATTAATCCCTATAACACTGTCTATCCCGGGAATCGAACTCTTACTTAGCAGCTCCGCTGACGACTGCTACATCAACATGGCAGCCACTATCTTTATAGAGAAATAAAATACATTTACAGTGGTATTTTTAACTAAAACAAGGATTATTAATTTACCTTTGCAACGAGAAAACATTGTTTGGTTAAAGGAAGAAGCGACAGTGTTATAATAATTAATATTTTCCCCCGCTCATATCTTACTGAAACACACTATTGTGTGATTTCTCCACATTTTTCCTCATGAGGTAAATAAACATGGCTTAAAATTATAATGCAATTATAGCTATCAGTATGTATGAATATGGTGTTATAGAAAGAAATAAAATAAGGCCATGAGATCTGGGTTCGGTACCTAAGTCGAGCAAAGTGTTATTAGATTTTTCTGTTAGGAAATTCTTAGTAATAGCTCGGAGATTACAATTGTGGTACATGGTAATAGGGTCACCGCCTACTTGGGACTCAGTAACAGCATTGATGAAATGTGGGTGTACAATTGTGTACACCTGTGCTTACGCCTTCGGGGATTACAGGCGTGCTGCACTACATTAGGATGAATATACTGTAGATAATTAATTGGCGTATTATTCTTCTAAATTTTGCGAGTTATGCTTTTCATGTTAAACAAATTAAAATAAAGATAACATAACAATCAAGCCTTTAAAAGGTCGTCAAGCCTTTAATCACTGAAGGTGATAGGTAGAGGGGCACACGATTTTATATAGATACATAAACTAACACCTTTCTGCCATGGGGGTAGGCAGAAACTACAGTACGCCACCTGCTACGATCCTTACATAAGCATTTTGCTTCGTCCACGTTCATACATCGTTTTTATTTCTTCCACACTCATACTTATTAAGTCCCATGAAAAACATGGCGAGTCTATTGTCCTCTGGGCCTCGAGCTGTTATGTACTGAGAATTAAAATTAATCTTTGCTTTGTGACATTACCTCAAAAGAAGTTTACCTTAAACACGCCCCGCTGATTACCCAAAAAACTGAACTCCAAAACTCAAAACACGAAGCGTCGGAATCGCAGAACAAAACAGAAGCGTGTTACGGCCGCAATAATCAGGGCGTGAGTCTCTCGTATCCCTATTTCGTAGTGACTGGAATACGCCGACATTGTCATACGCGAATTGGGGCGTACAAACGCGGCGTACTACGAGCACGCCATCTTGATGTTTTGATGTGTAATTAAATTGGCGCTGGCTGCTGCACTCGTGTGGGTAGAGTATGTTACAGGCCGTGGATTATCTGTATCATATTGTTGAAGTGAGGCTTGTTTTGTTACAAACGTAACAGGTGAACTCGATTTTGTGCTCGCGGTAAAACAGATCTGATTCATTTTTACAATTTTTAGATTGTTGTGTAACAAGACATTTTTACTGAAACAACTTCAAGGAACTTATTTGTTGGGAATATAAATAAGATAGTAGGCGGCTATTATACTATGTTACGTGTTTGCAATCACAGACTACGTCTAGGTATTTTCCTCATTAAAAATATGATATTGAAGTAAATAGTGAAAATGGTTCATATTGACATCTTTATACCTGTACTTCCTACATTTTATATTTACTTACATGAACTAAAGAAGTGGCTGATTGTTTAACTGTTGTGTTTGCTTCATACACCGGGAGCCTTTCAATCCACATTCGTTGAATAAAGCTCAATTTTAATCAAGTATATATTATACCCATCTATATAATTAATTGTTGATATAAAAATTGAATATTTCGCAAACTAATAATATTATGACAGATGTTACGTGTAGTCGAATGCCTGAAAGTCTGACAACCAGTCTTACCACAAGATATCGTTTTACCCAGTAACTGGTGAGGGTTAGTTAAGCACTCGCTCCATGTAAAATACTGGTATTAAGCTGCATCCTGTTTGAGTGGAAGCCGACCTCAGGGAAAAGGCTAAGCAGATTGAATTATACTCACGGTACAGGCGAAATTTTATCTAGACCAGCACACAGCCCTCTGCAAACAAAGCTATTTATTTAAAGGATTAACCAGTTCTTTCGTTTGTAGTAAATTTTGAAAACACAGAACTCTCTGTCTGAACCAACGCAACCCTCGGGGAAATCAGGTCTCGAAGAACACTTTTATCAATGTACTAGTAGTTCCTGTCAATGGATACCAATAGGTTACAATCAGATATGTACGAAACGGTTTTACAGAATAAATTCCGCCACAATATACGCCTCTCATTCAGTAGTATCTAATATCTTAGGTTTTCGCGACCACATTAATTAAAAAACCTTTAACTGGATTAATCGTGTGTCATCATAATCCCCTTAACCCAATTTATTTGGGGTCGGCGCAGCATGTATTCTTCTTCCAATATCTAATTGTTTTTGAGGTTGCATGCTGCTAAAATGTTGGCAATATTTTATGACCGCCTGCCTGATGTCAACCCTCAATGGAAATGCTGTTTTTCGTGGTAACCGCCACCGATACGGTCTCCTTCTATCTAGTTATGTCACACCAAAAGTTATCCATGCGCCTGGTTCTGATGTTATCCTACTATCACACTCCACTTACGGGGACAGCAGCGTTCGTGGTCGCAGGATGACTACTAAGGTGTCAGGCGCCATTACATTTTATTTAAAATTAGATCCGTCTACCGTACACATATTAGAAAAAAAAAAAAATATAAAAAAAAAAATTTTTTTTTTTCCCTGATGCATTTTTAAACGAACCCTGGAAAGTGTCCGACAAAAACCAATAATACAGGCAATTAATCCGACTCTTATTAGTTTCACTTATTTTTAAAGAATTGATATAAATCTTAAAATGAATACATTCATTACCCAAAAAAATCAATAAAAATAACAAGTTTTTTGGTAAATGTTGTGTGCAAAGGTTAAAGTTGCAAGAGCGAACATTTATAAAAAAATTACTAATGGAATTTTAGGTTATGGTTTTAAAAAATATATTTAAGGAAGTTACCTAGTCCTACGCAGAAAAGTATTTTATTAGTTTAATTATACTTATAGTGACTAATCAGCATTAATGTATGCTGCGCTGTGCTGTTCTTAGCTAAGCTATGTTTTTCGTACTCTGTTTTAATAACAAACTACTTTGAGCTGCGCTGCCCTGTGATACATATGTGCTATGTTGGCTAATGTGGCTAGTGTGAGTCAGCGAATATCAAAATGTTCCTTGCTGTGTTTAAAATAAACATTATCACACAAAGCGCAGCGCAGAAAATTTTAATTTTTCTCATTATAATTTTTAATGAGGGTAAAATGAGGATCATGTGATGAGAAAAGTTTTGAGAATTAATGTGGATGGCTATAAGAAGGTCGAAGAAACGATAGATGGCTTGTATGGAGTTATATGGTTGGAAAAGAAGGTAATACTGAGATGACGAGAGATAATTATGATTTCAGGCAGAAAAAGGGATGGTGCACTGACCCCCAAAGAAATTAGGATAAGGGTGGGAGAATGATGATTATGAATCTATGCAGAGTCTTCTCTTCTTCTTAAAAAACACTTTCTCGCCACAGCTTGACTCTTTCTCTAGAGTGTTCGCCATACTATGCAAAGTGAATTAGCAAGACGGAAAAATCTTAACAACCCCTACATAATAAGGTGCTGTATGAACACATGACACAAATTTCGTCGTACACAACCTATTTTTGTTTTATTTAAATTCTCTCCTACTAATTTAGGCTTCTGATCTCTAAAACGAAACCAGCATATTGATACGCAATTTGAGCACCTCGAATACGAAATCAGTTCCAGGATTAAAGGGGTGTAAAACAAACAAAATTTGTAAACACAACACCCTTTTACATTAAGTCCGAACTAATAGTAAAGTCGGGTAATCCGTAACTTAATTTGGAACAAACTGCGGTTAGGGCGAGTGCCGAGTGACGTGTTTGTGCTATGAAGTGGTCTGATGTGGGCGTTTCTTTGGATTGGAATATTGGCGAAGTTTTTCTTGAATAAATTTAGGTTTTTGGTTGTTTATCGGGGGCTGTTTATTTTGTGTGCTGTGCTGAGCTATTTTGAGCTAAGCAAAAATCTTGGTCAGTAATTTTGTGACATATTTTTAAATAGGAAAGGTACAGGTAAAAATTTTGCCAGGGGCGAAATTTGTTTGACACAGGAAATTGTATTTTTGGTTAAGGTTCGCATGGTCACGTCCTTCTAGTATTGTTATCTATTACGTTTTTTTAGTATGTCTTTATTATAAAAGTTATTATTTATTTTATTTATTTATTTGCGCTCCGAGAGACTTACAGACTAATAACATTGTATTATTATAATCTATTCTAGATAATTAGATTGCTAATTACAAGTCTCTACATATAGGTTTATATAAACATTATACAAAAAAATTGCGTGTCGAAACCATAAACTAATTAATCAATCTTGATCCCTACAAATCCCCACTAATTCAAAAACCCTCAGCCTCCCACGTGTAAAATCCGTTAAGTTCAACACTAAGTTTAAATGTCAAGAAGGATATTCCGGTGCCTTCAATTAAGTTCTCATAGGATTCAATTAAACTTTGAATGCGCGAATAGACGGTTAAGTCTTTTGTGTGGCGCGCGTCTTCGTGACGTCGTTGTCGCGTGCATGTCATACGGGTCTTAGAAATGAAGACAATTAAATAATCGCGTATTGTCAGTAATGAATAATGTATAAAAAGCTTCATAGAATATTTTGAATATTCATCGCTACAATAAGTCACATAAAGAAGTATGTGAGAATGCCCAATAATCAAAAAAAAAAAACGATACGCTAAGAAAGTGAAAAATATATTCGGCTTAGCGAGCGATTATCGCGACAGTAAATAGTCTCATCGGCGGTGTATTGATAATAGAAGATATTTAAAACTAGATGAAATTAATTAAAAAAAAGATACCATTTTTTTAATCTGGCTATCCTATATTATCCAGGACAATGTACCACCGCGCCGCCAGCTTGTTTGTCACTACATTACATAAACAAAAAAAAACATATATAGTGTCACGTCTGTATTCCTCAAAGGGGTTGGCCCACCCACATTACACCGACACCCACTATTAAGTCCCTTAATATAATATAATAGAAGTCATTGCCATCAATCGGGCACAATTTGAAAATCTCTTTCTAAAATAAAATAAAAAGCCTTTCATTTCCAGTTACAGATACAAATTAACATAAAGAAAATAAAAAGAATTAATCTACCTTTATACATAGCAAACTATATATATATATATAAACTATCTGTGCCTGCGACTCCGTCCGCGTGGATGTCGTAAATTAACACCATGTCGTGTATGAACACAAATTCGTAATTAACAAATGTTCGACGTGATTCTTTAAATTGGCATAACTTTTATATTTATAAACTGATTGACATGAAACAAACACTAAATGTTAAGTGAAGCTTACACAATATATTAGTGAAAACCACATTCAAATCGGATAAGCCGTTTCTAAGATTAGCGTGCACATACGCACAGACAAACAGACAAAAATAATAGTTTTGGGTGCTATTTGCATTGATATATTGATAAAGGTCCCAATAATATTTTTTCTCATATATTTTCCATGTACAGACAGCGATTCGTTACATTTTTATTATGTGTATAGTATGTACGTATACATATATTGTCTATGTAATTTAATTATATTAATAACAACAGGTACATTTGAAGTAGGTAACTACTTATTTATTTCACTGGAAACCCTCTCAAGTAAAGGTCTCCTATAAAGATCCAAAGAAGTCCGAAGAACTCAAACTTCACGATCAAACACTAGACTACGATGCAGTTTAAAAAGACCAAAGAAAGAAACAATATTCAATAAAGAAACAGCATCATCCAACTTAAAACAAATCAGAACGAAGGCACACAAAATTCATCTCATAATCCATACAAAGATTAAGTTAAGTACCCTAACGAATGGATTTCTCACTAAACTTGTACAAACTTCATGCTAAAGAAGTAATATCATAATTGAAACTAAACTGAGCTCAATTAGCCTCGCATGGGTATAATTAGGGTGGCGTCAGACAGACGGCGAGAGTACGCTCTGAGATGATACTCAAGTAGATAGAAATATTAGTTTCTGTGAACATTTTTATTGAGTAATAAAGGCTTACGTTTTTTTTCGTATCATTTGCATAGCATTACGCTATCATAGCACGCGGTAAGCAGTGATAGCGTAGTGGAGCGACAGTTAGACTGGCATGTCAAAGGTCGCAAGTTCGATCCAGGGCATGCACTACTGTCTCTTCAAAGTCATGTGCGTATTATAAATGAATTATCACTTACTTAGAACGCTGACAGAACACATTGTGAGGAAACCAGCACACTTGACAGATGTTCTCGATGGTGTGTAAAGTCATGTCTACGGGTGGTTTAAACTATGACACTAGGTTCATAAACCACATGATAAAAAGAAGAAGATTTTTTTCTAATTTCAAAGACGGTTGGCTTGGGTTTGGTCTTACGATCCCTGACATGCCAGCCTTGACTTGCTTTTACATCACAAGGCTAACACTAATGATTTTGATTTGATTGATTAATTTAATATTTCTATGCGTTGGTAGATAGGCTCGTGCTAGCTAACATGTGCCCAAGATATTTGATCTCGATAGATACAATTATTTTATATAAATTCAATTTTAGATTTATATAGAATCTGTAAATATTTATATTACAGACAGACGTGTTGCTGGGAAGTTTGTTGCGCCACTTCTTCTTTCTAGCTAAAACACTAGGAAGCGGTGACGGGTGGGCCTTTTTTTGGGGCTGTCTTAATGTTTGACGTTCAAAAAGCGCTAATTTTTAGCCTAATTTGAATAAAGAAACTTTGATTTTGATTTCGAATTTGAATGCACAAATATATGTAAAAAACGAGGCCTAACATAACTTTCGATTTCAGCTAATTTTAAAATTATAACCCACAAATTACACAAATAAATTACACACGTCCGTCGACAAACATAATGTATCCTTTGTTACGAAAAAAAGGCAAAAACAATTACATAATTTCAATCCATAACTCAGTACACCCTCGTAACACGAAAAGTGTCTGAAAACTAACAAGTCAGCATACAACGAAACCCCCTTACGCGACTTAATTAACTTTAAACAGATGGAGGCGAAAACATGTACATTTACCCCAAAATCTTTCCCATGTAACCGCCACCAGAATATCAAGACCTACAAAACTGAACTACGTTCCTGAATTATGTTGGCATTTGGTATGGAGAAGGGGGAGGTGGAGGTCTTGTTATTCTGGTGGGTTTGTTGGTGTGTTTCGGAACTTAAAATGGGTGTTGCTTAGCTATGACGTATTGCTTAATTAAAGATAAGCGGTGGAACAAATGTTATTGCGGTACCGGGGCTGTGTCGACGCGGTTTAGCTTCGTGGAACTGAACTGTGGTGTGGAAAATTCAGTGGTATGGTAACATTACATTAGAAAATATTAAGTTGAAGAAAGGTATTTACCACGAGACTTTATACTATTCTCTGTTTTTTCCATACACAACCACACAATTATAAACTTAATTCAAATCACGAACAACTGTTTTCTGGATAAGCGTGTGACGTCACCATTTAATTACTCACCACTTGTGTGATGTCATGATGGTTATATGAATGACGTCACATCATAATTACCGCACTTGTTCGATGTAACGACTTTGTGCGTAACTTGCTTAGTTCATGTAATTTTAATTAATTATAATGTGTTGGACGCGTCCTACTTTTTGAATGGCAAGTATATGCTTTATAATTTTTTTAGTCTTTGATTTTGTGTACAATTATTAACATAACATCACGCCTGTATTCCCCGAAGGGATAGGCAGAGGTATACACAATTGTACACCCACATTTTACCAATGCTGTTATTAAGTCCCATGTAATAGGTGGTGAGCCTATTGCCATCAACCGGGCACAATTCGAAGTTCCGGGCTGCTACTGAGAATTTCCTAATAGAAAAACTCAATAACACTTTGCCCGACCCGGGAATCGAACCCGAGACCTCCTGCTCAGCAGTCGCGCTTGGGACCACTAGACCAACGAGGCAGTTACAATTATTACGCAGTGTTATTAGGTTTTTCTGTTAGGAAATTGTCAGTAGTAGCTTAGAGCTTGGAATTTTGCTCGGTAGATTGCAATAGGCTCGTCACCTATATTGGGTTTAATAACGAACTGGTGTAATGTGGATGTACAACTGTGTACACCTCTGCCCACTCCTTCGGGAAATACAGGCGTGATGCTATGTTTTGTTTTGTATAAATTTATGTAGAAAGAAAAATGTATTCTTAAGATTTAAATCAATGCTCAACGGATTAATAACTTTAATACGTTTGAAAAATGTATCTGTCCATCACTAATTTTGAATTGAAAAAAAAAAGTAAAATTGGAAACAATAAATGTATCCCTACAAAGTATGGATTTAATAAAATTACAATGACATTTTACCTATTACCACCCTCTATTATATATATTTACTAGCTGTACCCCGCAAACGTTGTTCTACCATATATATTTTTTGGATAGGGCCACCCTTATCACCTATGGGTATAAAAAATTCCCCCTATTCTCAGACCTACTAAATATACACAAAAATTTCATAAAAATCGGTCAATAGTCGATTGTTTAGCCTTTTCCCAATTACATTAGGGTCGTTTTCCAGCCAAATTTCATGCAGCTTAATACCAGTATTTTACAGTGAGCGACTGCCTATCTGACGTCCACAACCCAATTACTAGGTAACACGATATCTCGTAGTATGACTGGTTGTCAGACTTTCAGGCCTTCTGACTACCCGTAACGATCCGTATCCGATCTTAATTTGACAAACTGGGACCGACGGCTTAACGTGCTCTCCAAGGTACATCACCACCCTTTATTTTGAGCACATTATTTTTATACACTGTATAATATATATACCATGTTTCAAAACCAAACGACACATTGTATACATCATGGCTTGCAAAAACACATTACCATACTTCTGGCATACTTTCATGGTTTTCCATTATCATGCTTCTCCATACAGCCCTTGACTGCGTTAAAGGTTTGAGGCGACTATGGTAGATCCAAAATGGGGTAATGATTTTAAATGTACGCATTATATGGTGTTATATTTTAGTTAGTATGAGAGTTTTTATACTCGAGAACGAAGGATAAAGGAAGTAGAATCAAGTGGATGTGAGTTGAAATCACTTTGGAAAAAAACAATTTTAAACAAAATAAGCTTAACAGTAACAACGAGATATTACATAGGTATGTTTTTACAGATAAATCTTTCAAAAGCATTAACGCATGGTTAGCAAACTCAACATTTTTGAAAATATTTTTTTTGCGTAATGAATACGTTCTTGATCAGCAGAGGTCGAGATGGCTTAGCAGTCAGAGCGTCTGGAGTATTTATCCAGGAGGCACATGTTCGAATCCTGCTCACGACCGTATTCTTTTTCTACAAAAATTTATAACTATACAGTATACTTCTTAGTGGGTCGCAGGAACGCCTGCTGAGTATGAGGTCTTAGGTTATATTTCTGGGTATGTCAGTATTATTGTTTATTTTTTTCTGGTATGAAATTTAAATACTATTTTACTAGAAACTAGATCAGGTGCACATAATAATATTTTATGTATTTTGCGATCACAAAACATTTACATAACACAACTTTTAAACGGATGACAGGAACCACTGTTCAACGTTGCACGGAGCTCAAAACTAGAGGTAAGATAAAAAATATTAATACTCGCAATTAGACCGTTAAAATATTGTTTTATTATAACAACTATTGTTTTATTATAGACCGCGGAGTTGGCGCAGTGGTCGACAGACAGAACCTACGATGCAGCAGCCCGCTGCATCGTAGGTTCGATTCCCGCTCGGAGCAAATATTTTTAAAACAACTGGCCAAAAAAAGGTGTAATATGTTTTTAGGGTTCAGGTATGTATGTTTGTAAGTTTCTTTATTTTATCATAACTTCTAAATGTCTAAACCGATTTCGATGTATGGGGTATCGTTAGAATCCTTACTTTTTCCGGGGTAACAAAGGTTAGTAAGATTTAAAAAAATGTCGGGCGTGCTTTTTAAAACGATATCTCGTTGTATGATCTACAGACAATTGTACCGGGTCTGGGTGTACCCTACATGTCAGATTATGTGTCTGTAAACGTACCCACGATACAGGAAATTCCTAGTGTGGGGCAACGTTTAAAAACTGAAGCTATCTGGGCCCCCAAGACTTCGTCGCCGCAACAAAAGTTAGCCTATTTCCAAGGTCCAAGCTATCTCTGTACCAATTTCATACAAACCTGTTCAGACGATTTGAAGACAGAGATTTATATATTATAGTGGGATGGTACTGCCTACTACAAAATTCTCCAACCCACTTACAAATCCATTTCAAACTCAAACCAAAACACAGTGGCGTTAACCTAATCGCTAAGAGTTACAGGACAGTTTGACGACATCCAGTGGGGCATTAAACCAGTAAGGCTGCCGTAAAACCACTAGATTGGACCAAACGCTCCTCACACAAAAGCTGAGCGCATGAATCGCCGAGGTCAGGTCCAAGTTACAGCGGCATAAAATTGCACTCATTTTATGGTCCTCTCGCCAATGGTCAGCAATTTTAGTAGAATATTTTCCAATGAAAGGAGTAGTGACCACTTTGAGTGGTAAAATACCACTTAAACTGGTCGCTTGCAGAAAGATATCGAATGTGGATAACGATTGCAGCGATTTTTATGTATTTTCGCCAATGTTAAGATTGGAAATTTTGTGGGATATCGGCCAGTGTAACTACAGTTGGTCTGGTAACAAAATGAAAAGAAATAGGTCAAATACAATTTGACTTTGACCTGTTTAATATTTTTAACATAATTCTGGTACATTTGGCGATTATAGATCTGACTATAAATTAACTAGACACGCACTTCAATATTAATTTTACACATGCTAACGTAAGTTATTTAAGTGTTGCTTATAATTTTATATAATTGTATTTCTTTACCTGTGATTGTACTGTTCATATGTAACAGAAAATTTGTAACCAAGGTCACGTATTATCAATCAAGTTCGAAGTGGTAGGCCGATGTGTATAAAGTTTTACACCTGCATTTCACTAATGCTGTTATTAAGTCCCCTGTAATAATAGGTGGTGAGCCTTTTGCTATAAACCTAGAATGAGAATGTCCTAACAGAAATACTCAATAACACTTTGCTCGACCTGGGGCTCGAACCGAGACCCTGCTCAGCAGTCGCGTTTGGGACCACCAGACCAACGAGGCAGTTCAGAATCAAGTTCTTCAAATTAATAAAATTTTAATGATGAGTAATATTTCAACATGTAAATTTGTTACGGACATATGTTTTCATATAGGCCAGACTTAAGATATAAATCAAAGATTCTAAATAAAAAATATACAAATATGTATTCTTATGTGCTGCGACATAAGCCAAAAATTTACGCACAAAATTACAAGTTCTTCAAAATCGCTATACTCCCCGCTCTAACTCACGCCCCACGTTCCGACGCCCGAAGCATAGCGCAGATGACGCGTGCATTATGCATGGGGCTGCATTTAGCGATAGGGCCTGTGGTCCTACCCACGTATGTATGTATGTATATTGTTATTCATGGAAGCGTGCTCTGCGTTCACAATGTGAGGTGCAACGAAATGCAGGATTTTGTTGCTGTTTAATTTTGGTATTTTGAAATTATGGTTTTAAAATGGATTTGAGTCCATTAAATTAGATTATGATAGGCTTTACGGTATTGTTTTATATTAAAATTGTGTCTTGGTCTTGGAAATAAGCAGTACCTTTGTGGTTTTATAAATGAATGTTTTAATATTGTGTGTATATAAATAAATAACTGAATGCGTCGTAGCAGTGGTTTCAAGCACGGCTGCATTGAGTTGGCTTCGGAGTTCTATTCCCGGGTTGGTCAGTTTATTGGAGTTTTCTTTTAAAAAAAAAACAATAATCGAAGTTAGACAAATAGGACACTTTAATAACGGCCTCGGTGAAGTCATGCATTTTGGTGTAAAGAAAATATGTTTGTGAGTAAGTGTGGCAGTGTTCAACAGGATAGTTCTACCTAAACCCTCGGATAATACAGGCGTGATGGTATGCCACTGCGATAGAACGTTAAAACACAAAGCTGCCTAAAGTTATTATACCTCTAGAGAGGTCGAGATGGCTTAGTGGTCAGAGCGCCTGGAGTATTTATCCGGGAGGCGCAGGTTCTAATCCTGCCCACGACCATATCTTTTTTCGATTTAATATAATAAATTTAGAGTTCGCTAAGTATGCGTTAATGCTTTTCAAAAATGTATCTTTTACCAAGCTGCCTTTCAAAATACGAATCACTCATGTAGCTCAAAAAGCCGTAAGTTGAAGTGGGACTGGGCTAGGCATTTCTGCCGTATGCTCTATCAACTGAGGGCCAAGATGATCACTAAGTGGAGCCCTGACATAACCAGACAGCGTCGTGGCAGAGCCCGAAGAAGATGGCGGGATGAGCTAGAGAGATTTGATATAAAATGGAACACCATAGTTCTAGACGTAAAAACATGGAAATCATGGGGGAGGACTTTGCAAAGCAGTGGGATGATACAGGCTGACAGTATGCCAAGCGAATCGGGCAATTAAACATAGCATCACGCCTGTATTCCCCGAAGGGGTAGGCAGAGGTGTACACAGTTGTACACCCACATTTCACCAATGCTGTTATTAAGTCCCATGTAATAGGTGGTGAGCCTATTGCCATCAATCGGGCACAATTCAAAACTCCGGGCTGCTACTGAGAATTTTCTATCAGAAAAACTCAATAACACTGCCCGACCCGGGAATCGAACCTGAGACCTCATGCTCAGCAGTCGCACCTGGGACCGCTAGACCAACGAGGCAGTGCACAATCGACAATCAGGCAATGAATACCAAAATATCGTTTATTAAAATTAGAGCATTTGGAATTTTACTTTTTGTACGTCATACGTTAGTTTAAGACAGTCCCCAAAAACGCCCACTTTTCACCGTTTCCTAGTGCTTCACTAGAGAGAAGAGGCCAAACGAATGTAATCATCATCATCATCATCAATACATATAAAATGTAGCGGATCGTTGTCTGTGAAGATATATGAGAAAAAATATTATTCGGACCTTTATCAACGCAAATAGCACCCAGAACAATTATTGTTAGAATTTTTGATTATCTGTTTGTCTGTGCGTTTCTGCACGCTAATCTCGGAAACGGCTTATCTGATTTAAATGTGGTTTTCACTAATGTATTGTGGTGAGTTCACTTAACATTTAGTGTTTGTTTCATGTCAATCGGTTCATAAATAAAAAAGTTATGCCAATTTAAAGAATCACGTCGAACATTTGTTAATTATGAATTTGTGTTCATATACGACATGGTGTTAATTTACGACATCTACACAGCTAGTGGGTAATAACCACAAAGAATACCAACATTTACCTTCTTCAATCCAAATTCAATTCAGATAATAAAAAAAAACAACTACTTTAAAACTAAGTCATTTGCGCTTACTTATAAAACATGCTAAGCGAACGTCTGTTCGTAACGTAAAGATTAAAAAGCAAGACCAAGTTCTTCCAAGTTCTTACAAGGCAATGAATGGGTCTCGAACTTGGACCTACTCTATTTAAAGTTGGAATTGTTACGAGGCTTTGACGTGACCGGTACGTATTAAATTTAAATTAATGTTATGTATGTATTTGAATATTTTGAGGTTAATTTGCTTTTTTTTATAAAGGTTACGTTTATAGTATAAATCTTTTATTAGTGTAGAATATCCGCCAATAGCTGTTTTTTTACTAGAGCACGGCAACGGCACGGCGACGGCACGGTGATTGCACGGCGACGGCACGGTGATGGCACGGCGACGGCATGGTGATGTTACGGCGACGGCATAGCGATGGCACTACGGAATCATTCCGTTGCCGTGCTCTTTCATCATAATGAACTTGGTTTAGAATAAAGCACATACCGTAAAATTGCAAATATTTAGGCTAACATTGAGAAATAAAATACTCATAAAACCGCCCTATGCAGGGCAATGACTTCTCCTGATACGGAGAAGAAACTTTTACTACATTTTATTTTGAAATCCTTAGCGCTAAGGATAAATTTCCCATGTCGCAAGTCATAAAAAAAACTAAATAAAATACAAACAGAAAAAAGTTATGTGTTTACCAAAAATTTTTATCCCAAAACAGCGATCCAAAGTTAAACGATATGGTCCAAAAGTCAAACTTGACTGACCTCTCGCGAAACATTTAATCCTTGTTGAAATACAACTTTATGTACTCGTGTTTGAACCGAATGAAAATTAAAAAAAGAATGAGATGAGTAGATATTCCGATGTATATTTAAAACGCAGTAATGCATGCAAAGCGTATACTAATGTATTTTTTGTATGTAGTTGGTGCATTAGAGTTCTGATCGCAAGGGCAACTGCGAAGTGAGAGGTCCTGGGTCCGATTCCCGGTCGACCAGTGTTATTGTGATTTTCTGTTACGTAATTTTTAGTACTAGCCTGGAGCATGGAATTGTGCCCAATTGATGGAAATAGAACAGATTTACTACCTACTATGCCCCGCGGTTGCACCCGAGTATTATTGTAATATACAATAATTTGCCTAAGATACTTCTTATATATTCAGTTTCCTATAGGAATTTTCTGGTATACCAGAACAATCTTATTAGCATCGGCTGTTTCAAAGATTTGCCGGAACAAACAGACAGACAGAAAAAATAACTAGAAACAGATTTGTAGGCATTTAGGTATTGTGTTTATATGTACGAGTATTAATATTGATGACATGGTGCATTGGTGAAATGTGGGTGTACATGTCTGCCTATCTTCTAGTGGAATACAGGCATGATGCTAAGTTGTGATAAGTTTAAAAATATGTTAGATTTCGTTACGGTTTGAATTTGAATTTAGACGTGTAAAAATAGGCGACGATGACGTCACCGTAATCAGAATTTGATAATGGCCAAAAATTTCGGGACCCCAAAATAGATTAGACTTAGACTCTATTAGAAGGAGATATTTTAGAGTTTAAATAATACACGTTACAAACAAAAAAAAACCTGGCTGAAATGGCCTAAGCCTATAGCATTTTATTTATATCATGAGAAAAGCTCTCAAAAAGTTCCCCTAACAAATTAATAAAACGATACATTGAAAAAATATTTCCTAAGAGTGCCTATATCCCATGTAAAGATGTGCTTCAGGATTTTCAGTCGCTTTCAGCGGCTGTAACAAAGTGAGCGGTCAAGAGGCTCCGGGCCTTTGTGCCGCCCACTTGTACTGCCAAGTTATGTGGGCCAAATTAAGTGGTCCACTAATATGTATAAGTTTTTTAAGGCTGCTATAAGGCAGGTTTATTAAAAGATAGAATGGATGCAAATAAATACAATATCTGGCTACTTCAACAATATTGTGGAAGTAGCTAGATATTGTATTTATTTGCATTGTTTGTTACTTCCGCAAAATAACGCCTGAATCTATTCAATACTTAAGGATAGAAGTCTCTAGAAAGTCTTTGTAAGAAAAAATGACATATTTTAATTATGAAAGCGGATTTTTGCTTTCGATGCTTATTGATAGCTGTTGTTAATCTGCCAGATAATAATTTATACTAATTAATAAAAATTGAAGGGTTTGTCTGTGATTTCAAAAGTGTTATTAATATTATAATGCCTGATCATAAAATAACGCTCTTAGAATTTTTGTCCGTCTGTCCCTCTAAAAATTTATCTCAAAATAGGCTCTGCAGAGCTCAACGGATTTAAAGTAAATTGAAGGAATTAAACACGTAAATTTTCGTGTATGTTCTATTGCGGAAATCAAACCAATCTACTATGCAGATAAATATTTGAAAAGAATTAACGTATGCTTAGCGAACTTTAAAGTTACTAATTCTTGTGGAAAAAGAATACGGTCGCGAGCAGGGTTTGAAACTGCGCCTCCCGGATGAATACTCGAAGCGCCCTGACCACTAAGCCATCTCGACCTCTGCTCACCACCGCAAATTCTTCTTCCACATTTTTAATACGTCTTTTGGCGACGTCATTGCTATCTATTCAGTACCTATACAGGTGACCGAACCGACACGACTAACTTTGCAGTTAATACAATGTCGTCAAGAATTACCTTAACAAATACAGATAAATCTTTGAAAAGAATTAAGGTATGCTTTGCGAACTTTAAAGCTACAAATTCTTGAGGAAAAAGAATACGGTCGCGAGCAGAATTCGGTCAGAGCGCCTGGAGTATTTATCCGGGAGGCGCAGGTTCGTTATGCAGCTGAGTCAAGGGCCTCATGCAGAAAGTGGTAATCCCAGACACGGCACGCATTGTGAGGAGGTTCCTCTCTCTGGAGCCACCGTTAGCTTGGATCCTGTTCTCAAAGGCCGGTTGCTTGCAATTTTTTTGATGATAATATATAGTTAAATATATAAGGGCCTCGTGGCTAAGTAACAGCCGTACAATTCGATCGATCTAGGTTAAGCTGCACTTGCCGCGGCCGGTGTGTGGATGGGTGAGCATCATTTTATACCGAGACCCCTCTGTGCATCGGAGAGTACGTTAACCCGTCGGTCCCGGTTGTCAAATTAAGATCTATGACAGCTGTTACGAGTATCCAGAGGCCTGAAAGTCTGACAACCAGTCATACCACGAGATATCGTGTTATCCAATAACTGGGTTGTGGAGGTCAGATGAGCAGTCGCTCCATGTAAAATACTGGTTAAGCTGCTTCCGGTTTGACTGGAAACCTACCCCAATGTAATTGCGAAAAGACTAGACAGATAGTATTTTTTCTTATATAGTTATTTATATAATAATAATATAATAAATAAACCAGCCCATAACTGTCCCACTGCAGGGCAAGGGCCTCGTCTCATACAGAGAAAGCACGAGCTTAATCACCACGCTAGCTCACTGCGGGTTGGCGATTTCAGACTATCAAGTCCAGGTTTCCTCACGATGTTTTCCTTCACCGTATGTTAGTGATGTCTTAGATTAACTAAGAAAGTACATATGACATTGAAAAAGTCACAGTGGTATGCCAGGTTTGAACCCACAACCTGTGACTCAGGAGGCGGGCCCGTAACCACTCGGCCACCACGGCATTTATATATAGTTATTTATATACAGTTATTTTATTTATATATAGTTCAAAAATTATAATTAATTATGTACATTTGAAAAATAAACGGAATAAATGAAAAAATAAAATATACTGTTTATAATAAATACCCTTCATAACTCAAATGAGATCTCTGGATTGGATCGAGCCGGCGGCGCGGGAGGTGAAACAGGTCGTTTGCATGCGCGCGACAGTTACGCGATGGGACATTCCAATACACGGAGTACGGCGAAACACGGAGCGTGTGGGCCAAAGTATAGGCGGACGGTAGCTTAATAATATAATAAACTTTACATAACATAGCATCACGCTGTTTCCCCCGAAGAGACAGGCAGAGGTGTACACAGTTGTACACTCATTTTTCACTAATGCTGTTATTAGTGAAATGTGGGTAGGCCTATTGCTATCTACCGGGCACAATTCCAAACTCTGGGCTGCTACTGAAAATTTCCTAACAGAAAAACTCGAATAACATTTTTCTCGATCCGGGAATCGAACCCGGGACCTCATGCTCAGCAGTCGCGCTTGGCAACACTAGACCAATGAGGCTGTATAATTACATAATAATTTTTAATTCATTTTAATACAGTATTTTGACAGATTTTTAGTTTTGCATTAAAAAAAAGATTAAAACTTAAAAAAAAGAAAATAACTAAAATTATACTGTAGTAATATTATCATATACATTTTTTTTTTGTTTTTAAATTTACTTTTTTTGTAAAATAGTTTCTGTTCACAGCTGCGAAAATAATTTAAAAACTTGGAGCTACTTATATTACAAAGCGAAATCTACATAAATACAATATATCTACTTCCACAATATTGTGGAAGTACTACCTCTTTATATTCCAATAGCACCCTAGTATTCTGTCTTGGGGGCTGAGTTGCCCACGTCCGTAGGAGTGCGCTCTTAAAATAGAATCCCTACACGTGGCCCCTGGGTGATGCAAAACAGGCAACACAACTCTGGTGGGAGGCTTCGACCGCGGCTGGTTACCACCCACCTGACGAAGCCATGCTGTGAAGCGACCTAGTCGTGTTTCGGGATGTAGTCCGGTGCAACCGTTGTGGGAGACAGGTCTGGGCAGTTGCATCAACTCCCCAACTATCGTTCTCCCCAAATCTATCCACTCTACTTGGAGTGAATAGATTTCTTCTGGATCTACGTGCTCCATCCTCGGCTACAACATCGCTTACCATCAGGCGAGTTGGTGTCCAAATGTAGATCCACTAATCATAAAAAAAAAACTTAAAAAAGCTTCATATTTAAAATAGCGACATCGCAGTAGAATGAGCCTTGCCCAAAGCAACAGTACCTAGTTTCGTCTTCCTCCCTAATTGCTTTTACTCGTTTACTGAACAATTCAGGCGTTATGTTCGTACTAGGAAATTGCATTGAATTCTACAATATAATAGTATTAACAGGTAAACACAAAATACCTTACATTATATGCAATTTGTATTCAAGCACGTAGCTTAGCAGATGCTACGAATGCATAGCTGACGTAGCCGTAGGCATGACGTAGCTACGCCGTAGCCATTGCGTAGTCGGAGTTATCCTTTATTGAATATCTTGCCGTAAAATGGGTAGCTTTACTTCTTATTTCAGATGTGACATTATTGTAGGGTTGATGAACAACCTAGTGTCAGATATATGAATCTATACCTCCTGTGAGGCTTTTACGTGGTTTGACAAATAATCGAAAAAAGTGTTTTTTTTTTTCGTTTGTCCACCGATTCACCTGATGGTAAGCGACGGTATGGTCGTGGATGAGCAGAAGAAATCTATTAACTCTAGCCTTGAATATTCCTACGTTGTATTTATCACGAAACACAGAAGGGAGTTCCATTTATTATAGGGCAACACATGAACCATGATTTTTTTAATCGCGAATCGTCTCAACTTAAACCACTGACAGTACATATTATGAAAACTGAAAACAGCACGACTTTATCGTAGCTATTACGTATCGCATTACCTACGAGATTGTCTCGGAATCGAATCTACTATACATAATATATGCAGGCGATCCTTGTATGTTGTTTAGTTGTTATGTTAGAATTGGTAAAGAGTTCTCTTAGTTTGGTTTTCAAATTAAATTTTGGTATAGAAAATATGACCTTGAACCTCTTGGATTGGTACTTCAAGTGCCCTGCTAATTAGGCTATTTGTTTTTTGTTTATCAAAAATGTATGTACGTTTGGCCACCAACTCACCTGATAGTAAGTGATGATGTGGTCGAGGATGGAGCACGTATATCCAGAAGAAATCTATTCTCTGTAAGTAGAGTTAAGATATAGATTTTGGGAGAACGACAGTTGGGGAGTCGATGCAACTGGCCAGACCCGTCTCCCACAACGGTTGCACCGGACTACATCCCGAAACACGAGTAGGTCGCTTCACGGCATGACTTCGTCCGGTGGGTGGTAACCAGTCGCGGCCGAACCCTCCCACCAGAGTTGTGTTGCCTGTTTTGCACCACCCAGCGGCCAAGTGTACGGATTCCATTTTAAGGGTGCACTCCTAAGGACGCAGGCAACTCAGCCCCCATATCGATATGACAACCTCTGCACGCTATGTTGAACTAGTTTTACTTTTTAATACATCCTATGGTGACGTCATCGTTATTTATTTAGCCACCACATAGCGATTTAACTGTCGTGGTTAATTTTGCAGTCAATTCAATATTGTACAACTGCGATTAGTATGACTGATAATATACTAATGAAATTTATATATATAAAAAAAATGCTTTTTAAGGAATATATAGGCATCACATAACATAGGATCACGCCTGTATTCCCCGAAAGGTTAAGCAGAAGTTTACCTATTCACACTCACATTTATATGACGATGCTTTTAATAGGTGATGAGTATATCGCCATTAATCGGGCACAATTCCAAACTCCGGGTTGCTATTAAGAATTTCAAACACAAAACCCAGTGACACTACCCGACCTGGAAATTGAACCTATGGTTTTACGCTCAGTAATCACATTTACACCCACTAGACCAACGATGCAGTTACTATAAATTATTTTATTTAAAGCTTGGTTATTTAATTTATTTATCTAATAAATAATAATGAATGAAATGTTTGTACGCGCATAACTTTTGAACGACTGCACCAAATTGGATAATTCTTTTTTTTTGTGTTTGCCTGGACAAAGTTTGTGTAAAGAAAATAAAAAAAAAAACGACCAGAAAATATTTGCGGTACGAAGTTCGCTGGGTCAGCTAATATTTAATAATTAAAGAAATATTAAATAGGAAAGGTATCCCACGTCCTTTTTTTGAATTTTCCAATACTGCGAGTACATGCACACTATAAATAACTCCGTGAAAATCTAATTCTGACGAATAAAAATAACGCTATATCAACACAACCTTCCGTTCCCAACACCCAAACCCTTGTATAAGACCAATGAAGTGACTTGCAACACAATTACAAAAAAATCGTTTATCCATAATACAGCCTTATTCCGTCGATCCGCCGATTCGAAATCGATTAGGGCACCGGTCACGTTCACCGGCGGCGCGTGGCACCGTGTATGAATGTGTTGAATTTCCATGAGGAACGCATTGACATGTAAATTTTCGTTCAAGATGTCGAACGATGTCGCTAGGTGATGTCGTACGAGTTTCAGAATACCGATGTTTTTTAAATATGAATCGTGTTGGCCGATACAGTTTGTATTTAGTTGTCTGTTTGTGAGGAATATGGGCCTGGCGCCACAATTTAAAGGTTTTTTTTTAAACCTTGCCCCACACTAGGAGTTACTTTCTGTATCGTGGGTCTGTTTAAACACATATAATCTCACATGCACACACACCCAGACCCGGAACAATTATCTGTAGATCATACAAATATTTGTTCCGTGCAGGAATCGAACGTGTGATACGCGATACAGCAGTTGGTCTCTCGACCACTGCGCCAACCATGCTTTCATTTATTTTATTTTTTATCAAAATATGGTTAGAAGCCAAGCTTTAGGATCAAGACTGTTCAAGCTATTCAAAAGTCTCTGAATTGACTTAACAACTTCATAAAGCTAAAATAACCAGCCCATAACTGTCCCACGGCAGGGAAAGGGCCTTTTCTCATACAGAGAAGGCACGAGCTTGATCACCACGCTAGCTCAATGTGGGATGGTCATTTCAGACCTAGACCTAAGGTTTCATCATGATGTATTCCTTCATCGTATGTCGGTGATGTCTTAGAATAACTAAGAAAGTAAATATGACATTAAAAAGGTTCATTGGTACATGCCAGAGTTGAACCCGCATGATATTAATTGTTGTTCAACGGTTATTACTCACTTGCATTCTTCGGGATTTCGCGAATCAAAGCTGTTTGCAGTTGACGAAGGGCTCCGTTCGAGTAAGAAACTAGTCGGGCAATCCCGAAGAATGCACGTGAGTAATATATCCGTTGAACAATAATGAATATGAATGTGTCTCACGAAAGTAATTATTAAAAAAAAACTTTATATTTCATTATATTATATCGTGAAGTACAATTTTGTACTTCTCCGATTACAAAAGTTAAAATGACTTCTCCCATTCACGGAACAATTATAGATCATACAGATAATATAAATTATATACTTATGTAGAAATTGAGCTTTGAACACAAGAAGACTTTTAAGTATTTAACGTAGCTATAAATAAATGTCTACAAGCGTAATTCCTTCAACGTTAAATACGCAATTTCCTCATTAAATCAAACTCCAAATTACGTAGAACTGTCAACAAACCTTAGTTCCACGATTTAATTCGTCCTTTTTGCCGTACAACCTGAAAATTAGCGTAGACGTGGCGTATTCGAGAAGCGGAAAATCACGTAAAGTGAGCTGCCAAGCTTGGCTGGGTTTCACGCATTTTGGTTCGGCCCTGTCTTTACAAACGATGTATGTATATATGTGTACATATATGAAGTATGTGTTCCCATTAAACCTTTTGAGATGGGAAGACCAATAAGAACTTAATTATGAAATATGTTGAAGTACTTACTATATGTCAGTACAATGTTTTTTGGAGAAAATACTAAACATCGTGAGAAATCTAGTATGTCGGAAAGATGTATTCGATTGTGAACTCTGAACTCTTTGGGGGCTGAGTTGCCCGTGTCCGTAGGAGTGCACCCTTAAAATGGAATCCCTACACGTGGCCCCTGGGTGGTGCAAAACAGGCAACACAACTCTGGTGGGAGGCTTCGGCCGCGGCTTGGTACCACCCACCGGACTAAGCCATGCCGTGAAGCAACCTAGATGAGTTTCGTGATGTAGACCGGTGCAACTGTTTTGGGAGACGGGTCTTGGAAGTGGTATCGACTTCTCCCACATTTGAATGTCTTTTGATGACGTCATCGCTAACTATTCAGTCCCTATTCAGGTGACCGAACCGTAAAGATGAGATTACCTTAGCAAATACAGATAAGTCTTTCAAATGCGTATCGAACTCTTAAATAATATTTGTTTGTGGATGAAACCTTCGATCACATGAAAAAAAATATGTATACGTACCGCTTTAGTAACCACATTTTCCAAATTTATTTAAAAATAGCCCTCTATTGGATGATATCGGACGTCAAGAATCATAAAGCCGTCATCTAGAATAAAATTACTTTTGTATAATTGTCATAATTAAAGTTATAAATTTTTGTGATATAAAAATATAGTCGTGAGCAGTATTCGAGCCCGCGCCTCCTCTATCCACAAAAATAAATAACTTTATAGTTAGCTATGAACGCGTTAATGCTTTTCAAGGATTTATCTATATTTGCCTAATTAATTATAGATATTTATCAAAGTTTCAAGTTATAACATAAATATACATAACATCACGCCTGTATTCCCAAAAGGGGTAGGCAGAGGTGTACACAGTTGTACACCCACATTTCACCAATGCTGTTACTAAGTCCCATGTAATAAGTACTCCTATTACCATTTTTCGGGCACAATTCCAAACTCCGGGCTGCTACTGAGAATCTCCTTACAGAACAACTCGATAATACTTTGCCCGACCCAAGAATCGAACCCGAGACCTCGTTCTCGGCAGTCGCGCTTGGGACCACTAGACCAACGAGGCAGTTCCGAGTAATAAGTATTTAAAAAAGAGAATTATCTTTCACTTTGTATCTATTCTGCTCGGAACATAACTACAAAAAACTAACAAAACTATAAATTGTTTTAAGTGCGGTTCACGAAAAGGCTTGACCTTCAATCCACATTAAACCTAACCGGTGATAATTTAACCACAATCTTACCAATTGACCATCACGTGTTCGAATCCTACCGAACACCAGTCAATGAAAAACAAACTCTATATTCTAAAACCAAAGTCGAAATTTGTTTAGCAAAATATATAGTATACTAAAATTTATAGAGCAAGATATCAGCACAAACACATAATACATTACAGACCACACTACATACTATAGCTATGCCAATTGCGGTCTATCTATTTCCGAAATATATATCCGATGTGTAAAGGTTTTGGTACCTATGGGTGCGGTGGCATTGATAGCGATAAATGGCTTCAGTCGTTGTCTAAAAGTCCCCTTATCATGTCCATTAGAAAGAGTTACCGTTTTTTTAAGGTTACGTACCAAAGGGTGCTAAAGGGCCCAATTGCCTATGCCTTTGTCTGTCACGACGTCACAAGGTTACGTCTTGTTAGCCATAAAAGGTAGCTACTAGAAATTCTCATAGAATAACTAGCCGTGCCCCGCAAACGTTGTTCTGCTATAAAAAAATCTGGATATGGCCTACGACCTATTCTCAGACTTACCAAATATACACAAAAATTTCATAAAAATTGGTCATGCCGTCTTGGAGGATTTCGATAACAGACACTGTGACACGAAATTTTTATATATTAGATAACGGAATTTAGATGCCGTCTGTCAGTTCGTCGGTTTGTCTGTCACAGGGCTGTATGATTTTATCGTTATTATATATGCCAGTTGAGTCTTTAGAATATGCGCTACTAGCAGATATCCGGATACTACGTTTTATTTTAGTAGTTTAAAACTATCTTGATGGTTACAAAGTCTGAGACGGACATAGGTAGAAACAATTATTTTGTTGTGAATTACTAACTGTGCCCCACACCCGTTGTTCTGCCATAAAAAAATTCTGGATAGGGCCGCCGTTATCACCTAGGGGTATAAAAAATACTCTACAACCTATTCTCAGACCTACCAAATATACACAAGAAAAAACATAAAAATCGGTCATGCCGTTTCGGAGGAGTTCGATAACAAACACTATGACACGAGATTTTTATATAAATATTAGAAGATTATGACCTCGAGTCTTGGAAAATCCATTAAGTAGCTGGTCCCGATTGTCAAACGAAGATCTAAACCAGTCGGTACGGGTATTCAGATGTCTGAAAGTTCGACAACCAGTTTTAGCAGGAGGTATCGAGTTAACTAGTGACTGGGTAGTGGAAGTCAGATAGGCACTTGCTATATGTAAAAAACTGATGTTAAACTGCATAGCATCGCGCCTGTATTCCCCGAGGGGGTAGGCAGAGGTGTACACAATTTTACACGCACATTTAACCAAATCTGTTATTAAGTCCCATGTAATAGGTGAGGCAGACTCACAGAGACGATATATCAAAACAATTTTTGATAATATTCTGTGAAATTTGAAGAATTTTAAAGGTAATCATATCTTAGGTTTTCGCGATCATTACACATTATAAAAAACAACTTTTAACCGGATTAATCGCGTGTATTTTTTGTTTTTGAATTTTAAAGGTACCTACTGAAATATTCTAGCCAATTCATATAAATATTAACCGCCAACAGTGAAGCCATAACCCAACCGTCTAAATCACGCAGCGTTTGAATTTATTGATTTCGTGAACGCGTACACCCCGCCATTGAGATGCTAATACCATGTCATGTACACACATACGATTAACGACCTTAAGTTTATTATGGCAGGGTTCAAATTGATTTACGCTTAACGGATGTTGGTTGGCGAAAGCCCTGGTGTTTGTTGAACATGACATGGTCTTATTACGGTGGTTTTTAATCGTCATCGTGTGGGTGTGTATAGGGTGATTGACGTTCGAGAAACATAGCATCACGCCTGTATTGCCTAAAGAGGTGAGACAGAGATGTAATTTAGTACACCAACGTATTACCGATACATACATACAATCACGCCTGTTTCCCATTGGGGTATGCAGAGACTATCGATTTCTACTTGCTAAGATTCTGACGTGCATGCTCGTCAGTTTAGGTTGCTTCTGACCTGCACTTTCAGACCGTCTGCAATTTGACAATCGTCTTTTATGTATTCTTTCTACATGCCCAAACCACTCCATTTTTTATATACTCGTATCAAAGGAACTCGGTAGAACAAATAAAACAATTTGATGTTAAAATAATAGCTGCGGCGTAGGATAACGGTGACGTGCTGCGTGGGCGGTGACCGTCGATGGAGTGAACATACATTCATATAATCACGCCTGTTCCCCATTAGCGTAGGCAGAGACTATCGATTTCCATTTCCTACGATTCTGATACACCTCTTTCGCTTCATCTTTGTTTATTAACCTCTTTATGCGTGCTCGTCGATTTAGGTTGCTCCTGACCTGTCCTATTTTGAGAACGTTCTGAATTTAATTGCGGTACGTACGTTGAGGTCGGCCTCGACTCTTCCATCCATTCTCGCCTCGTGAACTAGTTTAGTCAAACGCTTTTCACACATACTTACCACAAAAAAACACCTTTCTACATGCCGAAACCATTTTAACATACCTTTTTCAATCCTCGTCACTACATCCTCTTTCACTCCACAACGTTCTCTTATCACACTGTTCCTCACTATATCTTTCAAAGTTACTCCACACATACTTATCAAAGCTCTCATCTCTAGTGCATTGATTCTATTTTCCACCCCCCATGAACGGCCAGCCGCGCTTTTTTATACACATTCCGGCTATCCATGAAATTGTGTAACACCGCATTCATCTGGTTACCAGCAGTCACTCTCCGTTCTATGTCCATCACATGCATCACATTTCTCATAAACATAGATCCCAAATATATAAACTCTTTTACTTGTTTGGTCACCCATTAAAATATTGTAATTTCTTCCCTTTTAAAAACCTTAACTTTCATCTTACATATATTTACTTTCATTCTCATATTCTGAACTTACAAAATACTGACAGAAAGCGAAAGAAAAAGCACCGCCAGACCCTTAAGCTCCCAACATTCCATACACAGTCAAAACAACACACAGAATTATTACACTTACCACAAGGAGGCAAGTCGTTAAAATTTATTCGCAACATAACCGATTCAGACGTCGTAATTCGCAGCGCATCGTCTGTTCCCCGCATATAAATCGACGCTTTAACGCGAACGCGCGCGTTACGCAGAACGCGACGTTACGTTGCGTAAACGTTTTCTTTGTTAAGCCCTAATTGTTATATTTCCATTGTTTTCGTATGTGCATATGTTGGGGGATTTATTTTTGCTGACGTGTTTGTGTATTGTGGCTCAGTTTGGGGTTCCGTAATTAAAAATAAAAGAAAACCTCGATTCCTGCTCATGACCGTATTTTACTTTCCACAAAAATAAAAGAAATATAACTTCAGAATTCGGTCCACATGCGTTGATGCGTTTGAAAGATTTATCTGTATTTGTTAAGGTGATCGCATCTGTACGACATTGTATTACTGCAATGTTAGTCGTGTCGGTTCAGTCACCTGTATACGGACTGAATAGATAGCAATGACGTCACCAAAAGACGTATTAGAATGTGGAAGAAGAATTTGGGATAGTGTGCACAGGTCCAGATGGCTTAGTGATGGGAGCATCTGGAGTATATATCCGGAAGGCGCAAGTTAGAATCCTGCTCACGAGCATATTTTACTTACCACAAAAATTTACAACCTTAAAAGAAAACGTTTGAATCTTGACTGAAAATTCTGTTTTAAACGTTATATTTTCTTCATGGTGGTCAAAAGATGGAAGGATTGTGTGAAAGATAACATGACTAGAAACCGAATGACAGCTGAGATGACAGCTGTCAGAATGTATGAAAGACAATGCCATGCTGCGCGGACCCCAAATGAATTGTAATAAAGGCGAAGGAAGATGATGGTGTTAATGATTTTGTTTATGTTTCGGAGATGAATGAAAGGTGATTAACAAAAGGAGTTTAATAGATGAAAATGGAAATGCTGGATGGGGACGCCCTAGCAAGACTTACCTTATTAGTCCTTCAAAAAGGTCAGGTGCGAAGAACTCGCAACTGACGCGCGTGTATTACTAGATGTACCTATGAACGGCGTGGACGGAGCAAAAGGAGTACGTAAGGGTCGTAGCAGGTAGCGTTTTATAGTTTCTGCCTAGCCCTTGAGAAAAACAGCAGTGATAGCCTGATCGTATCACCTTGGACTGACAAGTCAAAGGTTGCAAGTTCGAATCCAAGGCACGCACCCCTGTCTGTTCGAATTCATGTGCGTTTTATAAATTAATTATCACTTGTGAAGGAAAACATCGTGAGGAAACCAGCACACCTGAGAGATGTTCTCGACGGTGTATAAAGCCATCTCAGAGACCTACGGGTGATACTCTGACACTAGGTTGTTTATCAAGCGCACGATTAGAAGAATAATAAGCAATACACAACATCGCAACATCAAGCCTGTATTCCCAGAAAGGGGTAGGCAGAGTTGTACCTAATTGTACTCCCACATTCCATCAATTATATTATAAAGCCCCATGTCATAAGTACATACATACATACATAGCATGACGCCTGTATTCCCAGAAGGGGTAGACAGAAGTGTATACAGTTGTACACGTGCATTTCACCAATGCTATGTAATAGGTAGTGAGCCTATTGTCATCTACAGGGCACAAATTCAAATATCGGTCATACTAGTTTCGAACTCGAACGGAGCCCTTATTCATGAGCTGAGCCCGTGGTGACATCGCGAGTCAAACTGGCGCTACACCACAGATCGGTTTCGAAACCAGTCGGGCGATCCCGAAGAATTCGCGTGAGTAATAACCGTTTTTTAAACAATAATTTAAAAAAATTACCAGCAATTAATTTCATATATTCTTACATTCCACAACATTTTATAACTTTTAAAAATATTAATATATGTGGTTGAGTGTAGGTACATATTTTGCTTACATCCAATACTTCCGTGTTTTATGCATTTTTCATAGATTTTCCTCGTACCTCTAGTACACGTCAGAATATATGATTTGTTCTGAATCCATAAGGAGACGTTGTACAAACACGGTGTTTCTCAGTTATTTGTGTTTGCATTTCATATGTTAGCATAAAATATGAGTTTGACTATATACAGTGAGTAATGTGGTCGACCATAAAACTGAGGCGTTCATAGTCAGTTGCAACTTCTGGGACCTGACTCTGCTAATATAACAATATTTCAACTGAATATCAATAGTGTGAAGGGGTACAGATAAATCTTTAAAAAGCACGCATGTGTATAGCGGACCCTAAAGTTATAAATTTTCGTGGAAAGAAACATGTTAGCGGTCAGATAGTATTTATTCGGGAGGCGCAGGTTCAAATCCTGCTCACGACAGTTTTTTTTATAATCCACAAAAAGTTAAATATTTAGTATTTTTAGTGGGCGCGAGACCCACGTATCTTCGGGTTCCTCGTCGGGTGGCATGCATTCATAAACCGCCGAAAGAAAAAGTTGTAGTCTATCGTTTCATGTTGGGTTTAGTGAACTTGGGAACGTCCGTTACCGTTCTTTCAACAGAACTGAACCGAAAGTAAGTGGCGCGTAGTGTTCCAAACACGCCCCTCTTAGACGTCACGAACCTAACACCTTAATCCCCCTTTGACCGGACGGGGCGCCGTATAAGGCTGGCCAGCGCCAATCGGGGCTACAGAAGAAACATTCGCTCCCTGAGCCTCCGACCTAAGCGTGCGAGGGGACTCCGGGGTGGTTTAAGACAGTAAGAATTTGACAAACCCTCTATTTACTATAAGGGGGAAGATATCCATACGGATATCGGCATCAAAAAAAGACTGACTTCTTATTAAACGAAAGAAGAAAACAAAAATTCCTTGCACCGCGAAACCAATTTTGTGCAACACACGTAGGTGCTGATATATCGGCAGTCCCTCAGAGCGGATCGTAGATCGTGATCGGAAACATGGTGAGAAAACCAGCACATCTGAGAGGCACATGTTCTCGATGGTGTGTAAAGCCATATCAGAGACCTGCGGGTGGTTTAAACTCTGACACTAGGTTGTTCATCAACCACACGAGAAGAAGAAGAAGCCGCTCAGAGGACTTTGTCGGAAGAATATATTTATCACCTCTAAGAAGACTCGCCTACCGTTGAGAAGTTAAAATCTCAAAACCGCGAAAAATGGCATGAGGAAAGAGGCCTATTTCCAGCAGTGGATAAAGCCAATGATGCTGATATTTCCATCGAAAAGAATAATAATATTACGACAGTTCCGATATAAGATACATTAACCTATATAAACAATGTTAACAATCTTTACCACGAAGTATAATTACGTAGATTGATCGGTCTTCCAACGTCAAAGTAAATTTCATACCTTTGGACCGTCTCCAAGGCTTTCATAGGTACATATGATACATGGATCAATTCTCTTGGCAAAACATTCTACGGTTTCGACATATAAATAACTACGTATTTGAAACAGGACTATTCCCTGAAGCCAAAGCTAATACATAAAACAAGAAACACTCTAAACAAACAATTTCTAAACGAAATAAAATTTCCCGCAACTCATAACCACACGTTCCTAACCGTGCGAAGCCGACGAAAACTGGAATCGTTACCGCTTGAAACCAGTTGAAACTAGTTTAGCGAAATCAAAACAGCTTCGATCCGCTTTGATGTGGTGACAGAAATTTTAGTTTGTAACGAATGAGTTATTTAGAACTATGTCGGCAATGCCTTTGTTGCAAACGTTGTGAGGGATGAATAAAATAGAATGATCAAACACACCGTTTTGCAAACAAAAGCTGGCGATTGTATTTGTGGGTCCAGTTGACACGGACTTGGTACAAACACACAAAATTGTGTCGCTATTTATTTTCAAATCTAAATTTCAAAGTGTACAACCTTGAAATGTCATGTACACATTGTACTGCGTGTGTGAGTAATGGGACCTGAAAATTCCGGGAAATTAAGTGAGCAAGATTCTCTTTTGTATATAGTGACAGATTATATTAATATTTATTTTACTGGTATATACTAATTTAATTGACACGCATAATTTTCTAAAATAATGTAACCAACAATAAACTGCCTTGTTGGTCTAGAGATCCTAAGCGCGACTGCTGAGCATGAGGTCTCGGGTTCGATTCCCGGGTCGGGCAGTGTTAATGACTTCTTCTGTTAGAAAATTCACACGCAGCTCTGACTTTGGAATTGTGCCCGGTAGATGGCAATAGGGTCACCACTCATCACATGAAACTTAATAACAGCATTGGTAAATACAGTTATTAATAATGCTAAGTTATGTTATGTTTAACAATAGAAAGTTTGACTCGCGACATCGCCGCGGCCTCAGCTCATGACTGAGGGCTCCGTTCGAGTTCGAAACTAGTCGGGCAATCCCGAAGAATGCAAGTGAGTAATAACCGTTGAACAATAATTAATTGTAAAATAGAACAAAAACAGTATTTTTTTAGTTACAATATTAAATGGAAAAAGAAATCGCTAAGCATGCGTTAATGCTTTTTCAAAGACATATCTTGAAGTATTCTTTTTCTTGTCGAAACTACAGTCGTTTTTTTAAACACTAAACTACAGTTTTGAACTTGACAACTAGTATTTAACAATTTAGAGTAAAGATCAATTTAAAATCTTCTACTTTGAGTACAAGAAAATGAGGCCAATATCAATTTTTAAAATTACAGATTTCAAGAAAACC
This sequence comes from Xylocampa areola, assembly GCA_935421205.1. NCBI lineage: Eukaryota > Metazoa > Arthropoda > Insecta > Lepidoptera > Noctuidae > Xylocampa > Xylocampa areola. The sequence continues at coordinate 19,808,387 of OW285206.1, forward strand.
TACTCTATGGTCAGAGGCCTGAAAGTCTGACAACCAGTCATATCTCGCAATATCGTGTCACCAAGTAATTGGGTTGTGGAGGTCAGATAGGCAATCGATCCATGTAAAATACTGGTATTAAGCTGCATCCGGTTTAACTGGAAGCCGACCCCAATGTAACTGGGAAAAGGCTAGGCAGAAGACAGATTTCAAACTCATTTTTATTAATTCTATTTTTCAAAGAAACATTGAAAAAATAATAGACAAGAACGGGGCTTGAACCCGCGACTTTTGACGTTCCGTGTCATCACTCTACCACTGAGCTACCTTGTCGTGTTCAAACCTATTGAATTTTCATCCTCTTTGTATACGTCTTAAGGAGACGCCTGGTGATATTTATCTAGTAATCATTTACAGATTTACTAAACTCAGCGTTACCACTTTGCAGTTGTAAATCGCCGAACAACATCCCAATCCTTTATAAATCATATATAATAATATTTTTTTAATACATGTTGAGGCCATGTAATGCCTATATTAATTCTATTTTTCAAAGAAACATTGAAAAAATAATAGACAAGAACGGGGCTTGAACCCGCGACTTTTGACGTTCCGTGTCATCACTCTACCACTGAGCTACCTTGTCGTGTTCAAACCTATTGAATTTTGTTCTTGTCTATTATTTTTTCAATGTTTCTTTGAAAAATAGAATTAATATAGGCATTACATGGCCTCAACATGTATTAAAAAAATATTATTATATATGATTTATAAAGGATTGGGATGTTGTTCGGCGATTTACAACTGCAAAGTGGTAACGCTGAGTTTAGTAAATCTGTAAATGATTACTAGATAAATATCACCAGGCGTCTCCTTAAGACGTATACAAAGAGGATTGAAAATTCAATAGGTTTGAACACGACAAGGTAGCTCAGTGGTAGAGTGATGACACGGAACGTCAAAAGTCGCGGGTTCAAGCCCCGTTCTTGTCTATTATTTTTTCAATGTTTCTTTGAAAAATAGAATTAATATAGGCATTACATGGCCTCAACATGTATTAAAAAAATATTATTATATATCATTTTTATTAGACAGCGCTGTAGCAGGTTCGATTCCTACACGGAGCAAATATTTGTACGATCTATAGATAATTGCTCCAGGTCTGGGTGTGTGTGCTGTGAGATTATATGTCTGTAAACGCACCCACGATACAGGAAGAAATTCCTAGTGTGATGCAAAGTATATAAAAAAAAATAGAACGATGTCTAGCATTGTTTATATTTTTATAGGTTGATGCCTTGCGTATTACCAATTTTCATTAGTATCAGCAATCGTCATAAAGAGAGCAAAACGAAAGAGAAAAATACCGTTGCAATGGCCAAAAAAACAAGTTAACAAATCATTTTATTGAACAAAAATCAGTACAATACACAAATTAACAATGACAAACAGAAATCACTTAACCGGTACACAGTATACGCAAAAAGGGGTCATAAAAATCGTCAAAAACATTGTAGTCGAAAACTGGAATGGTTATAGCCCAGCCCCGGTACGGCTGTGATGTACGGCCGCCGCCGGATATCCGGCTGACGAGCGTTTTTACATCTCGCTGCTAGTGACAAACATGGCGGCGAAAGTTGGGTTTTATCGATGTCGACAAAGTTTGTTTGATGTTTCTGAGATGCTTTGAAGAAAATATTTTAAGAGAGTTTTCGCCCTCGTTGCTGAATTATGAGATAAGATTTGCTTTTGGCTTTATCGAATGAGGTTTTGAAAAGCTGAATAGATAATGCAAGAATTTAAATCGATAAGTTTCTTGCCCAGTTTTGTTTTATGGTATTTGTGTATCTGTTTTCACTTTTTTTTCTATATTATAGCTAAATATTGAACGTGTATTTCACTCACCGACTGGGCTTTCCTCATTCCAAAACGAATCGTCGAGTGTGTAATCGGCTTCTGTAACAAATAAAATAAATGTCAGTATTCATCGTCATTATTTTAAAAGCCTTTATAATATTAAAATGTTGATTGATGATGATTATTATGGTTGAATTTATTAATGAGATACAAAATTGAAACACAGTTCCATTCACACCTGATGTAATGGATAGTTCAATTAAAAATATGTTACAATCAGTTAACAATAAATAAATTTTTAAAGTAGGAATAAAAATATACATTTTCAATTATCCATAGTTTTTTACAACAATAGCGTGAAATTGTTACAAAATAAAATATATATTTTAATTGTATTTACAATTGATAATATTAAACAATAAAATTACAATATTTATGTAATAAGAACCAAAACGATCAATGAAAACGTTTGCCATAATTGGTTTGTTCCCTGCAAGCAGCGTGTCAATCACCCAATTTTGTCACAGTACTTATTTAAGTTAAACGTCATCAACGTCAAATACATATTTGATCATTATAATAAAAACAACTTTTAACCGGATTAATCGCGTGTATTTTTGGTTTTTTGTTTTGATCGCGCAAACCTAAGATATTACTACATATTTGATCTTTAACATTTAATGATCCCAAAGCTATTTATTTATATTGAAACGAGAGAGGTAGATCAAACTCATAGCAAGTAGAAATCAATAATCTCTGCCTTTCCGATTAGGAAACTTGCGTATGTATCGACAGGTTTAAAATATTTTGTTCTAAACTAAGCAATAATGCCATTAAAAATCTGTAACATCACTGAGCTTATTTCCTTCCCATCGAAAGCGTGTTACCGGGTACCTAATCGATTTAACAGTTTTACAAATAGATTATTGTAAATATTTTAAGTATACGACTACTTAAGTTACAAATTCTCACAGTTGAAAAAATAACACATATTATAAACATACAAAGCAGAGAAAAAAAACTTTGTCTCCAAGTTTTACCTTCAAATGATACAAAATAACATAAAAATATATAAACTCATTCTTTAAAATATCCAACCAACTTTGACATAAAAAAAAACTTCAACAAAGTAATAATCTACCCAAAACATAATTAAAACTAGCGAATATTACCATTAAAAATCTATCACGTCAACGAGCGTGTTTCGCTCCCACTGGAAGCGTGTTAGCAGGATACTCGATGTAATAATTTTACAAGTTTCGACATTATCTGCCCTTGTTACGGAGTTTGTCAAATTTGCGCTGTACGCTAAATAATCTGCCTCGAAGCGATTACCAGTATTTTGACGTTATTGATGTTAAATGGGCGTTATGATGTTATGGTTTATGACTTAGGTAATGTAATAAATTAAATTATAATCTGTCGTAAGATGTTGTCTTGTCATTTTATTTTTTTAATACATATCACGCCAAATTAAAAGGAAAAATAAATATTTTTAACCAACTCATAAAATATATAGCCGGGTTTTCCGGTTAGTAAACAAAAATATTAGTTTATTAATTTTTATATTTAGAAATATAATAATGTTAAAGTAAAAAAGAGTTTCATTTATATTTATAATTAGATCAATTTTAACCAAAAAACAATTGGAAAAGTAAATAATAATCGAGAAATCTCTCATAAATAGACATATCAACTAGAATGATATAACACTTTATTTTTATTTCCATAGACTTGCAAATTTTGATCACTATTCCGCGATTACTGATAAATTATGTTCAATATTCACATAGGGTACATAAAATTACACAATATCGACATTTGACGCTCATTTCCATACAAAACCATAATACCCATCTGGCACCATTCCTTTACAGATCAGAACCGAAACGAACACCATAAATCAAAAGAGGTTGCAAAAAAAATGCAAACAAAAAAATAATTACCGGTAGTGACATTGCCACAAAATAAATTACACAATGGGCTGTTTCAAGGGGTTGGTTTTTTTCGCCCATTCATCGCGGATACACCTATTGTTATTGTAATTAACTCGTTTTTCGCCGCTGAAGTTCACACAATAGGTAGGTATGTTGAAAAATGTACATAATTATATACATATATGCTACGGTAGGGTTGACACATCAAAAAACTGTTCCTCATTTCGTTGAGAAATTTGTTTTTGGTATTAGAAAAATATTATATAGATATTGTTTATTGAAATCATATTATAAGTGTCTTTTATTACTTTATGTAGATTAACACAGCTGTTTTTCATATCATAATATATCATAGCATAACGCATGTATTCCCCGAAGGGGTAGGCAGCGGTGTACACAGTTGCCTACGCGGTCAGGATATAGAGATGTGATGCTATGCTATAAAGGTCTTAGCATTTGCTATGCAAATATTGATCATACTTTTGCCCAAGAGACAACCACTGGAGGTTTAAGCAGCATTGGTGGTAACTTAATCTTTAATCGGACATGAAAAACAAAAAAAAAACTATAATTAATTACAGATAACTGCCTCGTTGGTCTTGTGGGTCCAAGTGCGACCACTGAGCATGAAATTCTCGGGATCAATTCCCGGGTCGGGCATAGTGTTATTGAGTTTTTCTGTTAGCAATTCTCAGGAACAGTTCGGAGATAGGAATTGTGCCCGGTAGATGGCAATAGGCTCATCACCTATTACATGGGATATAATAACAGCATTTGTGAAATTTAGGTGTAAAACTGTGTACACCTCTGCCTACCCCTTCGCGAAATACAGGCGTCATGCGATGCAGGGTATGTATACATTTTTTTTTATTTACTTAAACAAAATAAGCATCAAATTAAGTGATCATACACAACTGCAATATAAAGCATATAAAGAGACTTACGCAATGATACACAGAATGCTACCATTAGCTTTTACGATATTATAAGGGAGTCAGGGAAGCGAGTTTGTTTCACAAATATTGCCGGCCCAAGTAAGTAGATTATGTCCCGAATTTGAAATTGTATTATGAAAACATTCTTCTAATTCCCTATCGCTTGGACGTAAAGAGCATTAAGTTTGTTGAGGCTTCTTTTTTATTTATTTTTTATTACAATTCCATTTTCAACGGAAGATTATTGTGACAGTGAATTGAAATTGTTATAATTATCTTATATTAAAATAGTGAGAGTAAAGAACGGAGCCCTTAGTCATGAGCTGACTCGCGACATAGCCGCGGACTCAGCTCATGACTAAGGGCTCCGTTCGAGTTCGAAACTAGTCGGGCAAACCCGAAGAATGTACGTGAGTAGTAACCGGTGAACAATAACTAATATGAATATGCCTCACGAAAGTTATTATACAAATGTAAAGACGGCCTCATTGGGCATCAAAACAAACAACTTAACCCTTTCTCTGCCACACGTGTATCACAGAAGTAAAATTTAACCCTTTCTCTGCCACATGTGTATCACAGAAGTCAAATTTTAATTTCGTTTGAGTAGCATCAGCAACAACAAAACCATCTATGGATGCAAATAAATACAATATCTAGCTACTTCTACAATATTGACTGACCTGTTGGTCTAGTGGTTAGTAGCCCTGACTGCTATACCGGAGGTCGTGGGTTCGATTCCCACCCAGGACAAATGTTTGTGTGATGAGCACGATCATTTGTTCTGTGTCTGGGTGTAATTTATCTATAATATGTATGCATTTAGAAATATATAAGTATGTTTATCAGTTGTCTAGTACTCATAACACAAGCTGTGCTTAGCTTGAGACTAGACGGCGTTGTGTGATAGTTGTGGAATATTATTATTATTGTGGAATATTATTATTATATATTATTATTGAGGGTAGTCATGGTTTACCTGTGCACCGCCCGTCTGCCTTCAAATATGTATATGCACATACGTATGCGGTGAAAACTGCGATTACCACCAACTAGTCTACACGTGTGTCCCCCCCCCCCCCACGGGGCATCCTCAGGAGCCGTTAGACCGTGCAGTGTCCGCCACCGAGACCGACTCGGCTTCCGTATGTGGTGGGCGATGCATAGGTAATGCATGACTACCCTCAATATTGTGGAAGTAGCTAGATATTGTATTTATTTGCATCCATTGTAATGGACTTCCGCAAAGTAACGCCTGAATCTATTCAAGACCATCTACACAGATATATTATATCTGCCTAGCCTTTTCCCAATAACATTGGGGTCGGCTTCTAGTCAAACCGGACGCAGCTTAATATTTTACATGGAGCGACTGCCTATCTGACCTCCACAACCCAGTAACTGGGTAACACGGTATCTCGTGGTATGACTGGTCGTCAGACGTTCAGGCCTCTGACTACCCGTAACGGCTGTCATAGATCTTTTAATAACCGGGACCGACGGCTTAACGTGCTCTCCGAGGCACGGAGGGGTCTCGGAATGAAATGATGGTCACCCATCCACAGACCGACCGCGGCAAGCGCAGCTTAACCTCGATCGATCGATCTGTGCGGCTGTTACTTAGCCACGAGCTCCTCCTACACATACATATTTTATAACTTAATTAATATTCAACACGAAATTGTGCCCGATTATAACGACAGTTAACATGTAAGCGATGTCTCGCAGTCATTGCATCATGAATAGTCTGTGATAGACGCAGAGGCCTATGATTATGATGATGAAACATATTAATATCATTGGTTCCATTATTGATTAATTGATTTATTTATTTAAGGTTACAGCATATATATAAAGCTGCGAAGCATGAGGTCTTGGGTTCGATTCGGATCAGAGCAAAGTGTCTTTGGGTTAATCTGTTAAATGATGAAATTATAACTTTAGAATGAGGAAGAAAGCAATGACCGTTTACCTTGATTTCCGAGGTAAGCATTAATTGATTCCTTCCTGATAATTACTCAAAAAATGAATTACTGTTGGTTTAGGAAATCAGGAATAAATTCCAATCAAAGAAAAATGATTAAAACTCAACTAAAAATTATGTGTTAGCCATTTGGACGCTACAAAGGTAAACGAACATGGTATTCATAAAAATACCAACAAAGTTGCACTTTTGAAGTCATAACAACATCTCGTTATGCATTGTTGGGATATATTTCTCAAACTTTTACTCAACTACCCGCGTATGCACCAACAAACACGCCAAACTTACTTGCTAGCAACTACACTGGATATTATGAATATTTCACGTTTCGACTTTAATAGAGACTCCTTTTGAACAGTAAAATATTTTAAGTATATAATAACATATAAATCTAATATATAAAAATCTCGTGTCACAATGTTTGTTATCAAATTCCTTCGAAACGGCTTGACCGATTTGTATGTAATTTACTGTGTGTATATCTGAGAACAGGTCGTAGGCTATTTTTTATACCGGTAGGTGATAAGAGTGACCCTATCCAGAAATTTTTTATGGCAGAAAAACTTTTGCGGGGCACAGCTAGTAATTATATATTCCTGAAGGTGTAGGCATTTCAACAATGCACAATTCGAAACTCCGGACTGCTACTGAGAATTTACTTATAGAAAAACCAGCGGCTGCTGAGCGTGTGATCCTGTGTTCAATTCTCGGGTCAGGCAAGTGCTATTGGTTTATTTTAGAAAACACTTAGTTGCATGACGGAGTTAGGAATTGTGGCTGATAGATGAAAATGGACGCACCACCTATTGCGTCGATGAAATGTGGGTGTAAATTTGTACGTGTTTCGGCCTAGGCATCAAATGACTCGACTATCAAATACAAAACGAATTTTTCAAGTCCATCTGGTAGTTCCAGAGATTAGCGCGTTCAAACAAACAAACTCTTTAGATTTATAATATTAGTATAGATATAGTATATAGCCTTATAAAGTATTGAATATAGCTGAATTCTGGATTCTGGATCTACGTGCTTCAACTTCAGCCACACCGTCGCCTACCATCAGACCAGTTGGTGGCAAAGATGGTAACTTGAAAAAAAAAAAAATGTAGTTGATATAATGAATATTAAAGATTAAAATCCCCTTTTCATTAGCTCGTTATTGTACACAGTAAAATGTGAAGGCTTCTATTAGTTTAAAACTGACTTGTAATACAATATATAAATCACATTCCAATATTAAATGTATATGTCTCAATCTCCTAATTATTACAACTGGCAAGCCAATATTCTACACTAGCGCACTCTACCGTGACTGACGACAAACTCATTAGTAAGCGCTTCACTGGCCCGAAATTAATTACATGTTACTGCTTCTCCCTAAATATAAGCTCGAGGATTATAAGATATCAATTCTTTGAATCAATTAAAACAAATCCATGTAATTGAATCTGATTCTCTGGCGACCATTTTGGATTTACTTTTAGTTTCAACGTCCATTTTGTTTGAAATTGAGTTTATGTGTTTTATCTGTGCTTTTAGCTTTATCTTTGAGATTGAGATGTTGATATCTTAATATAATTGGTGCTATTTTATTGACAGAGTATTAAGCGAAAAGAATAATATAACATATTTCCTGAATTACGGCGATGCAAATGACTATTGTGCATTTGCCTTTTATATTAATGTTTGTGTATACCACTAAAGATTGACAAAAGTTAATTGTCATTCCATTTTGACTCGCGACATTTCCGCGAGCTCAGCCCATGACACATTTGAGTTCAAAACTAGTCGGGCATCCCCGAACTAGGACGTGAGTATAAACTGAAAATAAAAATTGTCAAAAATAGGTAAAATTTCCTGATTTTTCGAAATATTCAAAATTCCACAAAGGAATAACTAACTAAAATCATACGAGGTTTCGCCTGTAGGTACACTTTTATCAATGGGCATCGAACTGGGCAAAAATATTTTTAAAATATCCACACGAACGGAGTACCTAACTAGCCTAGCAAATAGTTCGGTCATGACAGTATGTATATAGTAGATACTAGCACTTATATATACCACTACATAACAAACCGCATAAATATAATTTTCACGATGGGTAGGGGAAGAAATCTGTCTTTACCTACTCTTTGCTTTTCCAATGGATTCTTAAACGCATAAAAGAGAATAACGAGAGCTGAGCCCGCAGCGATGTCGCGAGTCAAACTGAAATATGAATAAGGGCTCCGTTCGAGTTCGAAACTAGTCGGGCAATTCCGAAGAATGCGCGTGAGTAATAACCGCTAAACAATAATTCATAGATTCTAATCGGAGAAGTACAAAATTGAATATTATTAAATATAAATAAATTTTCAATAATTACTTTCGAGAGACACATACATATTCATTATTGTTCAACGGTTATTACTCACGTGCATTCTTCGGGATTGCCTGACTAGTTTCTTACTTGAACGGAGTCTTTGTCATGAGCTGACCCCGCGGTGATGTCGCGAGTCAAACTGACACATGAATAAGGGCTCCTTTCGAGTTCGAAACTCGGCTCGGTTGGGCAATCCCGAAGAATGCGCGTGAGTAATAACCATTAAACAATAATTTATTCATACATTCGTGTTTATATTCTCCAAAGGGATAAGCAGATATGTATACAGTGCTGTTGTATATCACTAATGTCATTACAAAGTCTCATAAAAATAGGTGGTGAGCTTAAACAGGGCAATTTTAATGCGGGCTCTTACAAAAAAAAATAAGAATCCAATAACACTTTTCCACAGGAATTACTTTACTTAATGATAGTGTTAAATAATTACCGCGTTCCTTAAGTACCTTTCATTTTATAATAATGTAGTCCATAGTGGTTGAAACTCAATTAATAGACGTATTATTCCCAGGCCAGACAGTGGGTCAGACCGGAAGTGAGGCGGCCATTATTGCAGGACACCGGAAGTGATTTAGAGCGGTAGGTGGTGTTGGCACCCAAGTGGGACCATAACTATGTTTCGTTGTATTGCTACTGATGTGATTTGTGTGAAGTAACATAACTTAGAATCAAGTTTAATAATGAGTTTCATCTGTATTTAACTCGAAACATAGATTAACCTAAATCAATTTTAAGTGATGTTTTATATTATCTTATTGGCGCTACAACGTGGGACACTTAAATATTTGTTATCTAATTTCTGAGGAAGGTATAATACAAACACCAAACAAAGCTTTACGAATTGAGTCAAACACAATTTTCTTATTTTAAGCCCTCGATCAATATTTACATCCTACAAATTTACAAAAGCATCAATAAGCAGACGGAGCATCCAACGGTTAAAATTTAAACAGTTATGTAAAAAATATATCACAAAACTAATTTCCTGTACATTGTTTCGGTGAGGGTAGGCGTTGCGCGCACCCACTTTTGTAAGGTTGTTTTTTTCTTTATTTTTTTCTGCCCCCAAGTGTTTCTGATTAAAATTAATTGCGTTCAAAGAAGTTAATTGTAGCGCGGAATGAACGCTTGAACATAAATTGAGTAACAAATGGAGACGCAGTGGACCATTATTTGTTAGTTCACCCTATAATTTGTTATGCTACCGTCGAGTTAATAAATCTGAAATGGGGGTAGATTGTAACCTAATAAATTGCACTTCAAAGGATTTCCAAAACCTGTGTTTGTACAACTCAATATTCTTCACGAGAGATCTAATTTGTTCATTTTGGGGAAAAAGGGTAGCATTGGATTGTGTAACGGTTTTTATTTAGAATGTGGGGATTAAACACTTTGAACGGCTTAATACGATTGGGTGTAGCCACGTGAATGTGTTTATTGTCAATAACGCTAAAAAATTAATTTCCTACGTAAAAATTGAGGCGAAATACCAAATAAACCCAAGTTTTGAATAATGTTTCGATTATCTTACAACATTATTAACTTTACTTCATCATTGACTATTTTCTAAATACAATTTACTGCTACATAAGAAGCACATTTATTAACCCTAATTAAAACGAACGTCAGTATCAAACTAAAATTGGATTAAGCTCAGCGCAACACACTAGAATATAAAATGTGGGGGTAACAGCTAAATCCTACATTTTGAGCCGTCAGCCCCGCATACAGATGAGGTTTTGCGTTTACGCGGCAATTACTAATCTAATACGTACATAATTCGGTGTCATGATGCTGTTGGACTTCTACGTGTGTGGAATATGCAAAATTTGAGCACATGAAATACTAATCTGTTGCAGTTTGTCCAATAATTAAGTGGGGCACATTATTATTTTACAATTCGTCGGTTGATTGCAAATTTAAGTATTGTTGCTGGGCATCATTGTGTTTGCACCATTTCGAATTATAAATTTATTACGTATCATAGTAAATATTTTTCTCGGATATAAATAAGTGCAAAATCAAAAATCTCATAGTGATTGAATACGAATTTGGGTGTCTTCTAATACATACAGCTTGTAATCTAATAATTTTAATAGCACAATACAAGCTTTGTACTAATATAACATATTTTATTGTTGTTAAAGCACCCTGCAGAGTAAAGTGATCAGATCTTAGCTTTTCTCAATTACTTGGACCTTAAAGTTCGTACTTTTAAATGCGAAAATGTTTAAAAAATAAATATAGATTCGGGATAATATGAAGACAACATGCTTTAAAATTGAGGCAACTGTAATGTAAGTAAATTTATTTTAAAATTACGCGTTATTTTAAGGCGTCTATTTAATATTGGAATTGGATTGGAATATTTGGCGTATTAGTTTCATGAGTAACTCCACTGATAATTGTGGCCACGATACTATAAGGCAATACTGCCTTATTGCATTGTAAGTAGTTCAGTCGCATAAGTATTAATCTGATATGACTTGAGATGTTGAAATGTATGACATTTTTAAATTCAGAGTAATTGTATTTTAGTAGGGGTGGTACTTCGCAATGAGATTTTATTAAGGAATAGTGTATTTTAATTCCCACAACAATGAATACAGTTTGTGTATTTAATTGCAGGTAAGTGTAACCTTAGTGAAAGCCTTGTTATGATAGACCATTTATACCGCTGCCTTTTCAAGAAGCCATACCCTTTGTACATTCAGCACTGCACGTCACAACATCACCTTTTACGCTCCACTCTCCATTCATACTCAAATCAGCAAGACATAAAGAATTTAAATTCACGAAACACAATACACTGGCACAATCCCGGTGATGGTAGAAACAGATCTCTTCCGGACTTTCGCGCGCCAAGCAATATCTTATATATTTTGACGCGCCCTCCAAATGGAGATTATTCTAAAAGAATTGTTCGCGAGAGCCGTGTTGTGTATAAAAATGAAAATCTTAGCGTGATTTTGAGGGCAGAATGATATTTCGAATAATACCCTCGTTCTTCATTTCTTGATGAAATATTGTGTTGGGAATGTTTTGAAAAATGTCCCCACTTATTGCGAAAGTAATTTTATGGTTGGCGAAACGTTTTTGTTTGTGTTAAGCTGTTTATTCTATGAGCAGGTAATCTTGATACTTTAATTCTCATTTGTCACTGTCATCCGTGTGGCGTAAAATGTATTTTTTTATTCAAAAACATAAATGAATCTAGGTTTATGATTTGTTCGGTTACGCAGATCAAACCCCTATGGGTTAAATCCAAGAGGCTATGTCCAATAAAAAAAAGGTTTATGATAAATTTACGTTAAAATACAGTTTCGTGTCCATTTTTTTCTACATGCAACAGAATAACAGAGTTGCCAACTATATAAAAAAAAAACTTTAAAACGAAATCTCCTTTCAGCGAACCAAGAAGTATCCACTATAAAATCGAATTACGAGCCTTCCTGTAGTTATGTCGAGTTCGTTTTGTTGGCACAATTGTATCAATATTGGACATCGTAACTCGATTTCTGAACGGAGTGTGCTGTCAAGTGACGGGTGACGTCACCAAAATGGCTGACGGTAGGGTACGGTTTCAACGCGGGGTTTTGGTAATTGTTATTAGTTTGATAATGAACATTAAGTGGTAAAGTGGACGTTTAACAACTGCAGATCGTATTATAATTCAAAGTTATATCGGCTTTTATTATAGATATGTGTTATGGAATTGTTCGCAATACTTTTGCTATTTGTCATTTTTTATATTTTTAGACTGCCTCATAAGTGGTGTTCGCAAACTCGGCTGTTAAGCATGAGGTCCTGGGTCCGATTCCCGGGTCGGGCATTGTCAAAAATTGGGTTTGTTAAAAAATTCACAGATGTTTAGAATTGTACCCGGTAGGTGATACTCACCACGAGAACAAATTTACTAAGTTGTTAAAAGAACACATTTTATAAAAAAATCTGGTGTTTAAATACTGTATTAAATACTGTCAGTTTAATTAATCTTTCTTCTCATAATAAAAACAATAAAGTTCCCATAAATATTGCAAAGATTTAGGCGTTACTTTGCGGAAGTATGCAAATAAATACAATATGCTAGCTACTTTCACAATATTGAGGGTAGTCATGCATTACACCACGTCCACAGTGGTGGACATTGCACAGTCTAATAGCTCTTGATTATGCCCCGTGCGTGGTATATGTTTCAACGGGTAGGTGAGCGGTGAGAGGGGCTCGTGGCTAAGTAACAGCCGCACAGATCGATCGATCGAGGTTAAGCTGCACTTGCCGCGGTCGGTCTGTAGATGGGTGACCATAATTTCATACCGAGACCCCTCCGTGCCTCGGAGAGCACGTTAAGCCGTCGGTCCCGGTTGTCAAATTAAGATCTATGACAACCGTTACGGGAAGTCAGAAGCCTGAAAGTCTGACAACCAGTCATACCACGAGATATCGTGTTACCCAGTAACTGGGTTGTGGAGGTCAGATAGGCAGTCGCTCCATGTAAAACACTGGTATTAAGCTGCATCCGGTGTGACTGGAAGCCGACCCCAATGTAAATGGGAAAAGGCTAGGCAGATAGTATGAGCGGTGTACCTACAGGTAATTGCATAAGTACCCTCGATATTGTGGAAGTAGTAATCTATATATATATATAGAAATGAATCCCTATTTCCCTTGGTTATGCCATAACTTGAAAACGACTGCACTAACTTGGATAATTCTTTTTTGTTATGTTCATCAGTGTTTAACGAGGCGTTTGAAACCGCGGGGTACAGCTAGTAATAAATAATAGTTAATTTAGGTTTACACGTTACAAAAGAAACGAAGATAGCAACAAAAGTAAAATACTGTGGCGCAGCTATCAATGCCCAATTCAAATTACACAAAAATATATTTTTGTTCCAGAATATCTTAAGGAAAGTCGCTTTAACATGATTATTTAAATTTACCAAAATAAACTAAAATGTGTATGTGTGTTTGTGTGTGTGTGTGTGTGTGTGTGCATGTGTGTGCGTGTATGCATATTTGTGTGTGTGTGTGTAAGTAGCTACATATTTATTTATTTGCATCCACAGTTCACTTAAATAAAAGGAATATGATACAAGGAAGTATGTAGATAACATATTCATTTGACATCAAAATGACGTAGAGTGAAAATGTCCCGTTCATTCTACATACCTAGGTACCAGTACACATATCCCTCGTGGTAATGCCTCGTACAACACGTCTGCGTATAATTATTTTAACGTGTCCCAACGAAATTGTTACTTAATTTCTATGATATATATTTTATTCCCATTGGATTTCAAGTGTATGTAGGTTTGTAAAATGTTTGTGAAATTGAATCAAATAACTGTCCCACTGCAGGAAAAGATTGTCATCTACACTAATAATATAAAGAGGAAAGATTTATATTTTTGTATGTAACGAAGAAACTCAAAAACTACTAGCCCGATTTCAAAAATTCTTCCATCATTAGAATGCTACATTATCCCTGAGTAACATAGGCTATATTTATTACTAGAAAATATTAGGGATCCTTACTAAAACTTCAATAATGTAACCCAAGGTGTAAATGTTCATCCGTGCGAAGCCGGGACGGACCGGAGTCTCATATAACAAAGTAATGTGTGTGTGTGTGTGCATACGAATTTGACAATCTTGTAGAGGGAATCGTTTCAAAGATGTCTTACATGAACTCAGAAAGTACATATGACATTGAAAAAGTCACATCGGTATATACCAGGTTTGACCCCACACTCCATGAACTCAAAAAGCGGGCCCGTAAACACTTGGTCACCACAACACTCCACAATGAATACGCCTTAAAGTAATTAGTAAGACCTTTCTAGGTTGGGTTTTAGTAAAACATTGACGGCTATACCTAGCTCAATACAAATGTACAACAATTAACACTAAGTGTGAATGCCGCTAAGCCATTCAATTTATCCGAGAACAGCCGATCCAATCCCTTAAACCTAACCGATAAACTCTAACCCTATCGTTGCCACTTAGGTGTCAAAAAGACCGAACAATACATTTCCCGCGAAATCCGCTCAATTCACAACGCCTCGATGTGGATCAGGTAACAAATCACTGGACGTACTCCCCCATCACTGGCCCGTTACGTCACACCTCAGCCCCCACCACTCATTTGACTCAAAATCGTGTCACGTCCACGAAACCCGTTGTATAATTACGAAATGAGTTTAGATTTTGTTCATGTCGGCATCATGTGTGACTTGAGTTACAACTGTTTTGTAACCACTTATTTTACTTGTGTAAAAGTTCTTTAACATGAAGCGAGCCATACAAATAATAAAAATGGTAGAACATTTTATTTTTTTAACTGTTTGTATCATGTTTTGAGTTTTCATGAATACATTTAACTTATTTAGAGTACTAATATCAGACAAAGGCAAAACGGTTCGGTATTTATTTTAGTTTTAAATATAATATACACAATAATAGCCTACACATAATTACAATAATTAAAGACACATTGGAAAAGAAAATAAAATACCATTATTAGAAAACATTGTAAAATAATAGACACGAATTGGCTTGAACATGAAATTTTTAATAGGCTCGAACAACGACACGGAAGCTCATTTGTGAGAGTGATGACACGGACTGTCAAAGATCACGGGTTCAAGCCGTCCGTACGTGTCTAAATGTTTTCTTATAAAAATTGTAATTAATATAGGCATTACTGGTTAATGGTTCTTTCTTTCTTACATGGCCTTAACATGAATAGAAAAATAACATTATATAACATTGTGACTTACTATCACGCCCGTTTTCCCCAAAAGGTTATGTAGAGATGTAATAATTTTTACTCACATTAATTAAGTCCCACGTAATGAGTAGTGAGTCTATTGCCATCTACCGAGCATTGTTTAAAACTCCTGGTTACTTCTGATTTCCTAACCCAAAAACCTAGTAACACTTTTCCCGACCTAGGAATCAAACCCAGGATCTCACGCTCAGCATAAGTCATCAGTCTAGAAAATATTGTTTTTTATGAATTTAAACAAAATGTTTTACTCAATATTTTGAATTGGTACGTCGATAAATAGGTTTAATGTTAGGATGGTACGACCATTTATAGGAGCGAAGCCGATATGCTATTAATTGCTTAATTGACTTCATAGTGCACAAAATACTTGATACTCAACCATCACTCAATTGAAGTGCCGAACTCGACACCCGTGTCCACTCCAGTAGTTCGCGCATATTCGCAACACAATAGGTGGCGCTACCATCGTCCTTTGAATTAATAAAACGAAATCCTGCTTCTCTCATTAAATTAATTTTCCATTACCGTTGATAAAGATGTTTCTTTTTCGGGATGATATTTATATAATAATAATAATTATATTATCAGAATGATCGGTTCAGTGGTTTAGGCGTGGAAAGGTAACAAACAAACAAACAAACTTACATTCGCATTTAGAATATTAGTTAGGATTAGCAATAAAACAAATTATATTTTACATTATCCTCTACATCTCCATGTGGGCACGTCTTTTCTATTTCAAATGACATGCCACGCCATAACTTTAAAAATATTTTTTCAGTAAACGGTACTAGTACAACTTTTACATATTTTATTGTGCAATGAAAAACAAGGTCGTGAGCAGAATGCCTGGGAAATACTCCAGGCAACCTTTTACTCCGAAATCTCGTTAAAAAATTGTTTAAACTAGCACGAGTCACGAATCTAACGATACAATCGAGACTTCACGCAACCTATTAAAAACTCCCTATTGTTAGCCAAGTGTATAACCAAAAATACCTCAAATACGATATTCGGATATTCCTAAGGGAAGCTGGAGTTCGTAATTATGTCACAGGGGGGCGGGGAGGGACGGATATGAAATGACAAAAGACGTATTGGTATCCACTGTGATAGAATACCGGTACTGCGACCGGTTTTTCTCCCTTATCGTACTAGATGTGTCAATATTTCCCGGGAATTTTTTGTTCCGAACGATAAATCGGTTTGTATTTTCTTCGTTTTTGGAGACGGGTTTTGGGATTGAAGAACTGGACTGGGATTTGTTAGGTGCCGGATTTTGGTGGTGCAGTGACGTGATTATTGAATATGTAGGTTTTTAGGGCTGTGAGTGTTGTAGGAAGGAGATAAATGTCTGATTACTTAAGTCTGTTTTGAAATCCGAAGCTTTCATTGATTTTTGGAAATTAATGAGATTAGGCATTTTTTTACTAGGTTTTGTAGAAGATTCTGATAATTTTAGATGGACACTTATTAATCATTTTGCAAATAATATAACAGACAATGATGTGTTGATGCGTCTGTTCTCCAGCTAGAAAACGTGTTAATTATTATTCACACGTGCATTTTCCGAGATTAGTTTTATTTGCGACATCACCGCGGCTCTGCTGATGACTAAGTGCTCCGTTCAAGTTCGAAACTAGTCGAGCAATACCGTAAAATACACGTGCTTACAGTGTAGTAACTGGTGAACAAATTAACATTAATCTGCTTTACCAACAATTTTTTTTTTGTTAATATATATACATTTTTTTCTATGTAGTCATTTAATTCCAACAACTCACTCTTCCAGAAAATACTAGTATAAATGTATAACTTACATATATTCAATCCCTTTTATGAAACTTCTCATTTCTATTAACGCAAACGACTATTCAGATTAACTTGTAGACCTCAAACTTAGTCTAATTGTTAGGTGGCGAGTCGGTGGATAATTAAGACTTACTCCGCGTACCTTTGAAGAGTTCAGCTATGATTTAACAGGTTCATATCTGATGCTAACTTTGTGATAGATATAGGTAAGATATCCGTAGGAGTGCACCCTTAAAAAGGAACCCCTACACGTGGCCCTTGAGTGGTGCAAAACAGGCAACACAACTCTGGTGGGAGGCTTCGGCCGCGACTGGTTAGCACCGAAGGAAGCCATGCCGTGAAGCGACCTAGTCGTGTTTCAGGATGTAGTCCAGTGCAACCGATTGGGAAACGGGTCTGGGCCGTTGCATCAACTCCAATATTCAATGCAATATTCCATTTTGAGTCGTTTCAGAGCCTATTTAAGACAAACTTTCAAATACACAAAATTTCAAAAAAGATAATATACGTAGGCAAATAAAAATTAAGTATCGTTTTAGTATAAGTATATCGTAGAAGTTTCGAATTTTGGCATTTTTTTTAAATATACAGAAAGGCACTTCAATTTGATTTATTAGTTTAATTGGAGGTAGGAAATTCTCAGCAGCAGCAGCTCGGAGTTTGGAATTGAGCCTGGTAGATGGTAAAATGCTCACTACGTATTACATCAGACTTAATAACAGCATTGGTGAAATGTGTGTATGCACCTCTGCCTACCCTTTCGGCGAATACAGGCGTGATGCTATATGTCGATATTTCGACATGATGTAATGTCTTTCTCTCATACAGATAAATCTTCAAAAAGTATAGCCGCATGCATAGCGAACTTTAAAGTTAGAATTCTTTGTGGAAAAAATCACAATATACCAACACAAAAATTTATATCTTTAGAGATCGCTATGCATGCGTTAATGCTTTTCGTAAATTTATCTGTACTTTTAAGGTAATTGCATCAGTACGACATTGTATTAACTGCAAAGTTAGTCGTGGCGGTTCGGTCACCTGTATAGGGACGAAATAGATAGCAATGACGTCACCAAAAGACGTTTTAAAATGTGGAAGTAGAATTAGCGGTTGTGAGCAGAGGTCGAGATGGCTTAGCGGTCAGAGCGCCTGGAGTATTTATCCGGGAGGCGCAGGTTCGAGTCCTGCTCACGACCGTATTCTTTTTCCACATTTTTTTTTTCTCTTTTACTTTTTACTTGTTTTCTAACATATTGTTCGACCTTATTTAATACTTGTGGAGTGCAATAAACGTAATGAGTACTGGTGGTCTCATTTATGAAGGAGATTCTTCATACAAACACACAGCTGTAATTTCTTACACACATACACATTTCTTTACACCCACACCAAAAAATCCTTTACCGGAAAGTTTCCCACTGTTCAATAGACCGTAAAAACTCCGGGTAAGGTTGTTAAAAAGTTACGGTGTAGGCAGACGTCGAGGTGGACCCTAATTAGCGGGGTTACATAACAATTAATCAAACTTTTGAGGTCCGAAAGTTGTCCATCGAGGTAACTTCGTAAATCGTATTGAGTAGGTACTAAGGTGTATGTTTTAGTGTCGATTACTTTTTGGGAGTATTTGAGATTTGTATTCACCATAGCTAACGGGGTTTTTTTTGTAATTTTGTATTGTATAATGTTGTACCGGTTACTACTCTCGTGTATTTTTCGCGATTACCCGACTAGTTTCGTAGTCGAACGGCCCTTAGTCATGAGCTCAACTCGCGGTGACGACGCGTGTCAAAGTGACGCTTTAACTTTTACGGAGTATATTTATTTATTTATTTTATTTATTTATTTATTTATTTAGTCATTTGATCTTACAAGCTAACAGATGTCACATCCAAAATGCTTACAACAATTGAAACAATTGAATTATAGCTGAATATATTACACATTGTCATCAATTTGTGCAATAGATTTATATATCTCTTAATATATATAAATCTCGTGTCACAATGTTTGTCCTCAATGGACTCCTAAACCACTTAACCGATTATAATAAAATTCGCACACCATGTGCAGTTCGATCCAACTTGAGAGATAGGATAGTTTAAATCTCAAATTATAGTCGCGTGCGAAGCCGGGGCGGACCGCTAGTATATATATATATATTCACTACAATATAAAAACTAAGTAAAGCTCACATTATTTATTAGATTAGTAAGCTTAAGTGGCAGTGCGCTGGCCATATTACCCGCAGAACCGATAACCACTGGGGTGAATGCGTTCTTGAGTGACCACGATTCGAGACCGCGATTCGGAAAACGTAGTGCAGGACGCCCTCAGGCCAGGTGGAGTGACGATCTTCGCTAGGTGGCTGACAGGGGCTGGATGGGAAAAGCTGACGATCAAGCTCAGTGGCGTGCACTTAGAGAGGGCTATGTCCAGCAGTGGAATGTTATAGGCTGATGATGATCATGATGATAAAAAATAAAAGCTTATATAAATTATGAGTTTACACCTTTTATATAGTTATAGAATTAAGTATAAAGTAGTAAAGATGTAGGTTGGATGCAAATAAATACAATATCTAGCTACTTCCACAAAACAACATTAAATATTATTAACAATTATATATTTCTTTACATCCATTTTTCTTTATAAAATAATTTATTACAGATAAAATTTTCAATAAACTGAATCAAGTTTAAAAACACATTCCGTAGTTTTCCGTTACAACATGTGGGGGGGAGAAGGCATAAATAGAGGTGTAGGGTGCGGTTTTGGCTCACTCGGTGGCGGACACTGCACGGTCTAACAGCTCCTGATGATGCCCCGTGGAGGGGCGAAACACGTGTATTTTGTGGAAGTAGCTAGATATTGTATTTATTTGCATCCATTGTAATGGACTTCCGCAAAGTAACGCCTGAATCTATTCAAAGATGTAGGTATTAAACCTCCGTATACTTTCAAATATCGGAACATTGTATCTCCATTCATCCTAGTATTATCACATAAGGTCACATTCGACGGTCATTTCGGATTCACTGACCCTAAGCGGCCGTATTCTGCATGTCGTTATTATCAGTAATAATATTTTTTAATAATCGGAACATAAATTTTTATATACATTTTAAAAACACATGCGTAGATATCTATAATAATTCAATCTGCCTAGCCTTTTCCCAATTACATTGGGGTCGGCTTCCAGTCAAACCGGATGCAGCTTAATACCAGTATTTTATATGGAGCGACTGCCTATCTGACCTCCACAACCCAATTACTGGGTAACACGATATCTCGTGGTATGACTGGTCGTCAGACATTCAGGCCTCTGACTACCCGTAACGACTGTCATAGATCTTAATTTGACAACCGGGACCGACGGCTTAACGTGCTCTCCGAGGCAGGGAGCAGGCACGGAGGGGTCTCGGTATGAAATGATGGTCACCCATCCACAGACCGACCGCGGCAAGCGCAGCTTAACCTCGATCGATCGATCTGTGCAGCTGTTACTTAGCCACGAGCCCCTCTATAATAATTATTTTATGAAAATAATAGAGTTAAGCAGGACTTGAAGGAACGGTGAATGAAAACATCGTGAGGAAACCTGGACTTGGTAGTCTGAAATCACCGACACGCAGTGAGCTAGCGTGGAGATCAATCTCGAGCCTTCTCTGTATGAGAAGAGGCCCTTAACCTGCAGTGGGACAGTTATGGACTGGTTATTTCTATTTCTAAGCAGGACTTGAATCTGCGCCTTCATACATGTATACTTCTTAAAATACGGTTTTGATCAGAGCACCTGAAGTATTTAATCGCTGGGAGAAGGTTTAAATCCTGCATTGAATCCTTAAATATTAACTCACCTTACCAAGGTAGAAAAAACATTATAAGACCCGAGTAAGACCGCCTTTTCACATTCAAATATGATTTACAAATATTTTGCCAAAGGTAAGGTTTGGTAATAAAGAATATTATAATGATGTTAACTGTGTAATATTTTCTCTGAGCTGCATTTTTTCAAATATTTTTGAAACACAAAATAAACTTTTTCAATAAGAAAAGGTTCATGTAATTATCATTTAAAATATTACAATTACCTCAACTAATTAAGAAATTACCTTAACTAACTAAGAAATTACCTCAACTAATTAAGAAATTACCTCAACTAATGAAGAAATTACCTCTAATTATGACTACGACCTAATTTTCCTACAAATCAGTTAATTTCTACCACGAAAACCACATTTCTTCTATTATCGAACGTTCGAATCTTGAACTTATTACCATCATCGCTATAGCACTCAGAATAGAGCCCCTAAATCAGGTAGCAACCACACTGCTTTGCCAAGCCAAACGCAACCTTATACTTACAACGATAAAGTCTACTTTTGAATGTGTTTTAAATATTGTATGTATAAGTGGGATGATTTGGCCGGTCGTAAGCAATTTCCAAATTGGATTTTGTTAGGGTAAACGCACCCGAAGCAAAACGCGATGTTTCATTAAAACTTGTGACTTTATCATGTAACGGGCCCTGTGATGTGGCTTCAACAATTATTAGTTAGTAATTATAAATTAAATTATAGTTTAGGGAGCAATTTATTGTAAAAGTGGGGTTTGTCGCAGCGGGGTGATGGATTCAAAAGGTCACTTTTAAGAAATAAGTTGACATGTCCATGGTTTTAAAATACGACGACATAGTAAGTTGGTGTTAAGTACAGTATGAAGAGGACATTAACTTAAATGAAGCGAAAAAATGTTTCAGAATCGTAGCAAAAGGAAATCGATAGTCTCTGCCTACACCAATGGGAAACAGGTGTGATTGTATAGTGGTATTATGAAGATGATACCTTTTTTGCTATACCTATTCATATTTGTTGGAACTTAGTTTTATTTTAAACATAGCATCATAACATAGCATCACGCCTGTATTACCCGTAGGGGTAGGTAGAGGTGTACACAATTTTACACCCACATGTCGACAATGCTGTTATTTAGTCCCATGTAATAGGTGGTGAGCCTATTGCCATTACCAGCCCGGAGTTTGGAATTGTGCCACAATTTCATATAGTAGAAGTAGGCTACATCAGAATTGACACCAATATCTATTTAACTCCAAACAAGATATACAAAACACGTTTCCAAGGATAAAAAAGAAAATGATAATAAAAATTAATTGCGTACAATTGTATTAATTTAACGCAAAGTGTCAAAACAGTGTTATCTCGTAGATTACAATTATAGAGGTATAATTAGCGAGCCAATACCGAAGTGCTTTCTCAGTTAATCTGTAGAGATGACGTCATGTAATGAGGCGGAGAGACATTTTTCCTTACATTCAATTCGATTGAAAGTTGTAATTAGTTTGATCAATTAGTGTAATTACTATCTAGAGACGAGGTGACAGAATGGCAGAATTCAGGCAGTCTACGAATACTTTATTGAAGACTAGCTGATGCCCGCGACTTCGCCCGCGTGGATGTCGGATATCGCAACCAAAAGTAATCATGAAATTTTGATCTCGGTCCCGCTTTCCAATTACCGCTTCATTATTGCCAATGTTTTTAAGTATTAAAATAGATGTATTTTGTTATCCTTATGACATAGTCATATGCAATCGCGGACTCTTCTGTAGACCTATATAAGATACATAATTCCACCATACATTGTTTTGTTATATCTCAAAGGGGTTGTCTGCTGTTTGGCTGCGCACGCCAGAATAGCTCGCAGATGGTAGATTTTTTCCTACTTACTTGACACTTATCGTCATATTTTGTACAAATCACACAATATCTTTATAAATTGTAGCCTATGTGTTATTCTGATGTATAAGCTATATTATTGTAAAGTTTCATTAAAATCCATTCAGTAGTTTTTACGTGAAAGAGTAACAAACATCCATCCATGCATCCATCCATCCATCCATCCATACTTACAATCTTTCGCGTTTATAATATTAGTAGGATATCTGATGTTTTTTGTACTTTCATTTTTAAACTACGGTATACTTAATTGGCTTTAATGCCTGATTTGAAAACTCCGGTGTATTTAAGTATTATTTGCAGGAATATTATTGAGAGTATTTATCCAGGAGGTGCAGGTTGGAATCCTGCTCACGACCGTATTCTTTTTCCACAAGAATTTATAACTTCGAAGATTTATCTGTATTTATCAACATTAGCTAAATTATTCTTTAATCAAAATGCATTTTTAACAGCACTTTTTGAAAGTCCTAATTTTCAATAATTTGCCCCTATCACCGCTTACCAGTTTATTTTACCCACCCATCTCATCAATATCTACACCTAATTCAACGAAAATAACAAAAACAAACGATAGTTGGGCGTCAGACACAATTACGTTACACTAATCAAACGCTACATCACGCGATGTGCCGTGACGCAGGCTATAACGATGCTACCCTAACAAGATGCTTGCACGACACCTTTTAAGTTACAAGGCTTTGGAAGAAGCGTTTAGGATTTCATTTGGGATTTAGCTTTGACAATATTCTGAGGAGAATTTCGCTTTAAAGATTTTGTATTCATTTACTAAAGTAGGTACCTTATCTCTTCAAGCCTCGGTCAATCTGCCTAACTTTTCCCAACGCGAAACACATACATTGGGGTCGGCTTCCAGTCAAACCAGATGCAGTTTAATACCAGTATTTTACATGGAGCGACTGCCTATCTGACCTCCACAACCCAGTTACTGAGTAACAAGATATCGCGTGGTACGACTGGTTGTCAGACTTTCAGGCCTGTGATTACCCGTAACGGCTGTCATAGATCTTAATTTGTCAACCGGGATACACAGCTTACCGTGCTCTCCGAGACATGGAGAGTTCTCGAAATGATGGCCACCCATCCACAGACAACCGTTCTTTGATAGATACAAGTTTAATTTCCTACTAATATTATGAATGCGAAAGTTTGTTAGGATGGATGGATGTTTGTTACTCTTCACGCAATAACTACAAAATGGATTTAGATGAAATTTGGACACAATATAGTTTATAACCTGGATTAACACATAGAATACTTTTTCTCCCGGCTGGACCCAATTCTGGAGTTCGTGCAGATGAAGTCGAGGGAAGAAGCTAGTATTATATTATAGTATTATTTATAATACGCACGTGATTCCACCTATCGAGAAACAAATGCTGAAGGATTATTTGATGTAAATTCCATGATGAACATTTATTTTGGTTCAAGTTATTGGTATAAAGTTATTTGAAATATGAAGCCTTATAAACATGAAAGTTTCATTGGTCCACTTGTCCCAAGCGTGCTGCTGAGCATGATATCTCGGGTTCAATTCCTGGGCTGGCTAAGTGTTACTGAATTTTCTGGTAGGAAATTCTTTGTAGAAGCCCGGAGTTTGCAATTTTGCCTGTTAGATGGCAATAGGCTAACCGCGAGGGACTTAATAGCAGCATTGGTGAAATGTGCGTGTACTACTGTGAACAGCTCTGCCTAACCCTTCGGATAATAAAGCCGAGACGTATAATCTATGTATAAAAATTAGACGTATAACCTATTTACCTTGGGCACGCCATAACTTGAGAATGACTACACCAATTTGTATAATTCTTTTTTTTGTGCGTTCGTCATTGTCAAGACAAAGTGTTTACATAAGTTTTTTTTTAATCGTATGGTAGTGTATTAAACAGGGCGAGTGAAACCGCGGGGCACAGCTAGTATGCTATAAATATGTAAGATGCCATTAATTATAAAAGAAACCTTAATCCGAGGAACAAATAACTGGATGAGATTATCTCCATCCAGCAATGCAGTCAATCATGACATGTTTTATTACGTAAAAATATTTTTTTGTATCTGTTTTCAGATAATACAAACTTACAATATCACCAAGTGCATTATAATAAAACAATTTTTAACCGGATTAATCGCGTGTATAATTGGTTAGAACACTTTGCAGCTCCTGCGACCACGAACGCTGCAAAGTGTTCGAAACATCAGGAAAAACAAAAAACCAATAATACACGCGATTAATTCGGTTAAAAGTTGTTTTATTATAATGTGTAGTGATCGCGCAAACCTAAGATATTACTATCACCAAGTGCAATACAAGAAAATGAATTAACACCTAAATTAAAAAAATAATCAGATAAACACAACAATACCATCAAAACGCCATTGTAAGGGCCGCAGCATCTTAACAAAAAAATAAAACGATGAAGCACACAAGCTGAACGAATGAATGGAAGAACGAATGAAAGAACGAATGTTATTGTTCACGCAATCATTCCCCTGGGTGTGTTTTATTGCGCTATTCTCACCGTTTTGTTATTGTTGGTATTTTTATGAAAACACTTCGCTTTAAGTTGGGTTTGCACGTTTGCAATTGAAAATATAATACGAAAGTTATATTGTTTAAATTATTAACCTAAGTTCAACTTGTAGACTGCGATGTCGTGTGGGTGTGATTCACACTAGGAAAAATATTTGTAGGTCATCATTCCTCTGCCCTTATCCCAATTCCAAAAATTATAGATTATTATTATATATTGTTCTTTTAAATTTATTTGATTACAAGCAAATTTAGATATTATTTTGCACTTTTTAGTGTTTAAGTTGATTTTTGAAGGTGGTTTTTATTTTTTTTGTAAATTATCTAGCCATATTTCTTAACTCAATCCATCCATCACTGCCTTGGTCTTCCTCTACTCTTATAGTCATCCACATACATAATATTCAAAACTTTCCTCATCACATGATCCTCATCTCTCCGCATCACATGCCAAACGATTTCCACACAACTTCTCAGTCACCGGTGTAATTTCAGACTTCCGCTTATGTACTTATTTCTAATTCTATCCCTGTATCTATTTGTAGGTGTGATCTACAAATAATTACTCCAAGTCTGTGTATGCTTGATAGATATGTTTCTGAAAACGTAATCACGAAAGAGGAAAAATAAACTTTTTTTTTTTAGGTGGACTGTAGTTTACAGGCAATTAATTATTTATTTAGGCCTGCCCACGGCTCGTACATACAATATACTCTTACAATAAATATTGCACTTGGCTTATGTGACGGGAAGGTGTCATCACAAACCCCTGTAATATTGTGACATGCCCTCCCCACCTTCTTAATTCCTAGCATACTTAAATTTTTCAAACTCATTGCTAAGGTCCGCCAAAACACTGGTCCTTGATACCTGAAAAGTATATTTCGGAATATGTTGTCCCCGCAAAATGGTTTTTATATTTAACTAGCCTCTGCCCGTGACTACGTCTCCGTGGACTTCAAAATTAGGTCTAGCCGGGATAAAAAGTAGCCTACGTGTTAATCCAGGTTATAAACTATCTGTGTGCCGAATCCGTACAGAAGTTATTGCGTGAAAGAGTAACAAAGAAACATCCATACATACAAACTTTCGCATTTATAATAGGACGTAATTACTAGGATATAAGAAACCTTATTTCTGAGACCAACTCTTAATGGAAACCACCTCTTAAAAAGTATAATGCCCACAATAATTATAAAACTGTACCAAAACCAGGCCATTTTTCATAATTAACTTTTCAAAATGTTGCATGGAGTTTTATGCCCCTAATCCCTTTTTGGCCATTAAATCGTCATCAGCACGAGTATCTTTTGGTCATATTTTATAATTACCCATGCTTTTATAAAAATAGCCGAGGGACTCAGCTACTTCTACCGAAACAATGGCTATTAATCGTTGCCTCGTTGATCTAGCTGGCGCAAGCGCGTCTGTTAAGCTTGAGGTCCTTAGTTCGATTTCCAGGTCGAGCAAAGTGTTAATGGGTTTTTCTGTTAGGAATATCTTAGTCGCCGGGCAGCTACTGCTGAGTTTGGAATTGTGCCCGGTCGATGGCAATAGGCCGACCACCTACCTACATGGGCCATATTAACAGCATTGGTGAAATGTGGGTGTACAACTGCGTAGATACACCTCTGCCTACTCCTTCGGGGAATACAAGCGTGATACTGTTTTGTGGGTTGGAGAGCTTATTACGTCTCTCTTCCTTTTTACAAAATGACAATTTTAATTTTTAATTATCAGTTACTAGTTAAGTGGGCCATGAAACTACCTACTTACGAATGTCTCCTAAAGACATTATCAACAATTTAAATAATGAGTCCATTTTCAATTGTTTTACGTTATTATGCTCCCAAAAACCGGTTCACTCACGAAGCTGTCACCCGAACGGTTTATATGTAATACCCAGTTATTTCTCCAACTTTTTAATTCGACCGCCTCAACCGGATTACCGGTTGTGACTGGTTACGCCCGGACGAATTTCCAAGCATTTTAACCCGGCTTTAAATGTCCAGTGTACCTTTTATTCAGTGGAAAGGTAACCTAATTATGTTGAATCAATTTTTATGTTAAATCTTTTGTTTGGGATCGGAGTTGGATGTGTGATTTTATGTTTTAAGGCATTGGCATTATGGTCTGCTTTTGGATTGGAAAAACGTACCATCCCCTTAATTTTTCGTGTGTGGAATATCTCTGTGTCAGGTTTTTACCATTCGCCAACATTTACTTCATTCCACAGAGGGGAATCGTAGTTGCATTCACCGCACTCCCATGTTGTATGGTCCATTATTGGTATGGACGGATGCCATCATTTCTGCAAGCCTACCTCTTAGTCACCCTCAAATGAGGAAACTTTATGGTGGCAACACTAAAAAAATTACCATGCCATACACAGTTAAACCCTTTTGAATAACTTTAACGACAAATATAAAACACCAGGCGTTACATAAAAAATTCCGATAAGAAAAAGCCGGCTATTCAAAACGCGCTCCCGAAACACAAGCGTGCTGGCAATAAAAAATATTGCCTTCAGTATGACAAATTCAAATCACATTTGTAACATTCTTCGCGAGGGCCAACGCTTTGGCGAAAAACTTTGATCGTTCAAGTGCAGTTGACGGCTTCGGCAAAGTTCGGCGGAGTTCGGACGTTTTCGGGTGACGTTTGAACGATAAGACTTCGTATTCGATCGGAGTTCTATTTCGAGTAATAGGAAACTGATGGAGGCAGTCTTTGTACTATTTTATAAGGGGCGTTTTGGAGTTTCATTAACACCTCGAACACATAACATAGCATCACACCTCGAATAAATTGAAAAACTGGCGCATTTGTCTGGTGATTGCAAGAGAAGTTGGAGAACATGAAGTACGAAGCTCGATTCCCCGACTAAGCAATGCAGTGTAGTTGGGTTTAACAGTTAGGAAATTCTCAGTAGCAGCTTAGAGTTTGGAACTGTGCCCCGTAAATTGCAACAAGCTCACCTATCACATAGGACTTAACGACTCAATTTATTTTTTCAAATGTTAACCTCTAATAATATAAGTAGCTTAGATGGTTTGATCATATTGTGAGAGAGAAAGGGAAAAAAATACGGTTAGTACTTGCAACCGGCGCGTGGGTATGACCAGATGTATGAACGTAGACGAAGCAAAAGGCATATGTAACGTTCGTAGCAGGTGGCATTCTGTAGTTTCTGCCTACCCCTATGGGAGAAAAGCGTTATGTATATAAACTCTTTTAATAAAACTAACGAATCCAAAATAATATTATATAAAAGATTAATATTGTAACAATGTTGTATATAGGTATAGGAACGCTTTAAACCTACTAGTGATGCAATAATATACCTACATTCGGTTCGGAAACATCACTGAAAAGCGTGGTGGACGCTATTCAGTAACATTCCATTCAAATTGACAAACCCACCCAAATAATATAATAAAACACGTTTTCAAAATCATGTATTTGATATGTTTGTGGAGCAAAATGAAAACGCGAATACTCTAGAATAAAATATTTTGAAACGAGGTAAACTACCCAAAGGCGTTGCACCTTGGTTGGTGAACGCACGTTGAGGTTAAGCAGCACTTGGAGCCGTCAGTTTGTATATGGGTGTGCTGACGGTATAAGTGTGAATGGTGTGTTATTGATGAAATGTGGGTGTTTTCGGGTTGTCCGCGTCCGTAGGAGTGCACCTTTGAATGGAATCCCTACATGGGGCCCCTGGGTGATGCAAAACAGGCAACAAAACTCTGCTGTGAGGCTTCTGCCGCGGCTGGTTCCCACCCACCGGACGAAGCCATGTTGTGAAACGACCTAGTCGTGTTTCGGGATGTAGTCCGGTGCAACGGTTGTAGGAGACGGGTTTGCGCATCTATCCTCTCTACTTAGAGTGAATAGATTTCTCCTAGATCCACGTGCTCCATCCTCGGCCAGACTGTCGCTTAACATCAGGCGAGTTGGTGACCAAATGTAGA
The DNA here is from genome assembly GCA_935421205.1 of Xylocampa areola. NCBI lineage: Eukaryota > Metazoa > Arthropoda > Insecta > Lepidoptera > Noctuidae > Xylocampa > Xylocampa areola. The sequence goes on from OW285206.1 coordinate 19,838,351, forward strand.
TACATTTTGGATAAAAGAAAAATGTGTACCTACCCCTTCGGAGAATACAGAGGTGATGCTATTTTTGTATAAAAACTTTCGTGAGACATATTCATATCAATTAATGTTCACCGGTTACTACTCACGTGCATTTTTCGGGATTGCCCGACTAGTTTCGAACTCGAACGGAGCCCCCGCGGCGATGTCGCGAGTCAAACTCAGTTTGACTCGCGACATCGCCGCGGGTTCAGCTCATGACTAAGGGCTCGAGTTCAAAACTAGTCGGGCAATCCCGAAAAATGCACGTGAGTAGTAACCGGTGAACATTGCACGTGAGTAGTAACCGGTGAACATTAATTGAGATGCTATTTATGTTATTGTTTTACACAAGTCTGATGTATTTTTTTCGTAACTTCTATACACTAACATAAAACACAGCGACATGTCTGTATTTCCTATCATACCTCATTAAGCCTCTACTTCAATTTACATCCCCCTGGGACATATGTCCCTAATGCCGTAATTAAGTCTCTTTTGGTTACAATTCCTAACTGCGAGATGCTACTGAAAATTTCCTAACAGAAAACTGAAAAACACTTCGTTCAAACCGAGGAACGAGGAATTCAAGATGTCAAGTAAGCACTACTAAACCAATCTGCCGCTAATATTAATATTAATCAAATAGAATATTTTGTATGACCAGTACCAACCCCACAAGTGTTTACTGCTTACAGAAACTGTTCCTCTCAAAACATTATTTTCTCTAACCAAACTCACAAAACCTCAGTACAACCTTAACAAACACTAACTACCGTATAAATATGCAACCGAAGTTTCCGAACCATTACTCGAACGAAATCATAAACTAAACAGTAACCCACAAGCTATCATCAACTACATATTTATGAGGATAAAACATAATAAACAAACCTTAAATTGCAGACCTTATGAGAAAATAGGTTTGAAAATGAACCTTATGTGGTTAGAATAAAGAATATCGAAAGCGGTTGAGATATTATGAGGAGCGAGTGAAGACAGTCCCGATATGCCCCAGAACATTCCCTTTGTTTGTTACTGATTGTGTTCTGTCATTGTATACATTAGTAGATTTTTAGAGATCCGTGAATAAAAATTTAAGGTACTTAGAAACTAAACACAATGGTGATGAAATGACTAAACATAATGGAATAATTGGTGAGGCATATATTCATATTAATTATTGTTCACCGGTGACTACTCACGTGCATTTTTCGGGTACCGACTTGTTTGGTTTAGTCGCCGCGGACTCAGTTCATGACTAAGGGCTCCGTTCGAGTTTGTAACCAATCGGGCAAACCCGAAAAATGCACGTGAGTAGTAACCGGAACCTGAAAAATAAATAATAATGAAATAAGATGATATTTAGAACATTTTTTTTTTTATATATCACCAGTAAATAAAACAAAATTATTCAATTTAAAATTAACCACACTGTCCCCAACCATAAGACGAGTAGTAAAAAAAAAACTGCAAAAAATATACGCTACAAAATTCTTAAATCAGAAACAGGCAGGAATCAAATAAGACACGTTTAAAAAACACAATTATACACACGGGTTAACAAATTGCTCAAATATATATTCAAGAGCAAAACTTCTAAAGGCATTATTTCAAAGAGAACATTCGTTAAACGTGTAGCTTTTATCGAAAGTTCTATTTGAAATAATGTATCTTGACGTGTCAAAACCGTTCAGAATCACGTACGTACTGCAACTTTAATTTGTGCTATCAAATTATATTTTCCCGGAAAGAATTATGGATTATTTAAAATAAACTTTAACCACAAAACACCGTGTCTTTAAATTTTTATTAGATTTATAGCTAGTCATAATTCCTAAATGAAGAACAATGTTTTTTTTGTATACTTTAGTAAGAATCGTAGGAACATGATGAAACACACAGGAATGCATCCTTACATCACTATAAAACCGCATTTTGCCCAATTAATTTATTAATACAAATAATAATACACCAAATATTGTCTTATGGATCTTCTGAATGGGTAAAGGCGTGACGTAAAATAGTAAAATTTAGTACTTCTGAAATATCAAATTTCGGATCAAAAATATAATTATCACCATCATGTCCTTCATCATCATCATTCTCCTACCCTTATCCCAATTTATTTGGGGTCGGCCCAGCATGTTTTCTTCTTCCATAGATATCTATCAGCCACCAATTCGACAGTCACTCCTTTTCTTGCCATATCATCTTTAACACAATCTATCCATCGCTTCCCCGATCTTCCCCTACTTTTATAGCCATCTACATTCATACTCAAAACATTCCTCGTCACATGATCCTCTTTACTCCGCATCACATGTCCATACCATGACAAAAGATTTCCACACAACTTCTCGGTCACTGGCATAACTTTCAGTCTATCCATCCACGTCCATATCTCATTTTCTCCATCCACGCCCGCGACCTCTTACCATCAAAAATTTATTTCAAGATAATGTCTCAATAACAGAATATAGATACTCATTCAATGTATGTATGACAAGAAGCGAAGCTAACAAAGTTTCACAATCCCTTCTTCATTTGTCACGTTCTTGAGGTTCCAGTCATCTTAAAGCAATTACGTTATAAACACGAAACACGTCAAATGTCCTATCTGCGTCCACGTGTATTTATACAAAAAAAAATCAATAAAAAACTTTGTACCTTCAAGCAAAATGCATACAGAACCGTCTATCCAAGCGGAGCTTTGCCGTATCTCAACGATATAAAAATGTACACACAGAGACACTCTGGGATGTTATTTTCTTAAAAGTGTTTACTCCGTGATGCGGCACATGGACGCAGTTTCGTTTCCCCGAGATTTTCTACATTTATAAAGGTTTTGTTTCGAAATTAAAAGTTGGCGCCCGATAATAGTACGGTCTTTATGAAATTGTTTGGAAGTCATATAGTTTTTGATAGTGGTAGATTAATAAAATTAATTTAGTTTCAAATAGTTCTTCAACGAATTATGAAGCATTTCTAATTATTACTGCAAAACTGATTTTAATTATTGTTCATCGGCTATTACTCACGTGCATTTATTTGGATTTTTCCGACTGGTTTCGCCCAAAAAATACACGTTTGTAGTAATCGGTGAATAATAATTAATGTGAATATACCTTATAAAAGTTATTATACAAAAACCGATTTGATTTAATGACATTTTATTTCCGGGAAAAACCATTGCATTACATCCAATTTTAGTCTTTGAATCCTCACTATCCACATTAGTTCAAAAATATTTGTTCCTACTTGGTCCTATGTCCTTGCATTTAGTCTAACATTTGTATTCGTACCAACTTAATAGTTTTATGAGCAGCCGAACGCAACTTCCAAAACCGACCTCAAATCCGTACATTCAATGACCACAAATCATACAGTCGTAAACTAACCGAGTGTTGATGCTTCACGTCTTGATATGAAGACACATTGCGTCGTTTATCATGTAGAATGTTAGCAAGCGTCGTAGTGCTAACTGGACAATCAAGTCTAGACTGTGTAGAGGTCATGTGTTAAGACCATAGAGACTCCAAACTATGCTAGCTTAACTCAAAACTATTTGGATAATTTGTGAGTTAGATAGATAGTCAGTCAGACGTGTAACATTGTATGAGCGGTAGGTACCAGTAATTTGTCTAGAAATGTTATCGAATACTTTATCAAACGAAAGGGAAAAATCTTAATACTCCAAGTAGGATTACGTTTTCGAAACATCTTGTACTGTAATTGTGTGGTTAGATTAGATTTATTTTATTTGCAGTAAGTGTTGGTACAATTTCGGTCTTACGTAACTAAATACACTTAGTCATAATAGTGACATAAAAACATTTCTTATGTATTAATACTAGCTGGTGCCAGTATAAACGCGACAAAGGGTATGCCTATGTCCTGCCCCAAGGTCCAATCTACCTCCATGCCAAATTTCATTACGATTCATTCAGCCGATTAGTCGAAAGGGTAACAAACAAACAGAATTACTTTCGCATTAATAATATTAGTATGGATATGCGCAAACAGAGCTTCATATCAATTAACACATTATTCAATAAAATTCATTAAAAAATAATGATATCAGAAGATGATTTTATTTAAACTAGTGGTCGCTCACAGTCCGAAATTCGACCATAAATACATAACATTTTTAAACTTTATTAAAGTTGTATTGTTAAAGATTGTCAAAGATGTGTGTGTGTGTGTTTTTGTGTCAAACGTATGGTAGTGTGTGTGTAATGTTTTTTTTTATTATTGATATAAATATGTATTTTTAATGCATATTATACAAAAATATTAGCTTTCTGCACTCCTTCTCCATATAAACTTTAACTGTGCCATATTTCATACTCCTCCGTCCGCGCAATTTTCGTAAAGAGGGGTACAAAGTTTTTGATTCACGTATTAATAATCCTATGAGTTCACTTTTTGCCAAGAACTTGGTTAATTTATTATGTCAAACCTATAATGCAGAGCAACAGAACAGTATATTTTGCTAGGATATCACATAAGGTATCACTAAAATAATTACATTAATCTTTTACTGTCATATTAAATATTTACCATAATAGTATTATTGGACGATAGCTGTGCCTTCTGTCATCTGTGCAGTTCATAAAATATAAGATTCAAACTGTCTTTGTCTCATTGTGTATCTGTGAAGAACGCTGTTGATTACACATTTGTATAACGATTTGTACTTATTTTTTGTGTAATCTCTAATGTGTAATTGTTTATTTTCCCAAATAAATAATATAAAAATAAAAATTTATGATATATCTATACTCCATACTAATATTATAAATGCGAATGTTTGTTTGTTTCACGACTAAACGGCTGAATGGGTCGTGACAGCGCGGTCGGCGCAGTGGTCGAGAGACCAACTGCTGCGCTGCGTGTCGCAGGTTCGATTCCTGCACGGAGCAAATATTTGTACGATCTACGGATAATTGGTCCGGGTCTGGGTGTTAGTGTGAGAATATATATGTCTGTAAACGCACCCACGACACAGGAAGAAATTCCTAGTGTGGGGCAGCGTTTAAAAAAAAAAAAAAAATTGCCAAGGAGATAGATTGAACCTTGGAGAAGGACATAGGCTACCTTTTGTCATGTAGATGAAGTCGCGGGCACTAGCTAGTTTGTAAGTATATGGGTCATTTGTACATCATTATATTGAATATGTTAATTAAAATATTGGTAGAAGTCATTATTACCGTGTTTATAACTAGCTGCAAGGACCAAAAGTCTATCTACCGTACCCCAGTTACAACTGCAGTGATATAGTAGAAAACAGCTCACAATTCCGCCAGGCGTCTCATTACAGGCACAATAAAGTTGCAACGTCCTGGAGCTCAAACAATGGACAGAATCTCGACTAGATTTCATTTAGAACCGTCCGTATTGTCCTCGTCTGTTTATCCCTCTAGCTTCATCTTAGTTGCTAGGAATTTTGGCACTGGATTTTATATAGCTTTATAGCTTTTAGAAGATCGCTACTCAAAGGCAAGTACGGACTGAATTGTGGAAATTCAGTTATTGCAGTTTATCATTTTAGCTGACATTCAAACTATGGATGAAATATCTCAATTCAGATTTGAAAGTAGAAATAACCCTATTTCTACTCTCATCTACAATAGTTAGTGGTTCAAAAGACTATAGGTATGGCCTTGTTTTGTAAACCCCATGTCAACACCCACTAAAATGTTATCTTCGTAACTTCCATATAAAAAAATTGCACTCACAACACAACATTGTTCAACGTTTGTTGAACACATCTCTTTACAATTAACCGGACCGAAGTAACAGCAGGAACCCAATCACTCAGGGCCGTAAATCGATACAATAAATCAGCCACGTCCACTTATATTTTTCCAACCACCTACAAAAAACAAACTCTACCATAAGCAAAAACTACATTACAAAATACGAACCAATTATTTCATATCCAATTATCGTATTCACTGTGTAGCGAACGAAATCATCGAGTAATTCGAAAATTCTCGTATTCGTATATTGAATAACATATCGATTATAAAAATCGAATCGGACATCGAGATCTATAAATCGAATAGGCGTTGCACGACTTCACAAAAGAGTATGATAATAAAAAATCTTGTTCTTATGATGTCATTGCACTTTATGGCTACGATATGAGATAACGGTGCTTATTTTTTTTTGTAGTATGGTAGTTATATATCTGATGTTCTTTAATCGCTTTATGTAATATACCTCTCTATGGCAATTAAACGTCAATAGGAAGATATGGCTCTAGAAATGTTTTAGCTAAAAGACATTATAAGCAAGTTTAAGAATGAATTGAGGTCTGGTTGAGTCCACAGCGTCTTCAGTTATAACGTCTTGATCTACGTGACAATTGAAAATGTTCAAACGATGTTTCGTAAAATCTATTTTAGTCAACATTAACGGTCCTTGTGAATGTTTTTTACAGGTACACCTCTTTTGTCGTGAAATTATACCATCGATCATTTGAAATTTTACATCTAGATTATACTCCCTGCACCCCAAGAGAATAAAACCGTTCTAATATTTTATACCCACGTTACCATTGATATGGGTCCCATGAAATAACACCATTGGACACGTTTACTTTACTGATTAACTTAATTTTGGATTACCATAATTTGATGGTGCAGTGATTACTTATGTAATTTGTTGGTATCTCGTAATTTTGTGTGATTTATTTTATAATGAAAATTCTGTAAACCATTTGGATCCACGGCATGTTAGATTAATCTGCCTAGCCTTTTTCCAATTACATTAGAGTCGGATTCCAGTCAAAGCGGATGCAGCTTACTACGTACCAGTATTTTACATGGAGCGACTGTGTATCTGAGCTCCACTGGTATGACTGGTTGTCAGACCTCTGACTATGCGTAACAGCTGTGAAACAAGCGAAAAAATTCAGGCGCTACTTTATGGAAGTCCATTAAAATGAATGCAAATCAATACAATATAATACTTCCACAATATTGAGGGTAATCATGCCTTATCTCTGCAGGTAATGCATGCAGAGTCTGCACCACTCGCCCGTCCGCAAATATCGACACATACGCAAGCGGTGAAAATTGCTACTACAACCAACTACTCTACACGTGTTTTGCCCCCCCCCCCCATAGGGCATCATAATGAGCTGTTAGACCGTGCAGTGTCCGTCACCGAGCTGTCAAAGATATTAATTTGACGACCGGGACTGACGGTTTAACGTGCTCTCCGAGGCAAGAAGTGGTTTCGTTATGAAATAATGGTCACCCATCCGCAGACCAATAGTGCCAGGCGGAGATTGTGCGGCTGTTAATTACTCAGCAGCCTCTCCCAGCCACGGCATTTCAGATATATTAGATCTTATGGTCCTCGTTGAAACTGCCTCGTTGGTCTAGCGGTCCCAAGCGCGACTGCTGAGCAGGAGGTCTCGGGTTCGATTCCCGGGTCGGGCAAAGTGTTATTGAGTTTTTCTGTTAGGAATTTCTCAGTAGCAGCCCGGAGTTTGGAATTGTGCCCGGTTGATGGCAATAGGCTCACCACCTATAACATGGGACTTAATAACAGCATTGGTGAAATGTGGGTGTACAATTGTGTACACCTCTGCCTACCCCTTCGGGGAATACAGGCGTGATGCTATGTTTAGGTTTATATTATTTTTCGATACAGTTCGGAGACATTGGATAAAATCTGTGAAAGCAGTGATTTAATTCAAAATTAGATTTACTTTATGTAAGTTTTCATTACCAGTTATGAGCAAGTGCATTCATTTGAATTCTCTGTACTATTTTTTTAAGCCCATTGTCATCATCCCATCACAGCATGTACTCTTCTTCCATACATCTCTATCAGCTATAATTTCAGGAGTCACTGCTTTTCTAGCCCTAAAATCTTTCAGACAATTTCCTCTATCCGTGTAGCCATCCACATTCATAGTTATAACTTTCCTCGTCGCATGATCATCATTCCTGCGCATCACATTTCCGTGATATGATTTTTAAATAATAGTTATTACTCGATAAATAATTAGTGCCCTTAACTATCTTCTTTTCCTTTCCTTCCATGACGAACATAACAACCAAAAATAAACTACCGACAGAGGTAAAAAAAAAACATTTTGTCGGATCATATCTCATTCGTATTAATAGGAGACATTTTTCCGAGGGAAACGACAGAAAAAATGTGGTGGGCTGGCCAACTGGCCTGGATATATTACATCATACCGAATGTATTGTGTGTGATGACCAGGTACTTGGGCCTGCCCCGCCCCCCGTGCCCTGCCATTTCTATGTAACTAAAAAGGTTTTCTACTGTGTGAGAGAGGTCTCAATATACTAGTGGTTCGTCCCATTGCTTTCTTCATTACGGCAAATGAGATATTATTTTGTAGTAAAAATGATGTTAATTCGTTGAAATTGTCTTTGTTGTGGTAATAGTAATTGTTTATGCCTACGTGTAAGTTACCGAATGCTAAAACTATAATAATTTATTTAAGTTGAAGAGTTTGTTTGTGTTTTTTTTTCTAACGCCCTTATCTCTGGACAATATCCTTTTACATTCGAAAGTTTAATTTTCATGAAAAGTTATAGGCTATATTTGTATAAAAACTTTCATGAGGCACATTCATATTAATTATTGTTCACCGGTTACCACTCACGTGTATTCTTCGGGTTTGCCCGACTAGTTTCGAGCTCGAACGGAGCCTTTAGTCATGAGCTGAGTCCGCGGCATTACCGCACAAACTAGTCGGACAAACCAAAAGAATACACGTTTTTAGTACCAAACTGTAACCAGTGTATAATTAATAATTTATAGGCTATTTAACATCACGCTATCAACCTATAGAGCCGAGCAAGAACAAAAATGTGGGTGAAACCGAGGGGCACAGCTAGTGGTTTATATGTTTTTAAATGGCATGTTCAATGTTCAGCTATCAACTTTTTCATAGAAATATCTTAGGTTTTCGCGATCACTATACATTATAATAAAACAACTTTTAACCGGATTAATCGCGTGTATTATGTAGGAGGACTTCCTGCGACCACGAACGCTGCAAAGTGTTCGAAACGTCAGGAAAAACAAACCAATAATACACGCGATTAATCCGGTTAAAAGTTGTTTTATTATAATTATAAACTTTTTCGTTAACTTGCTAGCGCGGTGTGATAAACATTCTAAAATTTCTAGTAGTATTCTAAGCTGCAACATAATAAGTAAATTCTGAAATTAAAGCTCGTAGTCAAACCCAGTTATGTTTAAAATAAAAACAATATTAAAAACAGTATACCCTCATTTTGGGCTCAACCACAGTTGGGTAAAATTAGAAACCTTTTTGGTCCTTCGATCCGAGAACTTTTAGCTTAAAGTGGTGGCAACAGCAGTTTGAAACAATATTTTGGCTACTTGAAATGCCACTATGACGATGCAATATTTAATACCTCCTGGAAACGAGCCAGTTCGGCCTAGTGATGACTTCTCTCTCTGTTCTACAAATGCTGCGTAAACATCGAATGCTGACAACATATGTACTGACACAATACCTTCTACAATACTTTCGATAATGCTGTGTCATGTAATCTGACAAGTAGAGTTCTAAAAAACCAAATAGGTTGAGAGTCTTTTATTAGAAAACGATTTCATCTATTACTCTTTAGGTACATTTTTAATTTGTAAGGTGTTTGAAATCTAATCGAGGAAATGATTTTAATATTACGTAAGTAATGATAAAACAGCGCGAACCGTTACAGAAATTAATCATTAAAAAAACTCTTTACAACGTTTTTGAAATTAAATAATAGGTATTCAACGAAACTATTCTACACAACGGCAATAAGTACACAAAATAACACAAACCAACTGATTTCCACATTAACTTAAAAGGCTTTTCACTTGAAGGGAAAAGGATACGATTTATCACTAACAATTTGTAAGCGCGTATCGATCGCTTGAAGAATAACGCCCGGGAGTATTCAACGGGCATGTTCCCACAAGAATCCTAAATAAGTTGTATACAGTATATAGGAGTTGCCTTAGTGTTGGGAACGGGTATGGGAAATTATCGGGACTTTAATTCGTCCGGTCCGGGTTTTCAATTTACGTAAAGTAAACTATTTGTATACATTACTCCTTGTTAGCAATTTTTCTTTCGGTGAGTTTATTCATATCAAATTTAATGTGACTTGAGATTATAATCCTGTATTGAATGTTAAATTTATACAAATAGTTGTTCCACTTAAACCTCTTTTTAATAAAAATAAACAGAATTTTGGTTTTATAGATAGACAAAGATGTATTACTGCAAAAATTAAAATGTATGCGTGATTGTAATTCTTAAAATATCTGGTTATACCAAAATTTTATACTTACAAGTTAATAATTTCAACAACAGACAATGATCAGAGTGAGCAGTCCAAACTGTGAACTATACGGGACTGTAGAAGGTGTGTATCACTTATTGGTTGAATGTGTACGCAATTAACCAGAAAACATTTGTTTTTGGGTGAATTAAATGTCACAGACCAAGATTTGGCATCATTTCAAAGCATCTTACCGAATCCAAACAGTAAAGGTGCTATTAAGTGTGTGCACAGATCCTTGAGTTAACAGAGTGTCTCAGGTTTTGTATATAAATTTAAATAATTATTTTTTTAGTAATATTTCTGAATATGTAATAGATTTAAGAGTTACAATGGGGCTGACATGATTTATTGTAAAAATCACAAGCCCCTAAATAAATAAAGATAAAAAAACAGACAATTGAAATACGTATATCGTACTGTAGCTAGAAAGTGACAAACATAACCGGGGCTTGTTCCATAGTCAAAATTGCAGAACACTTCACTTCAGATTCCGGAACGTCCCGGGAAATAAACACAACACTACTCGCGTACTTTATTGAGCCAATGCTTGTGTGAAATTTATTGTGTTCTGTGTAAACAAGTTCCCTTGAATGTCGCCGTTAATTTTGTTTATATGTGACGCTCAATTTAAGATTGTCGGTCGATGCGGTTTAATTTTATAAATCTGTGATATTTTTTCCAGATTATTATTACTGTTTGCCTCGTTGGTCTAGTAGACCCAAGTGTGAATGCTGAACTGGTCTTGGGTTCGATTCCCAAGCCGGGCAAAGTGTTATTGTGATATTCTGATACTCAGTAGCAGCCTGGAGTTTGGAATTGTGCCCGGTAGATGGCAATAGTCTCAACATGGAACTTAATAATAGCATTGGTGAAATGTGTGTGTACAAATGTGTACACTTATGCCAACCCCTTCGGGGCGTTATATCATGTTATCTTCATATTAAACACAACACAGTGGCAAAGTTACTAATATGATGAAAATATATTAGTATTAAGTATCTAACCCGAGGCAATTTGGTTGATTTTTTTACTTCTATTCGTTGACACCGCATAAGTTAAATAATAAGTATTAGTGTGGTTTTTATGTCAATAGTCCTGCGAGCTAGATTTAAATATGTGTCAATCGCCAGTCTCTTACATTACATATGGTGTCTATTTCTATAATATAAAAATTATATGAATATGTCATGCATAAAAAGAAATTTGTATGTATGTCTAATTATTTATTTATACACCATGTATTATTTAATTCTAGGTCTTAAGTTTATTTCACCAAAACCCCCCATTGTATGGCTTTGGTTATTTTACTCGTACAATTTCTAGGAAGAATTTTACTTCCAAACCTTTTAGCTTGCACATTTTATAGAAACTCCGAACTTCGCACTCTATAAATCTCTATATTGCATTCCGACACCTCAATCTCTCCCTAAATCACTAACTTTAAACTTTAAATTCAGTTTTCAACATGTTCAGCGGACATTTCGAGATCTTTTTATCCGAAACTAAATATGTTTAGATTTTGCAAGAACTTAATAATTTAAAGAAGAAAGAAAAACTGTTTACATAATAATATCTTAGGTTTGCGCGATTACTACACATTATAATAAAACAACTTTTATCCGGATTAATCGCGTGTATTATTGGTTTTTGTTTTTCCTGACGTTTCGAACACTTTGCAGCGTTCGTGGTCGCAGGAGGTGCTCTTACATTAAAAACTGTTTATTCACGTGAAAGTGACGCACCTAACTTTGTTGTTGATCAGAAGTCTTAAAACAAATACGAGAGGGTGTATATTCTAAAAATAATATCTTAGGCCAAAATATGCGTCCCTACAAAACTAAATATTAAAAAAAAAATCTCATTGTAAATAACAAATTCAGCCTATAATCAATATCAGAGAATGAAGTCATATATTTCATTAATTTTAGTTCAAAAACTTAAGGTGTCTACAAACAGCAATCTGCTCAGAGCAGCGCATTTCCAGCTTTTAGTTTAACTCAGATATCTCCTGATTTGAATTTCTAAAGTGAATCTAACTTCCAAAGCGAGTGCCGCAAGCACATTTTAAACGAAACTAAATAAATCACTATATCGCAATTCCGACACCTCGATCTCTTAGAGGAATCACCTTGCAAAATCTCGGAATTCAGCATTCAGCACTAGACATATCGGAGTCCAGTCAGCACAGTTTCTCAAAACAAACAACACTGCATGGTAAAATTTCAAATTGATACAAGAAAAGCGTTTCTGGCCGACTGCCAGGCCCCGTTTCGTTTCGAGAGGGCTTTTGTAGACCTACCCGCAACGTGCTCGTGGCCTCAAGAACTGAAACGCTGGTAAGCAGCTTGTAATAGTTGCTGCCTTTATGTGGCTGACCGGGCTGTGAATGGCGTCAGCTTATAATATGAAATTTTCGGTTGATATTATTTAACGGTTGTTTGTGAAAGTTACAAGAGTTGGTGTTTGTGTGTTGTTATTGACCCGTCGTGCTATATTTTTACTAGGCTGGAGAGAAGTTACAAGGTTACAAATTCGTCGACTGATAGGGCCATATAATTTTACTATCCACAGTAACTTTGTACAATTTACTCATAGCGTTCCCTCTACCCTCGTAATTGTTGTACTTAAGTATTAATTTGGAAAACACAAAGGCAGCAGATCAGTTAATAATATAATTGAAAAACTCCATCATCGCGATTTAGTGATAACCTTTGTTCCAGTAATTAGTCCATCACAAATTCGCTAGACGTCATATTTTTACAATGCAAATAGCAAATCATGGCATAAATACAGATCAACCTATAATCGACCTTATTGCTTGCAGACAAGCTTTAGTTTACAAAACATGTGGTTTGAAGTAAAGACTTTTTAGAATAAGCCAGGATTAGTGGTAAATGTTAACGAGACTCATTAGGCGGAGAGACTGTTCGTTATAATGGCAAAATGTTTTTTGGTCCTTCGGTCCGCCATAATTGAAAAATGTTGCAAGTGTACAACGTAGTAACCGTGTTACGAGAAATAACAGGAAAATATTTTTGGACATTAAAGTACCTAAGTATTGGGAATGCTGTGAACTATTGCAGCTGGTACTTAAGTTTTCGATTGTTACGATAGTCTATTTAATTATTGTGTAAATACGTGTGGTTGAGCTAATAATATGATTTACATAATGATAAATAACATTACATAGCATCACCCCTGTATTTCCGAAGGGGTACGCAGAGGTGTACCGGCAGTTACTATTAATTAAATATTATGATGAATAAGAATCCAAAAATCTCCATATAAACTCTAGAACCCTTTTAAAAGCCAAATCTTAAGCGGAGCTGTCAAAATGGTATCATCAGAATTTTAAAATAATAGTCGAATTTAATATTTAAAAACACAGCCATTAAAATATATGGTGTGATTTAGACCCACCATCAAAGTGAAACACCAATTTTGAGTGACATTAAAACAAAAGACTGATCAAAAAAAGAATATTTACAATATCAGGAGCCAAGTATTAAATGTAAATTAAATAACCAATGCATAAATAAAGTTATTATGTAAGGGTACCTATATTTTTTCATACTTTACCCAAAAATTATTTAAACATGCAAAGGTTCATAACATGCCGAATCAATTCCCCATTACTTTGCCACGGGATGGATGTACTATATACATATTACAGTTTGTTTCATACAAAAAGGGGTTCATAGACTTTCCCTTACAATCTCTTGTTTATTTTATATACAAAACAAAATAAGCCGTATCCCAGTTGGCATTCAGGCTATTTTCTTATGGCAGTAATATATATTTTTTACACAGTTAATGTGTTCGCAAATGAGAGATAGAGAGGCATTAAATAGATGACGTCATCCGATGGTACGTCACTGTAGAAACGAAACAGTAATTCAACTCGATTGGTGATTAAATAAAAAAATGCTGATTGCTTTTTTGTTCTCATTATCTGAAGCTTTTTGTTTCGTTAGCGTTAATTGGGATTAATTAATAACTTTAATGGTATGACTCATCTGGCGTGTTTTATTCCAGATGTCCATGTCTTTGGTCCGACATAAGCTTAATATCTTGAATATAGTAATAATTGCATTCCACAATGTGAAGTTGCACTTTAGTTTACATTGTGGGTTTGATGAAAAAATAATTGCCTCATTTGTCTAGTGGTCGCAAGGGCGATTACCGAGCATGACGTACTGGTTTCGATGCCCGGGTCAGGCAGTGTTATTGAGTTTATCAATGCAAGAAAATTCTCATTACATCTCATTGCCTGGAGTTTGGTACTGTGCCCGTTTGATGGCAGTGTACAACTGCGTACACCTCTGCCTACCTCTTCGGGGATTACAGGCGTGATGTTATGTTATGTTTAGGAAAAAGTACGTAATCAGAATTATTAATGAATATGAAGTTAATACTTGAGTCCATGAAGACGCAGCCAAGCCATATTATTTTCCGGAGTCCATAACACAGGTTGCATTTCCTTCGGACCCAAAACATAGAACTCATCAAACGAGAGCACGCCTACTTTAACCTAAACAATATCACATTAGAAGGGTCTCACAGAAATTATTCACCCGAGATCGACCCGAAAGTCCTGATTGATACCTTAGAGGCGCCCCCACCCCTCGTCGTTTCTACTGTCTTAAATTATTTCAAAGACGCACCGAAATTGAGTTACCGCGCCCAATTTACTGTGTGGAACGGAGACTATAGGCTTAACAATGATGGAACATATGATGTATTATATGAACGCATATAACTTGATGTGGACTATGTTGTTGTGGGTAAAGTTAAACATTAATATATAAGGCTTCGTTATGAATCCCTGCTTTATTTCAACTCAATATTTTGTTGTAAAAATATACACCATAATTTCACCGATGCAGTTAGTATGTAGGCGTATAATAGGTGGTGAGCCTATTGTAATTAGTCATATACAAAACTAAACTTAGTTCTGCTACTGAGAATTTTGCAACTGAAAATGCCTATACCGCTTGGCCTGATCTGGGAATCGAACTTAAGACCCCACGCTTAGCAGCCGCGTTTAGGAACGGAAGACTAATCAGTTATTTCCTGGACCATTCGATAATAATTATTTACTTTTTTATGCTATGCTGTTAGACTGAATGGCGACCATTTTCCGCAAGACAGCGCTGCAATTTTGTTTAACCTGAAAACAACGTTACTCATTAATATTTTATTTTGTCTGTATTTGTGTTGCACTCTGTGGAAATAAATATTTTCTTTCTTCTTTCTTTTTATGCACCCGGCTTGGACCTACGTGTACCTGTTTTTTGGTCCTTTCGGAATAAAAACCATAGAGATTGAAATTGAATTATACAAAATAATGGGCAAAACATTATACTCAAATTCAATTAATGACACGAAAACATGGCCTTATTAATTCCGAACATTTTTTATGGCTTCGGCAATACGATCCATAATGATCAAATGTTGAAACCCATAAAATTAAATTATTTATTCTACCCTTTTTTGGTTTTAATGGGCAATGTAACCGGATATCGGCTGTTGTGGAAGGTATATTAAGTTACTTTGAAATATTTACCCGGTACAATTCGAGTAATATTTTTATACTATAATTTTAAAATTGTTACTAGATCCGCGTGTTTCCGGGTCAATTCCCGCACAGAGCAAACATTTGTAAGTGTAATCCACACAAATGTTACCACGAGACGACACACTGTTTTCTTAACTTTATAGTTAATAAAACATCTGAAAGATTGCTGCTTTCCTTTGTAACAAAATAACAGATACATAAAAATCTTTTAAAAGCTTTACCGCATGCATAGCGAACTCTAAAGTTATACATTTTTGTGGAAAGAAAAATGTATGGGGACTGAATAGATAGCGTCACCTTAAGACGTATTAAAATTTGGAAAAAGAATTCGGGGCAGTGGCCAGAGGTCGGGATGGTTTAGTGTTTAGAGCGCCTGGTGTATTTATCCGGGAGGCGCAGTTTCGAATCCTGCGCACAAACGTATTTTTTTTTCTACAAAAATGTATATCTTTAACAAAATAACATTCAAAACAGTTCACAGAACGCAAAGATAAGTTTACCTACTATAGTTGCTTAAAACGAAAAAAAAAAAACAGTAAAGTCAATTACTTTTTCTACCATAAAAACCCCATTATTTTCTTCAAAAGAAAATACATTTCTAAAATAACTGCAATAGTTTTTGTATTTTCACTTCCTAAGTCACTCTGCGGCACTCATCTAAAAAGAGCAAAGTGATAGCATCAGTCGCTGGTTGGTTAGTGAAAACTTTCAATCCACTACGACAAAGAGGGTTGGCAGGCAGCCAGCTCCAGCCAATCAGCTGACTACTGTAAACTGCGTTAAAATTTGACCGAGTTCAACTGAGAAAAGTGTAGTAGATTTTCAGTTGTATTCAATTTTGATGTGGTATGTGTAAAGTAATATTATTAACCTATTTGTAGAATAAGAAGTTCTTCCTCATAAAAAAAATACCTGATCTTTCTTTCTTTTATAAATTATGTTTACGTATAACGTATTTTACGTAACTAAAAATATTTTGACTTGAAAGTGTCTATAATCGATGAATTTACAGAAACAAATATCATTTATGATTTATAGCCTATCACATTTTTATCAAATAATTACCTTAAGAGAAATTAAGTCAAAATATTTATACTTTAACTAGCTGTGCGCCGCGGTGTCACCCGCGTATGATTATATTATAGTTAGCCTAAGTTAGTCCTTATATAGTCAGCTACCTGCCAGTAAAATCTTATCGGAATCGGTCCAGTGTTTTGTAGATTAGACGAAACAAACAGACAGACAGACAGATGAAAAGACAGACAGATAAAAAAATTAAAACTTATTTTTAGGCATACATATCGGGCAAATAACTGTATAAGCTAAAAACTACTATTATTTTGACATAACAAACAGATACTTCAATCTTATTTATTTGTATCGATTATATAAAAATACTTCCATAAACCCTTCGCTAAATTTAAAAAAAGATAATGCAAGAAGATACAAAAATATAGACACATACAAAACACGGCTCAAGCGACAAGTGGTCAACTAAAAAAATATTTATTTAAAATTTAATAGACGCCTGCTATGTGCCTAATAAGTGAAAAAACTTACATTTTTATTGCAGTCCCCCACCTATAAAATTATGTTTCACAGTAGGCACTATCCCCCGGCTGCGATGAAAAGTTCACACATAGCAGGTTTTCAATTAATTGTGGCTTCACCTTGCGGACGTCAATTATAATGGATGCAAATAAATACAATATCTAGCAACTTCCACAAAATTGAGGGTACTCGGTGGCGGACATTGCAAGGTCTAACAGCTCCTGACGATGCCCAGTGGGGGTGAAACACGTGTAGAGTAGTTGGTGGTAGTCGGATTTCACCGCTTGCGTATGTGCATATATTTGCGGGCGGGCGGTGCACAGGTATTACATGACTACCTTCAATTTTGTGGAAGTAGCTAGATATTGTATACATTGGCATCCCTAATTATTTCTTATTTCATACTTTATTTGTGCACCACAGCATTGTTTGTGCATTTTTTTAAATCTTAGAAAGAAAGAGAGAAAAAGCATTTATTTTGACACCAGAATGGGCACTTACTAGCCTATGTTACTCGGTAAAATCAAAACACTCACAAACTTACATACATACCGATCCAATAAAATACAAAATTGGTTTCTACATAGTGCTGATCTATATCTAGCATGAGGATTATTACCATATCAACGATGAAGGTTGGCTACAAGCCAGCTAAGATTGATGGCTGTATGCATATCTGCCTTCGCAATAAAAATGTTCAGTCTATGTGTCACACTGTCACATGGTATGCTAAATATTTCCGTCATGAATTACGTATTATCATCATCATCACCCCCTGCCCTAATCCCAATTTATTTGGGGTCGGCGCAGCATACCTATATCTGGCATGCTGCTAAAGTTTTGGTTATGTTTTATGACCGGCCGCCGAATTACGTATTATATATGCTGAATTATTTTTTAGTTAAGACTGTCGAAGACGTCTTCCTTGTGTTATATTTGAATACCTCATAAAATGTTTGTTTTAGTAGGTATCGTAATTAGTGTCCTGCTGAGAAACGGCCTTATTTCACGACTGCCCAAAAAAGGAGTGTTATGTCGTTAGGATTCATGTATGTTTGTGAGATTCTCCACCTTAATTTGTAAATGCTTGAAACGATTTTCGATGTACAGGGTATCGTTAGAATCCTTACATTATCCCGGGTACCATAGGATAGTAAGATTAAAAAAAAAATTGAAGAAAGTAGTACACAAAAACAGCACGACTAAAAAAATTATTCATAAAATATATAATAAAACTTGAGAGGTATCAAGTGAGACCCGGATGGAACGAAGTTCCTTTCGATTGATTAGTGAAGGAATTGTATTTTTTTTTTTTTCATTTATATTAATATTTTTATTACAAAGTCCCGCGCATCTATGACGTGTATGAAAGAATAGACAGACAGAGTACATATATAAAGTCATATATATATATATCTGGCTTGCTTTCTATAAGAGAGAGAGAGACAGACAGAGAAACATGCGCACGCCGCACGGCTTACAATAGCTTACTATAGCAAAAAGTGTCGTTACAACTTTTCGTCTTAATTTTTTCCGTCTAGCCCCCTTTCGTAACGCGCGATAAGGAACTTCGGTCCAAAATGCTCATTTCAATTAAATAAGTTGGGTAATTGTATAATAACTATTGAATGTAAATGTTATCGTGTGGTTCATGAACAACCTAGTGCCAGAGTTTAAACCACCCATTGGTTTCTGACAAGGCTCGATAAGTACTCTAAGGAGTGCCAATTTTCTCACGATGTTTAGTGATTGCGCACGTCAAGTGCGTGAAAACCTACACCTGTTCCAGGGATTCGAACCAACGACCTTTGACGTGCCGATTCAACAGTTCACTAAGTCGCTTATAAACAAAAAACAACAATAACTACTTAAGTTTCACAATTTCTTTGCAGTATCAAAACAATAAAAATATAAATTCAACACAAGCAAACGACAAACCGACGACCTCCACAAGTCATTAAGGCGGTGCACACCGCCGGAGTCTAAACTCATAAAAAACATTAAAATAGCGTATAACACGGTCGTAAACACCGGTTAATATGCGCCAAACGGTTGCAACAAAACGACTTACTTTTGTATTATAGCCGTAATAGATTGTGTGCACCGTTCTTTACTTTCGGATGTCGACTGTCTTAATTTCTGTATAAAATTTTTAGTCCTTATTCTTTTTCGATACCTGTTTATTTAGTTTTGTTTTCGGAAGTATTAGCGTGGGGCTGTGTCATGTATAATATTTTCTATAGACCTTTATAACTGATCTATTTATAAGATATGATTTATTTATTTCGTTTGAAAGCATTCCGCAATAGTAAACAATTTAAAACAAAAATTAAGCCATGAATAATATATGTATATAGGATATAATATATTGCATTTCTATTTTCGTATATTTAAATGCCAGTAAGTTTCACATTTGCACTTTACGCAGATCATTTACCATGGAAAACAGCTGTACCTATAAAATATATATTTTAATACGACTGCCTGAAAAAGGAGTGCTATGATTTTTGGGTTAGGGTATGTATGTACCTTGTACCGGCTAAAATGGGCTAGTAAGATTTAAAAAAAATAGTTATATTGTGGCTTAGATACTCAAAAAGGTGTGAAAAAAATCATTAATGACAGGCTTGCTTTAATAATATTTTTTTTATTTATTTCGTCTTGTTTACATCGTACTTATGAAATCTACAAGTTAACAAAACATGTTATGATCACGGATTAAATTTGTCACATGTAACTAGAAACTCATATTACCCGACTCTGAAACAAGATATTCAAAACCCCTAAAATCAAACATAACATAGCATACATAGCATAAAACTTATTTTTAGGCATACATATCGGGCAAATAACTGTATAAGCTAAAAACTACTATTATTTTGACATAACAAACAGATACTTCAATCTTATTTATTTGTATCGATTATATAAAAATACTTCCATAAACCCTTCGCTAAATTTAAAAAAAGATAATGCAAGAAGATACAAAAATATAGACACATACAAAACACGGCTCAAGCGACAAGTGGTCAACTAAAAAAATATTTATTTAAAATTTAATAGACGCCTGCTATGTGCCTAATAAGTGAAAAAACTTACATTTTTATTGCAGTCCCCCACCTATAAAATTATGTTTCACAGTAGGCACTATCCCCCGGCTGCGATGAAAAGTTCACACATAGCAGGTTTTCAATTAATTGTGGCTTCACCTTGCGGACGTCAATTATAATGGATGCAAATAAATACAATATCTAGCAACTTCCACAAAATTGAGGGTACTCGGTGGCGGACATTGCAAGGTCTAACAGCTCCTGACGATGCCCAGTGGGGGTGAAACACGTGTAGAGTAGTTGGTGGTAGTCGGATTTCACCGCTTGCGTATGTGCATATATTTGCGGGCGGGCGGTGCACAGGTATTACATGACTACCTTCAATTTTGTGGAAGTAGCTAGATATTGTATACATTGGCATCCCTAATTATTTCTTATTTCATACTTTATTTGTGCACCACAGCATTGTTTGTGCATTTTTTTAAATCTTAGAAAGAAAGAGAGAAAAAGCATTTATTTTGACACCAGAATGGGCACTTACTAGCCTATGTTACTCGGTAAAATCAAAACACTCACAAACTTACATACATACCGATCCAATAAAATACAAAATTGGTTTCTACATAGTGCTGATCTATATCTAGCATGAGGATTATTACCATATCAACGATGAAGGTTGGCTACAAGCCAGCTAAGATTGATGGCTGTATGCATATCTGCCTTCGCAATAAAAATGTTCAGTCTATGTGTCACACTGTCACATGGTATGCTAAATATTTCCGTCATGAATTACGTATTATCATCATCATCACCCCCTGCCCTAATCCCAATTTATTTGGGGTCGGCGCAGCATACCTATATCTGGCATGCTGCTAAAGTTTTGGTTATGTTTTATGACCGGCCGCCGAATTACGTATTATATATGCTGAATTATTTTTTAGTTAAGACTGTCGAAGACGTCTTCCTTGTGTTATATTTGAATACCTCATAAAATGTTTGTTTTAGTAGGTATCGTAATTAGTGTCCTGCTGAGAAACGGCCTTATTTCACGACTGCCCAAAAAAGGAGTGTTATGTCGTTAGGATTCATGTATGTTTGTGAGATTCTCCACCTTAATTTGTAAATGCTTGAAACGATTTTCGATGTACAGGGTATCGTTAGAATCCTTACATTATCCCGGGTACCATAGGATAGTAAGATTAAAAAAAAAATTGAAGAAAGTAGTACACAAAAACAGCACGACTAAAAAAATTATTCATAAAATATATAATAAAACTTGAGAGGTATCAAGTGAGACCCGGATGGAACGAAGTTCCTTTCGATTGATTAGTGAAGGAATTGTATTTTTTTTTTTTTCATTTATATTAATATTTTTATTACAAAGTCCCGCGCATCTATGACGTGTATGAAAGAATAGACAGACAGAGTACATATATAAAGTCATATATATATATATCTGGCTTGCTTTCTATAAGAGAGAGAGAGACAGACAGAGAAACATGCGCACGCCGCACGGCTTACAATAGCTTACTATAGCAAAAAGTGTCGTTACAACTTTTCGTCTTAATTTTTTCCGTCTAGCCCCCTTTCGTAACGCGCGATAAGGAACTTCGGTCCAAAATGCTCATTTCAATTAAATAAGTTGGGTAATTGTATAATAACTATTGAATGTAAATGTTATCGTGTGGTTCATGAACAACCTAGTGCCAGAGTTTAAACCACCCATTGGTTTCTGACAAGGCTCGATAAGTACTCTAAGGAGTGCCAATTTTCTCACGATGTTTAGTGATTGCGCACGTCAAGTGCGTGAAAACCTACACCTGTTCCAGGGATTCGAACCAACGACCTTTGACGTGCCGATTCAACAGTTCACTAAGTCGCTTATAAACAAAAAAAAACAATAACTACTTAAGTTTCACAATTTCTTTGCAGTATCAAAACAATAAAAATATAAATTCAACACAAGCAAACGACAAACCGACGACCTCCACAAGTCATTAAGGCGGTGCACACCGCCGGAGTCTAAACTCATAAAAAACATTAAAATAGCGTATAACACGGTCGTAAACACCGGTTAATATGCGCCAAACGGTTGCAACAAAACGACTTACTTTTGTATTATAGCCGTAATAGATTGTGTGCACCGTTCTTTACTTTCGGATGTCGACTGTCTTAATTTCTGTATAAAATTTTTAGTCCTTATTCTTTTTCGATACCTGTTTATTTAGTTTTGTTTTCGGAAGTATTAGCGTGGGGCTGTGTCATGTATAATATTTTCTATAGACCTTTATAACTGATCTATTTATAAGATATGATTTATTTATTTCGTTTGAAAGCATTCCGCAATAGTAAACAATTTAAAACAAAAATTAAGCCATGAATAATATATGTATATAGGATATAATATATTGCATTTCTATTTTCGTATATTTAAATGCCAGTAAGTTTCACATTTGCACTTTACGCAGATCATTTACCATGGAAAACAGCTGTACCTATAAAATATATATTTTAATACGACTGCCTGAAAAAGGAGTGCTATGATTTTTGGGTTAGGGTATGTATGTACCTTGTACCGGCTAAAATGGGCTAGTAAGATTTAAAAAAAATAGTTATATTGTGGCTTAGATACTCAAAAAGGTGTGAAAAAAATCATTAATGACAGGCTTGCTTTAATAATATTTTTTTTATTTATTTCGTCTTGTTTACATCGTACTTATGAAATCTACAAGTTAACAAAACATGTTATGATCACGGATTAAATTTGTCACATGTAACTAGAAACTCATATTACCCGACTCTGAAACAAGATATTCAAAACCCCTAAAATCAAACATAACATAGCATCACGCCTGTATTCCCCGAAGGGGTAGGCTGAGGTGTACACAATTGTACACCCACACATTTCACCAAGGCTGTTATTAGTCCCATGTAACAGGTGGTGAGCCTATTGCCATCAACCGGCCACAATTCCAAACTCCGGGCTGCTACTGAGAATTTCCTGTCAGAAAAACTCAATAACACTTTGCCCGACCCGGGAATCGAACCCGAGACCTCCTGCTTAGCAGTTGCGCTTGGGACCACTAGACCAACGAGGCAGTTAACTCAAAAATACTCAAAATTCCCATCAATTGACACCCAATCATCCTTACCTACCCAAAACACAACGGCAATGGTACTTTACGTCACTAAAATATACCACTTGAGTCTAAATTCTCCGTAAGAGCATTACAATGATTCTGACAGTGAGGGCTCAGGCACTCCTCGTGCCTGAGCCCTCTTAACATTCGGAGGAAACGTAGACGTCGTTAAATGCTTTTATGGTGAACGTAGAATATAAGGCAATAGTAAGTTTGTTGATTTACTGATGTGGGTTATTATGGTAGCTAGATATCTATCGTGTGGATAAAGTTAACTGCAGTTTTGTGGCGAATGCAACTTCTTTCCTTGTACCCTGGTAAAGGTTAGTGGGGGACTGTTTGGTTTTAATCGGTAGAAGTCTGGCTAAAAGTTCATGAAGTTCTGTCCATCAAAAAAAAAAAACTAGTGATATGGTCGTTGGGATTCAATCTGCCTAGCCTTTTCTCAATCACATTGGGGTCGGCTTCCAGTCAAACCGGATGCAGCTTAATACCAGTATTTTACATGGAGCGACTGCCTATCTGACCTCCACAACCCAGTTACTGGGTAACACGATATCTCGAGGTTCATACCTCGTCTGACTGGTTGTCAGACTTTCAGGTCTCTGATTACACGTAACGGCTGTCATAGATCTATATTGACAAACCGGGAACGACGGCTTAAAGTGCTCTCCGATGCACGGAGGGGTCTCGGTATGAAATGATGGTCACCCATCCACAGAACGACCGTGGCAAGCGCAGCCTAACCTCGATCAATCTATCTGTGTGACTGTTACTTAGCCACGAGCCCCTCTCGGTATGGTCGTTGAGATTGTAGGTCAAAAATTCACTGGTTGGAACCAACGACAAACATTATACTTATGCATAGATTATGCCAACTAGTGCTGTTGGCGGCACGATTCCTCTTATCGTATGGTTGACGAACAACCTAGTGTCGGAGTTTAAACCACCCGTAGGTCTCTGACATGGCTTTACACACCATCGAGAACATCTCTCAGGTGTGCTGGTGTCCTCACGATGTTTTTCTTCGATAAATGATGATGATGATAAATGATGATATTTATTTCTGTAAATACATCTGTTATAGACACTTTTACAAGTCATAAAAAAAATTAAGCTAGATGGCGTCGGCATTTCCTATCTGACTAGCTCTGAGAAGAAATGCCGAAACAAACTCAGAGGTCAACGTCTCTTTTAAAGACTCTTCACCGTTTTAAGCAAGTGTTATTTAATATGAACATTAATTAAAGTGATAATTAATTTATAATACGCACATGACTTGGATTCCGTGGATTCGGACTTGCGACTTTTGACTGGTCAGTCCAACGGTCATACCACTAGGCTACTGCTTTACGATACGTGCACGATTGGTTATAAAGAGTTCGGCTTTGGACCCGCCGGTAGAACAATTGTTTTAAGACCTTTAAAGAAACGTCCTGGCACGCGGTGTATCTACTGAATTGTCTCGGTGTAAACGCACCCACAATACAGTACAGATTCGAACAAAAGTATCTACTTTTTATAACTGAAATCCTGCGTGAATTGCAAACATTCAAGGTTGAAAATCGAAAAACCATTTCTTCAAAGATAACTCATGCCTTAAAATAAATATAGAATTATATACTTCCTACGTTAGCAATAAAACCTCTCAAACATTAATGATGGGAAACGTAAAAAATACTCCGTGAGATCTCCCTCCCCGCCCCAATGCTACATCAAATAAACTTTACTGGAACTTAATATCTCTTTCAAATTTTATGACGGGAGATAGATGAAGCGGTATCCGTCGCTTTTTATTAGCAATAACATCATTTCGATGTAATAAATTGATAGATAATTAAGATTACAATGCAATTTTCTTGATGATGGTGGAATTATGGGAAATTATTTGGCTACAGTTGGTGCGGTGGTCGAAAGATTGGTCCTTGCACCACGAGTTGCAGGTTCACCTTTAGTATGGAGTAATATTTGTATGGTCTTCTCTACTCTAAATCTTCGTGTCTGTTAATGCATAAACCTATGATGCAGCAGAAATTCTTACATAACATAACACAGAATACAGCCCTTAAACTCAAACATAACATAACATAGCATCACGCCTGTATTCCCCGAAGGGGTAGGCAGAGGTGTATAAAGTTGTACACCCAAATTTCACCAATGCTGCTATTAAGTCTCATGCAATAGGTGGTGAGCCTATTGCCATCTACCGGACACAATTCTAAACTCCGGGCTGCTATGAAGAATTTCCGAATAGAAAATCCCAATAACACTTTGCCCGACCCGGGAATGCAACCCAGGACATCAGCAGTCGCGCTTAGGACTACTAGACCAACGAGGTTAAGACCACTACACCAGTTTTTTTTTTTTTCTGTTTTCACTGGTAGTGAAAAGCTATCGTATTGTTTTTAAATGTAAACATAACTTAAACTCATCACAATCACCATGAAATCATTGGCGTAGGGTTCTCCTACATCCTACCTTATCCCAATTTATTTGGGGTCGGCGCAGCATATATCTAGCATGTGGCTAGAGTTTAGACTATGTTTTATGACCGGCCGCCTGCCTGACGTCAACGCAAAACTAGGCAACAACTATTAGGTAAAAAAACAACGTTTTTCTATCGATTAAAGAAAGGTCGATCGTAGGAAGACAACATCGAGAGTTGGAAAAGAATTCCGAGTTGTCGCAACATTCACCTTGCACGTGAAAGGGAGTAATTCGCTGATCTGATGAAGAAGAATATCGAATAAAGACCAAGTCAGTCCACTCACATAGGAGCTTTGTTACTCATATCATGTGTTATTAAAAAAAAAAATAACTTACTACACAACAACAGTGCCTCGGAGAGCACGTAAAGCCGTCAGTCCCGGTTGTCAAATTAAGATCTATGACAGCCGTTACGGGTAGTCTGAAAGTCTGACAATTAGTTCTACCACGAGATATCGTGTTACCCAGTAACTGGGTTGTTGAGGTCAGAATAGCAGCTGCTCCATGTAAAATACAGGTTGTAAGCTGCATCCGGTTTGACTGAAACCCGACCCCACTGTAATTGGGAAAAGGCTAGGCAGGTTTTTACTCACACAAAAACAAATTAAATAGCCCAACAAAAATATCGAACCACACAACACAAGTAACATTTTCAAAATGATATTCGTTATCCGCCATCATCCTATTTGATCCGCCGTAAGCCACGTGATCTCTCAATCACATGGGGATTATAACCATTTGGTCCGTACCTAGAAACCTAGCAATGCAATTGTTTTGCTGAATATCATGAATTGACTGTGTTACCTATACTTATAATTCTGTTACTGGTTATAAAACGTGAAATCTTAAGTTCGATTCCCGGATCAGTCAAAGTATTATACGTTTGAAAGTATAAAGGTAAAGATCCCTTACTAGGTTTTTCCCATATCGGTGGCGTAAATCGTAATTATTGATCTGTATTCGAAAGTTATCATATTATATAGAATAAATTAATAGGCCTCGTTGGTCTAGTGGTCCCAAGCGCGACTACTCAGCATGAGGTCTTGGGTTCGATTCCCAGGTCGGGCAAACTGTTATTGGGTTTTTCTGTTAAGAAATTCTCAGCAGCAGCCCGGAGTTTGGAATTGTGCCCGGTCGATGGCAATAGGCTCACCACCTATTACATGGGACTTAATAATAACAGCATTGGTGAAATGTGGGTGTACAATTGTGTACACTTCTGCCTACCCCTTCGGAGAATACAGGCGTGATGCTATGTTATGTTTAAATTAATAGGCTAGGCAATAAGCCGATCTAATCGACTATCCGAATAAATTATATCTAGGTTTGAAAAATCAATACATATCACGTAATTTCTTATTATCTCCAATCTGCAATCGATACACACGAGTACCTACTTTATCAATCAATCGAGTTAACTCCTATACCTCTGCTTTACTTGGCACTCACGACAATTTTATAATTATTAAGTACATTAAACTTTTGTTGCACAACAAAAACCATCTTACCGTGCAACCCAAAACCCTTAAATATTTAAACGCCGAATCTTTCAGAACTTTGAAGGAGAAGCAACAACAAAAAAAACATTAAATTTAATGCTACCACAGACGTTTTGCAAATCCCGATTCTTCCATCTGAGATAAGAGCCAGTGTTTCAAGCTGGACTTAAATGAATTATACTGTAGAAGCACCATTTTGTAACGCTAATGAGTCACTCGGTGAAACCCTGCTAAAGTTTTCGACATTTCTTTTGTATTCATAAATTAAGTTCAATATGAATATTGTAACTGTATTATGAAGTTGGGGGCGCTGTTGGTAATTTTATGGTGTTTTTCTCTCAAGATGTAATTGTTTACGACTGTTAGTTTCTTAATTTAGTCGGAATGGTGTTTGGGTTTTATGTAGCATCACACCTGTATTCCCTGAAGAGGTAAGCAGAGGTGTATAAAGTACAACCACATTTAAGCCAATACTGTTATTCGCTCTTGATAAAACTGTCAAGTGATGAGTTTGTTGTCATCTACCGGCCACGTACTAATGAGAATTTGCTTTAACAGAACCACTTTGCCCGACTCTGAACTTGAACACAAGAACTCAAGCTCAACTGCCACACTTGCAACAACTAACTCCAAAAGGCAATTCCAAGACTAATGAGGCGTTTTAATAATTCTCAAAACGGTTACTTTGAGAAAATCTATAGCTTAAACTGAGAACTTATAAAAAGCCGTAAAGCCTTTCAATACACTTAAAACAGGCTTCACTATTTTCCAACAAGACATACCATTAGAAAGTATTCCAAAGCCATTACAAATCTCAAGGGTCCCAACCCATTTCAGTACTATAAGAAAGCATTACAGCAAAAGGCCAAACTCAAAACCACAGTACATTGAAATGTGTCCATAAAAACTCAAGTTCCTATTACCAAAGAGGCAATAATAGCACGAAAAGAACCTATTTATAACACTCGAAAACACTAGATCGAAATAAACAGCGTCATTGAATAAACTGAGGCTGTTTTTATGGAAAATGTTCAGAGAGGTCTACGAGAAATTTAAATGCATTAAGTTTCAACCGAGTCGATTATTCATGGGAATTCTCACTGGTTTATCGTCCTTTGTGAGCATTTTAGTGTGGTGTGAAACAGATGTGATTAACACTATACTTACCTAGATTTGAACCTGATAAACTGTGGCGAGTAGGACATACATTCATGTACATTCTTCGGGTTTGCCCGTCTAGTGAGGGAGAAATACTTAGTATCGTGTAACGTTTATGGAGGAACGAGGTGTGGTGTTCCTCCATTGAAAAGGGAGTATCCTCCAACCAGGCGGGTGATATTGCCTGGCGGGCCACGGCCCAACGGTTAATGTTGGGAGGTCGTATATATACACACTCGTCGTTAAACTTTGATTGCGCGATGCAGAGTGTTGTGCGCGTAGTTACCATGTAGCGAGATAGATGTCGCTACACGTTCGTGAAGCTATCGTTCGTAGTAACCAGTGAACAATAACTAATATGAATATGCCTCACGAAAGTTATTAAACAGGCATACATTCAATTGAGCATGGAGTCCTGTGACAGCGGAAGCATTGGTTAATGAAAGAGACCTCATCGAAGTTGCTCAACTAACTTGCAATGGCAATAGATTGTATTTTGATAGTCCAGTAATATTCTTTGTATGGAGCTGGCGTGGCGACCGAGTGGGTAACGAGTCCGCCTCTTGAACTGCAGTGTGGGTTCAGGCCTACCATATGCCAATATGACTTTTACAATATCATATGTACTTTCTTAATTAAGTAATCTAGGATACACTGACATACCGTGAAGCAAAACAACAGTAAGAAGCCTGGAAATAGTCTGAAATCGCCAACTCGCAGTGAGCTAGCATGGTGATCAATGTCTTCTCTATGTAAGAAGAGGCTCTACAGAGCCTTACAGTGGGACAGAAATTATCTGGATTTGTTATGTAATTTTAACTTGTGTTTTCTGGGCAACAGAAAACTATTAAATAGATTCCCATTAGAGTCCTACTTTAGGTAGAAGTAGAGAATAATTTCGAATAATGGAATAGTAGTCCTTGTAGGGGACTACGAGGTCTACTATTCCATTATTCGAAATTATTTTAACGATTTTCTTGCCCGCCATTCAATGCGATTTCTAGCCTCGTTAGAACAGTATAAAGTTTTATGACCCGCGTTCTAAAGATTTACGGTTGTGTTTGGCGATTTGGTTTTGTATGTAAATTTCTTTGTGTGAATTGAAGTGAAAAGGGGTTTTTATTCGTATTGGCTAGATTGTGTTGATAGCAGTTTTGGTTTTTAAACCGAAAAAAAAATCGACTTTTTAGAGGATTTTATTAATCATTTAAACTAATTGTGTCCCGCGTATAACTATATTATTATTAGCTTAAGTTAGGCCTTATATAGGCAGCTACCTGTCAGTAAAATCTTATCAGAATCGGTTCAGCCTTTTCGAAGATTAGCCGGAACAAACAGACTGACAGACAAACATATTAAAAAATGATTTTTAGGCTTATTTGTCGTGCAAATAACTGTATGAACTAAAAAAAACTATTATTTGACATTACAAACAGACAACCTTTCGGCTCAGTAACGTACAGATCTGTACGTTGTAACAATAAAAATCTATTGTGTCTGCTAATGACTGACGCAACAGCTTAATGATTTTTTTGTATTGATGTATTTATGATGATATAAAAGTTCATTGATAAATTAATATTATTTTATATTTGATACTAGTTCCAGTTGAAACCGTTTCGTTGATCTGGTGGTCCCAAGCGCAACTGCTGAGCATAAGGTCTCGGGTTCAATTCCCGGGTCTGGCAGAATACTTGAGTTTTTCTTTTAGAAAATTTTCAATAGCAGCCCGGAGTTTGAAATTATACTCGTTAGACGGCAATAGGTTCACCACCACATGGGACTAAATAACAGCATTTGGTTTAATATGGGTGTACAACTGTGTACAGCTCTGCCTACCCCTTCGGGGAATATAGGCATGATGCTGTGTTCAGTTGAATTACCTAAAATGAACTATTAAAGGTTAAAGAGCATAGATGAAGCGAAAGAGGTGTGTCAGAATCGTAGCAAATGGAAATCGATAGTCTGTGCCTACCCCTATGGGAAACAGGCGTGATTGTATGTATGTAAAGTTATACTTCTACAAAACCACAAGACCATAAATTAACTTACGTACTAGATTACCTTACAAACTTCGTTCCCACATGTTTTGCGTAGCCCGTAGCTCGTAGCACCGTAGCACCGTAGCACTCGTAGCACGCCATCTTCAGTTGACAGTCCAGTTATTTCGTTTTAGAATCCAAACGCTTTGCCCAACATCTTGGCAACGGTAAAGCGTAGGAATTCTAAAGCAAAAATACCGGATTCCTTCCCTTTTTCCTTTCTTCGGAATTATCTTGGGTTGGTGTTTATTTGATGGGGTAATTAAAGGATATTGGATTGTGACGGACGTCGATACTGGAATGGGCAGGGTCAATGGAGGAAAGGTCAATGCTCCCACTTACCTGGAAAGAAGAAATAGAGGATTTTAATTTTGTTTTGTTATTTATTTCAAAGTAAAAGTCATTACTTTATTAATTAAAAGAAACATTAATTGAGGAATTATTTTGTAAAATTTCTCTTATAAATAATGTTGATGAAGCGAAAATTGACGAAGCGAGTTTCTTTTGCATTTTTTTTTACTATTTTGCTGAGTTATTTCTTAACATTTTATCACGTTTGCATGCCCAGCAGTGGTAGGCAGAGGTATACGAATTTTTACACGCTCATTTTAACATTGCTATTTTTAGTTCAATCTAATGGGTGGTGAGCCCATTGCCATCTATCTACTAGAATTTAAACTTCGCGCTGTACTGAGAACAGAAAACCCCAATAAAAAATTCCAGACCCGGGAATCGAATCATCACACGCTAAACAGCTGCACTTGCAACTACTAGACTAATGAGGCAGATTTTATCTTACAACAGCAATAAACAGACAATTAGAAAAAATAAGCTCCATTTTAGAAACATTTTAATATTGTCGCTTAATAAACCATTATGACAATACCATTTGCCTGTCAACTTTACGTGCACAGATAATATTCAGTGCCACAGATAAAAAAGGGGAGCGTTTACGGAGCTCGCCAATTACAAACCGCTGCGTTTAAATGAAATTATAATTTTATACAAAAAGGTATTTATTACGGCCGCTGATAAGATCGGGACGGCTTGAGTAACGGTCTTCGTAAACGGTAATTTTGCACAGGTGGTATTTTTTTTTTGCAAACGTATTTGTATAATAAACTGACTGTAATTGTAAATTATGTTCATTTACATATTTACAAAAAAAAATGCAAAACTGGTGGCGTCGTAAAAGCAGAATGTAATGAACAAATACAGATTAAAAAAAACACATTTGACATTTAAAATTAATTCACTAACAGACAAGAACGCCTGTAAAAGTTTTGACCGCAATTTGTTTGGTAGCCGCAACATATTATTGTCGATCCTCAACATATATATTTTTTAATTTCTCATCTACAAACAAAGCAAAAAATTGTTTATTCTAGTGCTCCAATAAATACGCCGAGTAAAATAAAACTGCTGCCAAAATTTAACATCTTATAACTCTTAATTATTCTTGAATGGTTATTACTCACGTGCAATCTTCGGGATTGCCTGACTAGTTTCGAACTCGAACAGAACCCTTGAGTTTGACTCGCGACATCGCCGCAGGCTTACCTCATGACTAAGGGCTCCGTTCGAGTTCGAAACCGATCGAGCAATCCCGAAGAATGCACGTGAGTAATAACGGTTGACGGCAATAATTAATCTGAATGTGTCTCACAAAGTTATTATTCAGAAACTTATTACTAACTTATAATAAAACAACTTTTAACCGGATTAATCGCGTGTATTATTGGTTTTTTGTTTTTCGAACACTTTGCAGCGTTCGTGGTCGCAGGAGGACTAAGGTGTCAGGTGTCTCAACAGTTTATTTAAAATTATTTCAGTCTACCGTACATATTGTTTTATTAAAATGTGTAGTGATCGCGCAAACCTAAGTTATTACTAACTGTAGTCGTAAATGGCTGCCAGAGAACTAAAGTAATTGATATTGCTCTTAGAATCAGCACACTGAAACGGAAATGTGCTGGCCATGTCTGCAGACGGACAGACGTTCGATGGAGCATACACGTGTTGCAGCGGAGACCACGTTTTGGCAAACGTAGTGTAGGACGTCCTGCGGCACGAAGGACCGACGATTTTAAAAACGTGGATCGCAGTGGATGGATGTGAGCTGCCCAAGACCGGGATGGTTGGCGCTCTTTGGGGTACGCCTACGTTCAGCAGTGGACGGCGATAGGCTGATATGATGATTACTAACTTATGTTTTCTAAAACCTAAGGCACTGTATATAATTATATGAGTTGATGATGATGACGTTATTATACGACGTGTTAATATGGAGCAAGGATTCGGAATTGTGAACAGAATTTCATCCGGAGGGCGTGGGTTCTCAATTCCAGCGCGGTTAGTGCAGTGGTCGAGAGACCGACGGCTGCGCTGCGTGTCGCAGGTTCGATTCCTGCACGGAGCAAATATTTGTACCATCTATAGATAATTGCTCCGGGTCTGAGTGTGTATGTGCTTGTGAGATTATATGTCTGTTAACGCACCCACGATACAGGAAGAAATTCCTAGAGTGGGGCAACTTTAAAAAAAAAGGCTCTATTTTTCTTTATTGCATGTTTTTTTTTATGTTTCAGTATTAATTGGTAGCGTCTATGAGAACAACAATTACGTACTCAAATACGATATGTGTTAAAATAGAGACGTTAAAAGGACCATATAGAAAAAAAAAAAACATATTTTTTCAAACAATATTTCATTTCAAACAAAAATTCTTACATAACCTTAACTCTAGACATGTAGAGCCGCGCTACATCGTTGTAGAGTTGCCACTCAAAGGTCCCTTTGTACTCGCTCTACATACCACGAGGGTCTTAATAAAGGCCACCCCAAACTGCGGTGGATTATAAATGTCCTAGGATATACTAAGGGATGATAGAGTTTCAAACTTGCGAACATAGAGCGGTAGTGGTCATTTAAATGTTAAGAAAAGGGACCATTTTGGGTTGAAAGTTTTGATGGGACAATTTAAGTTTAAGATAAGATTGAGATTATGGTAATGAGATATAATTTTTTAATTAAAAAATACTCGGCTTATGTCTCATACTAAGTTCCTTCTAAATTGTAACGGCCTCGTTGGTCTAGTGGTCTCAAGCGCGACTGCTGAGCATGAGGTCTCGGGTTCGATTCCCGGGTCGGGCAAGTTGTTATTGAGTTTTCCTGTTAGCAAATTCTCAGTAGCAGCCCGGACTTTAGAATTGTGCCCAGTAGATGGCAATAGGCTCACCACCTTTCCATGGGACTTAATAACAGCATCTGACCTCCACAACCCAGTTACTGGGTAACACGATATCTCGTTGTATTATTGATTGGCAGACTTTCAGGCCTCTGACATACCCCTTAAATTGACAAACAGCACCGTCGGTTAACGTGCTCTCCGAGGCACTTACGTGTGAGAAAAACAATGATAAAATATGTTGTTGAAAAACCTACTATTGATATTTGTGGGAAATTTCTTGATTTAAGTATCTTGTATACTCTTGTATTTTATATTTAAGGAGCAACTGACTAGCATTATGTGAGTTCTTCGAGTTTCATGAACTCATACAATTTCAGAACAAATAGT
Source organism: Xylocampa areola (assembly GCA_935421205.1). NCBI lineage: Eukaryota > Metazoa > Arthropoda > Insecta > Lepidoptera > Noctuidae > Xylocampa > Xylocampa areola. Next base: position 19,872,806 of record OW285206.1, read on the forward strand.
AAATTGCGCCACAAACTACACTGTATATCGCATTTACATTCAACCAATCCAAGTTACAACAAGAAAATCGAAATATCAGAAAACCCAAAGCCCGATACCAATTTCAAAAATTCTTATTCCAAATTCAAATTATTCCCGAACATCTACCGAATTCCGAACCGAACCAATATCACGTTATGAATAAAGGTAAGTGGTGGAATTTAAAGACAGAAGCAAATCGGTCGGGTGCGCTCGGCTCATTCGGCCACGGTCGGCCGAGCTCGGGATTTAATCTCGCTCAAATTGCCTCCGCCGGACCGCTTCGGGCTTGAAAAAGTTCAAGATAGGCTTGTAGACGTTTCAAGATGTGAAATTTTATCCTCAATTTTTTTCCTTGCGACATTTTCCTTATTACCTTGCTCTGTGTCTGATATTAATGATTTTGTTAATAATATTTTTGAAGGGTCACTCGTGTCCACTTAAGTATTATTTTAAGGACAGTGAAATAACTCGGTAATTGACTGGGCCTTTTATTTTATGAATTGTCAGAAATATAATAAATGTTTGATGATGAGAAAATAATAAAATCTTATATATTATTATATCTTATATATATATATTCTTAAATTTCCAACACTACAACCACATTGGCTTAAGTCAAATGAGTAAACCATAAAATTTCATAAATAATTCTAGAATATTAATTAGTTGTATAATATTATTCTATCACAATTTAGCATGGGTTAGTTTGGGCAAAGGAAATGCACTTAAATTTTCCCGGATAAAAGGACCAGTAATCATAATCATCATATTTAATGATATTTTTTTTACATATTGAGCCCTTGTCGTGCCTATATTAAGTACTATTTTTTTCAAGCATACATTATTACACATTATATAAAAGAATAGACAAGAACGGGGCTTGAACCTGCGACCCTTGACATTCCGTGTGATCACTTATAGAGTGATGACACGGATTGGAGCTACCTTATCGTGTTCGCATCTATAAAATTTTCAATCTTCCTTATATTCGTCTTAAGGAGAGGCCTGGTGATATTTATTAAACAATAATTTACAGATCTACTAAACTCATACGTTCAGTAGATCTGTAAAGGATTGCTAAATAAATATCACCAGGCGTCTCCCTTGTCTTGTCTATTATTTTTTCTGTTTCCTTTAAAAATAGGTAGTAATAAATCATATCATGTTTAGACTTCTCATTCTAGAAAGGAATATCCATAAAACGCACCTGCTTATAAACCTTTACTACTCCATAACGAACAATTAAACTTATCCATAAACCTTCCCCATAGATTGGTAACATTCACCACCATTAGGAGTAGGCTCACGTACCTACCCTCACAGTTATGTGGGATTGGGATTCTTAACTTCATAAACTTACTGTTATACCTTCGAATGTTTTGTTAATGGACCCTTAAGTTTATGTGCCCTTATAATTGGGCTTTTAGGGGTATTTTTTATGGTCGTACTGGGGTTCGGGCTTTCTTGACCGAGTTTTTTGTGTGGGATTATTCGTAGACTGATTATAGAAAAGTATGTTAGGTATGTGCTTAGAAGGAAGCATTGTAATATAACAGGAAAGCAGAGGTGTAAACATTTTTACATCCACATTTAACAAATGCTGTTATTAAGTGTCATGTAATGGGCAATCTACTGGGCACAATTTTAAACTCCGGGCAGCTATTATGATTTCTTATAGGAAAGCCCAATACCATTGACGGTTTTGAGTCGTTTTATATTTTCGAGTCATTATATGTGACCTACGCAAATGTCCTCCTGATCTGTTATCGTCTTGTGACGGGTTGTTGAGCTCCCTTAGTTATGGTTGAGCTACACGATGACTGATGCCTACGTGCCGTCAGACAGGATAGGTCACCGCAAAGCTGTTATGGCTCTTTCCTCGAAAGGCTATTCCAGACGATCCCTGCATGGTTACACTCACATAGATATGTACTATTATGTCTGGACTTTAAAAGAGACGTTGACCTTTGAATTTGTTTCGGCGTTTCTTCTCAGAGATAGTCAGATAGGAAACTTTATAAAATGATTTGTAAAAGTTTCCTCAAATGATCTATACACACAAATAAAATCATTTATCCACTTTGCACAACCCAGAAATTATACCTAGGACCTGCTCGTCCTCAGTCAAGTTACATTTGAGACCGCTAGACCAGCGAATCTGTATATCTTCTCGGATGAGATGAGATGACTTACGATAATTAAAGAAATATTAAAGAAATGTACAGGACTAAATGTTAGCCTCTCGTTGATGACCACGTCCAAGAAGAACTTCTTCTGATCACGGCGCATGGTAGATAAGAAGCCCAAAAAGGAGTGTTATGTTTTTAGCTTATTGGTCTAGTGGTCCCAAGCACGATTGTTGAGCATCCACCGGTATTGGATTCGATTCCCAGGTCGGGGAAAGGGTTATTGTAATTTTCTGTTAGGAAATTCTCAGTAGCAGCCCGGACTTTGGACTGTACCCAGTAAATTGCTATAGGCTCACCACCTCACATGGAACTTAATAACAGCATTGATAAAATTTGCATATACAACTGTGTACACCTCTGCCTACCTATTTAAGGATTACAAGCGTCATGCTAATATGTATGTATGCTGTTAGCACTCAATTGTATTTATATGAGTTTCTTTATTTCACGATAACTTTTTATTAATGATTTTGATTAACATTTGTGTACTTTTAATGCCTTTATACAGACTAAAGCAAGCGCAACTTATTGCTCATCACATCAATCGAACTGACCTTTTAAGACTTAGATATAAGTCCCCCACAATACCACTAACTTGTAACACATACATTTTGACTCATAACAATGCATCCAATACTCTGAAATCACCTCGTTAGTTAAACGAGCGTGATCACGAGACATATCCTGCGATGCGACGTGAGATGTATCGTGAATTACAGTCACGTTCAACACCGCAGTTATGTGAACCCAATCCTTGTAACCTTTATTACTGGGGTTACCTTAATGGAGTAGTGTATTATTATTATTATTAGTATACTGCTGTAAATTATAGGAACTATTAATATATCGGGTTACAGACAGATGTGTCTGAGTATGAGGGGTTCGTGGCTAAGTAACAGTTAAGGTGGTCTCAACGCGGTCGGTTTGTTGATGAGTGACCATTATTTCATACCGAGACCCTTCCGTGCCTCGGCGAGCACGTTAAGCCGTCGGTCCCAGTTGTCAGATTAAGATCTATGACAGGCGTTACGGATAGTCAGAGGCCTGAAAGTCTGATAACCAGTCATACCACGAGATATCGTGTTTCCCAGTAACTGAGTTGTGGAGCTCCATGTAAAATACTGGTATTAAGGTGCATCTTTTCACTGGAAGCCGTCCCCAATGTAATTTGGAAAAGGCTAGATAGATAGTAATATCTTAGCTTTGCGCGATCATTACACATTATAATAAAACAACTTTTAACCGGATTAATCGCGTGTATTATTGGTTTTTTGTTTTTCCTGACGTTTGGAACACTTTGCAGCGTTCGTGGTCGCAGGAGGACTAAGGTGTCAGGTGTCTCAACAGTTTATTTAAAATTATTTCAGTCTACCGTACATTTAATTGATAAATTTATAAAATTATTTTTTCTCTGATACATATTTAAAACTAAATCGCGACGGTATTTCCAAAGACTATCCCTGAGAAGAAATACCGAAACAAACTCAGAGGTCAGAGGAAGATTGATTACAGACAGGTGTGTTTATCAAAGAGTCACAAATGCTCCTATGAAGAGACATTTAACTGACTGATGTATAAAAATAATAAATTTAAAAATATTAAAGTGCGTCTGTCATGTGTGAAATAAAAAGTGGAAAACAAGGTTGAAGAGTTTTCATCGAAGTCGGGGGACAATACCGTGAAATATTTTCTTATATCGGTCGTATATGGTGGTCCCCCCACTGAAACTGAAATGATGAAAGTTTGTCACCTGTTTTATTTTTCACTTTTTAATCTATATTATTATTTATTTAATTTACTAATTTATAAATTAGTTATTTTTTATTTCATATTTTTTTGTGTAATCTTCTTCTTATCGTGTGGTTGATGAAGAACCTAGTGTTTAAAACAACCATAGGTCTTTGATATGGGTTTACACACCATTGAGGATATCTCTCAGGTGTGCTGGTTTCCTCACGATGTTTTCCTTCACCGCTTTAAGCAAGTGATATTGTTTTTTTTTCAAGAATTCTAACCCACATACGTCTAAATTGGTTGAGGCATTTAGAAGAAGTTCTAGTAGAATAACACTCACAAACATACTTACATACATACATCAACCCTAAAACATAACAATCCTTTTTCTGGGCAGTCGTGTAAAAATACCCAGACTTAACAATATAGAAAAGATTTTCAAAGAACATTCAGAATTTTATACATTTCAAGATCTAACATAACATTTACAATCGATAGTAAAATCGCAACGATAACTTAATTCAGCTCCTAAATCTGGTTGAATCACCTCTTACCCTTAAACTGACAAGTGGTACTTTACAACAAAGTATTTTACTGCATCCGAAACGAACCATACATTTGTAGTTGTACCTGGTTTAAAACGGTTGTCCTCAATTTTAAAGCGCTTTGTCCTCAGGTGCATTTCCTCTTGCAAGGTAAGTGCAGAGTACTTTTGGAAGACGAAAATAGCATTAACGCGTGAAATCGGAATTGACATGTCACACAGAAATTTAATAAATTCGTACCATTATGCAGATAAATATTACAATCACATTATAAAGCGTAGCGAATAGTAAATTTATATTTTTTTGTGGAAAGATAGACACGGCAGGATTCGAATCTGCGCCTCCCGGATCAACAGTACCCCGAATTCTTCTCCCACAATATAATGCATCTTTTAGTGACATCATTGCTATCTATTCAGTCCCTAAACAGATGACTCGAAGACGATTATTGCATTGCAATTTTATAAAATTTACATTATATTACCACTTGCATTTAGAAACCAAGTCTTGGTCGTTATGTTGGGACATATATATAATTATTAGATCGTTGCCAACCTCCAATTCAACAAGAAGTAGTTTCATCCTATCGACAGATATCAGTACATACGACAAACACCAGTGATCCACAGTAAATAAATCTGAATTATAAGATAAAAATAAAAGACATCCCAATATTCTGAGATACTGATACTAGGTTCTGATACAAACCTAGTTAAAAATAATTGTAACCCAAATTTCTGGTACAAAAAAGTCGAACCTTGTAAAATCAAATAAAATGTTCAAGGCCGCAAAAAGCCTTTCTTACTCCTTTACACCAAAAGTCCTAATGCAACATACATTAAAATGGTACATCACCATAATAAAAACGACAATAAAACCACCTCCCATTAAGAGACATAAAGCATTACAACAACTATGTATTTTATTGCCACCGAAACATGTCATATATTTGTAGTTGCCACGAAATTTCAATTTGCCGCCATATCGCCGGCGTCGAGTTTTACGATGTCATTTCTTGAATGGTTGTTAAAAACATTGTTGAGCTAGCAAAATGTAGTTTAACTGACTTGTTAAGTTTTAACGCTGTAATGTATTGAAAGCTGTTATGCGTGATTAAACGATGTTTTCGTGTTTTCGTCACGATAAAATATATTACGTAATAGTTTGGTCCTTTGATCCAAATGTCAATGGCACCCCTAAAGTAATATAAATCTTCATCTTGCTATATTGGTTTATAATAATTTACTAAATGAGCAGAGTAATAATAACTTTAACTTAAGGGTTCATGGCTACGCTTGCTGCGGTAGTTCTATGGACGGGTGACCATCATTTTATGCCCAAACCCCTCCGTGTCTCGGAGAACACGTTAAACCATCGGTCTCAGTTGTCTCATCAAGATCTATGACAGTTGCTACGGGTAGTCAGAGGAGGTCAGTCCTGAAAGTCTGAAAGTCATGCCACGACATATCGTGTTACCCAGGAACTGGGATGTTGAGGTCAGATAGACAGTCGCTCGATGTAAAATACTGATATTAAGCTGCATCCGGTTTACTGGAAGCCAACCCCACTGTGATTTCAGAAAACGCTAGGCAGATACTAATAACTTTTTAGAGCTTGATATCATTGGGCTATGAATAAAATAATCATTTAAATCGGATCCAGTTATTTTTTCCGTTTTCAGGCTCCGTTTTATCGGAAACTATTGCGGTGCAAATAATCAATTAAAAAAGAAGCAAGCCAAGCTGTACCACCAGTCTACTCAATACAACTTGCCTAAGTTCCTCTACACACGGAAGATTCCGGGTAAGTTTTAAACTTTGGACTATAAGAATATAGGAAACTAAGTTTGAAAGCAAACTTAAACATCTGTTTCTGAACGTTATAGACTAGCAAAGGTAAGATACAAGTATATTTATCTAGTTTTAGTTTCCTTTGAATTAGATTTTAGCAATAATTTGTATGTTGGCATTAGTAATGGCAGTTGATGCTATTTTGCCTTAATTTCATGGGCATGCGAATTGTCGTCTCTTAGTGCATGCTAATTAAATAGACTTGGTCTTATGTTGTGGAGTACAATGTAACACTTACGTTGGAAATAAATTCAATTTATCCTGTTCTATTCTAATTTAGCATTAGTTTTAGCCATTATTAGCATTAATTGCTAATGCTAATGTCAAATTAATATGACTTTTTATAAAATTTGTTGAAAGTTTGTTTAATTTAGTGTCAGTATCACGTGATAAAATTTTGCAACTATGAGAATTTATTTATATTTAATTAGCTATATGCTAAATAAAAAATTGCATGCAAAAAATAAATGCGAATGCTAAATAATCGAACACTAAATTACATGAATCTAGGGCGGTTGGATTAGATTTATTTCTTATTATAATTGCATCTTTCAGTTATAAGACAGCTGTAGATATAAACAAAAAAACTCAATAATACTTTGCCCAACCCGGGAATCAAACTCGGGACCTTATGCAGTCGTATTTGGGACCACTAGACCAATGGGGCACTCACTTGACAGATGATGATGATTATGTTATTAACTACATCTTTAAAGTAATATCTTAGGTTTTCGCGATCACTACCTACACATTATAATAAAACAACTTTTAACCGGATTAATCGCGTGTATTATTGGTTTTTGTTTTTCCGGACGTTTCAAAGTCAAAGTCAAAGTCAAAGCATTTATTTCAATTAGACCGTTTACAGGCACTTTTGAATTGTCAAAAAAATAAACTAGTTGCCACGTTCCAAAGTGTAGATTCCTGTGGAGAAGAACGGGCGAGAAACTCCACGGTTACTCTTTTTCATCAAACAATTACAATATTTTGGTTACATTGTATTTATAATATATAAATCATATGTGAGAACAAATTTTCAGTGCTCCAGTGACCGCGAACGCTGCAAAGTGTTCGAAACGTCAGGAAAAACAAAAACCAACAATACACGCGATTAATCCGGTTAAAAGTTGTTTTAATATAATCTACATCTTTGTTACAATTTCTTCTTCACATTTTACGACAACGGCGTATATAGAAGGCATAACTTTGTTAGTAACAATTTGGTCAGTATAATAAGAACCTATTAAGTATTTCGTAATATGGGCTTTAGTAATTATTATATCCATAACCGTTAGTAAATGTCCACTTCAGGACATGAACCTTGGACCTTACCATAAATTGCTAAAACAAACGGTCTGACAAGGATGTCGCCTATTATGTTGGGTTCATGCCTTTAAAACGCGTAATATATTTTAAATTAAGCACTAAGTACAGGCGTATTTTGAAATAATAGGTTGAGCAGTATCGTATTAAAATGTGGAAGCAGAATTCGGAGTAGGGAGTAAATAAGAACTGTCTCGTTGGACCCAAGTGCAATCCCAAGCGCGACTGCTGAGCCTTTCGGGTTCCATTCTCGGGTCAGGCAAAGTGTTATTGAGTTTTAATATTATGAATTCTCAATAGCAGTTCGGAGTTTAGAATTGTGTCGGGTGGCCACAGGCTCACTTCCTATTATGTGGGATCTATAACATCATTGGTGGAAGATGGGTGATGTAACTGTGTATTAACAAAAATAGAATAAATAAATAAATGCGACAGTGTTTGAAATATTAGATAAAGTAATCACATTTGTACGATATTAAACTGACTGTCGAGTTAGTCGTATCGGTTTGGTCACTTCTAGGGACTAGGAACTGAATAGATAGCAATGACGTCACCAAAATAGGTATTAAAATGTGGAAGAAGAATTCGGGGTAGTGAGCAGAGGTCGGGATGACTCAGTTAGCAGAGCACCTGGAGAATTTCACCGGGCGGCGCAGATTCAAATCCGGCTCACAACCGTATTGATCTTTCCACAAAACATTTTAATGTTAGAATTTGTTACGCGTTAGTTGGATAGAATTATCTGTTTTTTTTTCACCTATCTGCACCTGCTTCTATACCTTTACAAATACATATCCGCGAACTATAAATACCTAAATCCTTTAAACAACCACGAATAAAATACAGGCATGAAATTGAGCCAACTGCAAACAGCATTTGATAATGCAAGCGAATCATTTGCATCGGCTGACTGGGGCCGCTCTAAGAGGCTTACGATAATGTAAGCCTCACAGAGCCACTGTTAGCATAACTTTGAGTTCACTACAACGCTTTGAGACCGGCCCAAATTGTTTATTCAATATTTGTAAGTATGTATGCTGAAGTTTTATGCAGAATTGTCCCTCTTTTACCCGACCGCCCATAAAAGGAGTTTGACGGGAAGCCGGCACCAATGTTATTGGGAAAAGGCTAGGCAGATTGATTGAAGTATGGATTGAAGATTGGATGAATTACGATCTGTACAGCTCCTTCTAAAACACTTTTCTCGACCCGGGAATCGAACACAGGACCTCACGCTCAGCAGTCGCACTTACGACCACTAGACCAACGAGGCAGTCAACTAGACCAAGTCGATGGCAAGTATGTTCAGGCCCTTAAAATGTTCGCCATTTTTGGGAACACTAGGGCCAGTATCAACTTTAAATAAAGATAAAATTGTGTCATCCACGTCTCCCAATATTTGTTTAACGTATACAGATATTTGAAAACATGGTCTTGTTTTATTTATACTTTATTTTCCTTCGGGTTACAGCCATTACTTGGACAAATATTTATTTTACTGAAAGCCCATCATGTTGGCGGTGTGTTTGTATTTTAACGCGTTATTATGACGTTGTTTTATCGTCGTTTTGATATTGAGCGCCCTTTGTTGTGTGTCTTGGACTATAAGGTGTTGTTTGATTTGCTGAGTAAATAAAATCCGTGTTTTTTGTCGTTCTCAAGATGTTTTTAACTGCTGAACGCGATACTCACACCCTCTTTGTCCTATCTCTTTTAGGGTAGTTTTTAATATGTCTATTAATAATACTATCTACTTTAATTAAAATCAAATTATTAATACATAGCTTCACGCGTGTATTCTTGAAGGGGTAGGCAGAGGTGTATAAACTTGTAAACACCATTTTCATCAATATTGTTATTAAATCCCATGTGGACCACCACATATTAGGTGAGCATATTACCAACTGCCAGCACAATTCCAAAATCCGGTCTACTACCGAGAATTCATGCTTAGCAGCACCGCTTGTGACTGTGATGTACAGTTTTAATGTCGATGAATAATTTAATGGCAAAGTTATGAACTCCTAGGTCTCTGAATTTACTCACTATGGAGAACATTTCCAAAATGTGCTGGTTTCCTCACGATATATTTTGTCACCATTTTAAATTTATTGTATTATACATCTATCAGACTGTTCATAGCCGTCGCTTAAATATTTTGATTAGGTATAATACAACAAGATATTATATTATTTATTGTTCAACGGTTATTATTCACGTGCATTCTTCGGGATTGCCCGACTAGTTTCGAATTCGAGCATGATGGCGTGAGTAGAACCGAGTTTGAATTACGACATCGCCGCGGGCTCGAAGAATGCCCGTGAGTAATAACCGTTGAACAATAATTAATGTGAATATGTCTCACGAAAGTTATTATAATACAATAAGATTTTATTGGCCAGACGGACTTCCACCATTAGCAGAATGTGACCACAGAATAAAGAAAGATTCTCACATACGTAAATAGCGATATATATGCCTAGTATTGGTATGAAAATAGACCAACAATGCTCGACATTCATAGAGTCATAAAAAACATTTTCACATACAAAAAAACTAGTGATTAGATACTAAAATATTCTATGTGAGCCATGAAACCTCGACGACAGCGTAAACAAGTTTTACAGCATCATTTAACTATATTACGATATGACTAGCATTTTTTATGTACCCGTCTTTTTATATTGTGAAAAACAAAATGATTTTGATGTTTGATGCTGAATAGTAATATGTATGTTGATGGAGGCATAGATATTATGTTATTTATCGAACTTATAGAGTCATTACTTTATGTCGGCACGGATGGGCCGGCTCGACCGAGGGATACCACGGCCTCACAGAAAACTGGCGTGAAACAATGCTTGTGTTGTGTTTCGCCGAGTGAGTGTGGGTACCGGAGGCCAAAACCCTTTAAAAGGCCGGCAACGCACTTGCGACGGATGTCTATGGGCGGCGGTAATCGCTTACCATCAGGCGAGCCGTCTGCCCGGTTGCCCCGTATCCCATACAAAATTTAATCTTTTTTTAAATGTCGTGGTGATGGGTCTGTTTCTTGAGTCACAGGTTGTGGATTCAAACCTGAAGTGTAACAATATTTTATTATGCTTAGTTTATTAAAGACATCACAAACATACGGTGAAGTAAAATATCGTGAGGAAACTTGGACTTAATCGTGTCAAATCGTCAATTCGCAGTAAGCTAGCGTCATGATCAGTGCTAGTGCCTTCTTTCTATGATAAGAGGCCTTGGGCCTGTTTAAAACATAATATAGGATCACGTCTGTATTCGCCGAACGAGTAGGCAGAGGTGTACGCAGTTGTACCCCCACATTTCACCAATGCTGTTATTAAGTCGCATGTAGGTGGTGAGCCTATTGCCATCAACCGGGTACAATTTCAAACTCTGGGCTGCTACTGAGAATTTCCTAACAGAAAAACTCAATAACCCTGCCCGACCCGGGAATCGAATCCGAGACCTCCTGCTCAGAAGTTGCGCTTGGGACCTTTGGACCAACGGTATGCCTAAGGAAAATTGACGAGCGTAGACAAAACAGCACTATGTGACATCAGTCTACTTTATGCGAAGTTTTTATTTGTGCTGTGAGCATAGTTGAGTACCCACGTTCTGACCTCCGCAATCCTCAGGGAAATCAGAAGTTAAACCACGTGACGCTGTAATTGAACTCATGTGGATTTAACTACGGACCTAAAACTAAAGGTAACTAAGTCACAGCCGTATGGATTGACCGGTTGAAATGCTAGTGAAGTTAAGCTGCGCTTGCCACGGTCGCCCTGTGGATGGGTGGCCATAATTTCATAATGACACCACCTGAGCCTTTCGCCTTCTGCCGCCTAAGCTAAATAAATATCGCCAGTGGTCTCCTTAAGACAAATGTAAGGAAGATTGAAATTTAATAGGCTCGAACAACGACACGGTAGCTCAGTCGGTAGAGTGATGACACGGAACGTCAAGGGTCAAAGGTTATTAGATTAGGTAAGTTTATTCATACCTCGCATAAATTAAAGTGGATATCTCATATATCATAATGGAAATTTTTAAAAAGGCCGAATTGTACAATATGGTTTATTGCACATTGAATTTTATTAGGCCTTTGGATGCCAATAACAATAGGTTAAGACTGGTTATCAGACTTTCAGGCCTCTGACTACCCGTAACGGCTGTCATAGGTCATCATTTGACAACCGAAACCGACTGTATAGCGTGCGCTCTGAAGCACGGAGGAGTCACGATGAAATGATGGTCAACCGCAGACCGACCCCCGTAAGCGCATAATAACATCGAACGATCAATCTGTGCATCTGTTAGTTAGTCACGAGCTCCTTTAAGTAATAATTAGTACCAAGTTAATATCAAGATTAACGTAGGTATATGTTTTTCTAATAACTTTCGTGAGACGCATGTATATTAATTATTGTTCAACGGTTATTACTCACGCGCATTCTTCGGGATTGCCCGACTAGTTTCGAACTCGAACGGAGCCCTTAGTGATGAGCTAAGCTCGAGGCGATGTCGCAAGTCAAAACTGTTTTGACTCGCGGCATCGCCGCAAATTCATTAACCGTTAAACAATAATTAACAGGTATCTCTCTGTCTTACATAAAGATCATAGGCTTTAAGTGCTCTCCGAAGCACGGGGAGGTCACACCATCAACTACCTAACTCCTGGCTGCTACCGAGAATTTCCAAACAGACCTGGGAATCGAACCCTCTCGAGGATCTCACGCTCAGCAGCTGCGCTTGTACTAGACCAACGAGGCAGTCGAAGTCAGTTTATTGTACATATAAGAAAAACATACATAAGTACACAGTATTATGACACAGGTTATACATTGTGTCAGACTAAAGGACCAACTGCGGCCTCCTAAGCTAGGCCAAGGCCCTGAGTTCTAAAAGGCAATAAGTAGTCCTCGAATAATTATTCATAAACTAAGAGTGTACTATGTTAAGGGGAAGCACATTTGAAGTTAATGTTGCAAGATATGTCTTTGAAAAAGCATTAACGCATGCTTAGCGAACTCTAAAGTTACAATATTAAATGGAAAAACAATACGGTCGCGAACAGGATTCGAACCTGCGCCTCCCGGATAGATAATGTTACATTTCCCTATACCTCTATGTGTGTTCCGTTTTCATGGACACCCAACATATGAAGCAAAAAAAGTGTGTCAAAATCATAACAATTGTAAATCGATAGGTTCAACCCCAATGGGAAACATAAGTGGCATTTCTTTGCTTTCAAAAAATAAGCCTTAACCAGAAATGTTTAGCTACATTTTCATTTTTCACAAATATTTTGCTTGTATCAAATAGCCTTCCAACCGTCGAATATATATCTTCTAATAGTACCTCATCTAAAACATATTATGCCTCGTTCAATATTCATTACAACAAGCGTATCAACATAAAGTACTACCTTACATATTGCGAATATCGAGTTCTAATATTAATTGAAACTCTACCGCGCATTGACAGGTAGATTGTTTCCGAATACACTAAGCTATAAATTAAATAAGTTTGTAGAATATTAATTTGTATTTGACGTACATTAATGTGGTTCAATTAATTTGAAAGTTAGCGTTGGCGGTGATAAATGTTGAGGGTCATTGAACTTCTCGTTATCATTATTATTGTACTAGCGCGGACCCTGGCTTCACCCGACGTTTTCGGGATTATTTTATTTGAAAAGATAGTAGTTCATAGGATTATGAGACAGGTTTTACATGATGTTAGACAAGACATGGCGGGCCAGGAATATATTTCTTCTCTCTTCTTTCTATATGTGTAAACTTTAGAATTAGCTCGGGTGGATTTGAACCCCGAACACTACCCTCTGGCTGGTCAGACTAAGGGACGAACTGCTGCCTCCTAATCTAGGCCTAGGCCCTGTGTTCTAGAAGGCAATAATTAAATAATATACAAAATATCCTCAAATATTTACTCAAATAATGGTCATAAATGATAGCATTAACACAATAAACAGAGTGGTTCCTCTTCAACCATTCGTTCATTAGTCAAAACTAGAATAAGATCCTTTTTATAGTTTCTGAGTAAATTATGCATAAACAGAGAGATGCAGTGAAGGACTTTTTTATGGTATAGTGAGCAAACGAGCTTGCCTGTCACATGATGGTGAGCGACCAACGCCACCCATAAAAATCTGAATCCGAAGCTCTTGCGTTGCCCACCGTTTAAAAAGACGTACGTTCTTTTCTTGAAGATGCCTATATTGTATCTTTTTCAAAAGGCCGCAACGGAAGATGGTTCCACAATTTGGTGGTGTGACGCAGAAAATGTTGTGTAAAACGTGCTGAGGTAGCCTGCTAATCATCAAGATGGCATTCTTCTTCTTAGCGTAACGACAACCGCATTGTCAGTAGCGTCCATGAAGGTCGTTTAACCGGTATCGGGACACACGGGACACGATGTCAAGTAATCCATGGTTTACGGAACTCTTGACGGTGTTGATGAAATTTGAAATTATGTAGAGATTATCGTTCTAGAATGTTTATTTCTCAAAATGACCTTTCCTATTGGATGTTTGTGGTTGAATTCTGTGATGATGATGACCACTTCAAATGCAGCTCCATCGTAATTTCTATTATTACTAATATACTATTGAAAGAGACTGTCCCATCTTCTTGTCTAATCTAACTTACTTATCAAAATATTTTTAAGATATATATAATATATATATTTAAGGTATATAAGTATTAATTTCGGAGTAACGTATAGGGCAGCGTCGACACTAGTAGTTATCCGTATGAAGAGTGGAGAGTGTTTTTTTTTGCTTTGTAGATAATCCTGCTACAGCGACATACATCGTAAATCTAAGTAAAAACGTAGTAATTTATGATAAAACTCAACACGACGGAAATCCGACCCGGTTTTTTTAAACATCCTACAATGCCAAACTTTTAAGTATTTCCCCTTAAAAATGTCATAAATTAACATTACGACTCCCATTTGACTATTTCCACCACACATTTCAAAATGACAATGGACGTAGCGTACAGAAAATTACCCAGAAAATTGGGAAAACCACGGCTTTGAAAAAACTTTTTCGGCGTTAACAAAAGGAAGTAAGTCCGAATTAGTTTTGAATGAGAATGGTCTGAATTCTGTGTATAATAAAGTGCATTTTCGTCTGGGGCTGGTTGTGACGTATGAGGGTTGTATTTCGGAAGGGTGGTCTCCGAAGGCTCCTCACGTCTCGTGTCGGGTACGTCACGTACCCTGGGCTGGCACAACGTTTATTATTCAATAGCTGAACGTAACAGACATGTTTAAAGTTACAGAATATACTACGCTTAGTAGATATCGGACACAGTTGGATCTGATTTTAGTCGAAAAAGTAAGTATTGTGAAGTTTATCCGTGTTATTTTCAAAGCGAATTTACTTCAGTCACGTGTATACCTTCTTTAAATATGTATAAAACTTTTATGCGAGTACAAAGTAGGCTAAGTTACTTGATCAAGGGATGGAGGGTAGAAGTCTAGTACAAATTAGATTTAGCAGCGTTCCGCTTGTTACTAACCTAGTTTCTCATGTATATAGCCTATTTCTTGTTGTACAAAAAGAGTGAATGTAATTTCTCCGTATTCGTCAATTATTTGGGGTAGACGCAATATGGCTCTTCTCTTCTATTCTCCTCTATCAGCTGTTACGTCATCGTTCACTCTCTTTCCATCAATCATATCATCTCTCAGATAATCCACTTTTCTTGAAGAGACTCGACGAAATTGCGAATTTGGTTCTAAGGAATGTTTATCTCATATTTATCTGTATGGTAACCTCCCCCTCCAGGGGTTCCACCTTGTCGTGGTGGGGGGGCTCTAGTAGCCGTGGCTTGGTCACCCACGTTCTAGCTAACGGAACCCGAGGAGGGCCGCTCCTCAGAGCTTTGCCTTCAAGCCCATGTTGGAGCGGCGCCGGCGTAGGTTGCGGGCCTTATGGGAGGTGTCGCAACTGAGGTGGGATGCGGCGTCGTATGGGCGGCACCGCAGCTGAGGGATGGGGGCCGTATGTCGATGCGCCGCTCTCCCTACCTACCGCGGCCTTGACGGGGCCGCCACCGTTGGATGGCGGACGCGGTGGGGCCGCAGGGGAAGAGGAGTGCCGGTATTGCGAGGCGCCGCTCTCCCTATCCTCTGCAGCCGTAGTGGCAGGCGGCGGGGCCACAGACCTGACCCGTCGCAGGGGACCTAGGGCGTCCAGACACGGGGTCGTCTGGCGCCCATTGCACATGGTCTCCGAGGTGGTTGCGGCACGCCATTAGTCTGGTGTGCCGTAGCGGGGGGGTGCAATACCCAACCCCGTGAGGGAGTCCGGCAATGGACGGCTGCGGGCGGGTTCGCGGTTGTGTGCGAGAGCGTTCCCGCGTCCCGCCCTAAAGCAGCTGAGGGGGTATACTGTGGAGTTTTAGTGGGTTCGAGTCCCACATAACCGCTCTGTCTCCCCGTGTCAGAGCGGTATGCGAGGGCATTTCTCCACATAAAAAAAAATTTAAAAAAAATGGTAACCTCACAATTGAGTTATTCCTCTGGAAGTAATTTGTAGCGTTAATAAAACTAAATATCGGTTCTGGTAAAGAGTAATGAGTAAAATGAATAGTGAATTTAGAAGCTTAATTGTACAAATACCTTAAATATGTAACGATGAAACACTAAGGCATGTTTTTTTTGGATTTCGTGGCCATGTTCATAGTCAACAAATTTAGAAACACAAAATTCAGACTTATATTTTTTTAAAGTTACAATATTAAATGGAAAAAGAATACGGTCGCGAACAGGATTCGAACCTGCGCCTCCCGGATAGATACTCCAGGCGCTCTGACCAACTAAGCCATCTCGACCTCTGCTCACCACCGCGAATTCTTCTTCCATATTTTAACACGTCTTATGGCGACGTTATTGCAATCAATTCAGTACTTACAAGTGACCGAACCGACACGACTAACTTTGCAGTTAATACAATGTCGTAAAGAATGCAATTACCTTAATAATTCAAGATATGTCTTTTGAAAAAGCATTAACGCATGCTTAGCGAACTCTAAAGTTACAATATTAAATGGAAAAAGAATACGGTCGCGAACAGGATTCGAACCTGCGCCTCCCGGATAGATACTCCAGGCGCTCTGACCAACTAAGCCATCTCGACCTCTGCTCACCACCGCGAATTCTTCTTCCGTATTTTAACACGTCTTATGGCGACGTTATTGCAATCAATTCAGTACTTACAAGTGACCGAACCGACACGACTAACTTTGCAGTTAATACAATGTCGTAAAGAATGCAATTACCTTAATAATTCAAGATATGTCTTTTGAAAAAGCATTAACGCATGCTTAGCGAACTCTAAAGTTACAATATTAAATGGAAAAAGATGTGAAGATCGCGGTGGTGAGCAGAGGTCGAGATGGCTTAGTTGGTCAGAGCGCCTGGAGTATCTATCCGGGAGGCGCAGGTTCGAATCCTGTTCGCGACCGTATTCTTTTTCCATTTAATATTGTAACTTTAGAGTTCGCTAAGCATGCGTTAATGCTTTTTCAAAAGACATATCTTGAATTATTAAGGTAATTGCATTCTTTACGACATTGTATTAACTGCAAAGTTAGTCGTGTCGGTTCGGTCACTTGTAAGTACTGAATTGATTGCAATAACGTCGCCATAAGACGTGTTAAAATATGGAAGAAGAATTCGCGGTGGTGAGCAGAGGTTGAGATGGCTTAGTTGGTCAGAGCGCCTGGAGTATCTATCCGGGAGGCGCAGGTTCGAATCCTGTTCGCGACCGTATTATTTTTCCATTTAATATTGTAACTTTAGAGTTCGCTAAGCATGCGTTAATGCTTTTTCAAAAGACATATCTTGAATTATATTTTTTTTTTATCATAATGTGCGTACATTTCTTTTTATTGAATAATACACGTTAGGACAAATTTTTAATGTTTATTTTAATTAATACCGTATTGAATATTGGCATGACCATTTATATTTCCATTTTGTTATATTAATAAAGAAATTAGCCATCAAAAAACAACATTTACTTGAAAAATGTCTAACCCAATCAAACCAAATAGGTTTAATATTTTCACCTTATCTCACCCAGCATACAAGACTTAAATAATCCAAATTGGAAATGAGTATAATAATAAATTAACCCAGTTATTCCAACCCACTAATGGATATTTTGCCTCATCAATATTAAGAGCCTACAGAGTATAATCGCAGGGTGCTGAGGGCGCCTCAATTTATCTACTTGCCTCAGGGGATGAAATAATCAAGGGAGATTGGCTAACACTTCTTAAGGATAAATATTTTGTAAGAGTGGGTGTGTTAGAGAAAACAGGTAGGTATTGGGAGGTTTATTGAGAGAGGTGTAATTAGTTATTATATTTATACCTATAGTATAAGGAAAAACAAAAACCTGACTTTGCCTGCGGCTTCACTCGCGTTAATATAAAATGACCATGGTTCGAAAGACACGTGGCGCCATCTATTATCATAAGAACGTTATTGTTGTTTTCCTCGGAAACAGTACTTTCTTTCGGGATGAAAGGTACCCTATGTCTGTTTCTGTACACTTGACAACGTATATGCAAAATTTCAGGATGATCGGTTCAGTGGTTTAGGCGTGAAAGGGTAACAAACTAACATACTTACATACAGAATTACTGTCGCATTTATAATATTAGTAAATATATAAAATTCTCGTGTCACAGTTTTCGTTGCCATACTCCTCCGAAACGGCTTGACCGATTTTGATGAAATTTTTTTTGCTTATCCGGTATCTATGAGAATCGGCCAACATCTATTTTTCATCCCCCTAAATGTTAGGGGTAGTCCACCCCTAAATTTTTTATTTATATGGCAAAACAACGTTTGCCGGGTCAGCTAGTATTAGTATGGATTAACTTTGCCGTCATGCATGGGTTTCATATATTTGTTTCTGTTCACGTCCGACCGGCCTAAATTCGCGCATCCTGATGACATGAAGCTCAAACAGGGTAGTGGATTCTTATTTTCAAGAATATTTTTTTATCGTACGGTCGCTCAACATCTTAGTGTCAGAGTTTCAAATAGCAGTGAGATTGATATAAGTAATAGATAGATTGACAAGATAAAGTTCACCGGTTTAAATCCAAGACGAGCACCTACCATAGGCATATGCGCAGCATACAATTAATTACAACAACCAAACCAATAGAGAAATCATCCAGCGATTTCAAAACAAAGTACTCAGGGATATTCTCAACGCTCCCTGGTACATCAGGAATAGTGACCTCCATCGGGACCTTAATATGGACGTCGTAGCCACAATTATTAAGAAATATGCAGAAGCTCACGAACGACGACTTCACCAGCACGTGAATGTTGAGGCCATTCAGCTCCTTGACCACACGGACATAGTAAGAAGACTCAAACGGACGAAACCACATGAATTAGTGTAGTGAATTGTGACAGTCAAAAAATATAGTGATAAGTGCTGACTTTGACACATGAAAAAAGTGTCGTAATTATAATATTAGAAACTAAGAATAGTTATTGGACGTATTCTTAGTACCTATTATGATAACGTAGCAATTTAGGTTAAAATTATATTACTCATTAGCCTAGTTTAGGCTAGATTGTAATTAAAATAAAGTATTGTCATGATAATTTGAGTTTGAATTTGAGTTTTATTACTCACGTGCATACTTCGGGATTGCCCGACTAGTTTCGAACTCGAACGGAGCTCTTATTCATGAGCTGAGCCCGCGGCGATGTCGCGAGTCAAACTAGCGCTGCACCGCATCGCATAGCGCTGCGCGCGGGCCGATGATATACTCGGTGCCGGCGTCTGGAGTGTTCGTATGTTCCCGTCATTCGTCGTGTCCGTGTTGTCCATTGTGCATACCGCGCTGACTGTGTCGCACTCCAGACTTGACTCACTTCTGTATGATGTAGACTTCAGAGCTGGCTTCCAGGCAGGAGGCAAAGTCCAACCACAGTCTCTGTTGAAGTTCGGGCGTCGGCTTATTTCGATAGCTTCACGTACTTTTCGCGGAACGAAATATTTTTCTCTCGCCAGTACGGAAGCCTTATCGAACCGTATGAAATGAGTATTGTGATGGTAGTTAATAATATTAAAAAAAAATACTTTCATAAATCAGAGTAGAAACATATCGTGAGCAAACCAGCATATTAAGATATAGATTCCTGATGGTGTGTAAGACTTACGGGCGGGTTAAACTATGAGAATAGGTTGTTCATCAACCACAAAATAGATGAAAAGGAAGAGTTTCAAGCACCAGTAATAGGCCTCTTACATAGCCTGATATACGACATCTCTCAAGTGTACTACGCAAGTACCAATAATGCTGCTAATAACACAAGCACAGTTGAGACCTTCAAAGCAATGAGAGCACAGCCGCCAAAGTTACACAACCTTCTATTTAAAGCCCTTTCATCAAATACCAGTGACATCATTACAACCTGTATCTAAAGGTCAACTCTAGGTAACGCCTGTCTACAAAGGTTCGACTGCGATCAATTCCCGGATATCCGGTCAAATTGGCGCCGTAACAAAGACGAAGCCTTCAATGAGCTTGCTACTGATACACGCTAACGAACATTTTAGGCGAGGTGCGTTTGTAAGCGGGGAATTAAATAGTACGAGCGTTTTTATGGAAAATACTGTAAAGAGTGTAGTTGAAAATTATCAAGTGGTCAAAAACTGTTTTAAGTATAAAATGGATGCAAATTAATACAATATCTAGCTATTACCACAATATTGTGGAAGTACATATATTGTATTTATTTGTATCCATTGTAACGGACTTCCACAAGGTAATGCCTCAGACCTATTCAATACTTAACTTACTGTTACTGTCACTGTCAGACCTATTCAATACTTAACTTACTGTTACTGTCACTGTCAGACCTATTCAATACTTAACTTACTGTTACTGTCACTGTCAGCCTGTATCATTACACTGCTGGGCCAACGCCTCCCCCCGTATTGTACACCGCTTTCTGTCTAGAGCTATTGTGGTCCGGATCATATTAAATGTATCAAGCTCTTCTCACCATTTTTATAATTGAATTATAAATTGTAATGAATATAAAGATCAGGTACATCCTTAACTAAAACTAAAGCTAAAATATTGAATGCTTTTTTAATTTAATCAGAATCATACGACGTTATAAATTAATAGTAACTAAAACGCATTGTTGTAAGTATAAAGACTCATTTCAAATAATAAACCATATTAAATAAAGGCACATAAGAAAAATCTAAATTTTGGTGCAACTTCAGTAGTACAGTCACAAGCACAAAGATTTGTATAACACTATTGAACCTTTTAAACTCCATATAAATAGTTATCTGATTAATATATTAGTATTAATGTATGTCTATATGTAGGAGGAAAGGTTCTTCTATCTGTGCTACCGAATTATCTTAGTAATACACGCTAGATATATTATTGGTAAGTTTTTAAAAGCTTATGATTACATATTGATGATCGTGACTGTACTAGTCATTATTCTTATACTTTAAAGGCTTAAAACAAAAAAAAAAATAAGCTACATACGCATATGTAACGAAGATTCTACGAAGAGTGGAATTAGTAATAGAAAAAGAAAGAGACAATTAAACTAATCGCTCAAACTGAAACCACACCCCACCAGGTACCAACCAATACCTACCTAGATGCTCCTCTATGTTCAAATTAAACTTTAGCTTTACACAATTAACGTCTACTCACTTCGGTACTGGCTATACTGATACTTAATTATTATTAGCACATAAACGATACTAAAACAATGTAACATTGTTTGGAGAAGCTGTTTCGATTTAGATATTTGTTTAGATATTAAACATTTAGCTTGCAATGGAAAGTAATATTCAATCTACAGATAAAGCCAAAATGATTTTTGGAACTGCTTATAGTTTTATTCAGCAATTGGATAAAAAGTAACACTATACAAATATGTTTTATAGTTCTCCAATACAAAAATAGAGAATATGCATAGTTTAAAGCAATCGGATATTTGAGGTCTCGGATGTTCATGGAAGTACTATTTCCTCCCATAAAGTGACCCCAGAAAAGACGATGGCACAGTAGTCAATACTACCGCAATTCCCCAAAGGTACCTTACAGAATACAGAGGGGACTGTTGTACACCTAAATTCCACCGATGCAGTTTTTTAGTCCCATGAAATAAATGGTGACCCGCGTCTGTAGAGAGTGCACCCTTAAAATGGAATCCCTACACGTGGGTGGTGAAAAATAGTCAACAGAACGTTGGTGGAAGGCTTCGGTCGCGGCTGGTTACCACCCACGGGACGAAGCCATGCCGTGATGCGACCTAGTCTTGTTTCGGGATGTAGTCTGTTGTAACCGTTGTGGGAGACGAGTCTGGGCAGTTGCATCAACTCCCCAACTATCGTTCTCCCCAAATCTGTCTCCTCTACTTCGAGTGAATAGATTTCTTCTGGATCTACGTGCTCCATCTTTGGCTACACTGTCACTTCCATCAGGCGAGTTGGTGGGGAAATGGACATCGTTTCTTGATAAAAAAAAAACCGGGCACAATTCTTAACTTCCGACTGCTTTGAATTTCCTAATAGAAAAATCTAAAACCATTGCCTGATCCGAGAATTGAGCCTTGAACCGCACGCTTAGCAGCAGCGCTTATAACCAATAAACCTATGAGGCAACCGAGGCGATTTTGAATATAATAATGAGAAAAAAATAATAAAAAAAATATGATTTTTGGAAAAAATATAATCACTTTCTGATACACAACTTGCGAGTCATTTGCTGTAAAAAAGAGTTCGATTTTAATCTCCGAAGTTCATCAAATTTAAATAGTATGGATATACTCTATCAAACACAAAAAGATTCACTGAAATCGGGTCGTAATTGGCGACAATACCTGCTGGACATGCATAAAAAAAAAGTACAGGCGAATTTGGAAACCCGTCTTTTTAAAGTCAGTTATAAAAACAAAGTTTTATTCATGTTCTACACTGTCTTAAAAAACAACAATATTGACAGCCCCGGTATATTATAAAATAATTGTCTTAGGGCTACCTCGTGCCTTACCTGAGACAAAATTACAAATATGAGAAAACAAAAAGAAAATGGTTACAAACAACAAGAGAGAACAAGATACAGTAGAGAATTTAAAAGGTTTAACACTTTACCATTTTTACTATATTTTAGGAGGTTATACAGCTGAACACAGACTTCTACCGGTCAGATGACAATGTCAACGTGACGTGGAAACAATAAGCAGAATTGGCAGCGATACAGAAAGTGTTGTATGACATAAAAGAGATTTAACCGCCAACGAATCCTAGCTGATTTGTTTTCTACAAAGTGATTTTCATGGAATGGATGTGAACAATATAAATGCCCTGCATAACATTTTTTTTTGTATTTGAACCGATAACAGTTTTTCCTATGGTAATATTCGAAGAGAGAAATAAATTGAATAAATCCATATCAATACTGCGTCATTGATTTAGTAGCATAGCATAGCAACGATAGCTGTCAAGTGTGAAATCGTGGATGAATCCCGGGTCGGAAAAGAGTAATTGGGTCAATCTGTTAGGGAATTCTTAATAGTAACCCGGAGTTTACATAGAATCAAGATGTGTGCATAAAATCTCGAAGGAATTCAAGTGTCTTGCTATGTTATGTATTGTTGTCAAGGGGTTGCTATTTAAAACCTAAATCACAAGATTACATAACTTGCTGAAACCGTATACATCAGCACTATAACTAGATCATATGGCATGAGTTTCTGGTCCCTATAAGGAAAACGAGCGTTAGATAAGTGTTACATCATAGAATATTAATACTCCGTCTATTGAGCCCACCTAAGAGGAAAAACGAGAAAAATATATTAGTAATGTCTTATAGATAAACGAAAAAGATTTCGCTCTGACGACAATAGCACTCAATAAAAACGAGCTTCTATTTATTACTACAATTGGAGCTACTCAAAAGGATCCTACCAAGGCCTTCGAATCCCTGATCCATTTACATCAGTTGAAACTTTACGCTGTACGGTATACATCGATGCTATACTTCGTGATTTCCCCGGAGCACGCCGCCGATTAGGGAAAGTGAATCGCATCCAATTTTTGTCATCCACTTACATATCTGTTTTGGCTTTTTGTTAAATTGCTGTAGAGTGGTGAATGATTCACTCAGCTTTGCAATCAGTTTTTACGACAATTACTATTTGGATAGGTGCCGTAACGCCTTTTAACCATTAACATTGAAATTTCCATACTTCCATTATAATAGTATTAAGAGTTTGAGTTAGGGACTGAAATGGTTCTTGAGCTCAATTAAGGGGAACCATAAACTTCCTTCTAAATCCGTTTCTATCATTATTCTGCTTATCTCAGTAATATCGTTTCTTTATTATTTTAACTGCTGTCGTTAGCTGTTATGTAAGTTGCTATAAATTATGGAAGAAATAGACCCCCGACGGAAATAGGGTACATTATATCGCTGTCATAGATTATTTTGTATGAAGATATATGCTGACAAGTCTTTTCCTCAAGAAAGGCAATACCAAATACATAATTTTGCAACATCATATGCATTGTAACGGCATGTAATTTAACATGTCTTAGAAAATGCGCATTGCAGTTATTTTATGGGCATTTAATTAATATTATCTCCTCCTAAGAAAATTTAACTAACAAAAGTTAAGCCAGACTAGGCCTGAACTTTGGTTCCTTCCTTGAACTATTTCATGTTGAAGCAAAGAAATCTTTTGTATTTATTAAATTCTACAACGTTTATCTTATTAAATGATGGATAGTCCTTTACTTGCCTTAAAACAAGTAAACAAGTAAATCCTAATAAAACAAGTAAACCCATTACTCAAGATATACACAAGACCTGTTGCAAATCAAACTCCTACAAAAAATAATGTTTGTATAGGTTTCTGTTTGTCTAAAACCTACATTGAATTTTCTGTTAGCGGACACAACCCTCTTATTAAAGTATGTCGCCTAATATCATATCCTATGGCACTACAGTATTCGGGCACTGAGTTTATTTAGAAGATTGGCAACACTTACGTAACTCCCTCGATTTAGATGACTACGCATAGTACTTACCATAAGACTATGAGACTCCCCTTTCAACATAAAAATCACTTTGTATTCCTCACATATTTCGGCTGCTTACGACTTGCAAGACGACCACTTTTTTATTGTTGTGTCCATTTTGTAGCTATTTTAGGCTTGCCGACACAGAACTGACTATGCAAAATTTACTTTTATCTATATGATGCAATCAGATTGCTAAATTTGCTTCTTATTGAATTTCTCTATCATATTATTAGATTTTAGGTCTGAATCCTTTGAAGAAAATTAATCTTCCAGATTTGCTAATATTCTATTCAATCAAATACGTTTCGTCATAATACGACCATCTTGTCCTAAATAAGACCCCTTAGTTACCGAAAATCCCTTCATAATCTCCATATTGTGTCCACTTCATCATAACAGAATTGTTTAGTGTCAGGAACAATAGAGTATTTTACTGAATACAAACTTAGTCCTAGATACTGCTTATGGATATCACCAAGTAGCTGTTTATGTAAGCAAGCAAGCATGTCGTCTTATAAATGGATCCTTATATCAAGAGGTCGATCCCCATGATTTCCCTCGACGCGTATTGCTTCTAAACGACTCTACTACAACTTTACTGCGACTTCTTGTTCATTTTATAAAACTAAGTTTTCAACTATCTCGATGATATAGTTGGAAAATGGTCATTAGCGAAACATTGCAGGGTAAGTTTTTAACGCAGTTCTTGGCAATGTTTGTGATATGATTTGATTGTTTTTTTTTTATATGCGTATTATGCAAATTACTTGTACATAAATAAATCCAATGTTAACAATGCACCGTCTTCATAATTGAATACCCGCTTTAAATAACTTTAGTATTCCATATAAAGTTGTCAAAATGTTTACAAAATAAATTTAAACAAGGTCTCTGATACAAGAAAAGACATTTAATTATTAAACTCAAAATATATTTAGGTCACGTCTAACACAGAGTGAAACCAATCGTGGAGCTTTCCGAATAGACCTGGTGGGTTGAATCGGCCCGCAAATCGGATGGAAAGCCGATCGCATAGGCATTGCAGGAATCCTGGCGGCACGCCAAAATACATTACAAGTCGTACACGCTCCGTATACGTGTCGTTACAGCCACTGACGTAGAAATAGACGCGGTTGAGATAGTGCTGATGTGTTCCTATTGGGAGTTATTTTTTATGAATAGTCTATGGGATCCTACGTAAAGTGTGGAATATTAAAATTGCATTCAATTGAGAGAACATATATTTTTTTATTTGACCCCTGTTTTCTTCAGGGTTTCCACTAGCTAAGAGTGATTAAAGGATCATATTCAGATTGCAGAGCAGTAATATAACCGTTGTTCTAGCAAGTCAAGGGTCGGAAGTTCCAATCCAAGGCTTTCACCACTATCTTTTCAAGTCATGTGATATAGTGAAAGTAAACATCGTGAGGAAATTAGCACTCCTGAAAAGTGTTCTCGGTAGTATTTAAAGCCTTGTCAGACGCCTAAGAGGCGGTTTAATGACTTACATTAAGTTGTTCATCAACCACACGATGAGAGGGAGATTCAGATTGCGGGTGAGAAGAAATTTTATAAATAATTGATAATTCTTCAAGAAAAGTAAACGTATTCCCGAAGGATCTTGAAGATCTTTTTAGTATGAAACATAATTATTAATTATCTCATGTTACAATACCCTTCAACATGGAAGACGAGGATCACAATACCCCACAAAACATGGTTAAGGAAAGACAGGATGGCCTAATTACGACAAATTATCTATTATACGTTCCTCCCACGCCAACAGCTAACGGAAATAAGGTCGTCTGAACAATAGGAAATTAGTACCTTGCATCTGACAAATAACGGTCCAAGTCAGCTTCCTATCTTTGACGGGAACTTATTTTTGACGTAAAAGGGGGTAAACCAACAGCGCAGATTATTCGCCTCAGGCTGTTCTTGAGTTCTAAGAAACGTACACGAAGGGATTTATGGGAAAATGCTCTTTAGACAAAGATGTTAAAGGATATTTTTGCTTGTATTTCTGAATGTTATGGTAATGGCGTGGGCGGTATAGTATTACTTAATCGTATTCGTATAGATAGTTAAGTAAATGTAAATAAGTCTCGTAATGGTGTGTTTGTCCGTTTGTTTAAGTGTTCGTGGATTGACGGGAAAACTAATGTACGGTTGTGCTATTGTAGTCTTTTGCCTTACCTTCGGAGATACAGGTGTGATGCTGTGTAAGAGAGATATAAGAAGAACAAATATAAACCTGGCCACTACTTAATGTGTCAACGGCATATCATATAATACCGTGGGAGAGCCATGCGTCGGCACGAATTGGCCGGCTCGACCGGAGTGATACCACGGCCTCACAGAAAACCGGAGTGAAACAACGCTTGCGTTGTGTTTCGCCGAGTGAGTGAGTGTACCGGAGGCCCAAACCCTTTTAAAAGGCCGGCAACGCACTTGCGACTCCTCTGGGGCTGCAGGTGTCTATGTGCGGCAGTAATCGCTTACCATCAGGTGAACCGTCGGTTGCCAATTACCATAAAAAAACGTCATTGAACTAGACTGTCAAAAAGAAATAGCAATTCACCGCAACAAATCATCATCTTAGCACCACGCCTCTATTCCCCGAAGGGGTAGGCAAGAAGTATATAGTTGTACGTCCACACTTCACCAATGCTGTTATTAAGTCCCATGTAAAAAGTGGTACAATTCCAGACTCCGGACTGCTACTGACAATTTCCTAACAGGTACCTAGGACCTTATGCTCAGTAGTCGCGCTTGGAACCATTTTCGTATATAAACCTTCACTCGAAAAAAAATACTGTCCGGTGACAACTTTGCGTACAACTGACCCAGAATTTTAACAGAGTCGTACGTGTGCTGACTTAACAAATACATATCTTTGCTTGAACATATTTTTGAATAAGGTACACTCACTATGCAAGCTGCCTCATTAATTTGTTGACCATAGGCGTAGCTACGATTTCTTCCTAGGGGGGGCGGGGATTTTAAGATTATTGTAGATTTAACTTGTTATTTCTTCGTAAACAATGTTCTAGGGTGGGCCAGAAGGATTTTAGGTTCTAGGGTGGGCCTGGTCCATCTCCCCCCCCCACTCCTTGCTGCGCCTATGCTGTTGACTCGCTAATTAGCACCCACTATAGCATTGTATTGTTATAAAGTACAATTTTGTACTTTAACGAGCTATGTGACTAATCCAGTGGTCGCAAGTGCAGCTTGAAGCCTTGAGTCCGTTTCTCGGTTTCAACAGTGTTTTCTGTTAGAAAATTTTCAGTAGCAGCCTAGATTTTGCAATTGGGACCCGGTCATGGTATTCGGTATACCACCTGTAACATGGAAAATGCAGCTGTATGCTTAAAATCTGGGTGTACAACAGTATGCCTGTGCTTGATCATTTAGAGATGCAGGCGTGATATGCTATATAGTATTTATTACACAAATTGTTAAAGAAATAACATCCTTCGTAATACTCGATCGTCCGTATGTTTAATTGCATATTTTTCTGTTTTTACTATGACTAACTGCCGTGGGGGACGACTGGTTAGGGGTGTGTACCAATGTGACTTTTTCAATGTCATATGAACTTCCTTAGTTAATCAAAGACATCACTATGGAAACACATCATGTGGAATCCTGTACTTAATGGTCTGAAATCGCCAACCCGGAGTGAAATAGCGTCGATCAATGCTCGTGCTTTCTCTGTATGAAAATAGGCCTTTGCCCTACAGAGGGACAGTTATGGGCTAGCTATGTTACTAATAATTATTTTCGTGGGCTCATTTCTGCCCTTGCTTTAAGCTGCGCTTGCCACAGTTGGTCTGTGGGTGATCACCATCTTATCTTTTCGAGCAAATCCATTCCTTCTCAGTTCCGATGACAAATCAAGATCTATGACAGTCGTTACGGGTAGTCGGGAGCCTAAAATTCCGTGGTACCTCCTAACTGGCTTGTGAAGGTCAGATAGGCAGTCGCTTCATATAAAATACTGGTATTAAGCTGCAATTGGTTAGACAAGAAACCGAAAAAGGGTTGGTTTTTTTATATAATTTAACACACCTTTTTGTACAAACTGTGCAGAATTTCTGTACGAGAACCCTTTGAGAGCGTGTAACAAAGAAATGCATGATATGCATTCAACATTAAAGTTACTTACTGCTTGTAAAAGTTTATAAAGAAAACATATTAAGATCAAAAGATATATCTTTAAATTTAATAAGATAGCTTCACGCCTGTTTGACTCAAAGGGTTAGACAGAAGTACACACAGCTGTAAACCCACATATCACTACTCCTACTATTAAGTCCCACGTAATAGGTGTTGAGCCTATTGCTATCTACCGGGTACAATTCCAAATCCAGGACAGCTACTAAACATTTCTGGGAATCGAACCCGTGACTTCATGCTCTGCAGTCGCACTTGGGACCACTAGACCAACGAGGCAATTTACCTCAATGGCTACACCAATAAAAAGAGAGAAAATGGTAGGTTCCAAAATTATGAAGACCAACAAAATAAAAATTTATTAATAATTTATATTACACATCTGTCGAGGTGTTAGTCTGTAGATGATAACTTCCCGCCCGCCCTTCAGCAGTTTCCGGTTTGGCAGGGCGGGCGGTATAATCGGGAATTTACCGAACAATTCTTATTAGAAAGGAAACGTTTCCAAAGCGATGGAATCGTTTTATTAAAATATTTAATTAGTTTTCAACACTTCTATCACTTTAATGTTAATCTGCGCAGCATCGCGCTTGTATTTCGGAAAAGGGTAGGCAGAAGCAACCACAATGGTACACCTACAAATCACCAATGTCGTTATAAAGTTCGATTTAGAATTCAAAAATTTTGAATTCAAATTTAGAATTTCCGCTGCTAAAAGTGTTCTAACTTAAAGATCATTAAAAAAAAAAAACGACTTTAAGACTATACTTATATACAAGTAGAAAATTAAACAAACCATAATTTAATCTGTGTATAATTATTAAAATTAATATTCTTTGTTAATGTAGATTTTTTTCAAAAAGCTCAAAATCAATTTTTTTATTAAATTTATATGGGACCACTTCTGAGGTGTGACCTTCTAAACAAAAAAGAATCATCAAAATCAATTTATAATTGGCGGAAAAATCACGTAAAAAACAATACAGTCGAATTGAGAACCTCCTTCTTTTTGAAGTCTGTTATAAAAGGCGAAATAACACTGCCTGACCTGAATTTGAACCCAGGACATCACGCTCAGTAGTCGAGCTTGTTGGTCTCTAAACCAATAAAGCAATCCCTCACAACTATATTGACGTTATCAATTTATGTATTATCACATTTGATTGCGACATAGCGTGAATGCTGCTATAAGCTATAGCAAATAGCAGAACAGTAGAACGTATTTTGATCTGCGCTTTAAGGAAAAAATGCTCAAAAAATGCTTTTTCAATTCAACTTGAAATTTCAATGTAAATACAGATAAATCTTCGAAAAGCAACGCACGCATAGCGAAATAAACTTATATTTTTTTGTGGAAAATGAATACTGTCATGAGTAGGATTCGAACCTGCGCCTCCCGGATAAATACTCCAGTCGATCTGACCGCTAAGCCATCTCGACCTCTGCTCACTAACACGAATTCTGTTTCCAAATTTTTATTATGTCTTTTGGTGACGTCATTGCTATCTATTCAGTCCCTATACAGATGACCGAACCGAATTCTTTCCACAAAAAAATATAATTTTCATATAAATTTTATTTTTCCTTGATGTTTAAGCTCAACCTCAGTTCAATTAATGTTCACCGGTTACTACTCACGTGCATTTTTCGGGATTGCCCGACTAGTTTCGAACTCGAACGGAGCCCTTAGTCATGAGCTGAACCCGCGGCGATGTCGCGAGTCAAACAGTCAGTTTTACTCGCGACATCGCCGCGGGTTCAGCTCATGACTAAGGGCTCCGTTCGAGTTCGAAACTAGTCGGGCAATCCCGAAAAATGCACGTGAGTAGTAACCGGTGAACATTAATTGATATGAATATGTCTCACGAAAGTTTTTTTCAACCTCAGTTTGTCATCTTGTAGTAGCGCCATAAGATAATATTAAAGTTAATAAATTTACTTGTAAATTTCAAACCAACCGATGTAATCTGAACGCGAACGAATAACACCGGACGATATAATGAGTTATGAATAGCGCCCATCGTTGCGAGAGGAAATGAAATCTGGAACTTTCGATATTTACACTCGAAACACAGTTTAAATGGGGATCATGCTGTGTTTGCACAACTTGTGTTACAATTGTTCTATGCAAACAAATGTGTTCAGTAATCATGGAGGATTTCCTAGAGTTATATTGTGTTTTTATTTATGTTTGTTACTAGTTTGCTGTTGTTGGGACCCTGGGTTGTAATGGTTTGTGACACGTGCAGAAAGTTTAGACGTATTGCATTATTTTTTTATGTTATGTTAGTGGAACGGATCTGCATACCGATTCTATAGTTTAGATCATCTTTGACATCTGAGCCTAATTTTGTATCTTACTAATATTATAAATGCAAAAGTTTATGATAATGGCTGAATGTTTGTTACTCTTCCACGCAATAACTACTGCACGGATTTGGATGAAATTTGGTACACAATAGTTTTTTACCTGGATTGACCCAATTCTGAGTCCACGCAGACGAAGTCGTGGGCAGAAGCTAGTGTGTTATATATTTATTTATTTTATTGTAGGTACATATTTTTAGCTTTGGTTCAAAATTAGTGTAATCGGTAGTTTTATATATCTGCATCAATTTACCTTTAAAAAAAACATAAACACGTTGTACTATTAAATTGTGTATGATAATAGCCACATTAAAGACGATACATGAATAATGAATGTAGAATCGTTGTTGATCATAAGATAAAAGATCTTTTTTGATTCAGTCTTGTATCTTGTAGATTTAACGTCATCATATACTCACAAAAAACATACCGTGATGTCAAGACAAAATTTTCGAGTTAACTTGAAAAGATACTTATCTATTACTATCCTATTATTTTTTTCTAAGCACCTATTGAATAATAATAGACACGAACGGAGCTGGAACCTTCGACCTTTGACAGTCCGTGCTGCCGTATCGTTGTTCGCTACTATTAAATCTGGAGCTTCCTACTATACTTCATAAGTAGACGTCTGGCGTTATATAGTTAGCAATCATTTACAGTTTTACATACATACATATAGCATCACGCCTGTATTTCCCGAAGGAGTAGGCAAAGATGTACACAGTTGTACCCACATTTCACCAATGCTGTTATTAAATCCCATATAACAGGTGGTGAGCCTACTGCCATCTACCGGTACATCTCCAAACTCCGGGCTGCTGAGCATTTCCTAACAGAAAAACCCAGTAACACTTTGGCCTTCCCGGGAATCGAACCCAGGACTAGGCTCAGCAGTCGCGCTTGGGACCACTAGACCAACGAGGCAGTTACTATTTACTAACATGTATACAAAATAACATTTTGGTTGGAAAAGATACGTTTTTTATAAAAACAATATTAGGTAAGATTAAAAGTAGCTAAAATTCTACTCCAATCCAAAGGGTCGGCATGCACGAATTTCTGAGAAATTGTACAAACTGCAAAACATTCGGGAATTTAAATTCGAACGTATTGTGTTTACCTACGCCCACTCCACCCGGGCAGAGTTGATAAAACTCAATATCCGTTGTTTATTTATCCGCTTTTATATCCGGTTCTCACATCGAATTGTGATGTTAGTGATTGGATGTTTTCAGGCATTTACTTATCGTTTGTTTTGTTGATGACACGAATAACACACACATATATTTATAATGTAGAAATCGATGAGCAGACACCGCTCACAGAATCATTAAAAATTGCTTGATGCTAAATTTTGTGCCAGAATAATTCGTTAATAATGAAAAGTTTTTTATTTAGAGAATTTAGATAAGATATACTCTAGAGGGCTCATGGCTAATTAACAGCTGCACGGATCGATCGATCGAGATTAAACTGCAATTGCCACGGTCAGTCTGTGTGCCTTCCACGGACATACAAATGATGATTCAATTCCATGGATATTAAGTCGTCAGTCCTGGTTGTCAAATTAAGATATCCGTTACGGGTAGTCAGAGGCCTGAAAGTGTGACACAGTCATACCACGAGATATCGTTTTACTCAGTAACTGGGTTGTGGAGGTCAGATAGACAGTCGCTCCATGTAAAATATTGCCATTCAGCTGCATTTGGTAAGACAAGAAACCGGCTCTAACATAGTTGGAAAAGGGTTGTCTTTATTTAGTACGTGTATATTATCACAAGAGTGAAATCCAAAAAAATATACATACATACATAAACTCACGCCTTTCTCCCATCGGGGTAGGCAGAAACTATAGAACACCACCTGCCATCCTTGCATATGCCTTTTGCTTGTTCCACGTTCATAGATCTGGTCATACATGCGCGCAATCCAACACACCGTTTTGGACAGCATGGTTTGACTGGTAGCCGACCCCAATGTAATTGGGAAAACCCTAGGCAAATTGAGATAAGAAATACTCTAAAAATTTATGCCATAATCGCACACCATACATTTTGGTACTCAAATCTCACTCTCGAATCTGAACCACATGAGTGTTGCGGTTAAAAGTTACACCTCATCAATTACAACTGTTCACCGTTTGCTTTTTATGTAATCGAGTTACAGACTTAATACAAAAACACCCCACCAGAGGGCAGGCAGGTAGACCAACAAAATAATTTCAGGAAAGTTTCCTCAAAATAATTAAGCCATTGAAATGACTTCTAAATTAATTTTAGGAGTTCAGTACATTCGCTGGTGTTAAAATTCCGGTCTTTTGTTAATACCTTCATTGTGAATGAAAGCTAGGAAGGTGAGCAGATCCGACGGTTCCAACAAATTTTGAATTGAGATTTGTTTACTGGTTTGGAGGAGAAATAAGTTTAAATAAATTTTAGCGAGTTCAGATCGAAATGTTAATTGCAAACAAAAGGAGTTTTGCTTGGGGTTTATCAAGTTGTATCTGAATGTTTTGTATAGATCTCTATATCATTTTATATGATTTCAGTTGTATACCTGCATTTAATATAATACCTATTATCTTACTTTTCAAGCATACATCCTGTACAAATCTAAACTTTCCCAAACAGCAATATTTCAAGAACACATTGCACTTTCATCAAAACTGCTGCCTGACAAAACATTAAACTCGACAACACCAGTGGACCATAAAAAACGTCACTAGATAAAATACATAACCATACTAAAGATCTAAAATAGGACAAACCGAACATAATCGACGAAGTTGCTACCATAAAGCCTGTACCACGAGCCATCACCATTAATACCAGAAATGATTATACCCCTTATAATACGTTTTTAAGACAGACTGCCAGATAAAAAGGTGCGCACTCATCCAGCATCGTTCCGCTGAGTCTCTCTGAAATGTTATCGTAACGTTTATAACAGCTATCAAAAGTTAGCAACGAGATGCCGTAAAACTCATAGTAGAGGCATGGAGTTAAAGTGAGGTAAGCTTTTCGGGTAAGCATGCGTGCTTCAAAATGCTGCTTTAAATCGAGGTTAACTGACGTTTAGTTGAGAGGTAAGTGTGTTTACGTTGAGTTTGAATTGAACAAGGCAAATAATATTATTGTTCGCTACGGTGACTGCATGATTTCCATTAATAATGTTGGCAACTAAAAAGAGATTAAAATTATAGAGTGATCAAATGGCATTATTTTCTTAGATAATTTTTGGGCGTTTCGTGAGACATATTCATATTAATTATTGTTCAACGGTTATTACTCACGTGCATTCTTCGGGATTTCTCAACTAGTTTCGAATTCTAACGGAGCTCTTAGTAATAAGCTGAGCCCACTGATGTCGCGAGTCAAACCACCACTAGCCGGGCAATCCCGAAGAATGACGTGAATAATTAATGATCAAACGAACTTACCCTTACGTGAAGTTCGATCACAATTATGTGAACAGCTTCATTCGACGCGATTTTTAATGTTTACATGGTGTAGTAGCATCCCGACGCGTTAGCCTTGCACGGTTTTTATATAAAGTTTTTTTTTTTTTTTTTTTTTTTTTTTTTTTTTATTGCAATACTACCCTCTTTACATTTGCCTCAGTGTCACCACCACCATTACCTTGTCAACTGTTCCGGAATAGTTACTTCATTTAGTTTAGAGTAGGTATATATGAACATTTCACATTTTTTACTATAGGGTTGGGTAAAATATCATTAAACATGGGGCGGGTGTGAGTAAATCGCGTCGAATGAAGCTGTTCACATAATTGTGATCGAACTTCACGTAAGGGTAAGTTCGTTTGATCATTAATTATGTTTCACAGCTTCATTCTTTGCGATTTTTAATGTTTACATGGTGTAGGATGTTCAGAGATTCTACAAAAAATGTGGAAATGTTTTTAAATAGGACTTGTGTAAGAAAAACGTCAATTGTATAAATTCAATCACATATTATTAGTATTAAGAATTGACATTGCAAACTCATTAGGATTATTATTAGCGATTATTTCTTTATTATAAAACTTTGCAAACACAAATGAATTTTGAGACCAACCAGCAGTTTTTCTTATTACATCGAGACTAACACCCAATCTATTAGCCTTAGAGGTGGAAGCGTGACGAGTGCTGTGAGCACTGAACATGTTGATGTCAACTCCACTGTCATGCAATGTGTCCTTGATCCAGTGGCTCAAACGCTGAGAGGAAACCTTTGCATGTGGTTTACGATAACTAATGATTAAATGGTCGTTATTAGATACTCTTAAAGAACTAGTTTTATTTATGTAAGAT
This sequence comes from Xylocampa areola, assembly GCA_935421205.1. NCBI lineage: Eukaryota > Metazoa > Arthropoda > Insecta > Lepidoptera > Noctuidae > Xylocampa > Xylocampa areola. The sequence continues at coordinate 19,908,466 of OW285206.1, forward strand.
ACTAAACATGTCGCGGGACAAATTTCGAGACGTTCATTATAAAATGGAAGTTTTAAAATAGGTTGTAAAGAATGAGGACTAGAAGTTTTTATTAGATCCGTAATTTTTATTGTAATATCTATATCATGACAAATTGAAATGTTGCTTAACTTTATTAATGAAAAGGTTTGTACACGGTGAGCTGTAACTAAGGCCAATAAAGTAATAGTCTTTTTTGATAAGGTCTCCAATGACAGACTGTCATTAGGCCATTTTTGAGCCAAATACTCTAAAACTGCTGTCGGGTCCCATGTTAAATTGTATTTCGGTCTACAAGGTCTTAATCTAAAAATACCCTTCATAAATCTCTTGACTTTATCATCATTAACAATATTACTACCAAGCAAAATCGACAAAGCAGATTTGTAAGAGTTGATAGTGCCGTACTTGGCACCCCTATCAAATACGGTAGTCAAAAAATCTAGTACTACCGGTACCGTTGAACGTAAATGATTATAACCATGATTTCTACAGTATAATATCCAAGTTTTTATACATACATCATATTGTTTGTACGTATTTTCGGAAAGAGATGCTAACATTATTTCAACTGTTCGCGGTGACAGGTGTTGTAGAGCTTGCCGGAGAGCTCCGCGGCAACTAACGCCAGAGATTGATGAAGATTGTGGGTGACCCTGAAAGGTGATTTCAATAAGTTGACATCCGGATTGAAATATAAGGGCTTTGAACAAACAATCTTCTTAAAAATAGGAAACCAAGGCTGTGATGGCCAATTTGGAACAACGACAATGCCTTGTGCTTTATCAGATATGATCTTTTGTAACACTTTTAATATTAAGGCGAATGGTGGAAACGCGTAAAATTTTATATTTGTCCAGGAAATGGTGAATGCATCAATAGCCCATGCATCTGGGTCACTTTTCCAGGTAACGTATATGGGACATTTAGTGTTACAACGACTAGCAAATAAATCTATGTGTGGTGTACCAAAAGTGTGTATTATTTTTTGGAAAGCATATTCTGCCAACTCCCACTCAATATCATGAAACTTTTTTCGAGATAATGAATCTGCTTCATAATTATCCAAAGTGCTAATGTATGACGCAAATATAAATATTTTTCGCGCCTCGCACCATTGCCAGATATCTCTAGTTATTTTATTTAAGTGTGGGTATTGCACACTGCCCATTCTATTGATGCTTGCTATAGCCGTTATATTATCGATTCTCAACAAAATTTCGCATCTATATAAATTTTCTGCAAAAGTTTTTAACGCGAAAAAAGCTGCTTTTAGCTCCAACTCGTTTATGTGTAAACATTGCTCATCATCCTTCCAATGACCATAGGACCGTTCGTTATTACAATAAGCGCCCCAACCCGACATAGAAGCATCAGAAAATATTTCAATTTTAAATTTATTGAATCTAAAGGGAGAATAGCCAATATCTACATGATCTATCCACCATCTTAAATCTTCTTTAACTCTATTTGTGATATGTATTGCTTGATCATAAGAAGGATTGATGAGTAATGATAAATATTTTAAGCGTTCTAGTAATTTAGTGTACATCCAGGAATATTGTATAGCTGGACAGGCTGATATAAGAAGTCCAATTAAACGAGCAAAATCTCTTAATTTGCATTTCGTAAGTTTAAAAATGTTTATTATACTTTCTTTAATTCTATACTTCTTAGAATCGGGCAATGTCAATACCATATTATCAGAGTCAAAAATGAATCCTAAATATTTTGCTTGTTGAGTAGGTACTAAACATGATTTTTCATAGTTTATTATGAAACCGAGACTTTTCAGTAAGTTTTTAGTATATATAATATTATTTTTACATAACTCATAGGAATTGGCTATAAGAAAAATATCATCAAGATATTGGACTGTAGTAATGCAATTTAAACGTAAATACTTCATTATAGGTTTCAATATCTTCGTAAATACGTAGGGTGCAGTACATAGACCGAAAGGTAGGCAATTAAATTCATAAAGATCACCATACTCAAAACGCAAGTATTTTCTTTGTTTTGGATGAATCGGTACTAAAAAATATGCATCTTTGAGATCTATAGATGCCATAAAACAATTTTTAGTAATTAACTTTGACGCAGTACGGTAATCTTCCATTTTGAAATGTTGGGTGTTTATGAATTTATTTAGACGTTTTAAGTTTAATATAAAACGTTTGTCACCATTAGGTTTTGGAACTAAAAAGATGCTCGACAAAAATTCTCCATCGACATGTTCGCATTTAGATATTGCACCAATTTTCAAAAGTTTATCAATGGATTTCAAGAATTCCGTATGATCTTCGGCAGATTGAACATTAATAATAGGATGGCTACTATAAACCGGAATTGACACAAAAGGTATGATATATCCTTTAATCCAGGACAGAATGGTGGGATCTTTGGTAATAACGTGCCATTTATGAATAAATAACTGGAGTCGGCCGGCGTACTGTACCTCTTGTTCAGCGTCTACTTCTTGCAGCTCCTCCGCGGTGGTGAACGCTCCCGGACGCGCTGCTGGCTCTGCTGCTGACGGCCCCTCGTCGAGCGCTGGCTGTACTGGGGACGATCTACGTCGGCTCGACCTGGCGGAGGCTTGCGATACGAACTTTTGGAGTTTAAATTATTTTTCTGTTGATTTTTGTTTTTAATAAATCTATTTTTATCAAAAATTACTTGTTTTGCTGTTATTTTTAATCCCTCTCCGGTCTTTTGGATATTTTTGGCTGATTTAATTTGCTCATTAAGGTTTTCACCGAATAAAAATTGATTTCTTGTCGTATTGACCAACGTCTCCTTCAGTTCCGGCTTGACAGCCGAGATTACAAAATTTCTTCTAGTCTTGGTATGTAAGTAATGAGAGTCACATAGTAAACGACAAGCATCGCTGAGAGGCTTCAAAACCTTTTCAGTGGTTTCTTTTGCAATTAAAAGTTCAGTTGCTTGAGATAGTGCCGCTATCGCGATACCGAGTTGTTGCTGCCTTTGTTGCAAGCTAGCATCCCGCTTGACGATGAAATCGGTCAAAGCCGCCTTCGTCTCTGGGTTGAGGATGGGAGCGACGAGCAAATCACAATTCGCGGGTACTAAGTAATTTTGGTTAATGCTAACCTTGGCATCTTTCGATATGCCATTGGATAAAACTTCCTGCCATCTTGAGGCGATTTCGTTGTGGATATTTTTTCCCAACGCTGTCTTGGCTTTTGGAGCTTCGCCGAGGAGGCTCAAAATTTCTTCGTTCAATTCCACATCACTCGTCTCCGCCGACGCTGACTCGGGCACCGCGAGAAGCTCTGGGGCGGGCTGTATGGCCTGCTCCAGTTCCGGTGGTGGCGTGTCCGGCCGCGACCTTAAGCTTTGCTCTTCGCATTCGGCAGTGCAAGATGTGTGCGAGCCTGCGATTGAAGGGCATTCGATTAATATCTGGTCAACAGAAGTTTGCGTAACAGAGACAACTCCAAGTGTATTTAGTTGCTCGCATCACTTATTCGATTGCCTTTTGTTCATTTATAGACGACAGAGACGACCCGGTATGGAAGCTCGCATCGCATGAACATAATAATTACGGAAAAATATACGCGTGACAGCAACAACTCAATTATAGCAGTGCGCATCACATTCAACCGTTACTTTTGAATCTTTTATGGTAATTTATTAATATTATTATCAATGTACTTACGTGATGATTCGTCTTCAGAAGACGATGAGGATGTATACACTATTAAGCGTCTCGGTTTTTTATTTAATTTTTCTTCTAGTTTCCTTATTTTTCCCCTTAATTTTTCATCTTGATTTTTACATTTCCTTTTATTATTCCCCATACTGACTTTTATTGAACACTAAGAATGAAGACTAGACGTGCGAAGGCTCTGAGCACGGAACACAGAATGAAGTAACTATTCCGGAACAGTTGACAAGGTAATGGTGGTGGTGACACTGAGGCAAATGTAAAGAGGGACGTATTGCAATAAAAAAAAAAAAAAAAAAAAAAAAAAATTATATAAAAACCGTGCAAGGCTAACGCGTCGGGATGCTACTACACCATGTAAACATTAAAAATCGCAAAGAATGAAGCTGTGAAACATAATAACTGTTGAACAATAATTAATTAATATTTGGGCATTTTACCCAATTCATATTTAATTTCTAATATTATGATAGTTTTACTTATACCAGTCTTATAGTAGATATTGTAGCTATTAACGAAACTAATTCTGCAATCCATATATTACTTTTGACGTTATCCGGAGTAGGAATCGGATAACCTTCAACCTTCATCGCCGGTAAATGGACATAATTTTTGCTCGTTAATAAGAACAGGTCCGAAAAGTGATCATAATATTCTCATGATAAAACGTAAGCATTCCTAGTTTAGCTTCTATTAATGCCTCTATAGCGAAAGTATGAGTATCGACTATTATAGATTCAATTAGGAAGTTAATGGTTGTTTTGCTTTCCTCATACAGTATCAATTAGTTGAGAGTTTTGTTCAGTCCTTAGAGGGTATCATTGCGACCAACATACATTAAAGTGTAATTAACATTGTGTTTAGAAGTTTGTTGGGTTCACTTTTTTGGCTGAGAGCATCATCAGAAAATTCAGGAAATGGTTTTGAAGAGACATTTATTTAACTGCCTTGTCCTAGTTTACTACCTCGATGGTTATCTAGGTAGTATAAGGTATAATCAGGGTTGATTAACTATAACCAAGTTTTTAATACCAATAAATACTTTGAAACTCCCACGGGGCCGTTAGTCATAATTTTTATTATAATAATTAGTTTAAATGTCCTAAACACATAATTTGTATTATGCTTTCAAGAAGATACACAATCATACATTGAAAAGCTTATATTGACTCCTAAGCGGAGTGTAAATCCCACTGCTATGAAACAATCAGAAGTATGAATTTTCTTTCAAAGCAATTAATTTGCGAATTGAGCAGCTAATAAAAACGCAAACATAACAAAAACTCAAATGTGTATTCAAAATATAAAGTAAAAAGAAAATGAAAACGACGCTGAAACATATAGCCACAGTCACACCCATATTAGTAAAACTGCATTTAACAATTGAAAACAATAAAAATATTGTGCGGTATCTTCACGCTGTTACAATGCGGTATTGGCGTGTTGCCAGCCGACGGCAATTAACGACAATATCGCTACACCGCGCCCCCAATCAAAACTAGTTATTGTTAAAACCGAGAATAATAAACACTGTTGCAAAATTGTAGCCGACACTTGACTTGATAAATGGGAAATGGTAACAAGGAAATGCGAAACAATTCACAAGTAACTATATTGTTAGGGCTGCAGTAGAACTACGCTTTCTACAGTAAGGGCGCAAAGTTTGAGTACCGCATTGGAAATAGAATTAAGGCATACTACTCGTGACATTAGTTTGTGAAGAAAATATTTCGTTATGGGTACATGTGTTTCATAAACTTTCTTAACTTCGAATGTTTGACTGAATGAATATTCCCTAGATGGGCACTATTGTCTTTTAGAATAGCTGAACTGAATAATAATGGTTTTAGAGATATATGTAAATGAATAATGTTTCGGTTAATAGAAAAGAACCTAAAATACTACCTTGTGGTACACCACACCATTTCCTCAAACAAAACTAAATTTTGTGCCAAAAAGTATGCAACCATGAAAGCCAAAGTCTAGGTTTATTTTTACAACCCAATTTACAGAGCGGAAAATTCCTTCATACTAATAAAAATTAAACGTGCGAAAATAATTGCTTCCAAAATCCCTGTTTGGTTAGTATTTTTCAGTAGAGCGAAAAGTCTGATATTTTCATGATGTGGTTTAAAAACACTTCTTTGGAATAAAATTATACGAAGCCAAAATTGAGATGAAATATAGTACGTACTCACAGAGTAAAAATATAAACTCAATCTTAGTAAAGTCAACATTTATAATATATATATGTATGGTAGCTCCCAATAGAATAATATTCTTATTTTTAATTCAAACGTTCCTTCGTGCCCCTGCCCTTATTCCAATTTATTTGGCGTCGGCGCAGCATGTTTTTTACTTCCATACATCAGCCGTCAACTAAATAGTCACTCACTTGGTTCACAAAATTTAAGGGAAAAAAAACTAGCAGCGGCACCAACTTATCAAACTTACGGACGCAAAAAAGTTCTAAAGTCTGGTATCTAAACGCCGCATTTATTAGTTTTTTTAAAGAAAATGTATTGCCATGACTCAGCTCCGAAGCCAACCAGAAAAGATAAAGCAAACGACGATATTACCCGAAGCTCATCCAAAGAGGAATGGTCGTCTTCATAATGGAATAATTTAAATTATATACCGTCAAAACCTCAGAGGAAGCTGCAATAAAACACAATGAAGATATCTCGTCTTCGGCTTAATCCCGAGGTAGGCCGTGAATTTATAAGCGCTGAATTTGCGCTCTGGCCGGTTGGTGCGCAAAATTCTTGGATAATGTCGTTTCTGGACGGATTTGCTCTTGCATATTTTTATCCGGCGATTCGACAAAAGCAGAAAATATTTACGAAATTTCAGGAATCTTCGTTTAAGTTAGAGTGAATTCTTTGGTTTTAGATTCAGGGCAAGGTAACCTGGTATTGAACCTTCCAAAAATAAGGTTGAGCTACTACTCTTTAAGTGAATAAAATATCCACAATCCTAATCCCTGGCCCAAATTCTGAAGAAGTACCAAAATTCACTTCTAACTCTAAAACGAGGAAACAAAACAGCAATCGAATTCAATATAGAGAACCGCATAATCCCGTTGAAGTGAAAAGCTGAACTGCTGGCGACCAGCCAACGGTCGAACGGGACTCAATTAGTGACGTAATAGCCTACGTAGCTCATATTGATTTTCGTATTATTGAAACTACACATTATCACCATAATATTGGAGTGCAGGTGAATAATATAATTTGCGATCTGTTGAAGCATGGCACGTCATGTAGTTGCCTAGCGCGAGATTTTTTTGACCTAGAATATTGTTGGTCCCTGATATTGGTACCTTATCCTGATTGATATTTTGTAAACAATAGCAAAACATTTGAATACTCTATCCATTTCAGTATAAAATAATGCGTCCCAGGCTTATGAAACTGCCATTTATTATTTACATCTTTGAAAATACTAGTAGGACAAATTGACTAGCTCTGCTCTACCAAAAAGTTAGTTTAACCCTAAACAATACCACTTTCAACTACACAAAATAACCCCAGTAAGTTGCAACGCTAATCCCCGATGCCTCAAGCCCAATTTGCCCCAAATAACGGGCAGGTGTGCAAACAATGATATTTCACACGATATTATGGTCTAATTTCGTAAACAAACGCCGCTGGTTATTAGAACGGAGTTTGTTTTAGATAAATAAGGCCTGTTTTAATAGCTACCCTAATTTATGCCAATCTAGTTCATTTGAATACTAACAATTACTGTGTAATTAACAATCAATTAAGCTAGGTAATTTGGCGTGTGATTTCCATCAAAAACTATTATGGCACGAGGATATGCAGTATCATTCAACAAATTGTCACTATCTGATTTGTTTGGGATTATTTCAATTTACTGTTCTATTTTGTTTCAATTCGAATATCTTCATTGCGCTCATCCCCCTCTTAGATCTACGAATGTATCTTAAATGTTTACGAGATCACTTAAATATCAAAATATCTCGTTGGTACTGACTATTTCATCATTTTCTTTATTGACCCAAATTCAATTATTTTCTAGCCATATTAATATTACAATATTAAATGGAAAAAGAATACGGTCGCGAACAGGATTCGAACCTGCGCCTCCCGGATAGATACTCCAGGCGCTCTGACCAACTAAGCCATCTCGACCTCTGCTCACCACCGCGAATTCTTCTTCCATATTTTAACACGTCTTATGGCGACGTCCATTCGCGACCGTATTCTTTTTCCATTTAATATTGTAACTTTAGAGTTCGCTAAGCATGCGTTAATGCTTTTTCAAAGACATATCTTAAATCATATTAATATTGTCTTGTTGTCGCTTTCGTCAGGTTCTCTGTCACAGCGGTAGGTTAAGGGAAAGATTTTTACTTTGCTATAGGTATAACAGGTATTATCCGGTGGTCTTCAAGGCTCGACTGAACAGGTTTCTGCTACGCATAGTTGTTCTATAGTCGATCACACCATCGCTTAACATAAGGTGATGTCGAACGCAAGCTATTACGAATAAAATATACAGCCAAGTAGGACGCGCACCCGTATAGAATATAATTTTGAGTATTTTTCTTTACACACACACAGAACGAAAAATAGACGGACGGACTACGAAATCGAATAAATATATAAAAATCTAGTGTCACAGTTTTTGTTATCTAACTCCTCCGAAACAGCTTGACCGATTTTTATGTTTTTTTTGTGTATATTGGTAGGTCTGAGAACAGGTCTTAGGCAATTTTTTATACCCCTAGGTGATAAGGGCCCTATCCAGAAAATTTATATGGCAAGACAACGTTTGCGGGGCACAGCTAGTTAATATATAAATGTTTCATATTTTCTTGTGAGGCAAGAACTCTAATACCAAAAAATACGTTGAACAAAACACACCGAAGTTATTTTGTACTAACATAAACTTCCTATCAAACCCGTAAATTCTGCCATTTCACCCTCGACGCAGATTGCACATATATTAAAAGAAACTTCATTAACCATTGAGAGCCAATAACATGGCGGAACGAATTCTCCCTTCTTTCTTAACTACCGTAATGAAAATGTACTGCCCCTTAGTTCGATAATGGTTTAGTTTGTTCCTTTAATGGCTTTCCTTTCGTCTATTTTTGCGTTGTTCAAATTTTAGGCGAGAGGAACTGTTTAACTTGGTTTGAATAACAAATTCTTTAATTGGTAGCTACTATGTAACGTAAAATGCGATAACGCTAAAAGATATTGTTAATTACATAATGGAAAAAATATACTATTACAAAGGCATTGAAATTTCCAGAACGAGACAAGTTTTTTGTAAAATCTACCCTAAGGCGGTTGACAAAGCTGAAGTTAAACCGGTAACTACTTTGGCTTCTTTCATAATTATGTATAAAATCATCATGAACGTCGTATCGGACTGCGCGAGGAAAACAACACAGTTCTCAACTAACATTTATTGGGATTCCGGGATAGCAGTTGCATTTACTTGTGACTATTATTGGCCTCATATATAATTATATTTTTTGCCATGTAATGCCTGACTAAGCTACCGTGTCGATGTTCAATTCTTCCTTATATTCATCTTAGAGAGCCGCCTGGCGTTATTTATTTAGCAATCATTTACAGATTTACTAAATTGTAAGGCACGAGCTTAATCACCACGCTAACTCACTGCGGGTTGGTGATTTCAGACTACCAAGTCCAGGTTTCCTCATGATGTTTTCCTTCACCGTGTTTCCATACTATGTTTTGTATTCTACTAAGCCAGCATCATAGAAGATAGCTTAGTTGTTAAGAGCGCTTGGAGTATTTATCCGGAAGGCATAGGTTCGAATCTTGCACACGATAGAATTTATTTTTCCAAAAAAAAGCTTTAGTGCTCGCTACGCATGCTTTAATGCGTTTGGAAGATTTATTTCTTTGTTTATTTTATTTTTAAAGCGTAATACGTTATACAGATAAATCTTCGAAAAGCATTAACGCATGTATAGCGAAGTCTAAAGTTATACATTTTTGTGGAAAGAAAATTTTATTTATCTGGGAGGCGCAGGTTCGCGTCCTGCTCACGACCGTATTTTTCTATTTGCACAAAAAATTATAACTTCATGATACGTAATTCTTCTACCTCATAATAATTAACCTACATTTTCAGGACATGTCTACCATACTCTCCACCAACCCAAACAAAACAAGGATACTCCATTATGTGCCATTAACTTTGACTAACACATGCAACCCGTCACAGCGTATCCAAAAGTCGGCACAAATCCTGGTTCTTCGAGGTTTTTGTGACGTCATGCCCGGGTTCTGTCATGGCGAGTCGTACCCACGTCAAGCTTGTTACGAATCGGACGCGCGTTGATTTTTTTATGTGTTTCTTGTGTTTCTCTTGTTGATTACTGTGTTTGTGTGAGTGGATCTTGTTCGCTTGTTAAAAGTGCAATAATTTTACGATATCAATGGTATGCGAGTTGTACTGTTAGCGGTAATACTCCTCCCGACTGTATTCCGGCCACGGCGGCCTATCTCCATGGAGATTAGCCAAGTACGCAGGAGATATTATAGTGCACAAGTGTATGCGCAAACACAGGTGCACTCCTTCTTCCTTCACTCTCATTCCGATGGGATGGCAATCCGACACAACCGGAGAGAGATCAGGCGCAGGACCGACGGCTTTACGTGTTCTCCGAAGCGGTACCACGTGGGTATTTATAAAGGTACTGAAACATGGTCACATAATTGGTCACTAAACAGAAAGAAAATGTTGTTTCCCAAGGTTTATAGAAAATACAAAGATGCCATTTCATTTATTCACCGACGCGTGGGAGTGCATGGATGGAAAACCTGTGGCAAGGGAGGAAATTATTGACATATTGGATATTTGACCTGTCCTAAGAGAAATAAATAAAATAAATTGGAACAAGCAAGTCATGCTTTCCTTAAACATTTATTTACTTAAATAATATTATATTATATTTTAGGAGACCCTATTTTTAAAGAAGAAAAGAAAGAAAGAAAAAGTTTTTATTTTCACGCGCCATCGGACGCACACACTTATATCTATACAATTTTATATATACACTTTATAAACCTTTGTTTTAACTCAAACCTAATTAATTTAATAATAACAAAAGACATTTTATTATTATGTATACCCATAATTTTGTAAGTCTATTAAAGTAAATTAAAAACAATATTTAGTCTATGGGTCAAACCCTACATTAACATAACCTAACCTAAGAGTTCACAGATGTCACACTGCAAAAACAAAACTTTTTATTTGTTGTTATTTTTGTTGCCATCTTTGACTTTCGTGATAAAACAGTTTAAAGATTTCTTTTTTATTTAACATGGAGCTGGCTGTTGTGCGTCCTATGTGCGTAAAAACGAAGGTATTTGCTCAGCATAATGCTGCGGCTTCGGACGGACCTAATGCCAAACAGCGCTGATTTTCAGCAAAAACCTTTTTCAATTAACCAAGCATAAATATAGTTTATATTAAAGGTTAAATTTAAAAAAAAACCTTGTCTTAATAGTTATTTCTCCATCATAATATAACATAACATAGCATCACGCTTGTATTCCCCGAAGGGGTAGGCAGAGGTGTACACAGTTGTAAACCCATATTTCATCAATGATTAAGTCCCATGTAATAGGTGGTGAGCCTATTGCGATCTACCAATGCACGTAAATTGGTTGGTGAATATGGTTTATATGAAATAAAAACCTTTGACTTTTACTTTGACTTACCGGGCACAGTTCCAAACTCCGAGCTGCTACTGAGAATTTTATAGCAGAAAAACTCAATACCACTCTGCCCGACCCGGGAATCGAACACAAGACCTCAAGCTCAGCAGTCGCGCTTGGGACCCCTAGACCAACGAGGCAGTTCTCCTCCATCACTATGTTATATCTCACATTTCATGACAAATATAACACTTACCGATCTACGAATCAAATCTGTGATCTCACCGCTCCTCGCCACAGATGCAGCTGTTTATTCTGGTGAGGTTTTTAAAGGGGGAAGCCAATGCTGTGTGTCGTCACGTGGAATTAATACGATTAAACTCAGTAAGCTCAGTGGGCATTGCTCCACAAAAAGGAGTCAAGCGTTATTAACAGGCAGCATTTAGTACATCTAGTTTCTGGACTATAGATGGTCATATTAAAGCCTGTTTGCACTGAAAGATTATGAAGAGACACATCATTTTCACCAATATTTTACTGAGCCGAATGTCGCAGTTGTGGTGAGCAATTTTAGAGAAATAATTCCATACTCCAGGCTAAAGGGGACTAGTGGCTAAGTAACAGCCGCACAGATCGAACGATCGAGGTTAAGCTGCGCTTGCCGCGGTCGGTCTGTGGATGGGTGACCATCATTTCATACCGAGACCCCTCCGTGCCTCGATTAAGAATCTTGACAGCCGCTACGGGTAGTCAGAGGTCTGAAAGTCTGACAACCAGTCATACCCAGGGATATCGTGTTACCCAGTAACTGGGTTGTGGAGGTCAGATAGGCAGTCGCTCAATGTAAAATACTGGTATTAAGCTGCATCCGGTTTGATTGGAAGCCGACCCCAATGTAATTGGGAAAAGGCTAGGCAGATTATAATTCAATACTCCATGCAGTTACTGAAAATTTCTTAACAGAAAAGCCTGTTTGTGGTTAAAAAGATAGCGTTCTAGGTTTTCCATCGATTTTCTCTTGAGCGGCAAATTAAGTTCTTAAGCCACCACTCTAAAGGGTATGATGCCTTAGATAAGTTCTAAGAAATAAACCTGCTGTTATCTGAATTTATTTAGGGTCGGCGGAGCATGTGTATATCTGGCATGTTGCTAAAGTTTTGGCTATGTTTTATGAACGGCCGCCTGCCTGACGTCAACCCTCTTTGAGACTGCTGTTGTTGGTGGTAACCGCCACCGATACGGTCTCCTATTTAGCTATATCACACCAAATGTTATCCATGCGCCAGGTTCTGATGTTATCCTACTATCACACTCCACTAACTGGGCTTTATTAAACGGGCTACAATCTGTACAAATACTTTACAAATATTTTATCTAGTCTATAAAGCACCTTTTTTAGGCAATCATGTAAAAAAAGGACGCCTTTCGTGGGTTCAATTGACATAGGAAAAAAATATTTGTATGAACTACAGATAATAATTGCATAATGTAAACACACGTCTTCTTCTTTTCTTCCTGCCCTGGTCCCAAGTTATTTGGGGTCGGCGCAATATGTTATTCTCTTCCATTCTCCTCTGTCAGTCGTCAGGTTATCGTTTACTCCCTTTTCATTCATATCATCCCTCACACCCTCCATCCCTCTTTTCTTTGGACTCCCTCGCACGTACCAACAAGAAATAAACTTATGTATCGCAAGAAATAAACCGTATCGGACGTATAGTTTTTGTACATAATTTTATTCCTAATTTTAAACCTAAAGGTTGATTGGCATAGAATCTCACGTTACGAATTACAGCCATAATACATGAAAAATACCGAATCAGCGACGCTTTTTAAAACCAAAATATATTTAAGATATAACAGCACATCATAGAGTATTATATATAAACCACGTCCCAAGTGAATAGTTTACATTTTAAAGCTGTAAAAACGTCGTAAAAACTGACAGAGATAAAACGTCAGGGAAAAGCTGTAAAACTAAACTGAAAAGGAGAAAGTATCTGTAAAAATAACAACTGCTTTTCAAGAAAGTTTAGAAATAAAAATGGATGAAATATTTCTAATATTACTTGATCTATATACCTGCTATCTTTAGTCGTGGTTGTCGAGTGGTTACGGTTTCTTGCGTAACGGGTCTTGTATTCAATACTGGCTTGTACCATTGTGACTAGAGTTCCTTGCTTTATAGTAACATGCTGTATAATCCAATCCTAATAATATCATAAATGCGAAAGATTGTAAGGATGGATGGATGGATGTGTGTTACTCTTCCACGCAATAGCTACTGAACGGATCTGGATGAAATTTCGCACACAGATAGCTTATAACCTGGATAAACACATAAGATATTTATTGGTATGTGCACAATTCTGAAAGGCGTAACAATATTAGATATTGTTACGCCTCAATATTAATATCTGAAAGTAGCTAGATATTGTACATATTTGCATCCAAGTTGACTTATATCCACAGTAAAGAAAATTAAATAACATATTCACAAAATCTTCATCAACAAACAAGTTATAAAGTGTCAACCGTCATAAAAATATTTGGCTTGCAAGCAAAATGTGACAATAATGAGAAGTTAGAGCCAACATTTATATAACGTCGAGTAAGCTTCGTGAACCCGTGTCAACGGTATAATGCGCTGAATACACGTCTGAGGTCCATGGCAGACCTGCTGGTGTAAGGGATGAACTGTAGCGGTTTGTGTGTTCAAGAAAAATTATGGCCTTAAGACGTTTAATAAATTATACTAACCTTGTACCTTTTTAACTGGCTTGAAAATCAAATTAATAAAAAAATTAAAAAGCACGCCTGCCACTTCTCAAATCTGACTAGCTTATGTTACTCGGGACAATGTAAGGTTTCTAACGGTACCCCATATATCGAAATCAGTTCAGGTATTTAGAAGTTATAGTGGAATAAAGAAACTGACATACATACATACATACATGAACTCTAAAAACATAACACTCCTTTTTTTTGAGGCAGTCGTGTAAAAAGAGGGTTTGTATTCGACCCGTATTTATATGTTTGTCCGCTTTTTTCTCAAAAACGACTGATCCGAATTGGGTGAGGTTTTCGTTGTTTAAATACACATTTTTCAGGTAAGGTTTTAGTATGTATAATATATAAGGATCTGATAAAGATCTTCGGAGGTAGACAATAGAACTCTACGATAACTAACAGCAAATAGTCCGCGATTTATGCTGCGGTCGTATGTCTATGTATTGTTTTCACCATTTCATTGACTGCGGTTCTTATTTCTTTTTTCTTTTTTTCTAGTGTGGAAATACTATCGTCGACGTTGTGCCTTCTAACGACTTTAAAAACCGCACTGTCCTTCAGTAATCACGAAGATTGGTTACTGGACCAAACATATTATTGTGTGTGTGTGTGTGTGTGTGTGTAAATGAATTGTGTAAGTAGCCAATAAATTTGCCTACAAATATAGATTTAAGACACGGATTTGAAAAAAAAAACGGATGTAACCTATTACTGTGTGTGTGTGTGTGTGTGTAAATGAATTGTGTAAGTAGCCAATAAATTTGCCTACAAATATAGCTTTAAGACACGGATCTGAAAAAAATACGGATGTAACCTTGCCTTGTCATAAGCGAAGTATAGATAACGCACACACGCGCGCAGCGTATTGGCGCCGAGTGGATGAATTTAAGTATTTGTATGCGTTTAGCTCGTGTATGACAAGCGAAATTGGATGACTAGGCATGCTTCTCACATGTCGAACACAACGCCCCGTCCGTATTTTTTTAAGGTCCGTATTTTTAAACTATGAAAATATAATTAATTTTATTCGTCTTATTAAATTGAATTATTGCAAATTTTCACATGTCACTTGGGGGCTAAATAGAAGGGCTATATTTATGTATCATGTAACACCTAATGTACTCTATTTATATGAAATAAAGAATCATTTATTCATTCATTCATAATCTTTACCGGCTCCCGGAATCTTTTGTTGATATCTGTGCAATTCCAGAATAAATTACATCCTTTTTTCTTTTCAATTAATTTACATTTGATTGTCAATATTTTTATCAAAAGAAATATTTTTCTTTCATTCAACACTCTTAAAAATAAATACAGCATCACTCTTGTATTCCCCGAAGGTATAGGCAGAGGTGTTCACAACAATAGTTGCACACCCACATTTTACCCGTGCTGTTATTATGTCCCATGTAATAGGTGGTGAGCCTATTGGCATCAATTGGGCACAATTCCAAACTTCGAGCTGCTATTGAGAATTTACTAAAATGTATATTTTATTGATACAAAAAATCATTATCAGCGATATTTATAATATATTGAGGTATTCATCTAATTGAGTGGTAGATAGAATTCGATTACTTACTAAAACGAAAACCCATTATCACTTTGCCTAACCCAGGAATTGAACCCACGACCTTAAAGTGGCCTTTACGACTAGTTTACCAATCCATCCTACTTAAATGTCAATGCCAAACTTAAATAAGGAGGTAATAGTACAAATAAATCAGTTTCTACGTCACGTACTTTTCAATGTTTCTATGATAAATAATAATTAATATATGCGTTACATGGCCTCAACATCTAGTAAAAATCATTATAATAATTAATTAATACCTTGTTAGCTACGCTGAAATCGTAGCGGTCTGGCCTACGTCGTAGCACTCGTAGCAAGGACTACATAAAAATAGATGAAATCTACAAGGTTGAAATAATACTAAAAATATAAATTTACAATATCCTTTGTTTTAAACGAATACTGCCCTACAAAATACGAATCAAAAACTTTCTCTATTACTATGACACAAAAATCAAATTTTATACCCTCAGGCTTTACGACTCGGCTAGTATCACCCTATCTTAACTAAAATTACTAAGGAAATGATTACCAGTGATATAAAATTTCACATAACACCCGCACCTTGAAATGCATAAAAATGTTTTGCAAAATCATCTTAAGTATGCATCGCCGAAATGTTTGTACGCGCATAACTTCCGAACGACTTCACCAAATTGGATAATTCTTTTTTTTTGTTCGTTATTGTCAAACAACCGTTTCACCGTGGGAGAGCCATGCTTCGGCACGAATGGGCCGGCTCGACCGGATTGATACCACGGCCTCACAGAAAACCGGCGTGAAACAACGCTTGCGTTGTGTTTCGCCGAGTGATTGAGGGTACCGGAGGCCCAAAACCTTTAAAAGGCCGGCAACGCACTTGCGACTCCTCTGGGGTTGCGGGTGTCCATGGGTGGCGGTAATCGCTTACCATCAGGCGAGCCGTCTGCTCGGTTGCCCCGTATACCATAAAAAACAAAAAAAAAAAAAACTTGTATAAAAGAATATTTTTAAAAAATGCAGTTCGATTTTCGCTGCGTCAGCTAGTTTCATATAAAGTTAGTTAAAGGGCGAATAAAAAACCCACACATTTAATGTAGTATCTTTTGTTTGTTTATCCCGCCCTAACTTAGACCACATTAAACTGGATTTTCTTATATTCCACTGTTATTTTAGCTCCGGTGTAAAAATATTATGTTTTGTGTCATCGGCAGAGCTTCAAAAATAACGGCTAAACAAAATTTACTCATGAATACAAAATATTACTTGACTTCACTTGAATTTTAACGAGATTATATATATTATTTTTTTCAAGGCTGGATTTGATGGATTTCTTACGTTCAAGGTTTTAGTAAAACAACAACAATAGCGCAAATCAGTAACAACCTAGTAGTACGAACTGATAAGTCTCAGGTTCAATTTTTTAACTGTCTCGTTGGTCTAGTAGTCTCAAACGCGACTGCTGAGCATGAGGTCTCGGGTTTGATTCCCGGGTCGGGCAAAGTGTTATTGAGTTTTTCTGTTAGAAAATTCTCAGTAGCAGCCAGAGTTTGGAATTGGGCCCGGTAGTTGGCAATAGGCTCATCCCCTATTACATGGGACTTAATAACAGCATTGGTGAAATGTGGGTGTACAACTGTGTACACCTCTGCCTACCCCTTCGGGGAATACAGGCGTGCTGCTATGCATGTAATTTTTTTTTGCTAAGTATCAATTTCTAACTTCACGCTGCAACTGAGAATAGCCTAACAGAGAAACTCAATAACATTTTGCCCAAACTGGGAATCGATCCTCAGGCCTCACAATCAGCAACGGCGCTTGTTACCACTACCACATAACCAACGCATATCCCACTGCAGGGCAAGGGCCTCTTCTCATACCTAGAAGACTCGAGCATTGATCACCACGCTGGCTCACTGCGGGGCGATTTCAAACCATTTAGTCCTCACGATGTTTTCCTTCACCGTATGTCTGTGATATCTCAGATTAACTAAAAAAGAACATATGATATTGAAAATGTCAAAGATTTGAACCTACAATCAGTGACTCGAGAAGCGAGCCTTTAACCAATCGGCCGCCACGACATAACAATTTCATCAAGACCTTTTTTTTGTAAATACATTTACGCACAGCACCCGACAAAATTTACCACCACAATTTTTATATATAACTCTATAAATATAGATATATTTAAATCGTGCTTACACGGTTTGTGCTAAGCTGGTCACGATTTATGACCTTACAACCAGATACCAAAGTTGGTTCGAAATAAACGCTCATATATCATTTGGTTTATTTTATATATCCACGTTCCACGATTGGGAATGGCAATTTAATTTCCTTGTTAAATGTATATTTCGTTCTGTAAATAATGTCATATAAACTAGTGCATAATAATATTTTACGAGTAGAATGCGACTAGAAATTAAAAAGTGTCGTGGTGGCCGAGTGGTTACGGGCCCGCCTCCTGAGCCACAGATTGTGGGTTCAAACCTGGCATACCACTGTGACTTTTTCAATATCATATGTACTTTCTTAGTTAATCTAAGACATCACTCACAGACATACGGTGAAGGAAAACATCGTGAAACCTGAACTTGGTAGTCTGAAATCGCCAACCCGCAGTGACCTAGCGTGGTGATTAAGCCTATGCCTTCCCTGTATGAGAAGAGGCCCTTGCCCTGCAGTGGGACAGTTATGGCCTGGTTATTTTTAGAATGCGAAAATTTTCGTGTAAAAATGCTAATGTTCGTCTTTAGTTTATGCTTGGTTACGTCGTTCCTTAAACCTCTTAAATAAAACACAGAAATTGTTTCTACCTATGTCCGCTATAGACTTTGAAATCATCCAACCGATGTGCCCCAAACTGGTTTCGAAAGTTCGAAAGGGAATGTTTTTTTTTGGACCTAACCTCCTTCCGTTATCCCATAGAGATTAGATCTGCGTAACCGAACAATAGCTATGGCGAGACAATTTGATGCCTCCAGCCAGCGTATATTTTTATAAACTACAAACTAAGCAACACAGCACTAAGGGCGTCCCCTGCGGGACACGAGCCTCGGCTTAGGGCGTTACTGGGGGGACAACTAGGGACTAGCTGGGTCAGATCAGTTTCCTTATTATTAAGGGTAAAATTTAAAGCTCGGCGCGGGCCGGCTCGAGCAAGGGTCGCGGCGGACTTGATGAGATATTTCGCGACGGATGGGGAAATGTAATGGAAAATGCGAAGATGGTTTAAGACCACCAAAATAATGTATCCGCTAGTGTATTAAAGAACGCTACATAGGACTGTTCCAAGTCTTCTAGAAAATAGATTATACATTAAATGGAAATGAAATTAATTTTTACTGCCTCGTTGGTCTAGTGGTCCTGAGCGTGACTGCTAAGCTGAGGTCTCGGGTTCGATTCCCGGGTCGGGCAGTGTTATTGAGTTTTTCTGTTAGGAAATTCTCAGTAGCAGCCCTGAGCTTGGAATTGTGCTCTGTAGTCGGCAATAGACGTATAGACATAATATTAAACAATACACTTGACAATAGACTTCCATGGGACTTCATAGCATTGGTGAAATATGAGTGTACAACTGTGTACAGTTGTTTACCTCTGCCTACCCTCTCCGGGTTATATTATTTTTTGTGTATATTTTTTTTTTTTATAATATATGCACACACATTACTTAATAATAGGAAAAATAAGGGACAAGAAAACTAAGTACAAAGGTACTGCTTATTTCATATTAATTATAGTTGAACGGTTATTACTCACGCGCATACTTCGGGATTGCCCGACTAGTTTCGAACTCGAACGGAGCTCTTATTCATGAGCTGAGCCCGCGGCGATGTCGCGAGTCAAAACTCGTTAAACTAACTAACTCGAAAGTTTTGACTCGCGACATCGCCGCGGGCTCAGCTCATGAATAAGAGCTCCGTTCGAGTTCGAAACTAGTCGGGCAATCCCGAAGTATGCGCGTGAGTAATAACCGTTAAACTATAATTAATATGAATGTGTCTCACGAAAGTTACTGCTTATTTCATTTAGAAATTTCCTACAGCAGACCTGCGAAAGGAGAAATAGTAAGTAAAAGCGGCGAACACAGTGTGTAAACAATAGGACAGGAATAATATAAACATTATGTTGCCGGTTATGTTGGCACGACATACTAAATTAAACTAAGGTAACTAAAACCTATAATACAATACTATCTAACTAAAAACTATATATATATAAACACACTATACTGATCAATTAAATATTCAATAAATAAACATACTAAAATGACACTATGTATATTTCGTAGGTCTGAGAATAGGTTAAGCTATTTTTATTTATAATAAAACAACTTTTAACCGGATTAATCGCTTATGAATTTTATGAATTATATGTACGGTAGACTGAAATAATTTTAAATAAACTGTTGAGACACCTGACACCTTAGTCCTCCTGCGACCACGAACGCTGTAAAGTGTTCGAAACGTCAGGAAAAACAAAAAACCAATAATACACGCGATTAATCCGGTTAAAAGTTGTTTTATTATAATGTGTAGTGATCGCGCAAACCTAAGATATTACTATATTTTTATTTAGGCAATCTTTTACACCCCCAGGTGATAATGGTGGCCCTATCCAGAAAATGTATATGGCTAAACAACGTTTACGAGGCACATCTATTTTCTATATATATGTCGCAGTTGGATTGTAAAATCCGCTGTTTTACAAAATCTCTAGCTGCTTTACAAAACAGTACTGTTTTATAAAACAGCTGAACAACGTTCAGCTGGATTGCCATTGCGATACGTTTAACAAAACTGCTACCCACCTTTAGACGTAATGCAGAATGACATATCTACTGTGGGACAGGTTTGTTTATTGTATAGGTATGTTAAATGGATAGTCACCATTCAAGTAAAAAAGCGATACTGTATTCTGTTTTGACTTTCCGTGGCTGGGTCGACGGAGCCTAGACGGAGGCTCCTATTTTTGTGTCTGTAAGGTTAGAAAAAACCGAAACACGAAGGGGATGACCTATCCGTGTCGGGATACACGAAACTCCCGAGCTTATTCTACAATCCATCTGCGACATAAATAAAAGATTCAGATAAAACATCTGAGCCTTGACTTGTTAATGACTACTTCCTTTTAAAACAGCAAAACGTTCCAGCTAAAGATTAAGATGGACATTAAACAGCCAAAAACTCGCTTTTTGCACTACCAAGAAATCACAGCCCCGCACATGTTTCAAGCAACTTAACTTCAATTAAATCTGCGAGAGTACCTTAAGAGGATTTCATTAATTAAATGCTGGTGCTCAACGTTCTGTCCTTAAGGGCAGGCCCTTCGTGCCTTCACTTGAAATAATCACCGTCCGAAATTATTCCCTTTGATTGTCTATGAAATCCTCGGTCTTTGTGATTTAATTGCTGTGGATTATGGATGGTTGCTGCTGTTGTGCGCAGGATTTGTGGATCAAATGGTTGTTGCTTGATTTTAGATGAAGTAACCTTGACTGAGTTTGGGAGGGTAATTTTTAAAGCGGAATTATTAACATGGTTTTGACGGGTGATAAAGCCTTTAGTATGAAGATGTAAAGTTTTCGATTAATAGGCATAATGACAGATTTGGAAATCTCCTTTTATAATGTAGGTACACATCTACTATATCCGAAAAACACATTATTTCAGCAATCATTTAGGTTTTAACGCAAATCGATGCATTTGAATCTATCTAATTTGATTTAACCGCGAAAACGCTGCTGATTGTCATGGCGCCGTTTTGACGTCATGCCTCAGCCTATTTGACATAAGTTGAAGCCATATTGTACGGCGATGATTGATATGACCTGAGGCGTGACATCATTCGCTGTGATTGACGTTTCAGGTAACATGGCCGATTGCAGCATTATATACTTTTAATTTATTGAAAATCTTATTAATCTTAATGTTTTTAATAAAACTAGGTAATTGTTTAGAATCCTTTATGTCTATATTTACCTCTTAAACCATTTATTCTTTGGTTCTTTAATAATGTCATCATGCCTATTATATGTACATATATGTACACCCATGCTGGAAGATTCTATACTAATAATATAAATGCGAAAGTAACTCTGTTTGTTTGTTGCTTTTTCACGACTAAGCGGCTAAACGGATCGTAATGAAATTTGGCAAGGAGAGAGATCGTATGTTTGGGAAGGACACAGGTTACTGTAATTTAAAAAAAAAGTTAAGTTTGGCCACCAACTCGCCTGATGTTAAGCGACGGTGTGTCCGAGGTTGGAGCACGTAGATCCTGAATAAATCTATTTACTAGAGTACATAGATTTGGGGAGAACGACAGATGGGGAGTTGATTCAACTGCCCAGACCCGTATCCCACAACGGTTGCACCGGACTACATCCCGAAACACGACTAGGTCGTTTCACGGCATGGCTTCATCCGGTGGGTGGTAACCAGCCATGGCAGAAGCCTCCCCACCAGAGTTGTGTTGCATGTTTTGCACCACCCAGGGGCCACGTATAGGGATTCTATATTAAGGGTGCGCTCCTACGGACGCGGGAAACTCCAATTAATCCAGGTTATAAACTATCAAATTTCATCCAAATCCGTTTAGTAGTTATTGCGTGAAAGGGTACTAAACATTCATCTATCCTCACAAACTTTCGCCTATTAGGATTACTAGAATTGTCTTAACCACTGCTTTGTGATAACATACCTTCACACATCTTATTACACGACTGCCCAAAAAAATGGATTACTATATTTCTAGTATTGTTTGCAGATATCATAACGAACATGAAACACAGAACACAAGTAACTAGATATCAAAATACTTTAACACAAAACAAAACCCGTTCCCCCTTCCTTCTTCATAATCCCGTACACCATCTAAAATGCATCAAAACACTTAAAACTACCCAACAATATCGTGCGCCACATCGCCACATTCATCCGTGTCCAATCCTAAGATCAACTGGCATAAAGTTTTAAGTACTTTACACTTTTCCACACATAAACATAGGTATAACTAGTTGGGGAAGCAACGAGACAAGTTCCCAACTTGTCTTCTGGGAAATCTAAGTCTGATACGGATGCCGAAATACGGTCGAGGTGTTAAAGCGGTTACGTCCGAGCCAGGAAATCTGTATTGGTTTTTTATAAACATTATTTTAATACTTCTTTTATTTATTACTGCCTCGTTGGTCTAATGGTCCCAAGCGCGAATGCTGAGCATGAGGTCTCGGGTTCAATTCCCGGGTCGGGCAGTGTTATTGGGTTTTTTTGTAAGAATATTCTCAGTAGCATCCCGGAGTTTGGAATTGTGCCCGGTAGATAGCAATCACCACCTATTACATAAGACTTAATAACAGTGGGTATACAACGGTATACACCTCTGCCTACCCCCTCGGAATACAGGCGTGATGCTTTTATATTATTTTAATACTCCATTCACAGCATCACACCTGTATTCCTTGAAGGGTAGGCAGTTCGGATTTATAAAGGGCCGGTCTACAGAGGACGCTGGGTCCACCCTAATCAAAACAGTACTAAGGGCCTGGGAAGATGCGGGGGATGCTATAGGAGTATTTTGTGACCTCTCTAAGGCCTTTGACTGCGTGGATCACCAAACGCTCATTCTAAAATTAAAACACTACGGAATTCGAGGAAGGTCTATTGATCTTGTGTGTTCCTATTTGACAAATCGGGAACAAAGGGTAGCTATTGATAAGGTAACTTCTTCAGGCTCACTTGTTAAAATGGGAGTGCTACAAGGATCGATTTTAGGCCCTTTTTTGTTCCTTGTTTATATTAATGACCTTCCATACGTCATAAAGGACACAATGTCAAACATAGTTCTTTTTGCGGATGACACCTCACTTATATTCAAAGTAAATAGAAAGGACAAGGATCTGGTAGAACCTAATAATACACTTAATAAAATATCTAATTGGTTTTCTGCCAATAACCTTCTATTGAACGCTAAAAAGACGAAATGTATTAGGTTCTCTATACCTAACGTGCCCAATGTAGATTCTAATGTAAAACTTGATGGTAAAGTACTAGATTTGGTTGCCTCAACTGTATTCCTCGGCGTCACAGTGGACTCTAAACTCCAGTGGGGACCTCATATTGAGGCACTTGCAGGAAAACTGAGCTCTGCTGCGTTTGCTGTTAGGAAAATAAGACAGATGACTGATGTATCTACGGCTAGGCTGGTCTATTTTGCATACTTCCATAGTATTATGTCTTACGGCATTCTACTTTGGGGATCAGCTGCTGATATCGAGACCATTTTTATATTACAGAAAAGAGCAGTCCGAGCTATTTATAACCTTAGCTGCCGTGAGTCACTCCGTGAATTATTCAAGAAAATAAATATACTCACCTTACCATCCTTGTACATATTTAGTAACATAATGTATATTCGTAAAAATATGGTCGAATTTAATAAAAAGAGTGATTACCACAACTTAAATACGCGTAATAAGCACAAGCTTATAGTACCTGGCTTTCGGCTTAGAAAGACAAGCAAGTCATTTATGGGTAACAGTGTTAGGTTCTACAATAAGATCCCCTCTAATATAACTGAACTGCCGGATTTCAAGTTTAAGATTGTTATTAAACGCATATTAATGTCCAAAGCGTACTATAGTACTAATCATTATATGGAAGATAGGGATGCCTGGCTCACGATTCCTTCCTGCACACTGCGACCCACTGGCACCTTGCCTACTTGATTATGGCGACATTTTGTTTGCTTTCAGCTTAAATATTTCTATGTTTTTTCCTTTATTTTGACATTTTTGATTTTTGTTATTTTTTTTTTAATTTATACAATTTATTTTATTGACGTACAATTAATCCAATTGTATTATTATTTTATTTGACTCTTGGGTATGTAAATTTACATATCGATTGTATAACAGCTAGTATCGAACCTACTAGTTTTAAATTTACATTATTATTTCTTTATGAAATTTTCCATAATATATAACTTTGTAAAATGTGAGCATCATGTGGATATTAATGTTAGTTTTAATCTCATATTACATACATACTGCCTATTGTCAGGCATTACGAGTTTGTCATGCACGCTAAAATGTCCTGCTGATGGTGGCGTCGTACATCGGGTCGTCGAGTTCCCTACAAAATGGTTGAGCTAAGCGAGGCTGATGTGCGCGTCATGCTCGTGAACGGGTGCTGTCTGTCGGGACTGGTCGGCTCCTAACTGCCTTGGCAATCATTTTAAAAGGCTATATAAGTTTACTTTCCTTTCTTAGTCTGCTCATTAACCTGCATTATTCTCACATTACCTTATTTATTGTTAAACCAATTTATTTTAAAAAGAGTGTCTATGGAGTTTCTTGCCGGCTCTTCTCCATAAGATCAACGCCTTGGAACCGTGCACCTAGTTTTGACTTTTCATAAGTGCCTGTAATATGGTTTATTTGAAATAAAAATATTTGAATTTGAATTTGAATTTGAGATGTGCAAACATACATTTCACCGATACTGTTATTAAATCCCCAGGTGGTGAGCCTATTGCCATCTACCTACCACAATTCAAAACTTCAGACAGCTACTGGGAAATCCCTAATAAAAGTATGCAATAACACTTTGCCCGACCTGGAAATCGAGGCTTCACGCAGAGCGGCTATGCATACGACCACTACATAACTAAACTAACAAGACAAAAATTAATTTAATAATTAAGCTTGACTTGGTTTTTGAAAGGTCTACCGGATTTGTAACATAACATAAATAACCAGCCCATAACTGACGAAGAGGCAGTGGGACTGCTAGGCAAAGACCTCTCCTTAGACAGAGAAGGCACGAGCATTGATCACCACGCTAGCTCACTGCGGGTTGGCGATTTCAGACCATTAAGTCTAGGTTTCCTCACGATGTTTTCCTTCACCGTATGTCTGTGATGTCTTAGATTAACTAAAAAAATCCATATGAAATTGAAAAAATCACACTGGTGCATGCCAGGTTTGAACCTGTGGCTTAGGAAGTGGGCCCGTAACCGGTCGGCCACCACGAAGCTATATGTAAAAGGTGAAATTTTTTGTCCGTACACCACTCATACATAACATAAAGATCGTCATAACCATCCACATTCGTACAATCGCGCGCATCGTAACTCGTGACTGTAACAAAGTACAGCCGCGCACAGCGTCACCTCGCGCTAGGTGCAGGAAGCGGACACCGGCTGTCGTTTACCGCGCACTCTACGCTTCCGCGGCACTTTTATCACGACGACTGCATTTGTGTGCGCGACTGTACCGTTCG
Organism: Xylocampa areola; assembly: GCA_935421205.1. Classification (NCBI taxonomy): domain Eukaryota; kingdom Metazoa; phylum Arthropoda; class Insecta; order Lepidoptera; family Noctuidae; genus Xylocampa; species Xylocampa areola. The sequence goes on from OW285206.1 coordinate 19,934,479, forward strand.
CAACTCATGGGTTGTTATAATAGATCTTTCTACTGCATGGTTTTCTTTATTCATGGTATAGTCGCGAACAGATAGGAAATGATTTGGCATCTATATACATAGTAAAAAATAAATTAAAAAAAGTTTGCCATACCTTTGAGACATTATCGTGATTTCATGGTTGTAATAATAAAAGGTCTATAATCATCAGGTCACTAAGACACGAGTTTGATTTCTAATTCTACATGAAAACTGAGGTGTAGTTATGTTTTTTTTTTTTGTCAAAAATGGTTCTAAATTTGGCCATTAACTCGCCTGATAGTAATCGAAGGTGTAATCGAGGATGGAGGACGTAGAGATGAGAATAAAATTAAACGTATATTACTTATGGTTTAACTTGTCTGTTCAATCGTTTATTAAAACAGATTTTACATTGAAATGTTAATTACTTTAAATTGAATTATACTGTGATATTGATCATTAATTCATTACTGATGCGAACGTTGCACGTTTTTTCATCTTCTTCTGAAGGAAGCCATGTCTGTCGAATCTCTTGAGGGATGTGCCGCTTCCGCTTGTGTTGTCACTCAAGCATAGACAATAGTTGATGTTAGTTTGCGGCGTAAGCATTGTCCTTCAATCATTTGTCGATGATGAAATTATATAAGCAATAGGCTCAGCACTTCTTACATGGGACATAATAGCTGAATTGGTGAAATGTGCGTGTGTAACTTTAATACACTTCACTGCCTAAGTGCCTTTGAAAATACGGGCGATGACGATGTGCTATGTTTGATTTATAAATAAATCGTTAAAAAAAAAATTACGACTCAATAGTTTTACACTTATTTATAACTTTACTGTACCTGAACAAACTGGATTTAAGATTTTTTCACATGAACGACTTTAGTGCACATCTGTACGGGTACACAAGTACACACATCCACTCAAGTGTAACGTTGCTCGTCGGTTATTGCAATACATTTCTTATTTATACAAGGCAAGGAGCCTAGACGCCTTTATCGCATCAAATTGTAAAATTGAAAAATTTTAGCCACTCAATAGTTTTACACTTATTTATAACTTTACTGTACCTGAACAAACTGGATTTAAGATTTTTTTCACATCAACGACTTTAGTGCGCATCTGTACGGGTATACAAGTACACACATCCACTCAAGTGTAACGTTGCTCGTCGGTTATTGCAATACATTTCTTATTTACGCAAGGCAAGGAGCCTAGACGCCTTTATCGCATCAAATTGTAAAATTGACGTCTGATTTCCTCTGCAAGTGTGAATTTTCCCGTAGGCACTACAGCAAATGATTTTACTGCATCACGAACGTCGTGTGTGCTCGAATGTACTTTCGTGACATATTAGTGTTTGTATTTACTTTAAGATGGGAATATTTTGTCATAGGCTTACCGCAGATGACAGACTTTGGTCCGATTTAATCTGCGTGCGCACAAAAGTGTTTTCTTTCCTAGCAGTATACCTATGTGGTATAGACTAGATCGCACAGAGAGTCCGACAATACTCGCAACAATATAAGAAGTCCGATTTGACGTTTATTTTTTGGGTGCATTTTTTCAATATAAAGTTAAATTTGAAGTTTACGAATGATACTCGTTGTTAAAGTGTATGGGTAACATAGTAATTATTTAGATTAATGAATTATTATTTTTTCAATTTAATTTCGGACGTAGTCTTTCATACAAAGGTAAAATGAGAAACGTCAAATCGGACTACTTAGATTGTCGCGAGTTTAGGTAATTTTTATTTTTATATGGACCATTGGGAAATAATAGACACGAACGGGACTAGGACCCGAGACTCTTGTCATGCCGTGACATCGCTCTTCCTACTGATCTATCGTGTCACTTGTTTGCATCTATTAAATTTCAAGTACCCCCTTAAATCTCTAAGTAAATATTTGGCTTATTAAATAACCATAGATATTAAAAAGTAATTTTACATGACTAAGCTTATTTATTTATTTATCTAAATATAGCCTAGATAGAGATCAACATCTTGTATTATATTGGTATAATTAATGTTATGTAATAAGCGAAATCCTAGCGTGTACTATACGTATGTGTTAATTATGGCTAACTTCAGGAGATTAATAGTAATATACGTAATTAATTTCACATTGATCTATGGATTGGTAATGGTTGAGTGGATATCACGTATGCTTGAAGCCGTGAAATTAATAGTGGTTTAGTTGAGTCTTCGGAACTAAAGCTCAAAATCAAAGGGCTATAAAATAGGACGTTTCGACGCTAAACATTTGTTTATTTAATACAATTAAAATACAAGTACCATTACAGATTACTTATTAATCTGAGTTGCCCGCGTCCGTAGTAGTGCAGCCTTAGAATGGAATCCCTACACGTGGCCTATGGGTGGTGCAAAACAAGCAACACGACTTTAGTGGGAAGCTTCTGCCGCGGCTGGTTACCACCCACTGGACGAAGCCATGCCGTGAAATGACCTAGTCATGTTTTGGGATGTAGTCAGGTGCAACCGTTGTAGGAGACGGGTCGGACGGATTTCTTCTGGATCTACGTGCTCCATCCTCGGCCACACCGTCGCTTAACATCAGGCGAGTTGGTGGCCAAACGTAGATCCATTTCAGATAACATAACATCACGCCTGCACCTTTGAAGGGTTATGCTGTGCTGAAGGGATACTGTTGCATACCTACATTTCACCTATGCAGTTACTAAGTCCCATAAATAATAAGCCTATTGTCATCGACTGAGAACAAATCCTAACTCCAGGCTTGTACTGGATATTTCCTAAAAGAAAAACCCAAATACACTTTTCCCGACCAGTGAATCGAATTCAAGACCTCAAGCTCAGCAGCCACACTTGCGCCCACTAAACATGCAGGCATCAAAGAGCCTAATACTGTTTCAACTAAAATCATAGAACCAACGTAAATATTGGAAGTTACAAATACATGAAATCAATATGCTTCGTTGGTCAAATAACTGCCTCATTGGTCTAGTGTTCGCGACGGCTGAGCAGGAGGTCTCAGGTTCGAATCCGGGTCGGGCAAAGTGTTATTGAGTTTTTCTGTTAGGAAATTCTCAGTAGCAGCCTGGAGTTTGGGATTGTGCCCGGTTGATGGCAATAGGCTCATCACCTAAAAATATTGGAACTTAATAACAGCATTGGTGAAATGAGGATGTACAACTGTGTACACTTCTGCATACCCCTTCGGGGAATAAAAGCGTGATGCTATGTTAGATTATACTATTTTTATGAAATCAAAATGCTCCGTTCAAACTACTGGCCAATCCAAAACTTACTAACGTTTAAAATAATGTTTCAAAAGATTTTTAAATTCACATCCTACACTTGTGAAACTTTTCAAGTCTTTTATATTGTTCACTGTTTCAGATATAGCTTCGCCATTTTAAATTTAGTTTTCGAAGTTTATGGGTACCGATTTTATGATGGTTTAAAATAAAATTTATCTGGTTTAGTGCCTTGTTCCTATTACCAAACCAAAAGTCTTCTTAAAATAACTCTTTAAACAATAAATATATCATAAAATAAAATAAAATTGATTATTTCAATAATTTAAATTGTAGTGCGCAGTATTGCATTTTGGAACGTCCTTTAAAGTAGTCACTTGTGTTAGAACATTCCGCTCTTCCACAATAGTTGGTTACAATTAGCTTAAGTTACTAATATATCAATTCGAATGAATAGTAACAAAAAAAGAGTGAAAGGTCATACCAGCCCAAATGTCCCGCTGCAAGGCACACAAAAAGGGCACGAGTATTAAATACCACGCCATCTCAATGCGGTTGGTGATTTCAGACCATTATGTCCAGGTTTCCTAAAGATATTTTCCTTCAATATTTGTCTGAGATGTCCTAAAAAGCCACATTCATACATTCGAGGTTTGAACCCACAACCAGTTGCGCAAAAAATGGGCCTGTAAGCAATCGGCTACCTACCACCAGAGTGTTAATAATCTTCTTATGTCTTTTATTGTAATTAATAATAAATACATTCACAGCAGACTATACAATTTGAAAAGAGTATTTTAATGTATTTCATACCAGCTGACCCAGTGAACTTCGTTCGAACTTATGATCTTTAACTTCAGGAAACTGAAGACTTTCAGCAAACTGAGATCCCAGTGGCATATCGTACCATGCCATTGGGATCTCAGTTTGCATAATCTGTGTACTCGCTAATTAGCAAACATCATAGATTTTCATTGCTACTACTCACGTGTATTTTTTCGTGCATTTTGTCTCACCTATGCGACATCGGCGTGGACTCAGCTCATGACTAAGGGCTCCGTTCGAGTTCGAAACTAGTCGGGTAAACCCGAGAAATTAAAATGTCTCACGAAAGTTATTATACAAAAATATAATTGTCTACGAATGGGAGAGCATTCGAAATGTTAATAATGCCTTAAAGAGCCTTTGTAATGAGTCAGCAATTTGTCTCTGTTACTATGATCTTCCAATTCAGACGTTCTTGTACAATTCATGGAATTCTGTATTCAAGTTCTATCTTAAGCAATACCTCACAAATCCTTTGCCTCAAAGGCTAGCTTTACTAAAACAGAAATTTCAAGAGTACTCATCTTTGACTGACAACAGATCAAAACGACTACCTACTCGATCCGTCACATTATTCATTTTAATACGAACCTTTTGTTCCGAATTTCATTGCTACTACTAACGTGTATTTTTTCGTGCATTTTGTCTCACCTATGCGACATCGGCGTGGACTCAGCTCATGACTAAGGGCTCCGTTCGAGTTCGAAACTAGTCGGGTAAACCCGAGAAATGAACATGTCTCACGAAAAATATTATACAAAAATATAATTGTCTACGAATGGGAGAGCATTCGAAATGTTAATAATGCCTTAAAGAGCCTTTGTAATGAGTCAGCAATTTGTCTCTGTTACTATGATCTTCCAATTCAGACGTTCTTGTACAATTCATGGAATTCTGTATTCAAGTTCTATCTTAAGCAATACCTCACAAATCCTTTGCCTCAAAGGCTAGCTGTACTAAAACAGAAATTTCAAGAATACTCAACTTTGACAACAGATCAAAACGACTACCTACTCGATCCGTCACATTATTAATTTTAATACGAACCTTTTGTTCCGAATTGAGAAAAACAAAGGACACTCGAGGGCTAATAAAAAATTCAAAGCCGAATAAAAATCCTTTATACATCAAAAGGGAATTAACGTTTCAAACAATTTTTTTTTCCTATCGTCAGTTTGTCTAATTGGAACAAGTTTTTGAGTCTGTCCTTCCAATTCCGAGCCTTATTGAGTGGGATTTCCAATTTTATTATGGAAAAGGGACGGAGATGTCAGGAATCTTGTTATCTGAGGACACTACCTGTCTTCTTTTATTGAATCGGGTGTTACTTGTTAGAAATCATATATATACGGGGACGCGGCGAATTTGCTTATCAAGGCGGGTGGGGCGTTCGTGGGGTATTGAGTTTTGTATCGTCTTATTTTTGGGTTGTTGCACTATGACAATAAAACAAAATCTATGTCACATATGGATATTCAACCGCATCTGGGCACAAACACATTTTAGAAAAACGAAATATTAAATGCAGTTTGGGAAAATTCAACGCTCTTTACTTTTAAAAAAAATTTTTTTTTTATTAATTATTATTATTTTATATAAATTTTTGTATAAAATCTTTTGTGAGACATATTCATATCAATTAATGTTCACCGGTTACTACTCACGTGAATTTTTCGGGATTGCCCGACTAGTTTCGAACTCGAACGGAGCCCTTAGTCATGAGCTGAGCCCGCGGCGATGTCGCGAGTCAAACTGAAGTCTCTTTACTAATTTATGTATTTCTTTTTCATAGCCACGATGTTTCCGGATCGGGCAAAGTGCCATTGGGTTTACTGACAGAAATTTCACAGTAGCGGCCAGAAGTTTGAATCTCTACGTGGGTGATGGCAATACGGCTTACCACCATAGTGCACAGTTGATTGGACATATTAAGGTATCGATGAAATCTACTTTTTTACACGACTGCCCAAAAAAAAAGAGTGTAAGTGTGTAAGGAATGGAGTTTTTAACGTGGAAGAGCCTTGCGATGCCTCCTCTGGGGTTGCGGGTGTCCATGGGCGGCGGTATTTTTTTTTTTTTTTTTTTATTTATTTATTCTAACAAGGTTTACATTTTCTAAAGAAACACAAATCTCCTGCCAAACTGTAGTGCAGTTTGTCGGCAGTGTTCTCGTGGATACATTAACTTCATTTTAAATTAAGTATACCTATAGTTAACTTATGATACTAAAAACAATAATAATAATACAGCGCATTCGATGACAAATACCCGACCCATGTTGACACGTTCCGTAGAACACCATTTTGTTTACAATGATTACGCTAAGGACACTGACTCAAATAATGTTTTCTCAGTACATTTTTCAAACAAGTTTTAGAGACCGCATCAGTAGTAATTTGTATAGGTAATTCATTTAACAATCGCTTACCATCAAGTGATCCGTTTGCTCGGTTGCCCTCTATCCCGTAAAAAAAGTGTTATGTTTTGAGTGTTCATGTATGTGTGCATGTCGGTGAGGTTTCTATTCCACCATAACTTCTAAATGCCTGAACCGATTTCAATTTATGTGGTATAATTAGAATCCTTACATTGTCTCGGGTAACATAGCCTAGTCAAATTTTTTAAACTGGTAGTCGTGCTATATGTATATAAATTTTTAATCTTGTTTATGCGTGGAAGATCCGTCATAACTAAGATTTATCTTGAATTATTAAGGTAATTGCATTCTTTACGACATTGTATTAGCTGCAAAGTTGGTCGTGTCGGTTCGGTCACCTGTATAGGTACTGAATTGATTGCAATGACGTCGCCATAAGACGTGTTAAAATATGGAAGAAGAATTCGCGGTGGTGAGCAGAGGTCGAGATGGCTAAGTGGTCAGAGCGCCTGGAGTATTTAACCGGGAGGCGCAGGTTCGAATCCTGTTCGCGACCGTGTACTTTTTCCATTTAATATTGTAACTTTAGAGTTCGCTAAGCATGCGTTAATGCTTTTCAAAGATTTATCTTGAATGAAAATGATTGTCAAATGACGACGCATTTAATATATAAATGTTCTCAAGTGAAGCGAGGAGTTTGTAAAAAACCGTACTACTACCTACCGTACGTACCGTACCGTACGCCTACTTGGCTCCCGTCGGTAGGGTGTTGATCAATGTAGCGATGTGAGACAGTCTCAAAGTTGCAATAATTTTATTGAATACTGTCTTCTTCTCTTTTTTATTTATTTAATTTTAAACAAGAAGAAAAAAATACTACTGTTATGAAATTCTCAGTGACAGCCCAGTGTCTCAAATTCTTCTTATAACTATGTCCTTGGTGAAACCCCTAGTGTCATAATTGAAACCACCCGTAGACCTCTCTCATGAGTTTATATACAATAAGATCTGTCAAGTGTGCTGATTTCTTTACAATGTTTAACCTCACACATGCCGCATTTTCAGACACAATAAATATTACATTGTGTCTGACGTGGATCCACGTTCCGGCAGTCAAAATGTTAATTCATTCACCATTTTAAGCAAGTAAACATTACTATTTACTCTAAAGAATACTCTATCTATCTATATCTTACGCTTTTATACACTATGCTTTAATAAGCGCATGAGTTTGAAAAGTCTGTGGTGCATACCTTGTGACCTTTGACTTAACAATCCAATGGTCAGATCACTAGGCTATCACTGTTTTGTTTGGTAATGTGCCCTGTAGATGGTATCGCATTCTCCGAAAGGTTAAACAGAGTCATACAGCTGTCGTACACCCACATTCACCTAATTAAGTCCTATTTAATTGCTGGTAAGCCTATCACTATAACAAAAATCCGAATAACACTAACCGACCCGGGAACCGAACACATAATCTCACGTTCAGTAGCCGCGCTTTGCGACCATGCGTCAATGAGGCAGTTAAAATCTTTAACCAATCATATTCAATACCTCCACGTAACCCACTGACCCGAACAAAAATAATTCGTCATCCCAGGACAAATCTGTTACAACGAGAACAGATGGACGCCCTAATCGTGACGCACCCGCGCCCCCTCGTGTTGATATTTGACAACTTTATTGGATCCATAATTGAATTTTCACAAGCTTTTATACTGATAAAAATTGGTATATTGGAGAATGTTCGAGAGGCCGGTCTAATTTCGTCGGGAGCTAAAAAAGAAAATGGCAACATTGACAGATATGCCATAGACTGCTAATTTGATTTTATATTTTCGCTGTGTCACGGTGTTGAGATTAATATTGAGTTTCATCGTGGTTTTTGAAATGATTGTTGGAGATTGGAATTGTTTTTCTTTTTCTAAGATTAGATGAATGAACCATTGACCTGTATTCAGAAATAGACATAATTATATTAATAAAGCTGTGAAATTAGAATTTTCTACAATCAAGAGAACTAATGAAAGACGGTTAACAAAAGGTACAAGGCAGGTATAAGTGAAAATGTTGGAAAGGGACACCCTAGAAGGATATACACTGACATCCTCCAAAAAGGTAAGGTGCGTAGTACTCGCAACCGCCGCGAATGTATGACAAGATGTATGTTTGGGGGCTGAGTTGCCCGCGTCCGTAGGAGTGCACCCTTAAAATGGAATTCCTACACGTGGCCCCTGGGTGGTGCAAAACAGGTAACAACTCCAGTGGGAGGCTTCGGCCGCGGCTGGTTACCACCCACCGGACGAAACCATGCCGTGAAGCGACCTAGTCGTGTTTCGGGATGTAGTCCGGTGCAACCGTTGTGGGAAACGGGTCTGGGCAGTTGCATCAACTCCCCAAATCTATCTGCTGTCCTTTAGAGTGAACAGGTTTTTTCTGGATCTACGTGCTTCCATCCTCAGCCACACCGTCGCTTACCATCAGGCGAGTTGGTGGCTAAATGTAGATCCATTTTGATAACAAATGTATGAACGTGGACGAAGTAAAAGGCATATGTAAGGATAGCAGCAGGTGGCGTTCTGTAGTTTCTGCTTACACCCATGAGTTTATGTATGAAATTAGAATTAAGTTAGTGGTCAAATTGAAGCATGTGGATCTATATGTGTAAGGTAGATGACGTCATCGTTAACAAACAAAATTAGCATACAAAGAAAAACTTTTTTTACAAGTTGGGACCGACTGCATATCGCCTCTAACGCACGAAACCTCAGGTTATCATGCTTCTTGCCATCACCCATCTCAAAACATATCGGGCCAAGCGTTGCTTAACCTCAGTGATCGTTTACCAACCAGGAAGCTGCAACGAGTTTTAAGCACCTCACTATACAGTTATAGCTTATGACACAATATGCTTTATTAAATAGCAGAATAATATAGCGTAGTCTACATAGCGCTTTATGGACATTTCTTTTTACTATATAATCTTAAATTTTCACATAACTTATATCTTCTAACAAACTAGAAAAGTCCCACAACATGACAGTTATAAAACCGTATTTTAAATCTAATAAAATGTTCATACGGTATAAAATTGCAGTTGACCATCTAAGAGTATAAAGATTTTAGTTAGATGCACTTAAAATCTAGGCAGGTGCATTGAGTTGCAGTTGATTTTATCTTAACAAAGTTTAGCATTAACCTAGCCAACTGAACACGGCAGTTTTAAAAATAAAGGTTAACTTTGAACTTAACGGCTTAGTGAATTTTCAAAGTTATTTTTTTAAGTGACGAGATTAAACTGCGGCATTTCGGTGAGGGCTCGAAAATATGCCAGATTTTTCGGCATAAGTGTTGAAGTTATTTCTTTGGGGTAATGTTAAATTTTGCTTATTATAAAGTTTTTTTTTATTAACAGAATAAGCGCTATGCCGTTGTTGGTGGGAAGTCAGATTTATCACACCTTTGGGCACATTTCACTTACCCAATCCAATGGTCCACAAAATTATGACTACTTACGTATGTCGGTTGTGTTTAAATCCCAACCTAGTGTAAGAGTTATTCAAGCCCTTTAAGGTCTAAGGCACGGAGACGTTCAGATGAAAATGCACCTAGTAGTCACCCATCTACAGTCTGTCTGAGCTAATTGTTGCTTAACATCAATGATAGTTAAGCAATTGTAGTTTGCAACGAGCTACGAGCACCACTTATAATAATTTGTATGGTATACCTACTCGTTTACGTGTACAATATAAATAATTTGTTTATTATGATCGCTTACAATATCAGAATTTTGTGTAGTATGCACGTTTACAATATCAGAAATTTGTATAGTATGCTCGTTTATAATATCAATCATTTGCATAGTATATTTGTTTACAATATCAATCATTGTATAACATAATTGTTTACAATATCAATAATTGTATATTAGACTCGTTAACAATATCAATAATTGTATATTAGACTCGTTAACAATATCAGTAATTTATATAATATACTCTATCAATAATAGACCCAAATTAATATTTGATGCACATTATCATCTTACGTCTAGATATCGTGTTGCTATCCCTAGTTACCGAGTATTAACTGTTATCCTAATATTACTACAACAATATATTACCAAAGGAGTACTTGATAGCAATGACACATAGCTAAGACTAATCTTGTATTATCTAGTTGGTAAATTAGGTGCAGCGATTGAGAGATCGTTTACTGCGCTGCCTGTCGCGTTCAATTCACGCACGGAACAATATCTGTAGGACACGGGACGTATAGATAACTGCAAAAATAAGTAGTGATCACTGTTTCATGGGATTTTCTGTTGAGGGATTGGCAAATAAAAGGTCGCAAGTTCAAACCAAACGCACACACAACCGTCTTTTTGTAGTCAGGTGCATATTATAAAATTATTATCACTTGCGTTATTAACGGTGAATAAAATATGAGTGAGGAAACGAATAGATATACCTGAGATGTTCTCAATTGTGAAAAGCCATGCCAGAAGCCTGCGAGTGTTGTTCAAACCTTTTTTGGTATACATTCGTGAGACACATTTATAATAATTATTATTGAATGGTTATAGCTCACATACATTTTTTGGGATTGCCCGAATAGTTTCGAACTCAAAACCCTTAGTCATAAAGCTGAAGCCGCGATTAACCTTCAGTTTTTTTTCTTTTTTTTTAGATGTGTTTGCTTTTGTCTCTAGTCTAGGTCAGAGGTAACAGAGACAAAGCCGACGATGGAGTGAGCTTACCCAGAAGAAGCTTGTTCACTCTAACTTTGAAGATATTAGGGTTGAATGCTTTCGGAAACACAGACGCAGGTAGAGAGTTCCACTCCTTTGCTGTGCGCATTATAAAAGATGATTCAAAACGCTTAGTGGGAATTGGTGGAATAGCAACAAGGTAGGGATGGTAATTTGCAGTGCGTATATCCGATGAAAGGAGGGGGCTGGTGGGATGAGGTTATTCATTAACCATACGATAAGAAGAAGATGAATCAGAAAATATATCTCTCATAACATGCCAACCAAATACACCGCTCCAATAAATTTATGGTACCAACAGGACACGTGAGAAAATTCCTCAAGATTCCCTCTTGCCCAATTTGTTCCAAGTGTCACTTACGATAACTCGACCCGTTAATGGCCCATCAAGATCGTTTAAAGGGTGGCCCTGAGTGATTCGTGCCGTCTCGCTCACTCGCAAGCAAATTGTGTTATCGATTCGGTGATTTATATTACGTAGATATTTGAATAAAATATTGTTGGGTTTGCAGGTAACGTGGTCTGTTTTGTAGGTACGTGTCAGAATAAGTCACTTTTATAGAAATTGATCGCATATATAAAAATTCAGTTTTGCAGACACAAACTCGAAAATATGTCCATGGATTGTCTTGCAAGTTTTACACAACTTTCTGCCTAGCCTTTTTCAATTTCCTTGCGGTCAGCTTCCAGTCAATCTGAATGCAACTTAATACACGTATTTTACTACGACTGCCTATCTGACACGATTTCTCGTGCTGTCAGACTTTCAGGCCTTTGACTACCCGTAACGGCTGTCATAGATCTTAATTAGACAAACCGGGACCGACGATTTAACGTATTCACCGAGTCACGGAGGGGTCTCGGTATGAAATGGTTCTTCTCCATAAGATCAACTTTTTTGGCCCCGTGCACCTAGCTTTGACGTTTTATAAGTGCCTGTAATATGGTCTATGTGAAAAAAAAAAGAATTTGAGTTTGAAATGATGGTCACCCATCCACAGACCGACTGCATCAAGTGCAGCTTAACCTCGATCGATCGATCTGTGCGGCTGTTACTGAGCCACGAGCCACTCCTTTCACACAAGGTTGCATTTTAATAGAAGAATGTTTAAGCTGTTGCGTCAGTCATTTGCAGACACAATAGATTTTTATTGTTACAACGTACAGATCTGTACGTTACTGAGCCGAAAGGTTAAATATACTTTTTATCCCGAATTTCTCACGGAAACGGGTAACTCCAAGCGTTTTATGAGGTTTAGATAAACAACTGAGGCACAGTAAACAGTAACAGTGGCCGAGTTTAGATAATTATTATTATTTAAGGACTCGAATGTGCCCAGCCTTTTTCTAACTATGCTGAGGTCGGCTACCAGTCCACCTAGATTATTACCTGTATATTATATAAAACGGTGTATATTATAGTATTAAATCGTGAAGGAAGACATCGTCAGGAAACCAGCACACCTGAGAGATATTCTCGACTCTGTGTCAAACCATGTCAGAGACCTACGGGTGGTTTAAACTCTGACACTAGTTTGTTCATCACCCACACGATAAAATAAGTAATTACCAATATTTTACAAGGAGTGACTGCTTATCAAACCTCCACAATGCCCGTCACTGAACCTAGTTGGTGGTAGTTACGAGTATATGTATGCAATGCATATATCGCTGGCTGAATTTAATAGGGGCACACGAGAAAAATATACAATCTGAGAAATCGCACATTAATAATTTGTCTTGTGCCACTATAGAACTAAGCCAGCGATTTGCATATATTTGCGGGCGAATGGGATTTTCACAGGTAATTGCATGACTACCCTCAATATTGTGGGACTAGCTAGATATTGTATTTAATTGCATCCATTAGATTCAACTAAGACGTATATATATTACTTATGTATTTCTAATATCAAGTCGTTTTTAGTCATAAACAAATTCATATTAATTAATTTGTAAAACAAAGGTAGCCTTTAATATGTTAGAAAATAAAAAACAAGTTTCGCTTCGTTTACAAGGAGTACAAATTGCAAATAATAAAACTAAATACATATGAATCTTTAAAAAGCGTTATCGCATTCGCAGCCAACTCTAAAGTTATAAGTTTTTCTGGATAGGAAAATATGGTCGTGAGCAGGATTTGAACCTACGCTTCCCGGATCAATATAAATGGCGAATTAATTTAAAAAAAAACCTGTCTTAGTTTCGATTTTAGCCACGTGTTTAATTACTGGCAAACATTCTAGTTTAATTTGAACCACCAAATAAAATTTGAACTTCGAGTAAAATACTCATCTTAGCCTTGAAGCATTGAGTAATATTGTGCAACTAGATTCTTCTGTTCTAGAAGCATTATAGAAGAGGATTACAGGGATTCAGCGGTAGTCGGCGACGGCGTTGGATTTAGCGTTGCGACCAAGGCTTATAGGGATAAGCAGTGAGTCGCCGTAATACATATTAAATAAGAACATAATTTGTGGCCCTTAATAAAATAATGGAATTGTTTTAATTGGATAGATTAGATTAGGGTGAAATTGTTTAATTTGGGATTAGATTAGATTTTGATTAATTACCATAATTATTGTTTATTTATGAACTGTTTAGAAAGCTTTTTAATAGATTAAAACTTTTTCTTAATCAGAAATTATAAGGTACGGTTCGCGTGTTTGGAAATTATATTGAATATTTATTTATATTGGATATATTAACGTATAGTTTCATAAAATATTTTCAAAAAATAAGTATCCTCTTTAAGTGTCCTCAAAATAATAAGAATAAATAAATAAAAATCCCTGTCATCAAACTTAATAAATTTAAAAGGGACAAAATAATTACAACCTAACCCAAAAGAAAATATTTTTAATATTTGCAACACGAACGGCACACTCGTTTAAAATTCGCATAATTTCATAATTTCTATGCCAAATTTTTATGCCAATTGGCATAAAAAGGCTCGGTGCGTTATATTGTTTTCAGAGAAAAGGGTTACCGTAATTGATAACCTGAACGCGGGAAGGGTTGAAAATAAAATTATTTACAAAAAATATGCTTCCGGGGCCATAATGTAAGGTAAAGGGGTCTGCAAAACCAAGGTTCAGTTAGTCTATTTTGGTAATGAGTTGTAATATTCTGAAGTTATTTGACTCGCGACACGCGATGACTAAGGGCTCCGTTCAAAATCGAAACAAGTCGGGCAATCCATAATAATGCACGTGAGTAATAACCGTTGAAAAATAATTAATATGAATTTGGCTTGTTTGTCTATTGTAGAACAAAAATATTTTCATTTTAGTTATTTTTCGCATAGCTTTCAACTGTTTTTTTTTTACGGCGCTAGCTGGTATTATTTTTTTAATAAAAAATAACAACTAGTCCCGTCGCTTGGGTTAACTGTTGCATATGTATGTATTTCCAACTAAAATATTTCAGACAAACCAAAAACCTATACACAAACTTTTTAATTAACCCAAACTTGTCTAAAGTATATTTTTTTTTCCATAGATATCTGTAACTTATAAGTTTCTTCCCTTGAATAAATGTTAATATCTGTATCTATAAATATTATTTATACCTATACCTCGATATATACAATACAACAACAAGCGTCAACAAGAAATAAAATCCTTTAAAATTCAATAAATATTTGCATAAAAATATATCTGAGTTAAGCGCCCAATTTTAAAAGTAAAGATATTAAATCTGGCAACCCGTCTCAATTTTAAATCGTATTCCAGATCTAACCTTGAGATGTCAATACCAAGCTTCTTGAAAATAATTATTTTTTTCAAGCAAAAAATGAAACAATGTAATTCTTCACTTTGAACCGACTCTTGTCTGGCAGCAGTCCAATTTGACAAAAACAATTAAATCGCTTACTACAGTACGTTTTTGCAGCTCACAATGATATCTTCGAAAACTAATTGTATATTTTTACATAGTAATATTTGGAGGGAAAGCCTCAACAAATTGGATTGGAAAAATATATTCTTTTTATTTTTAAATTGAGTTTCAGCAGTATTCTTTGTTAATGACATTAAAATAAGATTTTTTGGTGTCACATTCAGTCTGCCATTTTGTGCTCTCGATTTTTGTTTATGCCGTTTTTATATTTGTTAATTTTATAAATAATAATGTGTTTGTTAATTATTACTCACCATAAATCAAATTAAATTAACAGTTTTTTTTGCAAGTTATTCATAAAATCTACATTGTCATTATATAGAAAAGAAAAAAAACAAATAGCATCGAACAATATAAAATAAATCGCATTCGGATACGCGTCCAAAGTCATGGCTGTGTCAAATTCAAAAATGGAGCGAAAAAGAAAAATCGAAAATGGTAGCTTTGATTTATAAGCGTTAGAGTAGTCATGGCTCTGAGTACTGGTAGCCATTTAGATTGATTTTGAATTTATTGGTAAACTGCTGCCAACCGGAGATATAGGGTGCTTTCATCTAAGACGGACCATTTATCTTGCATCCAGTGGAATGGAATGGAAACGTATACCCGTATCTGTTTGTGTTGCATTCGGATACACGATATGGTATTGGGATTGTTTATGGTTTTCTATAAAATTCCGAATCTATGGTAGACTATGTTAGCCGAGATTGTTATTTTTGTTATTTATATAGTTTATCGATGGATATGAATTTTATTTTATTGCAACTTTGAAATACTGCTAGGCTAATCCGGTATGTAATTTCAGTCAATTGATATTATAATAATGTCAAAATGTCAATTGATAGTTGTAAACTATCTCTATACTTTATGACATTAAAGTTTACATAATTGTTAAATTAATTTCAACTTCAATTTCATTTTAAGTTTTGTTTTGGTAATTTGCACTATGTATTCTCCTTTAACTGAAGAAACATAAGGCCTATAATGAAGACATAAATAGATTTTAAGGAGCATTTTTTGTTATTAATAAATAAACTTATCTCAATAACACTTACCATAGGTTTCCGAAGCTGTATTCGCGTCAAAAGGCAATTGATACTTCTGATCAAACATACCTGAAACAAAAAAGTTTATCATTAGTTCTAATTGAATATAGAGAGAGAATTATTATACATAGTACCTATACTTAGCTATAATAACTCGAGTTTCTTCGGTTCATTGCGTGCAAAATATTCATTTCTTTAACCTAATCAAATGAGAGTATTTCTTAATGAATTAGACGTCGAATAAAATACGAATAATAGGAATCTATCAAGATAGATAGACCATAATACTAATACTACTCCCTCTCGACCGTATTACGGTGACGGCGGCCTATCTCCGTGGAGATTAACCAAGTACGCAGGAGATATTATAGTGCACAAGTGTATGCGCAAACACAGATGCACTCCCTCTTCCTTCACTCTCTCACACACACGACCGGAGAGAGATTAGGCGCAGGACCGACGGCGTTACATGCTCTCCGAAGCACGGGGGTGTCACACCACCAACTTTCTGACTCCGGGCTGCTACTGAGAATTTCCTAACAGAAAAACCCAATAACACTTTGCCCGACCTTGGAATCGAACCCAGGACCTCACGCTCAGTAGCCACGCTTGCGATCACAAGACCAACGAGGCAGTCAAAATAGATAGGCCATAATATTATAGCCTAATATTGTACCTAAGTATTTTTTGGTGATTTTTTTTTTTGTATAAAAAAATTCTTTCTACTAAGAATTTCTCGAAGTTTGAAATTGTGCCCAGTAGATGGCCTCAATACCACTTCATTGGACTTAATAACGGCTTCAGTATAATGAGTTATACTAAATTCGCAGTAGCAGCCCGGACTTTGAGACTGAGCCACCACATTTTACATGGGAATTATTAACAGCATCCATAAAATGTAGGTGTACAACTTTGTAAATCTTATTTACTACACTTAATATAGTCTTCGATTCAGTGCCAGTCCAATTGACTCTCAACGTCTACCCTATAAGCGCATAGAATATACATAAATCTAAGCTACCAGCACTTAATTGTACAAACACGAGTTACCATCAAATGCCAGTTACAAAGACGGTAGAAGTACCCGCAAACCGCACCCGCATCAGAGTTACCGTGTAGGTGGACCACGCGGCACGAAGTCAAAAGGATAGTCCTGTATTTGTATTTTATTCACGGATTTACGAAGATCAAAACAACCATTAAAGGGACTCAAAGTGTGGTTAATAGCTTACCTATTATCGTCTACCAGGCATAATCTGTGGGCCCTTGCTAAGAATTTCCTAATAGAAAATGTAGGGACATCTATCTCGCTACATTAATACTACGCGCATAACAGGTGACGTCAAGATAGCCGCGCAAGCAGAGTTTGGCGACAAACTTGCATATATACGAACACCCGACTCTAACCGTAACTATCAGCCGCCTGATAGGAGAAAGAAAGAAAGAAAGAAAGAAATAAATCAAGTTTATTAAACCACAATACCACACATAGAAACCACATAAACTCCAAATTTCAAAAAGCGAAAAAAAAATAGTTCTTAAACAACACAAAACAATTAACAATTACACACACACAAAGACTATGATGCACAGTAAAACGAACCGTTCGTCACTTTTTTTTTATATATATTCATTTTTATTTATATTATAACTTTATCCTATACACTAATTACTTTTAGAGTCTAGCTTTAAGGTTCGGTAAGGATGCATTAATGCTTTTCAAAGATTTATCTGTAAAGAGGGTTGGTTTACGTCAGGCAGGCTGGTCTTAAAACATAGCCAAAACTTTAGCAGCATGCCAGATATAGGTATGCTGCGCCGACCCCAAATAAATTGGGATAAGGGCAGGAGGATGATGATGATGATCTGTAAACTTTGCCTGACTCGGGGAACAAATCCTCACGCTTAGCAACTGACCTTGCTTCCACTATACCACTGGCCAAATAATTATATTAAATAAAATAAAATTATAAAATAGATATATAAATCATTCTACTGCCTCGTCGACTACTGAGAATGAGGTCTTGGGTTTGCCAGGTCGGACAAAGTGTTTTGCCAGGTCGGGCAAAGTGTTTTGCCAGGTCGGGCAGTGTTTTGCCAGGTCGGGCAAAGTATTTTGCCAGGTCGGGCAAAGTGTTTTTGGGTTTTTCTCTAACGAAATTCTCAGTAGTAGCCCAGAGCATGGTTGTGCCCAGTAGATAGCAATAGTTTCATCACCTACATGGGACTTAATAGCAGCATTGGTGAAATGAGGGTTTTTTTTATGGAATAGGGGGCAACTGAGCAGACGGCTCGCGTGATGGTAAGCGATTACCGCCACCCATGGACACCCGCAACCCCAGAGGAGTCGCGAGTGCGTTGCCGGCCTTTTAAAGGGTTTGGGCCTCCGGTACCCTCACTCACTCGGCGAAACACAACGCAAGCGTTGTTTCACGCCGGTTTTCTGTGAGGCCGTGGTATCAATCCGGTCGAGCCGGCCCATTCGTGCCGAAGCGTGGCTCTCCCACGGTTAAAAGTACAATTGTGTACACCTCTGCCTACATCTTCAGGGAAAACATGCGTAATGCTATTTTATGTTATAAATCTTTCAACCGAATGCTTAGTGAACTCTAAAGATTACAAATTTATGTGGAAAGAAAAATACTGCTTATGATCTATTATTTTTTTTTTTGCTTCATGTATTATAACTATATATGTCGCATATTAGAATAATCTTATAACTTACACCATTAGACATAATCCTAGATAGCGTTCTCATACTAAAATAAGTTTAATTCGGAGTTACGAGTAAGTGGTGTTGAGTTTAAATATTTGATTTTTGCATAAGTAATGGAAACGTTTAGCTCGGCCCACGAGGAAAGTAAAATAAGTAATTTTCCTCAATTATTCTTTTACTCATTTATTTACAACTTACCAAATATAGGAAGATGGCGAAAACCAACGTTTTTCTTAATCGTTTTTGATTTCTTAGAAACCGTTTTTGTTGTTTTCCATTAAAAGTGTTTTCTTAATTATTATTTTCCGTATTCTCCTTGATTTTATTTGTGGGTGCCTTTTGTAATTTTTACGAAGGGTTTTTTATAATCAAACTTTTTTCATGAGACTTACTCATTTCTACAAACATAACCAGTAAACATAGCCTTTACCTCTGTGAGTGTGTCTTGTTTTTTTTATATTTTATGTGGTTAGAGTTGTGAGCGATGATGTGATTATTGTAGTTTTATAAAATTTACACTCATACTTCTGCAAATATGACGTCATAAATAATAAAAAAATAAACGCATTATGTCTTTTTTTTTTCATCATCATTTTACATTTTGTCTAAATTGTATCCTAAATAACTTGGCAGTATGGTTTCCCTAACTTCCTGGCCCCATAAATATACACAATAGCGCACATGTAGGATTTGAGCTGTCTTATACGATCAAAAGGAGAATTTCTAATACATTACGTTTTAAATCTATGCTTTTGAAGATTTTGATGGAAAGCTTAGGAGGTTTCAGGTATACGTTGTTTGAATTGCACGTTTCTTGGTTTAATGTTAATCGTTTGTATAAAACAGTACTTTCAATTGTGAAATAATTATTTGTAATGGCCTCACTGGTCTAGTGTTCGCAAACGCGGCTTTTGAACTTGATATATTGGGTTAGATTTCCGGGTTGGGTAGTGTTACTGAGTTTTTCTGATAGGAAATTCTGAGTAGGAGCTCGGAGTTTGAAAATTTGCTCAATAGTGAACAACTGATAACGGCCTTGGTGACATATAAGGATACAACTGTGTACAGTTGTAGCAATATGGTTTTTTTTTTACGGGGTAAACCTTCAAAAAGGTACCCGTCCTTTGGGGATAAGACCATGGAGTGTGGGTTTTTTACCTCACTAAAACCACGGTGGTGGTCATCTGTATATAAAGGGGGTCCTGGTTCCCCTTAAGAGACCAGCTCTAGAACTTCGCTGTACAATGCCTATTAGGGTATATCTCTGGGAAGACTGTAAAGGGGTCTCCCATGTGTACACCGATAATAAAGTACCATACAGACGTGTTCCTAGGTTATGTTAAAATGTATCGGTAGGTGATTTGAAGGCATGGATTAAAAGGACATGTTGCACGGATTAAAAATAAACTTCAACGTCTTGATCGAAAAGAACACCCATAGTACTAACATTTTCTTTTTTCTATTATTGTCTATTATTCAATTCTTGTACAAAAAAGATCAATGCAAGATTTAAAACAGGGAAATTTCTTCCAACCTAGGTGGTAAAAAAACAAATTTGACATAACATAACATAACATAGCATCACGCCTGTATTCCCCGAAGGGGTAGGCAGAGGTGTACACAATTGTGTACACCCACATTTCACCAATGCTGTTATTAAGTCCCATGTGGTGAGTCCAAGGTGGTGAGGCTATTGCCATCAACCGGGCACATTTCCAAACTCCGGGCTGCTACTGAGAATTTCCTAACAGAAAAACTCAATAACACTTTGCCCGACCCGGGAATCGAACCCGAGACCTCCTGCTCAGCAGTCGCGCTACGGACCACTAAACCAACGAGGCAGTCAAAAACAAATTTGATCCTTTAATTTAACAAAAAAGGGGGATATTTTATGCAATGGTTATATTATAGATAAATCTTTGAAAAGCATTAACGCATGCTTAGTGAACTCTAAAAATATTATATTAAATGGAAAAATAATACGGTCGCGAGCAGAATTCGAACCTGCGCCTCCCGGATAAATACTCCAGGCCATCTCGACCTCTGCTCACCACCGCGAATTCTTCATCCATATTTTAACACGTCTTTTGGTGACGTCATTGCTATCTATTCAGTCCCTATACAGGTGACCGAACCAACACGAGTAACTTTGCAGTTAATACAATGTCATAAAGATGCAATTACCTTAACAAAAACTTGTTCGACTTTTTAATTTTTTTGAAAATAATGCCACATTAACTTTTACTTTCACAAATCATAAATGGTCAGAGCATCTGCAGTATTTATCCGGGATGTGCAGGTTCAAAATTTCATTTAATATTAATGCTTTTCAAGGATTTATCTTATATATTATAACTTTAATAATGAATGCTATATAAAATTACATTTTAAAATCGTTTATATTTTTCCAATAAACAAAATAGAATCTGTGATAGCCTAGTCATATGACCGTTAGACTGACCATTCAAAGGTCATGCAAATATCTGTGCGCAGTATATATACGCAAGCGATGAAAAATTGCAACTACCGCCAATTACTTTTCACATGTCTCATCGTCACCGTGCAGTGCATCGAGTGGCGACTCAATATTGTGGAAGTAGCTAGATATTGTATTTATTTGCATTCATTGTAATGGACTTCCGCAAAGTAACGCCTGAATCTATTCAATAAGTCAAAGGTCGCAAGTTCGAATCTAAGGCACGCACATTGACTTTTCGAAGTCATGAGCACGCACACAACTTGCTTAAACGGAAATAAAAATATCTTTAGAAAACCGGCACACCTGACAAATGTTCTCGATGGTGTGTAAAACCATGTCAGAGACCTACAGGTGGCTTAAACTCTGACACTAGGTTGATCATCAACCACACGATGTGAGGGAGAGAATGAAGAAAATCAAATCACGCGGCTCTAGTACCCACTAGTCACCTAATATTTCCACAGATACCACTCATACTTCTATCAACTTCAATATGGAATAAAATGAAATAATACAAAACGTTGCGAACTCTAGTCCATATCTCTTTAAAGCAGTGTCCACGTGCATATCCGACACAATGTGATTTTCTGTCTCACTGACTTTGAACGCAAGGCAAATTTGAAAATGTCCTGAAATTCAAAACTGAAACTATTCTACAGGAGCGCAGACAAAAGGGATCATTTTTCACTCCACACTGTATCAGCTTTTTTGTTACTTTGAATATTTTGTAACAAAATAAAAGTGGTTTTTTTTTTGTTTGAATTTTTATGCTGCGTTGATTGTTGGTGAAAAAAAGATATAGTTCGGTGCAATTTTGGTTTATTTCAGGCCAGACTTTTTTATGGAAGAGTAGTTTATCGTAAATGTTACACTTATGATTGTGTTTCTATTATTTTCGACATCATTTCTGGGTGACCCTTCGAGATCTACCTTTTCATTTTCATTTCTATAGTTATTATTTTAATGATCACACCTATGAATACAGTTAAGTTGTAAGCAATACATCAAGGTTCACTTGAAAATTGACACGACGATATGACGGTCTCTAAATACGTTTTCTTCATCGAACTACAAGTAAAATGGAATCTCAATGTTTCAAATCTTAATTATCGCTTTATTACTTGGAAGAACTATGGAATGTTAATATCTGAGAAATGTAATTAAAAGTCTTATTTATTAGTTCAACCTCGAAAGGCTATTTTACTAATTTTGGAAAACCATTATAATTTATTCCTTATTACATAAAAAGCACACCACACTGATATTTCTGAAGAACAACAAAGAATTTCATAAAAAAATCAATGTAAAAGTTTAAATTTTCGAAACCGGGCGAAAAACGGTTTTTCTAAAATGGCGTTGGTCACGTGATGCGTTTAACGTCACACGCCAGTAAACATTGTGTACTATCCTTAGTGATTGAAGTCATGTTTACTGGCGTGTGACGTCACCAGCGTTGTCAAGAATCAGTGGGCGTTTTTGAAACAGATAAAAAAAGCAAAACTTTTTAAATTTTTCTCGATCAAATTTACAAAAAATGTACTTATTTTAGTTTTAATTATAGTCTAATAATTTTTTTTACGCTATTATTTGATAGGATGACCACAATTTGTAGTATATTTTCAATGTTGTCAAATAGCCTATTGTATTGCCATAGTAATAATATTTAATTTATAAAGTCACTGTGTTAAGTTCAAACATGCAACAGTTAGATACAATTTTAATTGACCAAATACACAATAAGTATATGTTTTTCTGTCAATCAGTAAATCTCAGCTTAACTCATAACATCCAATCAATTAAACACGATCATTAATCATAATAACTACCCAATAATTGAGTCTTATATGTAACATTAATTAATGTTCGTATTAATTACAGAATATTTTTATTTCGTATACATAGAAATACTTATTAATAACCTGGAAGTTTTTATTCAATTCACTGAGAACGTCGCCGATACTGCTTCTCGGAAAATATGTATTATCGGTAAATATGTTGAAGGTATATTCCTAAATACCTCGTTTATTTTCATTATACATTGGAAGAAATATATATACATAGAAAGTAACAATCATAGATCACATACAACACATTAATTTTTGCAAGAATCAATTGGTATCTAGACCAATTGATTCTTGCAAAAATAAATGTGTTGCTAGGTAAGGAAATACAAGTACGTCAATATTTCAAATCTAAATACGTTCAAGTACATTTTTGATTTACTCAAGATATCGCCATAACTTTTTTTCTCCGGGTAATTTGAAATGAGTTGCCGTATAAGGTATTGTGGCGCGGTAAAATAGCATTCTAATGATATAACTATAGTCGTTATTGGCCCGTGGTCAAGTTTTCATACATATTAGCCCATTGTCTTTAACATTTGAAATCTCAAACTCTCAACTCTCGGTTGGTATATTAATTATACCAAAATTTATTTATCGCCGCCGAAGCCTACAAAATTTCATGAAAATCGTTGGAGCCGTTTCCGAGCTTCAGATTATATATATACCTATATATACAAGAATTGCTCGTTTAAATGTATTAGATATAAACTAAGGAAAAGCGCTAAGGTACATAAAAATAAAACAAGAAAGCAGGTCGGCTCTTGACAGCAAGAAATTCAACTAATTAACTTAGAAAAAGGCGATTCAAATTTAAGTGCGCCATCGCGTGTAACAGAACGATTCATTTAACTTACAAAGATAACTATGCAGGTATGCCCCGTGCTTATCTTAGTTGCGTAAGGAGGGGAAATAATGGCTTCTTTTCTTTTTAATTTATGTAATTAAGTTAACTGACAGTAGCTGTAGTTACTGGGGCTGTGTTAAGCTTGCTACCTGTACTGTGTTAAATAGATAGTATGGTACTCTTATGTAAATCCTACCGAAAATATTTCATGTAAAATTGGTTGCCAAGACTCCCAACTTCATAATGCTTTTACTAATAAAAAGTTATAAGATCTCTAGTAGAACCAAACTCATACCTGACCGCGGATTTGTATTACACGTCATAGTCTACGGGGCTAAAACGGCTTGGCCGTTTAATGTTCGTGGAACTATTACATGACATAACCTTTAAGTCCGTCATGAACAGTTGGTGCGACAATGACGAAACGGCCAATCCATACTTTTCGGACTATGACGCGAAATTTCAGCTTTCTGGCATTATCCAGATCGATGTTATCACGGTCCGAAAATACGACGAAGCGCTTCCAGAAAGGTTAGGTAATGCCCCGCTTACTTCAGCCCGTCTTGGCGGAGGCACTACTATGCCCCCAGATTATAGAAAAATACAATGAAAATATATATAGTAGTTTAAAGTAATTAACATGTTGGTAAGTAAATGATTATTTCAGAGCTGGTAATGAGGCTTTGTTACACATGAGAAACAGATTTTGTTCAAAATCTTTTTTTTTTTTATTTGCGTTAAGTTAAACAACATCACAGAAATATACCATCAAAAATACTTATATTTATCATCAATATGTGTTTACTATTTTTTCTGAATTTCGGAAAATCACTGTATATAATAAACTAAAAAGAAACGATTTTTTCTCTATAAAGGTGGCGATCCTAGGCTGTGCGGGCCTTACTTTGCATTGTAATGTTGAGTGATTGTATCGTAGGGTTTGACGATTTTAGACATTGCTTTTTACCAATATAACAAATTTTTTAAAGTATTTACTTCGCCAGTATCTGCGGTTTTCGTAATCACCACACATATATTTTGGAAAAACTGTCTGTCATTCTTATATAGCCAAAAAACAGCCACGGAATCACATCACCATTTTTATCCTTAAACAAACAGCCCACCACTTTATCACCATAATTCGTGCATTAACCATACTGGCTCCTAATTCCGGTAGCGGTAATAGCGCGGTAGAGCGGCAGTAGTGATTAGTGGAATCGCCGATAATTTGCCGACCGGTATCAATTTACCTGAGCGACCAATTTGCGATGTAAACTTTACGTGGTCGGGAATCCTGGCCGGTATACCGCTTGTATGTACTTAGCTGATGTGGGTGGGTGACTGTGTGGTTTTCGGTGGGGATGGGTTTGAAAGAATAGGTAAATCAAGTCGTAGTTTCGCTATTACTGTATTACACTTATCTGTCATAAATATAGTATCAATTGATAAATTAAAGTTCCTGTTTTAATGCTTAAAATGTTCATTCTAGACACTCTTTTAGACAAGAATCTTCTTAGATACAGCTTAATAGATACCAGTATTTTACATGGAGTGACTTCTGATCTGACTTCCACAACCCGGTTACTGGATAACACGATATCTTGTAGGTGGTCAGACTTCCGGGTCTCTGACTACCGGTAACGGCTGTCATAAATCTTAATTTGACAAACGAGACCGACAGTTTAACGCGCTTTCCGAGGCACGGAAGGGTCTCGGTATGAAACAACTTAACCTCGATCGAAAGATTTGTGCGGCTGTTTATGTAACTTTTAGACAGATGAACAAAAACTTATAGAGACAGTAATTAGGCATTGTGGATTTTACTTAAAAGGCTGTCTCGTTGGTTTAGTGGTCCTAAGCGCAACTGCTTAGCAGGAGGTTTTGCGTTCGATTTCTAGGTCAGGCAGATTTATTGGGTTTTTCTGTTAGAAAATTCTCGGTAACTGTGTCTGGTAAATGGCAATAGGCCGACTACACATTACATGGATCATTACAGACTTAATAACAGCATTGATTAAATGTGGGTGTACAGTTGTCCACCTCTACCTACTACTTCGTTGAACACATGTATGCTACGAGTATGTTATGTAAAATTTGAAATAAAATAATGAAAATTCAACTGAATCGAAGTAAATAAATTGCCTTTATAATTAAGGAAACTTAAAAGGTTTCCCGGTAAAAATACATTTATTGATAACAAACGATTCTGATGGATGAATGCGAAATATATTGTGGATTTATGTGTACGAAATAAATTTCCAATACTTTTATAGTGTCTTTACAACATGCTTATTTTTTAAACCCCAACGCAGTAAGAGGGGTGTTATAAGTTTGACGTGTCTGTCTGTCTGTTTGTGGCATCGCAGCTTCAAAACGAATGGATCGATTATGACGCGGTTCTTTTTAAATTTTGTGCTGCGCTTCAATACGATCGGAATCTAAAATAATAATTATCTCAAGTCAAACCGTTTGACTGGCTTAACGTGCTCTCCGACGCACGGAGGGGTCTCAGTATGAAATTATGGTCACCCATCCATAGACCGACCGCGGCAAACGCAGCTTAACCTCAATCGATCGATCTATGCGGCTGTTACTTAGGTACTTGTGTTTTATAAATTATAGCCACTAAAAAATTTACTGGTTTACTGTCCTATGAACCACATGTGTTAAATGTCGATTGTATATCTGTTGTGTCTGCTTCGTGGACAGGGAGGTTGACTCGCGACATCGCCGCAGGCTCAGCTCATGACTAAGAGCTCCGTTCGAGTTCGAAACTAGTCGGGCAATCCCGAAGAATGCACGTGAGTGATAACCGTTGAACAATAATTAATATGAATGTGACTCACGAAAGTTATTATACCACAATAATTCTTTATTTTGTTCACAATATTTAGGACTACACCCCACTTAATAATCTTCATATCCACCGGTATAACTTTCAAATAATAAACTATCGGTAAAAATATTTGCAGCTGGAGTTCGTATTAAAACCTTCCAATAAAATACGTAGCCAATATAAAAAGCTGCAAGTATAACAAGTGCCCACTTGCACAAGCACTCTTCATATAAAGGGGTTATCTGCAAGAGCTTGCGGCTGAGACTCTCGAATGACACAGGTACCTAAATTGTTAGGATACCTGTGTTAGGTAGTTAGGTGGTAGTTTTAAAAAAATATTCAGAATGCTTTTCGAAACCAGAAATTATGGTAGATTCGAAAATACATTAAGTTTAATTTAAAAAGTAAATATTATCCTACCAACATTAAAAAAGTTATAAAATCCCCAGAAGAAAAAAATAACAAATGTCAAAGCTTAGATGCATATGAGTTTGTAAATTTTGGTATTTTTTATTCAGTCACACAATACTACTAAACGAATTTAGATGAAATTGGGTATCTACCTGTGCAGAACGCACCTCTTTTGTATTTGTAAACTTTTTGTTAATTTATTCCTTTTAAAGTTTTAATTTTCTTTTGTTTTTTTTCTTGTATGTTATTCTTGATTCAATCTAATAAACACACAGTCTCTACTACCACCAGCGTCTATATTTTATATATTATAATTACAGTCCAGCTTAGTCCAGCACACTACCTTTAGGTCCTAAAATGAATTTGGATGAAATAGGGATTTTTTATTCCGAAAAAAATAAGAATTTCATCAGAAAAGGGGAAACTCTGCGAGTGTCCATATTATTAAGAGCGGTGATAGCTTAGTGGTATGACCATTCAGACTGGCAAGTCTAAGGTCGGAAGCATTAGAAAATTAATCACCACTTGCTTAAAACAGCGAAGGAAAACATCGTGAGGAACCAGCACATCGGACAGATATTCTCGATGGTGTATCAAGCCATGTCAGAGGTCCTACGGGCGGTTTAAACTCTGACACTAATTGGTTCATCAACCACACGATGAACGACCGAGAGAGAAAGAAGTACCATATGCTAAAAACTAGGTGGATTTAAATTAAATTGTTAAAGTAAATATACTGATGTTACCGACTGTACTGAAGTAGCTTTATTCTTTCTACATTCGTGAGCTCTGTAAGCGGTCTTGGACGGGAATTTTGTGATTAAGACCCCAGGTTTTAGTTAGCTAAAACGTTAAAAATACAACTTGAGAATCTCTTAAATACTCAAGTCAGTACTGTAGTTTTAGGAATTGAAATAAAACGCTTATGTTTTTTTAGACAGGATAAGTTAAATTGTAATAAGGAATGGAATATTAACAGGAATTTAAAATAGTAATTTAGGCTCGCTTTAAGCCGTTATCTGTAACTGTAATTTCAAGCAAAGTGGTTATAAAAGACGTTATATAATTATAATGGTAACTCGAGATAAAGGAACGGCACAATTTTTAGTACACTTAAAAATATTCTCTTTAAAGTTATACCTTTTTGAGGAAAGAAAAATACGGCCGAGAGGTAGATTTGAACTTGTTCCCTCCCGATTTATACTTCAGACGCTATGCAAATGAAGCTATTCTGACCTCCGCTCAATATTCAGAATTCTTCTTCCACATTAATACATCTTCATCATCATCCTCCAGCCCTTATCCGAATTTATTTAGGGTCGGCGCAGCATACAGTTAAGGTTTGGCTATTTATTATGACCGGCCGCCTGCCTGACGTCAACCCACTTTGGGAATGCTGTTGTTGTTGGTAACCGCCACCGATACAGTCTCCTTCTATCTAGCTATGTCACACCAAATGTTATCCATGCGTCAGGTTCTGATGTTATCCTACTATCACACTCCACTAACCGGGCTAATTAATACATTTTATGGTATGGTAAAATCATCACTATATTTAATCTTTATACAGTGACTGAACAAATGCTGATAAATTTGTTGTAACGCATATGCATGGCGAACTTTAAATTAATACATGTTTTTTCTGCGCTACGCCATCGCTACGCCATTTAGATCATAGTGACATGTAAAAAAGTTTTTAAAATACCTACTTACAGAATAAACAATTTCATTTAATTTATTCTGCGCCGAGACTTTTCAACAAAATATATCAATATGCCCCAAAAAATTTTAATTTACAAAATGTTTGTGCTTGAAACGAAACTGCTTGAAACACAGAAAGAACACCGTGTACACTATACAGAGACGTCTCAGCAACTCATTTGCTATTCTCAAAACTTGTGGGCCGAGGCTCTCGGTAGGGTAACTCCGGATTTAAGCTAAGACCTCGCGTTACCGGTGCGTTGCTTTTGAAATTTTTATTCGCTACACAACACTTGTGAGGTTTCAAACGAGTTTAAACGTTATATGGAGGGTGGATTTTATTTTGCTCTTATATGGTTTAGAAATGGTTACGTATGATGTGTTTAGGGAAAAGAAAATGTTTTTGTGTTGATATTTTATTTATAAATTGAGGGCAGGAGATGTTTGTGACAGGTGTTTATACCAGAGAGAAACGTAAGGACTTTAGTCATGTTACATATTATAGGTACATTAAGCAAAAGTATTACATCAGTCTTCCTTTGATTATAAAAATATATATATACTTGTTTATTTAAGAACCTGAATAGGGACTGAAATCTATTCAGAGACAGAAATGACGTCAGCAAACGTATTAAAATGTGGAAGAAGAATTCCTGGTAGTGAGTTGAGGTCGATATGGCTTAGCGGTCAGAGCGCCTGGAAAATGTATACACACACAGGCGCAGGTTCGAATCCTGCACACGACCGTATTCTTTTTCCACAAAAATCTATAACTTAAGAGTTTGCTATATGCATACGTTAATGTTTTTTTGAAGATTTATCTATAAAAGAATTATTTTAACCCAACATACCTCACTAAAGAAATGTCCAAGATTTTTCCCAAAATAACAACAAACATTGTCCTCATTACATTGACAAAATCTCTTTCAAAATTCCTATTTTCCTCCTCTCCGATGTAAACAGAAAATAAAGGGTCCGAACGGCTTCGTAATACTGTTTTCTAATAATCCCTACAAGGTCCGTTCTTAGGGTCTCTTAATTAAAACATAAACGACTTTCCTATGGGGATGTTTTTACGAGGGCGGTATTAGGGTCGTGAATTGCATTTTTTTTTTTCTGTACAAACCGTTTTTGGAATGATGTGTTAATTTTATTATGGTATAGTTTGGTTTCCGATGTTGTGTGGTTTTCGTGTTTATTTCATGTTATTGATAGTGACTAGAATTAGGTGAGTGTTAGGCTGTTTTTTTTTTACAATAGAATAAAATTACTATGTATATATTGTACAGTCACGACCACAAACATGTCTACATTTGCACATTTTAAACCCCATAAAAATATCAATTATTGTTTATCGGTTACTACTCACGAGCTGAGCCCGCTGCGATGTCACGAGTCAAACTGAGTTTGACTCGCGACATCGCCGCGGGCTCAGCTCATGACTAAGGGCTCCGTTCGAGTTCAAAACTAGTCGGGCAATCCCGAAAAATGCACGTGAGTAATAACCGGTGAACAATAATTGATATGAATACGTCTCACGAAAGTTATTATGCATAAAAATGGTTATCTGAATAATATGTCTATATGTTGAAGGAAAAGTTCTTCAATCTCTGTCACATACCGAATTATCTTAGTAATACACGTTAGAGATATTGTCTGTGAGTACTTGCAAGTTTTTATTTACATAATAGTGCTCGTGACTGTACGCCAATAAAAAATTGTCAATTTCACGTTGACGAAAGTTACTAGACTTATAAAAGTACTACGAGTATCCTAGGCGGCACTGCAGATTTAATAAAACAGTATAAGAAAGCCTCGTATACTATTGAGACTACCTTCTATAAGAGGCCAGCTCAAGACCTAGCCTATTAGCATGACCATTGGACTGACAAGTCAAGACTGTCAAGTCCAAATCCAAGGCTACTGACTATTCGAAGTATCGTGCGTATTATAAAAAAATATGATCACTTCCTTAAACCGATTAAAAAAATATCGTGTGTAAACCAGTACACCTGAGACATGTTCCCGATGGTGTGTAAAGCCATGTCAGAGACCTACAGGTGGTTTAAACTCGGACACTAAGTTGTTCATCAAACAAGAATTATGTAAACCATTTCGAAATTCATATAGCTACTGTTATGAGACTCGTTTAACATATATTTACAAATGGTTTTATAATATACAAGCATAATATCACAAAAACACACAAAATAAGAACTCATATGAACCAACAACTCTGCTCCACTGAATGTATAAAGAAACACATCAATCAACATGACACTGCTACCTCAACAGGGATTTATCAAAAAATTCAGAACAATAAACACGTAAAAGGCATTATTTTGTTAAACAACATATTTCGGGAACCGCAATACGTTTCTGCGTGTGAGTGTATTAACAATAATTTACTCATCAGTACTTGAACCTATTATTAAACCATTTATACACATACCACTTAATATAGCAACATGCCTGTATTCCTTGTTATCTCTCAAATTTTTAAACGTCTTCTTTTATTCAAAAAAATAGAAGTAAATAATACAGGCAAGTTACGACAAGCAGTTAAACTAACTATTATAAATAATCCTACTAATATTATAAACACGATAGTATGTGTGCATGGATGTCTGTTACTCTTTCACGCATTAACTACTGTACGGATTTGGATGAAATTTGGCACACAGATAGCTTATAACCTGGACTAACACATACTTTTTATCCTGGCTTGACCTTATTCTGAAGTCCAAGCAGACGAAGTCGCGGGCAGAAGCTAGTAATTAATATTTCCTTCGCCCGTAAAATAACCGCTCCTAACTTTGTAGTTAAAGCCTTGATAACCTCAATTTGAAAGCCAGAAGCCATAACATTATGGTCATAACAGCCTAGAACTACCTATGGTCCCCTAACATACAATTATTAGACCACATCATCTCCCTTTACGTGGCCCGTAATAGGCATCTAAGAGGTTACATAAAGTGTATTATCACTATTAACCTGTTACTACAGGGTGATGACCGAAAACTTAGAATATATTGTAATAAAGTTATATTTTTTTGTGGAAAAAGAACAATATGGTCGCAAGCAGGATTCGAACCTGCGCCTCCCGGATAAATACTCCAGGCGCTCTGACCATAAAGCCCTCTCGACCTCTGCTCGCCACCGCGAATTCTTTGTCCACATTTTAATACGTCTTTTGGCGACGTCATTGCTATCTATTCAGTCCCTATATAAGTGACCGAACCGACACGACTAACTTTGCAGTTAAAACAATGTCGTAAAGATGCAATTACCTTAACAAATAAATAAAAAATTTGACTAAACATTTATCTGTATATATTTTAATAATAGTTATTGTATGCAAATCAGAAATCAATTTATTGGTATTTTTTAAGACAAGTCATTGTTATTTTGGTGGGATAGATTTATTAAAATGTTTTAATAACATGCATATTTATAAATGTAATTCAAGTACCTACATATATACATATATAGATATTCTCGATGGTATGTCAAACCATGTTAGAGACCTAAGGGGGGTTTACACTCTGACACTAGGTTGTTCATCAACCACACGATAAGAAGAAGAAGTAGGTATCGCAATAATATATTATTAAGTCATACTTAAAATAAATTAAATAATATAACATAAAAATAACGTCATTTAACTAATTAAAATTAATTAAATAAAGGATCAATAATCACCAAAATACATTGTTATTAAATATAAAATGTTACCATTATATTTTTCAAAGAAACATTGAAAAAATAATACACAAGAACGGGGCTTGAACCCGCGACCTTTGACGTTCCGTGTCATCACTCTACCAACTGAGCTACCCTGTCGTGTTCAAACCTATTGAATTTTCAATCCTCTTTGTATACGTCTTAAGGAGACGCCTGGTGATATTTATCTAGTAATCATTTACAGATTTACTAAAGAAGAAAAATATAGGCATTACATGGCCTCAACATGTATTAAAAAAATATAATTATATATGATTTATAAAGGATTGGGATGTTGTTCGGCGATTTACAACTGCAAAGTGGTAACGCTGAGTTTAGTAAATCTGTAAATGATTACTAGATAAATATCACCAGGCGTCTCCTTAAGACGTATACAAAGAGGATTGAAAATTCAATAGGTTTGAACACGACAGGGTAGCTCAGTTGGTAGAGTGATGACACGGAACGTCAAAGGTCGCGGGTTCAAGCCCCGTTCTTGTCTATTATTTTTCAATGTTTCTTTGAAAAATAGAATTAATATAGGCATTACATGGCCTCAACATGTATTAAAAAATATAATTATATATGATTTATAAAGGATTGGGATGTTGTTCGGCGATTTACAACTGCAAAGTGGTAACGCTGAGTTTAGTAAATCTGTAAATGATTACTAGATAAATATCACCAGGCGTCTCCTTAAGACGTATACAAAGAGGATTGAAAATTCAATAGGTTTGAACACGACAGGGTAGCTCAGTTGGTAGAGTGATGACACGGAACGTCAAAGGTCGCGGGTTCAAGCCCCGTTCTTGTCTATTATTTTTTCAATGTTTCTTTGAAAAATAGAATTAATATAGGCATTACATGGCCTCAACATGTATTAAAAAAATGTAATTATATATGATTTATAAAGGATTGGGATGTTGTTCGGCGATTTACAACTGCAAAGTGGTAACGCTGAGTTTAGTAAATCTGTAAATGATTACTAGATAAATATCACCAGGCGTCTCCTTAAGACGTATACAAAGAGGATTGAAAATTCAATAGGTTTGAACACGACAGGGTAGCTCAGTTGTTCAGTGATGACACGGAACGTCAAAGGTCGCGGGTTCAAGCCCCGTTCTTGTCTATTATTTTTTCAATGTTTCTTTGAAAAATAGAATTAATATAGGCATTACATGGCCTCAACATGTATTAAAAAATATAATTATATATGTTACCATTATATTAAAAACAAATAAAATGTTATCGATTCTACCATAGAACAATTAAACTAAAATTTAATAATTGCTGTCTTACCATAAGAACGAAACGGGATAAATTAAAAGACTAAAACAGGCACGGCAAACTAAAATTTCCATAAAATTTTAGCTTACCTTTTCTAATAACTTAATAAAATTGACTTATATTTAAATTTGAGTTTCCGCTCATAGAGTAACAGTTACTAAAATAATACTCTAATTTTAGGTTACTGGGTCATTTTATACGATATTTTTTATCATCATTATTTTGTAAATTCGTCCAAAAACATTTAGATAGGTATGTATTTCTGGGGATAATATTCATTGCATGGGAATCGAATTGAACTAGAATTTGCACTCCCATAATCTTTATATAAGTTATGCCGAAGACTGAACAGATAGCTCTAGCATTACCTAATCACTACATATTATAAAACAGAGTCCTCCTCCGCGTCTGTTTGTCTGTCTGTCTGACCGATTTTCGTGTTGTTTTCACTAATGGATAGAATGGTTCTCGAGGAAGGTTATAGTATATAATTTGTCAAGTTTTTATATACATTGGCTAAATTATAATGATATTTGTTGGAGGTGTCGGAAAAAAATAAACCATCTGGGAGCTTTCAACGAAAACGCTGCCTAAACCCTTACAGATCTTATATAAGTCTACAGAAAAGTCCGCAATGGCATAAGTCTAACATAATCTATCCATTTTAATACAAAAAAAATGGGTAATTATAAGGATTATAAGGATAATTGGAAAGCAGGAACGGAATCAAAATTTCATGATTACTTTTGGTCGCGATAACCGACATCCTCGCGGGCGAAACCGCGGACATCAGCTAGTATATACATAAAAATAGTGTGAGTAAAGACATCTCAGCGATAAGCGGGTGAATGAGGAATTTATTTATTAAGATCATGCTATTTCCTCGGGCGGGTGAGGACTACGCCACAAATACAGTGTTAACCATTAAAAACGGTATAAAGCGGTTCAAATATATTATGACAACAATAACCTTTTGAGTGCATTTTCTCCTGCCCCACATTTTCGCACATACATATTTTTCTACCTTTTATCTCCAGATCATAATATAACTCAAAAAGGTTGTATATTAAAATAACTCCTTATTGCTCCCTGGAGTATTATTGCAGGGGTGTACCTGTTTACCTGGCCCATAAAATATTTTACTCGTGCATTATTCCCTTCTCGCTCATGTTCCACATAAAAATTGTATTGTTGTACATTAAGAAAGATATACCAATAATTAGATCGTGACTTACACAAAGGTAAATTTAAATCTACTATACAAAATGACACGTGTATTTTACGAAAAAACTAAACCACTTTTCCTAAATGGGTGCAAAGATAAATAAATAAAATAAGAAAATGGGTCATCAGACAAAACAAAATATGTTTTGTAATTTCCTTACGTTAACGTCATGCTATGTGCTAAACAGTATGTAGACAATTACGACTGAAACGAGTGCAATAGCGGGTTGCCATTTATAGCAAAATATATCTTGATGAGACCATATTTTAACCATAACACATAAATAACAATAAATAACTCTAATCGTAAAACTAGACACAATGGATTCTCTATTGTGATTTTTCAACATAAGTATATAATGATTATTATTGATTAATCTGCCTAGTCAGTTTCCCAATTACATCAGGGTCGGCTTCCAATCAAACCGGATGCAACTTAATACCAGTGTTTTACATGGACCGACTGCCTATCTGACCTCCACAACCTTGTTACTGGGTAATGCGATATCTTGTGGTATGACTGGCTGTCAGACTTTCAGGCTTTGACTACCCGTAACGGCTGTCATAGATCTTAATTTGACAACGGGGACCGACGGCATAACGTGCTCTCAGAGGCACGGAGAAGTCTCGGTCAGTCTTAGCCACGAGGCCCTGCTGATTAAAAGTATAATAATACAAAAAGTATAATTGTACTTTTAAAATAATATTACTTCTTCTTCTTATCGTGTCGATCAAGGGCATTTTACATTTTGTCAGACCAGGGCTTAGTTATACAAACGTCATTCAAATTCAATTCAAATCAAAATCATTTATTTAAAATAAACCATTTACAGGCACTTTTGAATTGTCAGAAGTTAGTTGCCGCGTTCCAAAGTGTAGATTCCTATGGAGAAGATCGGGCAAGAAACTCCTCGGTTACTCTTTTTCATCATATAGGTTTTTAATGCTAATGAAACCCACTAATATTGTAAAATGCTTTAATAATGTTTATGCTATACTTAAATAACTTAAAACCTTGCCATCTACGTCATAGCTCACGCACACAATAACAGGCCCACTATTCAGGGTTGGTCGATAAAAAAATAATATTTTATTTACCTTAAGTGCTTCCTACTGATGCCCGCTCACTTATTCATGTAATCGTGTACTAAGAAATTTCCCCTCGCTTATATTTCTACAGAATTTGTAAGGCTCTTTTGTGGACCCAATAAACATGATATTACTGGGGCAATGTTTTTGTTTGGTGCAATTCTCTTGTACATAATTTATTTTAAAAGAGGAATTAAATGAGACGCATTTTTTCCTTTTTACTTACTGCCTGACTCACTAACTTAAACAAATGAGTTTTTGAAAAAAGATCACTTCAATACACAATTAAAAAAATTGTGATAATTAAAAAAGTACCAAGAATTTGAAAGTTTTATTAAAATATTGTTAAGTAACTTAGTATTAAAAAAAATTTACTCACAATAAAAATACGGATAAGACTAAAACAGGGTGAATCACCCAATCATTAGCCATCTAACCTTCCACAAAACGAGATCAAAATTCTTACAAAAATATAACTACGGAACTACTACATTTTTAAACACATACTACATAGCTCACATGAATGGTACACTCTACACATCAAGGCACAAACGACGAACTTCAAAATTCAGTACTCACAAAACTAAACTTTTGAGGCAGGCTTATTTAATGTTCCCTCTGGCAAGGATTTTAATTTTATTTACGGAGGAGCACGTACTATGAATATGACTCCTGCTTGCTGAACCATTCTTTTTCCGTTCATTGTCTTCATACGTTCATTCATTGCGTAAAAAAATGAATGAACGTATGGGATCTTTATTTGTTTGCATGCATCTTTCTGTTGCATATATTTTTTTCTCGGTGAATTTATGCGATTATTACATGGTTATTACTCACGCATATTTTTCGGGATTGCCTGACTTATTTCGAAGTCTAATGATTTGACTTGCAACATCACCGAGAGCTCAGTTAATGATTAAGTTCGAAATTAGTCGGGAAATCCCGAAAAATACATGTTAGTAATAAACGTAAACAATAAGAATTTTTCGGGAAAATATTACTGGATTTATTATTAATACCATCAGCTGGTATATCGGTATTATGAGAAACCTAAATTTAGCAGAAGTTTTCACGTAATAGTAGATCAATTTGCAGATTCAGTATGCATGCCAACTCTGCTGTAACCTTTTGTTTTGAAAATATTACAAAAATATCTAAATATTGATCTAAGGCTTCTTTATTTCAGTAAAACCAAATACAAACAAAGAATCCACTTGGTACCCCACAAAAGCGCAAACAGGCGACAAATCACTACAATCCACCTTTTCCTCAATCACAAACGAGGAATGCGGCGCACCTGATATATCCACAAAAAAACACGGGCACGAAAATATCAAAAAAATTATAATGACGAAAAACAAAATATTTTCTAACAAAAACATACCCCTCGGTACCCTAATTTGAACACTCATCACTTGGACGGAGTACGGAAACAAAGAAAGTTATTAATGTCTGTACCCATTGTCTACATTTCTGACTGCCACCACTACAAAAAGACCTTTCTCCCACAACCAGCCATAAGAAAAGCTTAAAGAACGATGGCTCAAGTTGTTTGGTCCGTTTTGTCGGGTAGAATGTAAGTTTCTTTTGTCCCGCGAGAGATTCTTCTTACAGTTTATTTTGCCCGTTTCAATTGCAGCGTTTTGTCTTTCTAAATTGTGTTGATTGACGCTATAGTTAATGAACGGTGTTACAATACTGATTAGTAACATAAATATTTTAATCAAAAAGTCTTTGTTTGTAGAAAGAAAATATATTCTAAGACAGCGATTGGGGGTCCCACCCTGTCATTCGCATAAACATAAAATGTGAATAAGGTATGAACGTAATTGAAAAATATATAAACCGAATATTGATTATGATTTTATTAAATATCTTTGTACTTGAACTTTGCCCTTTGCAATATTAATAAAGTCAAATGGATTTTCTTCATCTCTCATAGTCATAAAAATAATATTGAAAACATAATAAAATTTATTTTCGTCTCAGATATCGTGAGTTCAATTTTAAGCGTATGCCAATAAATTTTCAGTTTGTTTACTATCATAACTGTTTGACTAAATTGCTTATTAGCATTAGGGTCTATTGACCTTAGCTGAGTCAGATTAAGGTATAGCAAAGGATATAATTTTTTTCATTTATATGATGACGCATTTGCCATATTGTCAATCTTAAAACATCCGTACACCTAATGCGAAACACCGGGATAAACTGACATATCTGTTTTATATAATTTTACATATCTGTTTTAGTTTTTGACTGCCTCGTTGGTCTAGGGAATTCTCAGTAGCGGCGTCAGGATGTTGGTGGTGTGACAACCCCGTGCTGAGGAGAGCACGTAAAACCGTCGGCCCGGCGCCTGATCTCTCTCTGGTCGTGTCGGATTTCCGTCTCATCGGTATATTTGAGTGAAGGATAGGGAGTGCACCTGTGTTTGCGCATACACTTGTGCACTATAATATCTCCTGCGTACTTGGCTAATCTCAGTCGAGATAGGCCATCGTGACCGAAATACGGTCGGAAGGAGTATATATATAATTTTACATATTATTACATATCAAGTACCCAAAATTCGTCACCACCACATAAGTGGCATTTTTTTTGTAATGTGGCTCTTCTGTATGATCTTTGGGATAGATTCCTACCAACATTTACCGGAGCCTCGACATCGTCAGGGCTACAGACAGTACTGTTAAGCAAATTCACGTTCGGTGACATCCCCATGGTTGACACATTTACATACACACATACATATTAATTATAGTTTAACGGTTATTACTCACGACTACTTCCGACTCAACTCTCGAGTTCAGAGACATCGCCGCGGGCTCAGCTCATGAATAAGAGCTCCGTTCGAGTTCGAAACTAGTCGGGCAAACCCGAAGAATGCGCGTGAGTAATAACCGTTAAACTATATTAATAATATTAATATAATAATAATATTCCACAACTATCACACAACGCCGTCTAGTCTCAAGCTAAGCAGAGCTTGTGTTATGAGTACTAGACAACTGATAAACATACTTATATATTTCTAAATGCAGACATATTATAGATAAATTACACCCAGACACAGAACAAATGATCGTGCTCATCACACAAACATTTGTCCTGGGTGGGAATCGAACCCACGAGCTCCGGCATAGCAGTCAGGGCTACTAACCACTAGACCAACAGGTCAGTCAAAATATAATTAATATGAATGTGTCTCAAGAAAGTTATTATACAAACATACATACATACAATCACGTCTGTTTCCCATTGGGGTAGGCAGAGACTATGGATTTACACATTGACACATTTCCTTATTTTTTGACAATATATATATATTTTCATGTGCTTGTAAAATAAAACTATTCCCCTCTTATCTCCACACAAAACACAGTTAAATATACTTCCTATTAAACGAAACTAAAGAATTTATCACATCATCAATCTTTGAACAAAGTAACATAACTAGCAGAGCTGCTAAACTGCTTATAACCTTCGCATTAACGTCGCAATAAAGGGTAATATATAGTTAACTGGTAGTGAGTGTAGTGACCCTTTCTATGAGCCTATCATTATGGGTCATTATGGTCATATCTTCCCTCGACCTTATAATGGTACTTTGTGGGGCTATGGTCTTCTGAGTACATTTAGTCATGAATTGCTAGAATTTTGGTCCTTGGAGTCAAATTATGAATGTATTTTAACATAAAATAGCATCGCGCCTGTATTCCCTGAAGGGGTAGGCAGAAGTGTACATAGTTGTACACCCACATTTCACAATGCTGTTTAAATGATTTATTCAAATTCAAATATTTTTATTTTGATTTAGACCAGATACTTATGAAAAGTCAAAGCTAGGTGCACGGTTCTAAGAAGTTGATCTTATGGAGAAGAACTGGCAGAAACTCCATAGATACTCATTTAAAAAAAAAAAAATGTTTTGCACCCACATTTCACCAATGCTGTTATTAGGTCACAATTCCAAGCTCCGGGCTGCTATCGAGAATATCCTAATAGAAAAACCCAATAACATTTTACTGAACTGAGAATTGAACCTGAAATCTGGAATCAAACCCAGGACCTCACGCTCAGCAGCCGCGGTTGCGAGCACTAGACCAACGAGGCAGTCCAAAGAATTTTAACATGAATATTTTCATATAATCACAACTTTTGTCAATCAAATACATGTATTCGTAGTTAATATCTCCACAAAGTAACGTTAGTAATCATTAATATTATTGAAAATTCACCCATATCGTATTGGTTAGATACGAACAGATAACTTCTGTAATTGCAAAATAAAATATATTTTTTCAAGTTACTTCTAAAGTATCTTGAAGCTATTTAATATCATTGGATGAACCTTTTCACAAATTTTTACATTCACTGTTTAGTAGTGTGACAACTATTCTTAGTACAAACAAAGGATAATAATAATACTGTGTTAACGAGCGCAAACTACAGTAGGGTGACCATTATTACGGTCGGGACAGCTCGGGCGAGGCTATATCGAATAATGTTCGGTCAGTCTACATTGAGTGGTTGACGGATTCACATGCTCGTTCTGCTTATGGAGGACGTAAAATTCCAACTATAACTATAGTAAAGGCTCTGTTTTGTTTGTGTATTTAGACGTTGTTTATGTACGAAAAGGCACTAAAAGCTGAGATTTTAATAGTTGTCGTTATCATCTCTTCCTTAAACATTTAACGTATGTTTAATCTGTTATGTCACTAATTAGCAGACACAATAGATTTTTATTGTTATGAAGTACGTATTTGTACGTGGCTGAGCGGAAGTGTACGGTAATAGAAATGCTGGGAATATCTTGCAATTCTTCTTTTCTTTATTAATTGGTAATGCCTTTATGGTCACGCTCACAACTATTCACTAAACATATAGTAGTGTCGCTATTATTTAAAAACAAATAGTTTCGTATATATACCGAGTTATAAAGTAAGTCGTTAATTACATTAGGATGCTGACTCAACAATTTCCTTCAATAAAACGCAAATTCAAGCCATAATTAAATCAATAACATCTTTGAAACAATGAAAAACCTTTTATACACGGCGTCTCTACGAAATATTACTTACAGGTATTTGAAAATAGCCCTGCTTTTACCGGTGTTTCACATCATACGCTTTTACCGGTAAATTTCATTTT
The DNA here is from genome assembly GCA_935421205.1 of Xylocampa areola. Classification (NCBI taxonomy): domain Eukaryota; kingdom Metazoa; phylum Arthropoda; class Insecta; order Lepidoptera; family Noctuidae; genus Xylocampa; species Xylocampa areola. The sequence continues at coordinate 19,975,958 of OW285206.1, forward strand.
ACCCACTTCATATTGAAATAAAGACCAATATTAAATAACAATGAAAATACATCAAAGTACATGTCAAAAATCGTGTATTTTTTGCTTTGCCGGGCCATGATCAAAGAAAATGGCAACAAGTCCGTTTTTTAAATGGTTTCCCGGCAGCCATTTTTGTTTGACTCTAAATTATGGTGGTTAATATTATTGAATGTAGTTTATTATTCTATTGGTATTGACTTTTAATAAAAAATATATATTTAAATTGACCTCTTAAAATTCCCCTATTTCCAAATATCAGAGCGTTTCAATATCATACTTTCTGACACAGTTGAAATAATAGAAGTATTTTAAAATCTTTAAACTATACAAAAAACAAAATATAGCACTTGTAGTATCAATCCAAGTCATTCAACTCAACTCACGGGCTTATTTTTGTTGTCCAAAACAGAAATCATCATAAAAAAACAGACACAAAGAGAAACAAAAAAATATCCCAAAAAAAACTCCCAACTCATATCCCCCGTAGCTTTCGCGTCCACTTTTTACAAACAGCTCCTGTTTATGATGTTGTAAAATTGTTTCCTCGCCCTCTTTAGCGATACATTGTTTTTGCTTCGTGAACACTTAATGGTTTTAAGTGTTAGTGACTCTCGGTTTCTTTTCTGATCCTGTTTTCGTGACCGGGAATTTTAAAATAGTGTTAGTGTTTACATTTTCTTGATGAAGACTACACTTGAGTGTTTTAAAAGTGGAGTGCTTCACACTACTTTCTAAGCTTCGAGCCTTTAAGCCAAAATCTCATATGTAAACCGGCCTATACATGTCCCACTGCAGAGCAAAGGCTTCTTCACAAACAGAGAAGACACAAGCATTGATCACAACAAATGAGCTAGGTCACTGTGGGTTGGATATTTCAGACCATCAAGTTCAGCTTTCCTCACAACTTTTTCCGCATATAAGTTGTGTCATTTAACTTAAAAAAGTACATTTGACACTGAAAAAGTCACATGGTGCAAACTAAATTTGAACACACACCCTGATCTATAGATGACAAAAATTTTTTTTTCGTGTGGATATCGAACAAGGAATTCGCGGTAGTGCAGCCAATTACTCGACCACTACACCAACCATGTCATCATTGCATTAAGTGGTAAGTTTAATATGGATAAAACATAACATAGCATCACGCTTGAATTCCCTGAGGGGACAGCAGTGTTCTACACAGTTGTACAGCTACATTTCAACAGTACCATTATTAAATCCCATTTAATGTGGTGGGCCTATTGCCATCCACCAGGCACAATTCTAAACTCCAAACTGAAAAACTCAATAACACCTCGCCTGACCCGGAAATCGAACCCAGAACCTCACGCTTGGCAGTCGCCATAGTGAAAATTAGACCAATGAGGCACCGTCTTTGACGATGCCTTATATAATCATTTAAGTTTCAAAATTTGACCAGATCACTTCACCCACCCCCACTTCAGTTAACACACAACTTGCCTCACTATCCACTATCTTCTAATCATAAGATCTGTTAACCCTTTCAATACAGTTGTATTTATCAGTTCACAATTGTCTGTCAGAGCTAGAAGATGTTATCTCTACCAGTTAACCCTGCACCCGCTTCCTTGACAATCTGTGTCCATTTGATCTGCGGTACAAGTTTGATTGTTAGATTGTGGAACTTTGCAGCAGTGGTAGGGTTAAGGTGTTAGTTAGGGAACGATACTGAGATATTGTGAGTTTGAAACTAGGTGACTTTGTATATCGGCTTTTAGTTCAACACGATGCAGCTTGCTTCTATTTTCTCCACAACACAATTCAGGTTATCCTTATGAAATTATAAATCAGAAATTTCCTAAGCGTGACTGCTGCCCATGAGGTTTCAGTTTCAATTCCCGGGTCGGGCAAAGTGTTATTGACTTTTTCTGTTAGGAAATTCTTTGTTGCAGCCCGGAGTTTGGAATTGTGCCCGGTAGGTGTCAATAGGCAATAACAGCATCACAATGTCTACTCATATTCTTTTAGATTTAACAGCATTATAGCATAACACCTGTAATCACCGAAGGGGTAGGCAGAGGTGTACACAGTTGTACACCCACATGTCACCAATGCTCTTATAAAGTCCCATGTGGTGGTGGGGCCTATTGCCATCTACCGGGCATAATTCCAAACTCCGGGCTGCTACTGAGAAGTCATAACAAATAAACTCAATAACACTTTGCCCGACCCGGGAATTGAAACTGAGACCTCAGCAGTCGCGCTTAGGACCACTAAACCAAAGAGGCAAGGAGGGATATAGATTTAACAAATTAAAGTAAATATCCCCCTTATGACAAAACCTTTTATCTTTATCTGTGAGTCCACAGAATTTTTTAAAGTCTTGTTTTGCATTAAACCCTTTATTCCAACTACATAAGATACTAAATTAAAAATATTATTTTATTATTGGTACTAAATTGATATTATGAATCTTATACCTTAGTCGGAATAAAGTTTCAAATACAAAATCTTTGTAATAAGAAGGAAAATCGTTTACTGCCAGTAACAATTTATTATCATAATAAAATAATGAGATACCGTACATCATTTAACAATCTCTATTAAATAATACTCTCCTGTGGGGTTACTCTTGAAATAAATACCAAACTCAATCTAATTCCAATATTAAATCAACGCCGTAAAACAATATGTTATGTTAAAATAAATACCGACATCACAATTTTAAAGCATCTTGGCTTAAAGTATCCTGATTATTAAGCAATTTCGCATTTAAAACTACAAATGCACTGTTTTAGGCAACCACAAAAATCAGAGACGTCAAACGAAAAATGTATGGATATTTTAAGTTGACATGTATAAATTTGAATTTGATGTCATGACGTCCCGCTCTTATAGTAAAGGTTGGTAAAAGACAACAATACTCTAAATTTATTGACGCCATTGTTTTTTTATCATGGGTTCATTTTCCCCACCTGTTCTTAAAAATAATACGTAGTATTATACCAAATGGCCAAAGAAAGTATTTTCATTAATTTAACAGATTCAATTAATATTTTAAAGATTGCGTCCTAACAAAGCCTTAGAGAGATTACAAGGCAAATACCAATTTAATTTCAATTTCTGCTCTACTTAACTTGTTAGACAAAATTGTATTTTTCTTCACAAATTTTAAGGTATAAAATATGATGGCAGCTGTGGGGCTTTTAATTAATTCAACATTATTGGAATGTCCTTGTTAAGGTGTTTGTGGAGGGTATTAGAAGTTTTTTTTTTTAAGTGTTATCCCGGTATATTTGTGACTGACCGTTGTTTACTGCGATCCTTAAAACTTTCTAAAGTTGACCCTACAAAAACTAAATCTAATCAATTTTTTTACTTCACTGGTGTTTTTTTTTTTTAATAATTATATTTACGGGTTTTTCCGTTTTCGTTTATGTAGCTTAGAAAATGTAATAATACTTATAACCAGTGGATAATTAAATTAACGTATGGTAACACTGAGACTTATGTCAATATAAATAAACATTATTCCTGTCACTGCTACACGGTCAAACTACAAGTGTAAGATAAAGCTACTGCTAATAAATGTTTATTTATCTCTAAGAAAATTTTAACATTATTTACTTGTAAATCTGTCTACCATATTCTGCTATCCCAAGTCAGATTTTACGTTCGTATGTATTTTTATAACCTAGAGAATTGCTCGGCACCCATCAGTCGTAAATTTTATTGGCTCATCTCAATTTATGTATGATAGTGTCATGACAAAATTTGTTACTACTATAAGCAGTACATTTATTTCTACAGTATCCTTTAGAAACAACATAGCCTTTCCTATAAAAAAGAAATAGAAAGTAATTATATTTCTTATTGAATTCAAACGGGACTTAATCGCGCTAAAATTATAATATTTATTTACCTCGACGTTTCGATCAACAATTGATCGAAACATCAGAGTCTACTCGTGACCACGATCAATGCAACTTAATCGAAACGTCGATGTAAATAAATATTATAATTTTAGCGCGATTAAGTCCCGTTTGAATTCAATAATTATGTGTTCGAATCGCGAAAGTTTAAAAAGTACAATTATATTTCTTTTGACGTATTTTATTGGTACATACACAAATTCTTGATATCTTGTCTCTCCTTTTTTTTTGCAGCAATCGTTTAAAATATTTATTTTCATTATCACTACTCGACGAGAGCTACTGGTTCAAACCTCGCGAGTACACAATTAATTTACAGTATAACTTTAAAAATAGTTATTTAAATTGTTTTCCGGTTACTAATCACGTGCATTTTTCGAGATTAATCGAATAGAGTTTGACTCGCGACGTCGCCGTATGCTAAGTTCGTAACTAAGGGCTCTTCGAGTTGGAAACTAAAATAAGCCACATGAAAGTTATTATATGAAAAATAGTTACTCAATTGTCAATCAGACGTACTAAAACCCTGTCACTCTCCAACAGTAGATGTTTACAATCCAATTTGATAACTTCAGTCACCCTCTTATTCTAAAGAAACAAGTCGTGCGTTTCTTAACCGAGGTATTTATACCAATTTGTTGCGTGGTCCCCCGTCGGCTGAGAATACAAAACACCCCGCGTATCCCCCCAATTTCCCGTGGGGGCTGTTTCTGAAGCATGTAAGGCATATCTAGATATAGTCATCTCGTAACAAGTGTTGCTAAATTTAGGCTCACTGTGCTACAGATATTGTGAAACAGGGTCTATATTTTCTAGACATTTTTTTTATCTTGGTCTGTAATTGTTAATGCATTAGAAAGTCGATTGAAATTTGTTTTTATTGGTATCTACATAGATGCTGTTTTATTTTTATTTATGCCTACGTAGGAACGCCCCAGTTTAATTATAGTTGAGTGTGGGTTATATTTTAGAGGGGCTCGTGGCTAAGTAACGAAGTATTAAAACGTGGAAGAAGATTACGAAGAAGTGAGCAGAGGTCGAGTGGCTTAGCTGGCTAAGCGCCTGGAGTATTTATCCGGGAGGCGCAGGTTCGGATCCTGCTCACGACAATATTTTTCTTTCCACAATAATTATAGCTTTAGGGTTCGCTACGCATGCCTTTTTTATCTGTATAATTAAAACCAAATCAATTTTCTTTACCAAACATATTTGATTATTAATAAATAGTACTAAACAGCAGTGATGGCTTATTGGTATGACCGTTGGACTGACAAGTCAAAGGTCGCAAGTCCGAATCCAAGGCACACACCACTGTATCTTCCAAGTCATGTGCGTATTATAAATTAATTATGACTTGCTTTAAGCTGTTGCGTCAGTCATTAGCAGACACAATAGATTTTTATTGTTACAACGTACAGATCTGTACGTTACTGAGCCGAAAGGTTAAAACGGCGAAGGAAAACATCGCAAGGACACCAGCACACCTGAGAGATATTCTCGATGGTGTGTAAAGCCATGTCAGTGACCTACGGGTGATTTAAACACTAGGTTCATCAACCACACGATAAGACGTAACATAGCATCACGCCTGTATTCCCCGAAGGGGTAGGCAGAGGTGTACACAGTTATACACCCACATTTCACCAATGCCGTTACTAAGTCCCTTGTAATAGGTGGTGAGCCTATTGCCATCTACCGGGCATAATTCCAGACTCCGGGCTGCATCTGAGATTTTTTTCCAGAAAAACTCTATAACCCTTTGCCCAACCCGGGAATCGAACCCAAGACCTCATACCGCTAGAGACCAACAAGGCAGTCGAACACGATAAGAAGAAGAAGTAATTGTAGTATTTTTATTTTTACGTCTCTCTGTCTTTCCTCTTGGTGTTCGATAAAGTATACCCTATTCTCACGATCCTATTAATAATATACCTACCCACTATCTAAGCATTATGACTCATCCCATTAATATAGCCATCCCATCCCATACATTCATCCTTTTCCCTTCAGGGTAATAGCTATTATCCTTAGGGATAAAGAAAGTAATTTCTTCACACAATCATGTCGACAAAACTGAGTATTCTGCTTACCAACTTAATTTAGTTCGTGATTTTGCCGTTATAATAACGAGACATCAGTTTATGTTATTAAACAGGCACAATGCCTCAATTTGTCTAATTGTCCCAAGCGCAATTGCTGAACATGAGGTCCTGGGCTCAATTTCTAGATGGACCAAAATGTTATTGTTAACAATTATAAAATAATTGCTATTCGCAAAATGTAAATGACTCAAAATACTTGTATCCAAGACGATATTTCATCTGTACAAAGAAAAAAAGGGTTAGCTGTCATTGACTCTGGGAATTTTGGCCTATAGAAATGGTGTGGTAATTAAAATTAACTGGTTCTGAGAAATTGGGATACTGGCTAAATATTATATATTCGCATTATAAGGAAAATAAAATGGAATATACATATATATGTTGTTTATCTTCTGGATAAGCTAACATTATTGAGATTTCTGCTAGGAATGTCTCAGTTAATCTGGATTATTCGGTTACCTGTATATGGACAGAATAGATAGCAATAAAGTCACCAAAAGACGTGTTAAAATTTGGATGAAGTATGCACGGAAGAGACCAGAGGTCGAGATGGCTTAGTGGTCAGAGTCACTGGAGTATTTATCCGGGAGGCGCAGGTTCGAATCCTGCTCACGACCGTATTCTTTTTCCATTTAAAATTATAACTTTAGTCTGGATTATTTCAGTCTGTTTGAGAATCGGACCCGAAACATCGCGTTAAACTGCCGTATGACCGCTTAACCAACGAGGCAGTTTCAAGCACAATACTAAAATAATCTTTTTCCATTTAATATTGTAACTTCAGAGTTCGCTAAGCATGCGTTAATGCTTTTTCAAAGACATATCTTGAATTATTAAGGTAATTGCATTCTTTACGACATTGTATTAACTGCAAAGTTAGTCGTGTCGGTTCGGTCACTTGTAAGTACTGAATTGATTGCTATGACGTCGCCATTAGACGTGTTAAAATATGGAAGAAGAATTCGCGGTGGTGAGCAGAGGTCGAGATGGCTTAGTTGGTCAGAGCGCCTGGAGTATCTATCCGGGAGGCGCAGGTTCGAATCCTGTTCGCGACCGTATTCTTTTTCCATTTAATATTGTAACTTTAGAGTTCGCTAAGCATGCGTTAATGCTTTTTCAAAGACATATCTTAAAATAATCTCGTCCATACGTAAATTACTAACCATCATCATCATCATCCTCCTGCCCTTATCCCAATTTATTTGGGGTCGGCGCAGCATACCTATACCTGGCATGCTGCTAAAGTTTTGGCTATGTTTTATGTCGGCCGCCTGCCTGACGTCAACCCTCTTTGGGAATGCTGTTGTTGGTGGTAACCGACACCGATACAGTCTCCTTCTATCTAGCTATGCCACACCAAATGTTATCCATGCGCCAGGTTCTGATGTTATCCTAATATTACACTCCACTAACCGGGCTATTAACCAATCACGTACATTCATAATTGGTTCCTATAATTACAAGAAGTAATTTGATCCTACATGATAATAATTTGGAAGTGTCAACCCTATCATCGCGCGAGCTCGACGCTCTATAGGCAGTATAATGAGCCGTCGAGTGCTGAGATAACATAATTACAAATAATTTTGTACTAGCTTCTGCCCGCGACTCTGTCTGCGTGGACTACAGAATTGGGTTCAGCGGGGATAAAATATATTCTATGTGTTAATTTAGGTTATAAACTATCTGTGTGCCAAATTTCATCTAAATCGGTTAAGTAGTTATTGCGTAAAAGAGTAACAAACATCCATTCATCTTCACCAACCGTCGCATTTTTAATATTAGTATTATAGGACCTACTTAGAACATTTTGATTGAATTATAATAAGTATAATAAAAAAAACTTTAATATACTGGCTCGTTGGTCTAGTGGTTCCAAGCGCAACTGTTGAGCATTAGGTCCTGGGTTCGATTCCCAAGTCGGGCAAAGTGTTATTGAGTTTTTGTGTTAAGAAATCTTCAATAGCAGCCCGGTGTTTGGATTTGTGCCCGGTAGGTGGCAATTACCTATTACTTAATAATAGTATTGCTGAAATGTGGGTGTACAACTGTGTACACCTCTGCCTACACCTTCGGGTATACAGGCGTCATGCTATGGTATGTTTTTAAATAAAATATTATTATAGGAAGATTGGAAAAGGTTTTATTCTTGCCTATAAACTGCCTCGTTTGTCTAGTGGCTGCAAGCGTGACTGCTGAGCGAGAGGTACTAGGTTTGTTCGAGCAGAGTGTTATACAAAACGTTAAAGGATTTCGGTAAGAAAATACTTAGTAGCAGCCATCTTTGAATTAGCACCCGCTACTTGAAACTGGATAATAATGTTAGTGAATATAATATGTATAACGGTGTGCACCTCTGTCTATCCTTTCGAGGAATACAGGTCTCATGTTATAAATCTGGACAACTTGCGTTTTTTGCGTATTAATTCAACGTAGCAATCAAAACATACCAGTATTTATATTCAATAATGCAAGAATGAAGTATGCAAAACTGAAATAAATAAACACCATTAACTATGGAGTTAAGCACAAAAAATGTCCCCCCACAAAATACCCAATGACACACAAAAACCAGTGATCATTCATTCACGATTTTTCTGATATCAAAGCATTATGATAATAGATGAGTACTGAATACAATATAATTACTTATCTTAACACTTTGATAAATGTAGGTAGGTACACGTACAAGCCGCGGAGCGGTGCACCTGGTAGACAATAAAGTAATGGACGCCCCACATTGCGCGCTACATCCCTTTCCTTGATTAATGGATCGCAGCGGGGCCGTCCGTCGATACGATAATTTGAGATTGGCTCCGGTTGAAGCTGATATATGGGTAGGAGTGAACTCGGCAGTGAACTTGCTGAGTAATCTACATTTTCTTAATCTACTCGTAGTTCACTTTTTTTAGGGTTTGTGTAAATGTATTGGATGTTATTTTTTTTTAGATATCTTTGTACCTAATGTTTAATATCCTCGTAAATGTTAGACTGCTAAAATGTATTGCGGGTAGGTAAAAAGAATTCTAATATTTGTTTATTTTCTTTGTTCTTCTGAAATGATATTTGTGAAAACATTCACAAATATTATATATTTTTGTAGAAAGACAGATACGACTGCCCCCTAATTAATTCTTCAGGCACTCAAGCAATGCAATCTCTGGTTAGTCAAAAGTCAAAGTCAAAGGTTTTTATTTCATATAAACCATACAAAGGCACTTATGAAAAGTCAGAATTTACGTGCACGGTTCCAAAAAGTCGCTTCCTATGGAGAAGAACCGGCAAGAAAGTCCATGGTTACTCTCTCTCTTTAAACTGTATATCTTTTACAAATTCTGTAGATACAGTTTTGGGCGGGATGTAAAAACAACGTAATCTTGGATGCAGTCACTAACATAAAAGATAATTACATAAGCCTTATTACAATTCCGAAATAATCTTTTTATTTATTGTACGTCTTATTGTGACGTCGGAATCATCTATTTAGCCACTATGTAGTACGTCAACTGATGCAATTAACTTTGCAATTAATTCAATGTCACGTCCAAATATACTTACATAGGTTAATATACTTGAAAAAATAAACATAAAATAGTTAAAATATTATTAGTAAGCGTGACATAGGACCATTTATTGATTTAAGTCGGTTCTTAACAACAATCCTTTCTCACATCAAACAAACACCACGATTTTCTTCAAAACTTACACAGTCCTTTTTCTCAAAAATTGGCCTCTGCAGGGACTTCATTGCAGATAATGCGAACCTCCCCAAGCCTATTAACATGCCCTGGGCCTGCATTATTCGTGAGTCCGATCTCCCTTCGAGATAAATCTTCACTCGTATTGCGAAGTTCATTAATAGTGCCAATAAGGAGCTCATATTTTTCCTTCTTCTCATTCTAGCATCCCCTTGGTTTTGTCACTTCGAGGCCGACTTTGACCTGTTATTTTGAGGCCTTCAATATATGTTGTTAACGGAAGTATTTTTTTTGTATTTTTTTTATCTGATTTGTGAGATGCCCCCTACGTAAACGAGCATACGGATTGCCTGATGGTAAGCGATTACCGCCGCCCATGGACACTCGCAACACCAGAGGATAAACTAGATTAACTAATGTTTTGAAATATTGGCAAGGCCAGTATCTTGTGTCATACTTTAATTTAAATTTAATTATGTATAGAATCTTATGCTTGGATTCTAATATATTTTTAAACTGCATACGTAGTATTCATTCGGTGCGTGCAAGTTCTAATTCTTCTCGCAACCGTACTAAGTTAGTCCTACCGTTATTCTCCGAAGTCTTCTTCTGCATTTTAATAGCTATACAGTTATTAATTCCAGATTTGGTTCATCCAGGGAATGTTAATACGAAAATATCGTTAATACTTTGATAGCGATCGATAGAAATTTTATTCGTGTCTTAATACAAATATCGAAGCTAATACTAGTTCACACCACAAAGTATCGAATTCAGATGCCTTGAGAAAACGAGAATAAAGTATCGAGTACATTTTATTTATTTCAATATAGAATGTCAAATTTAATTTTTTCTATTTTAATTACAATGGCCAAATTTCCAGTACCTACATACATTAATTATATATATTATTATAATTTTTTATGTAATCGTGAAAGTAGTTTTCTTGTCCTAGAATTAAGGTCCAGGCTGTTTCTAAGAAGCTATTTTAATCTACTTAAACTGAAGCAATCGCCATACTAAAATTTTTGCTCTATTGATGAGATTTTATTCCAAACTGTAATTAAATGAAATATTTTGCTGTTTATTAATAAAGTCGAAAATCGATACCTTGAAGTAACGCAATTCAAATTATCGAGTACAAATATAAGCGCTCCTGCCATGAGATATCGGGTTACCCAGTAACTGGGTCGTGGAGGTCAGATAGGCAGTCGCTTCATGTAAAATACTGGTATTAAGCTGCATCCAGTTAGACTGGAAGCCGAACCCAATGTAGATGGGAAAAGGCTAGGCAGATACTGCGCGGAAACCACAACATGCGTGTCTTCAAAAATGTATACTGACATAATACGTCTCCGAAGCGTGTTAACATTCTCCTAGCCTTATTACGTGTCATCCTCGACGGAGATCAATTTCCAGTCCGAGTTCATTAACAGCTTCAGAGTATTCTACCTAATTGATTCCTGGTATCAAACTCCACGAAAGTAAGCAATCTTAATTAGAGAAAAGCCTTAGTATTTGGTATATGAGAATACTTAAAGGAAACGGTTTCTTGCTAAATAATCAAATTCAGTGCCTAATTAAGAGTTTATTAGGAATCCTGCGAAGTGCTCTTTGAGTGGAGTAATTCCTTTGAGAGTTTATTGCGCTGTTTCTTCTTCCCAGCTTAAGCTAAACGGTGAAGCGTAGGCTCATTTAGGCACTGTCTACAATGAAGACTTAAGGTCATGGCACACTATGCAAGCACGGCAACGGCACCGCTCCAACCCAGCGTTTAACTTGTCATTTGAATTTGACCCTTAAATCGTATGTCGTATAATATATTTCATAACGTCAATATAAAAAGCCAACAGCGGGTTGTCTGCTACCTTACAACTCGTAGTGGCCCGCACACTTCAAGCGTGCGAGCCGTGGTGTAACTGTGCCTTTACCGTGCCGTTACAGTGTGCCATGACATTAAATTTTAACTAACAACACTTCTTCTTCTCATCGTGTGGTTGATGAACAACCTAGTGTCAGAGTTTAAACCACCCGTAGGTCTCTGACATGGCTTTACATACCATCGAGAACGTCTCTCAGGTGTGCTGGTTTCCTCACGATGTTTTTCCTTCACCGTTTTAACCAAGTGATAATTAGTTTATAATACGCACATGACTTCGAAAGACAGTGGTGCGTGCCTTGGATTCGAACTTGCGACCTTTGACTTGTCAGTCCTACGGTCATACCACTAGGCTATCACTGCTATTTCTAACAACACTACAAAATCGATTTTTCTATGTTGCCCGACGTGAGAATCAAACCTTAAAATTATTTTATAAATTAATTTTGATTACTGTCTGGTTGGTGTATACCTGTCTCGTTAGTCTAGTGATCCCAAGTGCTGAGTATGAGGTCTTGGGTTTGATTCTCACGTCGGGCAACGTAGATAAATCGATTTTGATTATTATTATTATAGAGTGGGTATAGGTGCTAGTTGACCGTCTCAGAAAGTCCGCCTACCATCGTCCAGAATCCAATCAAAATTCCAAATTTAAACATAAAATAGCAACACCATAAAAATCTTTAACAGAAACAATACACATCATCATCATCCCCCTGACCTTATTCCAATTTATTTGGGGTCGGCGCAGCATTCCTATATCTGGCATGCTGCTAAAGTTTTGGCTATGTTTTATGACCGGCCGCCTGCCTGACAGCAACCGTCGTGGAGAATGCCGTTGTTCGTGGTAACCGCTACCGATACGGTCTCCTTCTATCTAGCTAAGTCACACCAAATGTTATTAATGCGCCAGTTTCTGATGTTATCCTACTATCACACTCCACTAACCGGGCCAATCAGATACTCCAATTAAAAACAGTACACATAACCACAAGAAAACGAATAAAAAAATCATATATTTGAATAAGATTCCTACATTTTAAAAGGTTCGCTTCGATTTTTTTTTGTTATCATCACAAACATGCTCCGGATTCCATTTTGGCATGCAAGCTCGCACTCCCTCGTTGGCAATGCTCCAAGCACGTCTTGAAGGTATTCTTGTATGCCGTAAGGTGTGAGCAGAGCGGTAAAGGAATATTAAGTTCGGTTTAATCTTATGGGAGTACATGATTCAGGCAAAAATGCCACAATATAAGGAATTTAAGCTATGGACGTGGATTTTATAATATGAAATCATAACGCCTATATTCCCTGAAGGGGTTGGTAGAAGTGTACACAGTTGAACACTTTACTAATGCCGTTATTAAATACCATGTGATGAGCATATTGTCGTCTACCAGGCACAAATCCAAACACCGGGCTGCTACTGAGAATTTACTAATGAAAATAAACCAATGGCATTTTGCTCGACCCAGGAACGGAATCCAGGATCACATTACAAATCGGAACTTTTAGCAAACGTAACCAGTGTTCGCAGATCTTGAGCAGAAAGAGAGAGATAGTGGAAGGTGTTGCCACTTAAATTCTAACATCTCCATTATAGTTTTATGTTTATAATGTTACAACATAAAAAAAACACATCAAAGATATAAATTCATGTGCAAAGATAAATTCGGTTACGAGCAGCACGATTAAATACACCAGGAGTTCGTTTACTCAGTACTTTATATATACTTCAAAAGTCTTTTAAATATTGCTAAAAATTAAGTACCAACGTCTCATTGCCATAGGTAAAGTATTCCACAGGCAGCCTGTACCATTAAAGATTTGCCAAAGAAGCTAGTGGAATGCATTGAGAACTTTGGCCTAAGATTCTCTGATGACCTAATTAATTTTTGGTATAGAAATAGATTAGATCTTTAAAAGGGTCATAGACTACCTTTTGTCATGCAGATGATGTTGCGAGCACCTGCTGGAATTTTGGTATAGGGATAGATTGAATCTTAACGAAGGACACAGACTACCTTTTGTATCACAGATGAAGTTGCAGGAACCGGTAGTAATTTTGGTATAGAGATAGATTGGTCCTTTGAGAAGAACATAGCCTAGCATTTGTTATTCAAATGAAGTTGCAGGCACCAGCAATAATTTTGGTAATGAGTTGGATTAAATCTTTGAAAATGACATTGGCTAGTGGCGCAGATGAAGTAGCGTATAAAATAAAGGTATGTTATTATCTGTCAGTTCATACCTTGCGTCTCAACTAAGAGCACATAAGTCGCGACGCATCCGACAGACGGACTACCGCACTACGGACGCTACTCAAATTATTTCACCCACTTTTATATGCAAATCATTCTGTTTTTAGGTAAACGAGCATCTTAGAGTACGCTTAAATATAATGTGTTACGACAAAAGAAAACAAAGGTCTGCCGTGAATGATACATTTGGAAAGATATTAAAATTATGAAGGATATAGGGGACATGTGTGAGGATTAGAAATGAAGAATGACATGGCATCACGCCTGTATTCCCCGACAGGGAAGGCAGTGGTGTGCATTTCTACACACTTGAAATAATAAGACACCCACAATTCACTGTTGCTGTTATTAAGCTCCATGGCGGTGTGCCTATTGCTATCTATTGGGCTTAATTCCATAAAAATACTATAACACTTATAGCCCAACCAGAGAATCGCACCCAGGACTACGCGCTCAACGGCTCTACTAGTGGTCCTGATGTCCAACGAGGCAGTTTATTATTCTGTATGTGAATGTAAAGATTTTTAAGGATTTACCGTGTTGCATTACAATATATGGGGCAATACAGTAAGGAATTTAGCTTATCTAGCAAAATTTTTTTATGCAACTTTCTAGGTGTCTCTAGCTTCTAGGCCCAGGAAGGAGGGTGGACTCTAAAGTTGTTGATCATGAACAACAACTGCAGTGAATGTCTCTTATACATGCAAAAGGGATGCGCGCACGTTCTTACAAAAATCGCCATTATTTTTTCTGCGTGACGCCTAAGGACGTCTCGATGGAAGATCATATTTTCTTCAGCCATCTACTACAAATATCACAAATGAGCTCTATTATATTTATCCGGGTATAAATACTCTATATCCGGGAGGCGCAGTTAGTGTAGTGTCGTAGTAGGATAACATCAGAACCTGGTGCATGGATAACATTTGGTATGACGTCAGGCAGTCGGCCGGTCATAAAACATAGCTAAAACTTTAGCAGCATGCCAGTACAAGTAGAGAGTATGTATGGAAGAAGAATACAAGCTGCGCCAATCCCAAATAAATTGGGATAAGGGCAGGGGGATGATGCTGATCCGGGAGGCGCAGGTTTTAATCACCAAGATTTTTTCTGCGTGATGCCCAAAGATGTCTCAATGGAACATCATGTTTTCTTCAGCGATCTACTAAAAATATCACAAATCAGCTCTATTATATTTATCCGGGTACAAATACTCTATATCTGGGAGGCACAGGTTCAAATCCTGCTCTCGACCTTATTTTTCCACAGAAATTAATAAGTTTAAATTCGCTACGCAATGAAATTGAAAACTTAAGATTCACAAGAAAAGTTTATGCGTATCAAAGATTTATTTTTCTGTGTGCCTAATTTCGTGAAAAATAGATATTTTACATGTGTGTATGTACCAGTTTCGTCCAATTAATTCTTCATATCAATCATCTACAAAAAGGGGCTCGTGGCTAAGTAATAGCTGCATAGATCGATCTATCAAGGTTAAGCTGCGCTTGCCGCGATCGGTCTGTGGTTAGGTGACCATCATTTCATACCGAGACCCCTCCGTGCCTCGGCGAGCACGTTATGCCGTCGGTCCCGGTTGTCAAATTAAGATCTATGATAGCCGTTACGGGTAGTCAGAGACCTGAATGTCTGATAACCAGTCATACCACGAGATATCCTGTTACCCAGAAATAGGGTTGTGGAGTTCAGATCGGCAGTCGCTTCATGTAAATTACTGGTGTCAAGCTTCATCCGGTTTGACTGGAAGCTGACCCCAATGTAATTGGGAAAAGGCTAGGTAGATATATATATGAATCATCTACAAAAATACCAATATAAGTGGACTTTAATTCCATGAATTTATGTTTCCAAATTTTTTACGACTAATTCAGAATTCATGTTCACATTTGCATATATAGAGATTGACGGCTCCAAACAAAACATTAGGTTAATTAAAAACGAGTGGGCAAAAACATTATTCATATATTATACAAACACTAGCTGTGCCCCGCAAACGTTATTCTGCCATATAAATTTTCTAGATAGGGCCACAAAGAGCTATAAAAATAGCCTACAACCTATTCTCAGACCTACCAAATAAACACAAAAAAAATCATAAAAGTCGGACAAGCCGTTTCGGAGGAGTTCGATAACAAACACTGTGACACGAGATTTTTATATATTTGAAGATAGATATATATTAAACAGCCATAGGTATGCCTAATTAATAGCCTCATTAGTATTTAGTTTTATTTATTTATTTTAATGAAAATGGTTTTGGACCAATTACAATAAGGTCGACACCAGAGGGCTGGCTTATCTCTCGGTCAGAGAATAAGCATTGCCATACAACAGGGCAATGCTGCCAGTCTTTCGGGAACTTTTCCAGAAGATAGCGACGCGGAGGAATACTTTGACGCCTGAGTAAATTTTTCTTATTTATTTTTAGATTAAGAATAGTATTTATTTTATAGGTTTAATTTGTACTTAAGTTTATATAGATAGTAACTAATAAATATGTCCATTACAATAATTAATATAGACATATGAATTCTTTAAATAGATAATTACTCCAGGCGCTCTGACCACTAAGCCACCCCGACCTCTGCTCACCACCGTGAATTCTTCTTCCTCATTTTAACACGTCTTTTGGTGACGTCATTGCTATCTATTCAGTCCCTATACAGGTGACCGAAACTGACACAACTAACTTTGCAGTTAATACAATGTCGTAAAGAATCGAGTTTCGAATATTACACTTACACAACTTTAACTTTTTACTGCCTCGTTGGTCTAATGGTCCCAAGTGCGACTGCTGAGCATGATGGGTTCAATTCCCAGGTCGGTCGGGTAGTGTTATTTGGTCTTCTTTTAGGAAATGCTCAATAGCAGCCCGGAATTTGATATTGAGGCCGGTAGATGGCAAAAGGCTCACCACCTATTACATGGGACTTAATAACAGTGCAGCGACATCTATCACTTCACATAAATACTACGCGCTTAACAGATGACCTCAAGAATCCGGCATCGCGTACAACAGATGACGTCAAGAATCCGGCATCGTGCAAGCAGAGTTTGGCGACAAACTTGCATATATACGAACGCCTGACTCTAAACGTTAGGCCGTGGCCGCCAGGCAATATCACCTGCCTGGTCGGAGGATTCTCCCTTTTCAATGGAGGAATATCATGCCTTGTTCTTCCATAACAGCATTGCACGATAACTAAACCTACGATTTTGTGGGGTATTATTTTGTATTTCGTGTCACTATATACATCTACACTAATATTATATAGAGGGAAGATTTGTATTTTTGTATGAAACGAATAAACTCAAAAACTACTAGCTAGATTTCAAAAATTCTTCCATCATTAGAATGTTACATTATCCGTAAGTAACATAGGCTATATTTATTACTAGAAAATATTAGGGATCTTTACTAAAACTTCAATATTGTAACCCAAGGTGTAAATGTTCAGCCGTGCAAAGCCGAGACGGACCGCTAGTTTTTTATAAAGAACAATTACATTGAGATTTTATCTCATTCACACCTATATGATACAACGAGGTAGTCTGACGAAGTGTTTAGCTACTATATATTTTTTATTCTGAATGTAAACTAAAGGCTGCATCTATTCACAAACCCGTTTATTCAGGCTTCACACGAAAGTTACGAGTGAATGAATCGATACCCATTCAGTTGGATCAACTACAGTCGAGTCAAAGGTGCCGTTTAGTTGGCTATGAAACTAAAATATCTACTAAATATAATGTCGCAGTACCTAGGTATATGATGAGAAAAAAAGGTAATTTAGTACGCCCTGAGAAAAAACAATTATTTATCGACGCATGAGCACAGTTAACTAGACTCTTTAATTACTGGACATAACAGAAATTAAAAATAAATCTTTTCAAAACATTAACGCATGCTTAGCGAACTCTAAAATTACAATATTAAATTATTATTTTCCAAAGTTATTATACCGCTCTGACCACTAAGCCATCTTCACGGTAGTGAGAGATGGAGATGGTTTAGGGGTCAGAGCACCTGGAGTATTTATCCGGGAGGCGCAGGTTCGAATCCTGTTCGCGACCGTATTCTATTTCCATTTAATATAATAACTTTAGAGTTCGCTAAGCATGTGTTAGCTTTTCAAAGATTTATCTTGTATTATTTTCCATTTAACACTACAAAAATATTATTGTTATCAAGTCTCTACAATTTTGTACTTTTGCAACTATATAACGCTCACGGAGATTAGCCAACTACCCAGGCGATATTATAGTGCACAAGTGTCTGCGCAAACACAGGTGCACTCCCTCTTCCTTCACTCTCATAGTCCGATGGGACGGCAATACGACACGACCGCACAGAGATCAGGAGCAGGACTGGCGGTTTCACGTGCTCTTCGAAGCACGGAGATGTCACACTACCGACTTCTTAACTCCAGGCTGCTACTAGGAATTTCCTGGATGGAAAAAGCCAACAACACTTTGCCCGACCCGGGAATTGGCCCTAGGACCTCATGTCATTAGACCAATGAGGCAGTGTACATAGGCATGTAGTGATAGACTAGTGGTATGAAGGTTTGACTTACGAGGCAGAGGTCGCAACTTCAGATCCAATAAATATATCCAATATATAAAATCCTGAAGTTATAATTTTAAATTGCAAAAGTTACGGTCGCGAGCAGGATTCAAACCTGCGCCTTCAGTATAAATAATCCAGGTGCTCTGACCCCTAAACCATCTCCATCTCTCACTACCGTGAATTCTTCTTCCACATTTTAACACGTCTTTTGGTGACGACATTGCTATCTATTCAGTCCCTATACAGGAGACCGAAGCGACACAACTAACTTTGCAGTTAATACAATGTCGTACAGATGCAATTACCTTTACAAATACAGATGAATCTTTCAAAAGCATTGACACATCCTTAACGAACTCTAAAGTTATAATTTTAAATGGAAAAAGAATACGGTCGCGAGCAAAATAAAATTCTTTTAACAAACATTTACAGGTTACACAAATTAAATGTATAAAGTTTAAGTCCAATGCACGCATCACTTAATTTTCGAACTCAGGTGCGTATTACAAAATAATTAATTGTTATTTATTTAATACAACGATTAATAATTATTAATAACCTTCCAAATACCAACAACAAAATATTAAATAAACACTCGATAATCCGAATGAACCACTTCCAAAGCTGGCCACAATTACTTCTTAACTTAGTACACCCCCAAGCACTCCGCAAGTAATTTACATACTTTACCACTTTGAATTTTTTCATTATCTTTTAATTAGTTGTTCGGACATCTTACAGTTGAGTTTATAAATAAGCGCGAAGGAAACAAAAGGCTACAAAGCTTCATTAGGGGTAGGTACCTATTTTTGGGGTACCTACCGCAGTTAATTGTAAAAAATGTTTGCATTAAAAGCGCTCTGGAAACTTTTTGTCAAGCCTTTCCCGAATGTCTGTTTATATTTATAGAGCAATGCGTATCACGAATTAATCTTCATTTCTAATTATATAATTACGTTTCCAAGATTAATTAATGCATTGTGACGTAAATAATATTATTAATAAATAATTTGTAGTTAAGTATACTGCCTCGTTGGTCTACTAGTCCTAAGTGTGACTGTGTACATCTCTACCTAACCCTACAGGGAATACAGTCGTGATGCTATGATGCATGTTTAATACCATAGAAAAATTTACGTATTTGCCGTATTTTGGGTAATTTTTTTTCCCGTATACAATTTGTGCATTAAATTATATTTATTGATACAAGTTGGAGGTTAAATAACAATTTAGCACGTTCTCGGTACCAGGGAAATATAAAATATGTGGAGATGAATTTATGAAGCTGGCTGAGGCACAAGGGACGATTGCGGATCCCAGCACTGGGATCTATAAATTTGCTGTGTAATACAGTGTTTCTTATGTTATTTATGGTGTTTGGGCGTATGTGATTAATTTGTGTACGGATTTGGAGGAAAACGTGGTGTCAGACGTTTATTCATTTAGCGTGTGTTGAAATATGACCCGAGGTGTGAAAGTATGTTGAGATTCTTTTCGTATTTTGTATGTATTACATCGCGCATGTTTTCCCCAAAATGATAGGTAGAGATGTAATGTTTTACATAGCATAGGACCACCTCGCAGATTTTTATTTTTTTAGTAGACGTATACAAAGAATTGAGTACAGTTGGGCCCTGAATCTGCGACAGCTTCTATGAGTCATAGCCACGGATCTTAGGAATCTCTGTTTCATCGATTCCGTAAAAATAAGAACGAATAAAAAAAAAAAAATAACAGAATATAATTTATTCAAATTGGACTACATGAAATAGTATCTAATTTTAAAATTATTTTAATAAGAAAGTCCCCAAAAATTTTCACTCTTCATCGCTTCCTATTACTTCATTGGAGAGATGAAGCGGTGTAAGAAACTCTCCAGCTGCATATATCTAGAGTGTAATTAATTTTGAGTCAAAATTAATAACACTCAATTACTTTTCACTAAAAATTTTTGTGTCGGCTACTTGAGACCAACTTGGAAGTATCCTCTATCCACTAAAAAAGGAATCAAAATCAGACTACTAGTTATGCGTGGTCATAAAGAAAAATATATATAAGGTCCTAATCTATTAGGTAATTTCCTTTTAAGGGGTCAATGTGTAAGTGATAAGGATTCATTTAAGCCATAATTCATATTTTTACAACATTTTTTTTGTTTCCTTTATGTTCGCCGTTCAAGGAGCAGTTTTCGTCTTGCTAGTACTGTGTTAATTACAAAGAACTATGTCCTGTTATGTCCATTTAATTCTTAGCTTATGTGAATGTATTTGACTTATATATTACCCCTTTCAAAGGAAATTACCTAATAAATTTGGACCTTATATATACGCGTCGAATTGAGAAACTCCCTCGTCGGATAAATATAAAAATCAAACCTATTATTACTTCGCCGATGGTATACCGTCATCAAATACTAGCTTAAAAGTTAGTCCAGCCTTCATCAGCTAGGACTAGTATTTCCTTTGTCCCAGTTCTAGCTAGTTTCTTGTTTCACAGGAAGTAGCAGACCTCTGCAGACTTTTAAAACTGCAACAAAGTTGTAAGATGTGCCAAAGGTTTTACCGTCTGTTAACGACTTGCAAATCCAGTAACCAGAATTACTAAATAAAAGGTATATTTGACACTGAAAAATTTTTTTTTCCTGTGCTGAAATGGATCACGGACCGGTTATACCGGAATCCTACTGATTAAAAACCACAGGGTCCTTTACTAACCTAGAAACCAGGGTGGTTTTGGAATCGCTGCTGCCGCAAGCCCGGCAGGTTATGGTCCAACCGAACCGATCACTTTGTGCAGGCCACACGGTCCACACATATGGCCTGCACAGACACTCCAGATATGCACGCGTGGGCCTGAGCTGTTTCGTGCCTACCGAGTAACTACCAAATATCTAACTTCAGTTTATACCTATGCACGTACCTATACAAACCTTTACTTACTTTATTCATTACAAAAAAAAGCCGTCAAATAAAATAAAACCAAATACACAAAAACGAAAATAACCTTCCATTTATCTAAAAAATGCCATCACTACAATTCCCAAAATGCGTTCAATCAATTAAGCCAATAAAAATTCACATGCAGTTACATTAATAGACGTAAAACAATGCATCATTCTCGCAAACGTCATGGAACGCACGTCATAATTGTCGATATTTCAATGTTCCGTAAATTGTGCACATCACTAGCTGTCCGGTTACATTCTGTTCGTATGACGTCATGCACGTACAAAGGACACCGTTAAAATGGCCGCGCCAATATAATTACAGGCTTCGATGGAATTTAATTATAGTTTCGGTGTAGACTGATGTTTGGTCGATGCCTTAATTTTATTGGAATATTGGAAATTATTACCTATAATCTAAGACTGGCTCATTAATCTTGTGGATGCAAGTGCCGCTAATGATGGCATGTTCCTGGATTCGAGCAACAATCTATATTGTCGAAGTTAGGTAGCGGCTAAGGGTAGAGGTGTAATAGTCTTCCCGCCCATATTTCGGTCACGGCGACCTATCTCCGAGGACATTAGCCAAGTACGTAGGAGATATTATAGTACAGAAGTGTATTTGCAAAAATGGGTGCACTCCCTCTTTCTTCACTCTTATAGTCCGATGGGACGCCAATCCGACACGACCGGAGACTGATCTGACGCAGGACCGACGGCTATGCGAGCTCTCTGAAGCACGGGGTGTCACACCACCTCCGGGCTGTTACTGAGAATTTCCAAAAAGAAAAACCCAATAATACTTTACCCGACCTAGGAATTTAACCCATGAACTCATGCTCAGCAGTCGCGTTTGGGACCACTTGACTAACGAGGCAGGTAATATAAAAGTATTCTATAAAACTGTATCTTATTTTGATGAAAGAAGCGTAGAAAAAGGTATTTGGTATAAAACTATCCAATGTCAGCGTCCTCGTATTCCTTGGTTTCTAGATACCAAAATAAGTAGACGCCATATAATTTTGGCTCACAGATTGCGGTCCGGACACTATCCATCAAACAAGTTTGGATTTTTAATGAAAAAAGTTAACTCACCTAACTGTGATGTATGCGGAACCATTGTGGATGTCCATCACTTGTTGATGGAGTGTGTCAAGAACAGAAGAGAGAGAGAGTTATTGATGCAATCAAATGGATTAAATAAAAATTATATGGGCCCATATATAAAATTATTATCAGCACCAACATCGAATGCTGCAATTTCATTGTTTAATATGGTGTCGCATCGGTGAACTCTCTCTCCACTCTCTCTCTCTACTAAAAACCTAAAAAGGAAATAAATTCAGAGCTTACATATTAAGTTATAACATTAAGTTTAGATTCAGGATATTGTTTAGGACACGATGGGGCTGACATGCCATTAAAGGATATATGCCTCAAAAAAAAAAAAAGAAAAAAAAAAAACTGTATCTAATATAGACTCCTACTGCGTTGGTATTTTGGCTAGTACTCGTTGGTATTATGCTCCTAAGCGTGACCGCTGCGCATGATAGGTTAGGTTCTATTCTCAGGTCGGACAATGTCTTATTGGGTTTTGCGTAAAGAGATTCTCAGTAGCAGCCTGGAGTTTGGAATCGTAACGATGGTAATACGCTCACGACCTGTTTACATGGGACTTAATAACAGCATTGGTGAAATGTGGCCGTACAACTGTGCACACCTCTGCCTACCCCTTCAGGTAATACAGGCGTGATGCTACGTAATAAAGACTCTTTCATAGTTACGTCAGTGGAAAACCCTACATTCGCCGCTGGACATTTTCATCACATAACGTCGAAAATACTCATAAATCGCACAGCAAGCAAATCTATGTTTTCCGTTACACATTGGTATGCAAAAATCCCTATATATAATAATGACATGGTATAAATCTGAAAAAATCTTTTGTTCAAACCTAAGTAATAACGAATATCAGAGACAATAACATTAAATCATCCCTCTTTCGCGTTTTTTTATAACCCCTTGGCCTGAAATAATCCTGGATCGTATTTTTAGGGATCGGTACCCAAAGGGATCCTATTACTGAATCTACGCTGTCTGTCTATATGTCACAGGACTGTTCAACTGACAGAAATTCAATTAACACAAGTAAATTATTGCGCTTGCATGTTGAATTTTTTCTCTTTTTCGCAAGCTATTCTGTAAGCTATCTAAGGGTACAGTAAGTAACTCACCGTTTTGTTTAGCTATAATTGTTTATAGAATCGTAAAACATCACCTTTTATGAAACAAAAAATATATATTAATGCAATTAAGGAAACAAAAAGAAACATAATCAAAGAGTGTACATAAGAAACCTCAAAAATACCCTTGTTGTTCAACGCTTTTCGTTTTTTCAGCGGTCAAATATTGTTTAATTGGAGCTCGTACTTTGTAGTTACACAACAAATAATATAAAAAAACCGTCTCCAATATCTCTCCACTATGAAAAAATGCATAATAATAATTTACTTACAAATATCCAAAAAGAAATGACGAAATAATATTAAATCAATTTATCAGGACAATAATATACAAATCTTATTATTTTTAGAGTCCTCCTTTCGGCGTTCGGTTAAAAAACAAGTCAAACTCTAATACTTAATTCAAGTTAT